>OY294049.1:11165507-11646872 GCA_958510825.1 Brachypterus glaber
GCGGGGGTTGTTATTGAGTTTATCTATTTAAAATAAAGCTGGTAATTGTCTTATTATCTGTATGTATTGGATAAAAAGTGTTGTTATGATTCCACATTGCACAGGGACGATGGGCATTCTAAAAGAGTTTTAAGTAAATCTTAGTTTTTAAACTGCAAAGTGATATATTAGCTTTTTAAATTAAATGTTAAGGTTAGGTGTTTAAATTTGTACTAATAAATAAACTAAAAATAAAAGAAAGTACTGGAAAATCATGTGCCGCACTGTTTGATAAAGAAATCTAATAATATTCATGCAAACAAGGCACTTTTTCTTCCCCGTACACAGACCTTTTTATTTCAGTAAAATAAGTTGCTGCTATTAAAACTACGTAAAAAAATGTGTATTTCAATACTTTTAATTTTAGAATTCTAAAATATAAAAGTAATTAAAAAAACTTAAAAGGACATTACTGCCCTGCTAAGACAAGTTGTCCTATCTGCAAAAATTCACTTTTTGAGATAAGCATACCATTGTATTGCATTACACTAGCCCCATGTGCCTACTAAAAAGAAATGTCCTATCTAAAACCCAAATCCTGAAAATTAGCCTAATATGTTTGTCCTATGTGGAAAATGTTCAATGTTTTCTAAATAAAATTGTCCCAACTAGTCTTTAATAGACGAATAAGTCAGGACTACGACTAACTTTACAGATATTAGTAATTTTATTGGACTTTTTAGATCATTTTGTCATAATTTTCTCAAGTAGGACAAATGCATTTAGTATTACAATTTATTTTTCTGACAAAAAAAAATATTTTTTTTTTCAAAGAATGTCACGTATTTTTGATTTAAAATAAAGCAGAACCCAACGTCATATTTATTTAAACATGCTTTCAAAAAGTGCAAACAAAAACAATAAAACTGGCCATATCTTAAAACATCTAATTTGCAGATAGGACAACTTGTCTTAGTAGGGCAGATTAGTTTTCTATCGTTTTTGGTTCATCTTTAATAAGTTGAAAAGAATATCTGCTTTTATGATGATACAATAAGGGTTATATCTGATTTTTCTTGAATCTTTTTCAGGACTTCTATAATCTTTTGACTTATAAAGACAGTAGAACACACAAGAACTTTAAAGAGTTACTGATAAACATTTGTATATATTTACTTAAAAGAAAATGTTTTTAGATAAATATGTACACCCAGAGAAAATAAGTTTTTTGCGATATTTATTATAGATACTTGTTGTGAGTATCAAAATACTTGATATAAACATATTTAACTTATTTAAAAACAATCAATAATTATTATAATTCGTTTCAAGTTCAATCAGTAGTAATTTCCAAGAAATTAGTATTATTCGTATTTTTCATTATTTTTAGTATTTTAAATACTTTTTAAAACTCAACACAATACATTTTATTTTTCAAATCAACCACTTAAAATGCTTGTGGATAAAAAACATTTGTAGCCATTTGATTTGAATATGTATTACGTACTTGTTTTAGTAACCAATTTTCTGAGCAGGATTAAAGTTATCCCCTAAACGGACACTCGCTTATTAAAAGTAAAACCACAATTTTAGTATCTATTTTTTTTACTTGGACAACATACAAAATACAAAAAATAATATTAATAATTTTTTTTGCACACTTTGCCATTTCTAGTACTACGCAAAGTGCTGTGATCACAAACAAAAAGGGCGCGCTAATATCACACGGTATTAGACGTATGTATATCTCTGTATACAACACACGCAAGTCCTGAACTATAAGAATTATCAAATTTTAGGTATGTACCTTTCAGTATAAAACCCGTTTAAGGGTTAAATATCATCGTGTAACTTTCTCAACCTCGTATCTCCAAGAAAACCGATTTTTTGTTCCAACCAACTACATATTCCAATTAATAAATTACGTTTAATTCAAGAAATAACTTGAAGTTTGTTTAAGTTACCAGTTATCATATACAGAGTTGATTAGTACAAGGAACCTAAAATTGATTGTTTGAAGATACGAGGTTGGGAAAGTAACACGACGATATAGTCTGACACTTCGTAAGTAAGCTACGACGAAAGGGGAAGGTAGAATCAAAAAACGCTCCGATAGAAGCGAATTTAACGCAAAAGTATTTTTATTTAGATTTTATATTTCTTATTTTTTGCTGCATTCTTTCGATAGCTTTAAACTCGGTGTCAAACAATACCTATGTGGTTTAATAATAGTTTTTTTTTTCTTAAACAAATTTAGCCTAGAAAAATATGAATTACCCTATCTCAATTTCTATTCTGATGCTGTTATAGATTAACCTTTTTTTAAGAGAACAATAAACAGGAAATTTGAGAAACATCTATAGTGAGGTTTGTGTGTGGGTAAACTCAAACACAAGGGGCAATGTGCGGCCCCTAATTCTATTTGTGGTGTACGTGAATGGTCAAAATTGTATGATAAATATGTTTAACGATATACGTTTCAGCTGTACTTTCTAATGGAACAAGCAAATCTAATAATATTCATGCAAACAAGGCACTTTTTCTTCCCCGTACACAGACCTTTTTATTTCAGTAAAATAAGTTGCTGCTATTAAAACTACATAAAAAAATGTGTATTTCAATACTTTTAATTTTAGAATTCTAAAATATAAAAGTAATTAAAAAAACTTAAAAGGACATTACTGCCCTGCTAAGACAAGTTGTCCTATCTGCAAAAATTCACTTTTTGAGATAAGCATACCATTGTATTGCATTACACTAGCCCCATGTGCCTACTAAAAAGAAATGTCCTATCTAAAACCCAAATCCTGAAAATTAGCCTAATATGTTTGTCCTATGTGGAAAATGTTCAATGTTTTCTAAATAAAATTGTCCCAACTAGTCTTTAATAGACGAATAAGTCAGGACTACGACTAACTTTACAGATATTAGTAATTTTATTGGACTTTTTAGATCATTTTGTCATAATTTTCTCAAGTAGGACAAATGCATTTAGTATTACAATTTATTTTTCTGACAAAAAAAAATAATTTTTTTTTCAAAGAATGTCACGTATTTTTGATTTAAAATAAAGCAGAACCCAACGTCATATTTATTTAAACATGCTTTCAAAAAGTGCAAACAAAAACAATAAAACTGGCCATATCTTAAAACATCTAATTTGCAGATAGGACAACTTGTCTTAGTAGGGCAGATTAGTTTTCTATCGTTTTTGGTTCATCTTTAATAAGTTGAAAAGAATATCTGCTTTTATGATGATACAATAAGGGTTATATCTGATTTTTCTTGAATCTTTTTCAGGACTTCTATAATCTTTTGACTTATAAAGACAGTAGAACACACAAGAACTTTAAAGAGTTACTGATAAACATTTGTATATATTTACTTAAAAGAAAATGTTTTTAGATAAATATGTACACCCAGAGAAAATAAGTTTTTTGCGATATTTATTATAGATACTTGTTGTGAGTATCAAAATACTTGATATAAACATATTTAACTTATTTAAAAACAATCAATAATTATTATAATTCGTTTCAAGTTCAATCAGTAGTAATTTCCAAGAAATTAGTATTATTCGTATTTTTCATTATTTTTAGTATTTTAAATACTTTTTAAAACTCAACACAATACATTTTATTTTTCAAATCAACCACTTAAAATGCTTGTGGATAAAAAACATTTGTAGCCATTTGATTTGAATATGTATTACGTACTTGTTTTAGTAACCAATTTTCTGAGCAGGATTAAAGTTATCCCCTAAACGGACACTCGCTTATTAAAAGTAAAACCACAATTTTAGTATCTATTTTTTTTACTTGGACAACATACAAAATACAAAAAATAATATTAATAATTTTTTTTGCACACTTTGCCATTTCTAGTACTACGCAAAGTGCTGTGATCACAAACAAAAAGGGCGCGCTAATATCACACGGTATTAGACGTATGTATATCTCTGTATACAACACACGCAAGTCCTGAACTATAAGAATTATCAAATTTTAGGTATGTACCTTTCAGGATAAAACCCGTTTAAGGGTTAAATATCATCGTGTAACTTTCTCAACCTCGTATCTCCAAGAAAACCGATTTTTTGTTCCAACCAACTACATATTCCAATTAATAAATTACGTTTAATTCAAGAAATAACTTGAAGTTTGTTTAAGTTACCAGTTATCATATACAGAGTTGATTAGTACAAGGAACCTAAAATTGATTGTTTGAAGATACGAGGTTGGGAAAGTAACACGACGATATAGTCTGACACTTCGTAAGTAAGCTACGACGAAAGGGGAAGGTAGAATCAAAAAACGCTCCGATAGAAGCGAATTTAACGCAAAAGTATTTTTATTTAGATTTTATATTTCTTATTTTTTGCTGCATTCTTTCGATAGCTTTAAACTCGGTGTCAAACAATACCTATGTGGTTTAATAATAGTTTTTTTTTTCTTAAACAAATTTAGCCTAGAAAAATATGAATTACCCTATCTCAATTTCTATTCTGATGCTGTTATAGATTAACCTTTTTTTAAGAGAACAATAAACAGGAAATTTGAGAAACATCTATAGTGAGGTTTGTGTGTGGGTAAACTCAAACACAAGGGGCAATGTGCGGCCCCTAATTCTATTTGTGGTGTACGTGAATGGTCAAAATTGTATGATAAATATGTTTAACGATATACGTTTCAGCTGTACTTTCTAATGGAACAAGCTTTAAAACAAATTGCTTGCCAACTCATAAAATACTCTGAAGTGCACTGAAAATATGTTATCGTATTAAATACTGCAGGGTTTTGTATATTTGGAACCCCTAGGAACTTTAGTCATTGAATACAAGTTGCTATGGTGGCAATAACAGAAAAACGTTATGTTTTACTCTAACAACTTGTATTCAATAACACAGGCCTAAAAAAATTCTCTCCAAGGAGTAAACCTATCGATATATCATGTCTTAAGTATTTTTGTGCGCTGAAACAGAATTTTCAATTTCAAAAACTTTCTACCGCTTAGATTTCAAGTAAATCTCGGTTTCTATTGTCAGTATGTCAAGAATTAAGTATAAAATATTCAAAATTCAGCCAAATCTGACGGAAATCACATAAGAGAGAGGGGCATTTTGCTGCAAATCTTCGCGGTAGAAAGTTTTTTAAATTGAAAACTCGGTTTCAGCACACAAAACTACTTAAGGCAAGATAGGTTTAGTCCTAGGAGCAGTTTTTTTTTGTAGACTTGTGTAATAGGAGTTGCTAGGGGTTTCAAATATACTTAATTGTTTAGTATTTGATACGGTAACAAATTCCCAATGTACACGGGTAAAAATATATAGTTATTTACAACGACATAATGTTATATATGCGACAATCATATATTATCGTATTATACACTAAATATAACACAAGATAACATAATATGTTGTATTTCTTATACATATTGTTTCCCTCTTACTTCTAAAACTGGTTGCCGTATCGTATCACATAATTTGGCGCCAATATTACAACAACATTTATATCTGTGTATAAATATACTCTTCTGGACTGCTACGAAGAGAATAAAAAGGGGGACGTGGACCAACATTGTGTTCTTTGTTGTACAGTATTACAATCATAAATCAAAAGATCAGCTCGTGGGCATTATACAAAAAGACCAAATAAAGTTACACTTCTGTTTATAGGGTAGTTTCAATTTGTTGATAGGGGGCGAGTAACTGTTAACTCTTATGATTCACAGTTAATATGGCTAACCTAGGACAACTTGACCTTGACAACCCGTTTAAAAACGAAGCAATTGTTTTTTTTAATTACTTTAATGATATTCTTATTACACATCGTGCTTTTGGTATTTTTTGATATTTGGGTTAAATTGACTGTCATTTTATGTCTTACAAATAATTATAAGAAAATGTTTTAAAAAAGTGAAAATATGTTTAAAATTATAATAGAAGTATTTTTTTATATAATGTGATATTAAAATTTTACATTTTGGGAATATTCTATATGAAATCATGTCACCAAACAACAAATCTAAACCAACCTATTTACCTATCTAAACCTAACTTGCAAAAAAAATTGCTTCCACAATATTTACTATGAAACTTAATAAACGCACTGCGTCATATTGCTTTTTTTTACCAAAGAAGCCCTGTTCTTTCTACCATTTTCAACTTGTTTTTCAAAAACTGTTTGATTTTTTTTTTAAATATCAAAATAATGTTTTGATTTACAATGATACAAGATAGTCAATCTTACGAGAGGCGTTCATATTTAAACCGGACTCTTTCGCTCCAATGCAGAGAATAGCAGGTACAGGTTTGAGATGGTATGAGTAGATGAAGCCAAGGTTTAGGAAGAAATTTAAGCTTTGGAACCTGTCGCAACTCCCAACAATTAGCTTCGTCTGTTGCGCAGAGAATCATTTTTCGTTTTCTCGCTAGAGAAGTTGTTAAACCGTCTTATATTTTGCCAAGACTTGAAGCGTAGGCCCGTAGTTGTACCCTATCAAGAACTCAATTGTTCGAATGGTACGAGCAACTTTTGTTGTCCAAACGAAGCGGTCAAGAACGAGAGCCACAGACGGCGGAAAATTTTCTGGGGCTACATAGGAGTGTTGCTCATTGAATTCCTCCACAAAAAAAGACAATCAATGTCACACACTACTCCAAACTTTTGGGCAAGGTGAAGGCTGCTTATCGCAGTAAAAGGCGAAAAAGTTTTAGCCACAAGATTGTTTTGCTGCAAGACAACGCTCGACCGCATACTCTAACAGTTAATAGTTAGTTAATATGAAAAAAAAATACAAGAAATCAAGTGGACATGTCTGGAGCATCCTCCATACAGTCCAGACCTCTCTCCCTGTGACTTGTATGTGTTTAGCCCACTCAAAGAATCGATGGGAGGCATGAAACAACACCGATGTCGAAGAGTACGTGCGCAACTGGTTTCGGACACGATCTCGGTCAGTTTTCGACAAAGGCATCAAAAAACTTTCCACCCCTTAGTAAAAATGCATCTTAAAAAGATGAGAGTATGTAGAAAAGTGAAAAAATTTTCCTTTTATTTTGTGTACTCCAAATAAATTCTGAAAAATGGAGTCCGGTTTAAATTTAAACGCCCCTCGAATCTAGGAAATTAAATTTATTCTGACATACATAAAACAAGAAACAAACTCAGATAGATCTTCATTTAATGAATGTAATAATCACAATGTTGCCTGGGTAAATTCTTCTCCAGAAATTTTATAATATTTACTTTAAATACATTTGTGATGTATCCCGTATAATTAGATTTGAAAAAATACTAATATATTTTTAATGAATCATTATAAAATCAGCGAAATAAAAACAAAAAAGGGGGATAAAGTTTTCCAAACACCTATAATTGCCTTTACGTAAAAAAATCTCCCCTCAGGATAACTAAAAAAGACCTTAAATGTCACGTGTCCTACCTTTCCACTTTGCGACGAAATCCCTTAGTTAAACGGACGTCAATAATAAAAAATGGGGATATTAACCAGTTTTTTTTTGCTTGTTCTGAATCCCCCTTTGACAAAATCAGTCAATTTGTATTCAAATGTATTTAAAAATGGGTGCGACACATACACTTGCCTCAATTAATTTGAAGCGTTTTTTAATGAATTTCTAGGGGCGTCCAATACTGCCCTGTTAGGCATACAAGTCGTATTTGCAATTTTGCGATTTATGAATGGGCAACAAAATAAGACTCTTTGCTACCACCAAGATGACTTAACAGTCATCTTGGCTACCACTATGTCAAAACAAAATGTCGTATCAGCTCTCTAAAATTTAGTCGTAAATTTTGTCGTATCTGCTTTCAAACTACGTTTGTCAAGTTCAAATCTTGTAGGTTCAAACATTAAAATCAAATGTCATAACTGACACTAGCATCCTGGAGTTACGACTTTTGTACTTAAAATAGGTAAAAGATATTTTGTCGCTTACAGTTTATGGCTCGTAAATTACGAGATGTGACCAATATTGGTGTCAAAATAATGTTCTTGATTTGAATATAAATAAATGCAAAGTTATATCGTTTACAAACTAAACATTCAAAATTATGATTATTTTATTTCTAACATTAAACTGGAAAGGGCTCTTCTATTAAAGACTTAGTTGTTATATTTGATACTAAATTAACTTTTGTTCCACATATAAACAATATTGTAAATAGGGCACTTAGATTGTGTGGCTTTCTAATACGTCAATGTCAAGATTTTACTGATATTCCTGCAATAATTCTATTATATAACTCTTTATGTCGAAGTATTCTTGAGTTTGCCTCTATCATATGGTCAATTGTTAGGAATTGAGTAATTGGTAAAAAGGCGTTTAAATATTGACAATATTTTTACTTTTAAAGTATTTAATAATTTAATTGATTGTCCTAAAATTTTAAACCTTTTACGTAACAATACACTTTTTCATGTACCTTTTTGTCGAAGTAATTTTATTAAGAACAGTCCGGTCTCAAGATTTGATTAATATAGTTATATTTTTGACAATTTTGTACTTTTTGTTTTTTTTTTTGTAATTGGTTATTTTTTATATACAATTTATATTACTTTAACCATTTTTTTTGTACTACTTGGATGTAAATCTGTACTAAATAAATAAATAAATATAAGTTGATGTATAATTTAGCTATTTTGGTTTTCAACTCTAGTGTGTCAAATAAAATCATAAATATTAAACAGTTTCGACGACATATGCTATTTTATAAAATGCGCGAAATCTCAAAAGTGGTGTTTTGCAGATACGACATCTTTGCTTAATAGGGCAGAACACATACTGGGAAAAATAGAGTTTAGGTCAATTTAATGAATTTAATGTCAGTCATGGTTTATTGGGGCCCATTTAAATATTCAATTTGATTATGAGCCTCATAACATGAGGTTCTAAATGACAAAAACCAAAATGTTTTATTTGTATTTTATTATAACTTACACAAGTTATTACAAAAAAATGGCTATATAGGAGAATCTTAAAGAAAATAGCCAGATAGAGTCAACGAAACCGTATTAGAGAAAATTGGGTAAAAGCGGGTAGTTAGAAGAATGGATCACATACATTAGTTAGAAAAAAGTAGATTCGTTCTACGTGGAAAAATAAATGTAAAATAATGTTAAAATACCCACTTAGTTTACCTAAAAGTAGTTTTACTATACTTGACTATGTTGATTTCATAAATTTGTGGCAAAATATTGCAAAACCATGCGCCGAAATTAATTTAAACAGGTGCCCATACCCATACTAGGTGAAACGCTACAGAACTAACAGTACAGTCTGGAATTCTAGATTATCGCATTAATAATTACACCGTTTTAATGTAGTATACCACGAGATTAGTGCTTTTTCCATTTTCTTCCCTCATCCATGCAGCAACAGGGACGATGGATGCAGCAGGAATCTAGCTAGATGAGATAGATCACATATACAAATGTGTGCTTTTTCGCTTTTCCTTCATTAGTTCATTCGCAAATTGTTCACCCGCTTTCCATACTTGTCTACTATGGAAAATTTTATGGAATAGAATGGAATACAAAATGTAACTAGGGTTAGGTTAAAATGGAAGGCTGCCTTAAACCAATCTTAGGGCTGATATGGGTAAATCCATGGTAACTCACATTAAAGCCGCCGAAAAAATAACACTTTCTTTTAAATATTTTATTAACTATTATTTTTTTAAGAAACAATCTTAATAATAATGTAAAAATAAATTTAAAAGAAAGTGTTATTTTTTTCTGCGGCTGTATCGCGAGTTACCATGGACTTACCCATATAAGACTATCCTAAAATGTAAATGGTAAAAAGTATTTTTCTAATGATCGTACACATTTATGAAAACCCAGTTTAATTCTGTGCAGATTAATTTCCATATATTATTAATTTATAACAACGTTCGTTAATTAGTGATTAATAATCACGGTAATCACGGTTCAAATTCATGTTAAATATTGAAATATCAGTACAAATTTAATATTTAAATGAGTTTGGTACAACTATCAATTAGCATTCAAAAATTAACTTTCCGAACTATACAGGGTGATCAATAACTGCATGCCAAAATTTAAGAGTGATTATGCAAACAAAAATATCAAAAAAGTTTCTATAAAGGTTGGTCCGCAAATGAGCCCTAAGGGAGCTCTGGTACCCTTTAAGCTAGAGCGATGACCTTTTGTATGTATACTTGTATTAATAAAGGCAATAAGTTTATGTTAACTTATTTTTTTGAATTCATCCAGAGGCGTGCCTAGACGAAAAAATGTATTAGGCTTAACACATTTTTGCCCCAAACTTTTTTATGTGTACTTTTATGGATTTTTTGTAAAAAATATAGATTCCTTGCGTAAAAATACATATAAAATATGATATAGTGTAACACTATAGGAGCAACCGTTTTCAAAAAAATGCAATTAAGAGGAAGTAACATTTTGTGCCACACAAAAATGTTACTTTTTAAAAGTCTATTACTCCTTTAATATTAAATTTCGGTGTTTTGGTGAAGAATACTTTTTTACTCAGTTTTAAATGAAGAATCAACCTGAAGTATTAAAATTTTATTCATGCTTTTTTTTTGTTCCCCATTCAATATGTCATCTTCGAAGGGCCATAGCTCCCTTAGGGCTCATTTCCGGATCAACCTCTATAGAAGCTTTTTTTCATATTTTTGGATGTAGAATCGCCTCTTAAATTTTGGCATGGCAGTTATTATCAAGGCATGTTTGCAATGTAACAAAAAAAAATGGAAGAAAAATTAAGCTAGATTTTTTTTAAATATTTTTATGGTAATCTAGAGGTAAAAAACCATCATATTTTATTTTTTTACAAAATTTGGTAGAATTGCGCATTTAAGGGTTAAGGTTATATTAAAAGTGGACATTGTCATTTAAATCATGAGCAGTGCCCCTACAAACGGAACACTGGAAAATAATATCAAAACAAAGGGCAAGAACTCCAAATAACCTGGCCCTGCCCATTCATTTATTCAAACTTTGATTTGGGCCCTGCTTGCGTGTGAATGTTTAGGTTTATGCCAGTATTTAATTTATCCATAATAATATGGTGTGGGTGCCATTACTTTTAACCAAGACATTAGCACTTAAATTCCTGGATCTGCTAGTGATAATAGCCGCAATAACAGTATTAGTGCACACTAATATTATATTAGTAATACAATATCAGTCAATTTGAAAAAAAAAATCATAAATTTTCACACGGTCGGAGATTTTTTTTTATTTCCGCACACTCGAATATCCTTGTAACTTTATGACAGTTCGTTTTACAACATTTTAATAGCTATATCATTTCAGCATTTAAAACCAATCATAAATTTATTTAATATCGAATATTTCACATAATTGCATGTTTCTCAAATTAAGTATCAAGTATTTTACGAGTAATTTGTAAATTTATACGTTACTAAAATATGGATTTATGGAAATTTATTTTACACACAAAAAAAAAACGATTACTAAAACAAGTACGTAGTATTAAGAAGGTTCAAAAGGGGCTTAAGTTTTTTTTAGTTAAAAATCAATCATAAAATTTAATATCGAATATTTCACATAATTGCATGTTTCTCAAATTAAGTATCATGTATTTTACGAGTAATTTGTAAAGGACCACGTACATTTCTTATGGGAAATTGCTGAAATTTAAGTAGGTATGTTGAAGTCCTCAACTGACTGATTAAAAGTCTCCATGGTCACAAAGCTCTATGTCTTATAGTTTTCGTGCTAGAGCTTAACAAAAATGACATTTTGCAGATACATCTTTTCATATAACTTGAACTGAGTTACTTATAATAATAACATCTTCATTTTGGAGGTCAGTGGAGTCTGAAAAAAAAATTTTATTTTTATTTTTTCTCTTTTTACTTAATTGTTGAGACTCCACTGACTTTTTTAAGGGTTCAGTATATTGAGGACTTATACTTTACACAATTTAAGCAGTGGTGTTCTTACTTTATATTTTATTAAAAAAGTTATCCTTTTTGTCTACGGCACTGCTTAAACGGTGATAACTTTTTTAATAATTTTTTAGATGTAATAGGTAATCTGATTCCGTAAAAACGAATGACTCATTTAATTTTTTTTTTAATTTACACAAAAAGTTATAAGCCTAATAAATTGACAAAAAAAGAAGTATAAATCAATTAATTTTTTCATCTGAAATCTTCTCACAATCTTTAACTATCTTCATTAAATTTTTGTACAATCTTTCACAATCTTTTATTCTCACAATCCTTGTACATTTTTTTAATAAATAAAGCCCTCGAAAAAAATGCAATTGAAGAGAAAGTAATATTTTGTGCCATCAAAACTTGTACCTTTAATATTAAATTTAGGTGTTTCGGTGAAGAACACTTTTTTTCTTAGTTCCAAATGAAGAATCGCCCTGCAGAATTAAAATTTTATTGGTGCATTTTTTGTTCCCCATTCAATATGTCCATCTTTGAAGGGTCGTAGCCTATGGCTTATTTCCGGACATATGTTTCTGTGTTGATTTTTCATGTTTTGTGATGTAGATTCATCCCCTTTATTTTCCGCCATAAGACTGCAAACACCGTGTATAAACACTAATAGTATTCTTCTCAATGTTAGTAGCGAAAACAAATTTTTACGGTGTATTGACGTACTTTATGAAAAAATATCTACATTTATGTTACGGCATGTTCAAAAGAGTTATCTATACGTAATTTGCCGGCTCATTAAACCATAATATTGTTAAAAATCATTTATCAGGCGGGAGATAGGGAACATCTGTTATCCAAGCTAATATAACTCTTTGTTTTACGTTCATACTAAAATGAACAGAATTCTGTACTTTCAGTAAAATATCAGGTGTCCCAACATAAAGTGAGGAATTTTCAGAATGAATAAATTCAGTAACTCAAAAAATAATATATTTAAAAAAAATCCCCGGACAGGTCGATTTTTATTTTACATACAAGAAAGTAAACAAAACGTATGAAACAACGATCAAGGCTGAAGTCTCCCCACGTCAGCCTTGACCTGATCGTTCTATCTCCGTTTTCTCTGTTTTGTATAATCTGAAATGCACAGTATATGAGTGACTTAATCTCCTACCGCAGCATGTCGTCAGTGATCCCTCATTTAAAAGGTTTTTTGATTGTGGTTTCTACAGTGTGTTTTTTTTTCTTTAGTTGGTTTAGCTGCTCGTGTTAATTATTCGACATTATTTCTCTAAAATTGAACCCTAGCTCTCTTGGGCCCATGGGGACGATATTTGACCCGTATCCACATGAACTTTTTGTATTATTTTTTGAGGTTTTATCTAATTCCATTCTTATTTTTACAATTTTTTATTATAAAGAAAAACCATTTCTGATTATCATTTTTTTTTATATACATGTATACGATAATTTAAATAATTAAGATGAAAACTAATAAAACGTCAGTAAATTATATATAGATAAGGGTCAAATACCGTGACGGTATTACTGTCTCCCAAGAGACCTAAAGTTTATTAAGGCTAATTAAAAAAATATATATCTAATAACTCTAGAACCGCTGATCCAATTTTCAAGAACAAGACTCTGTTAAAACTTGAATCAAAAAACCTTTAAGGTATTTGGGTGTTAAATTACACTGTTTCTAACGGGTAATACCCAGACAAAAAAATAAGCTTTGTTTTTCGTTTGCGCTATACTTTCTACCAGTAGGGCTGATACATCTGACCGCTGACGAATAGATACCCAGTATATTTTGTGCCTTAGTCCAAAACAAGATTATAGTATATTACGCACCGAGTACGCGAACCTAGTTTTTAGTGCACTGAAATGGTTTGCATCGACGTGCGTATACTATTCCTACGACTTAATACCTAAACAAAAAAAAAAAAACGCCAAAATTAGCTTAAAATTAGTTTGTCAATTTGAGGTTATGTGTTTGACTTTTAATAATTTTCTGACAGCAGGTATGTAAAATCAGGTGATCGTCACTTCCCATCCGTTGTCATAGGCAACAGATGGAAATTCGCACTAACTACTGACTAGATCGTAGGAAAAATATTTTTATTCGCAACTGTATAATATACATATACATATGTATTACATATTATGTAATACATAATTTCCGCTGGATCGATTAAAATGTCATTATTAATGCTTAAAGCAAGATGGCTGAACTGCTGTTGTCGTGATAAACACGAATATAATCTAATACATTTCGTTAAAAAAAAACTTAAATGTAGTTTTAGTCAGTTTTTTACTTTTGAAACTGAGAAGGATAATAAATGTTATAAACGGTGCCTTGTGAGGTATCAACAAATGTTTTTTGTGGTTGTTTTTTTTGGGTTACGCGTATTTGAAACTTTAGTTTTATATGATTGTGCTTTTATTGTGAAATGCAGGAAAAAATATTTGTAGTAAATATGAAAAGAACTAAAAATCTCAGTATTATAGTATTATTTTCTTCATTTGAATTCAAACATCTAGGTTTCAAAAAAATTAGTACTTTATTTTTAAATAAAAACAGTTGCGAATAAAATAGTATACAGGTCTCCCGGAAAATGGTACTTTTCATCGACACTTCGCGCCTCGCCCATTAATAAAGGTCTCGGAAAAGTACTATTTTCCGAGTCGACCTGTAATCTACTATTAATTCGGATAATCTTATATTAAATGATTTTGCAAGCCATTCATTTTTTTTTGCTCATCGGTTTTAATATTGTCAAGGCTGGTTATTAAACAGTTTTATCCTTAGGTCTCCGAGTTAAACTTATGATAAACTTTCATCTGGGACATCCTATAGGATACGACTAGCTGGAGTTTAAAAAATTGACTAGTATAAAATAAAATGGTCTGCATAAAGAGAGAGATGGAAGTCGTTTGTCACAGAAAATGTAGATATAAGCACACCATGATGTCGTTTGAAAATATAACACATGAATGACACCGTTAAAGATCAAATAGAGAACGGAAAATGTTATACCTATTTAGATTTGAACAGAGAAAAATGTCAAATATTTCGCTATTTTTAGACTAAAAATTATTAAGTTTAAAATATGAAATAATAAGATAAATTCTGCAATATTTTAAAGTCATGTTAGTGTAAGTATAGAAATAAATATTTTCTTCACTTTTTAAAAGACAAGAACGTTTAGTTCCATCTGTGATGATCTAAGACATGTATTACTTACTAATGTATGAATGTATGTATGTATCAAAATATCTAATGCTATTTCCACAATTTATTTATTTTACTGTTAATGTGCACTTTTTAATATAATACACTGATGAAAATTTTTTTACACAGTCGACTCTGTAGACCTAAATTGACAGGGAATTGTGTTAAACTGTGTAAAAAAGTGTAGTTTTAACACCGTTTTTCGTAAAATTTACACAATTTTACATATTTTAACACGTTGCCGTGTTAATTAAGGTCTACACGGTCGACTGTGTAAATTCAAATTCTTCTATATAGCTGCAAGCCAGAAAAACGGCTTTAATATGTGTATGAGATTAAAAAAAATTGATTTGACAGCTGATTTTATCCAAAAGATGGGAATTAAAGTTTATGTGATCGTATGTGCTAAATGGTTTACTAAAGAAGCTAGGACCCTTTTCAAGAGCATTTTAAGAATATTTCATAATCATAACCATTTAACTGACTGGCATAATTTTTTTTAAATGTATAATATACGTATATCGTCACTCAAAGTGCAAAAGGTCGTATGTTAAATTTAACTATGTTGTTCTAAATTCTAGGAAACCCAAATGAAATGACATTAAACTTCACACTTTACACAGTGTAAAGTTTAATGTCCACTCTATTCAGAGACCGAAATTGTTGTTTAATTAAAATGCCACAATTTAGTACCAAAATAAAACAAAGTAAAATTTAACATACTTACGACCTTTTGCACTTTGATTAACGATATATTTCTATATTAAATAAATCTAGACAGATAGATAGAAATTTACTGACCAACGCCAAAGGGCTATCGACCGAAGTCCTTCTGTCCATAAATAAATCTATTTTAATACAAATGTAAATCTTTTACTCGAATAAGGTATAAAATACCTTTATAAAAAGATCCCAGGACCAGTATAAACAATAAACTTAACCGAATTTATTATTTATATATTAATAGTCCCTGGTCCAGTCTCGGGAAAACCCTAATAGTAACACTCTTTGCATATCAAAAAGTCAACTTAATGAAATGAGAATTCTTTTTTTTTTGAGTGTAAAAAGGCCTATTACAACACTATAAAAAAAAGTAAACTAAATATTCAGTTACAAATGGATAAAAAAGTTATTATCCTATACCACTACTTTATTTTTTGTTAAAAACACGCAACATTTCATGTCCGTTCTTAGATATTAAAGTACGTGACTTTATAACTATAGTGTTTTTAACAAAAAATAAAGTACACTTATATAGTATCATAACTTCCCATCCATTTTTAACTAAATATTCAGTTACAAATGAAAAGGAAATTAGGATCCTATACAAATGTACTTTAACTTTTCTTAAAAACATTATAGTTCTTAATTCTTTAATATTTAAGGACGGACACGAAATGTTGCCTGTTTCTAACAAAAATGAAAGTACAATTGAATAGGATAATAACTTCCGCTCTTCTATCCATTTGTAACTGAATATTCAGTTTACTTTTTACAATGAAGCGAATATTTTTAATTTGAAAAGTTTGCCAGTTAAAACATTTGTCTTCTGTTATTTATAAGTTTTTGTATTAATAAATGCGTGACCTGATTTAAATCTATCCCGATTTATGGAGATATCGTGTTCGAGCGTCGGATCATCCTGGAAAACCTTAATCCGCGCGCGTCCAACAGCGGCTAATCAATCGGATTACTTTAGCTCACTATCCTGGAAAGCATCCAAAAGAGGAAATTTTTATTTATCTATTTGTATTTCATAATTACGTTTTTGTAGTTTTGGTTTGCGTGTTACAATAAGCTTAATTTTAACAGTTTTTAACTTTTTTGTAAGACAGTTTTGGGGATTTTTTTTGGTTAAAAGTTGGTAACAAAAACAAGTGAAAATTATTGGAAATTTCGCCGAGTCGAGCTAACCTCGTTAAAATGGCCAACTTGTTTTGCATATTTCAATTGTTTTATTTAAAAGGTGCGCAAAGTACCTAACTAAATGGAAATGATCTATTTTTCGTAGTCAATTGCAATAAATAAACTCGCAAAATACAACTGCGTTCGTCCGTTGAAAAAAATTATTTTTAAATTTCTTGTGTAGATATCCCTTTATGTTTTCATGTCCCAGTATTGTTCAAAGTTCTATAAATCGTGTCCAGTTTACTCTTTTGGAAAAATCGCCTAAATTCGACCTTAATTTACAGCCTTCACTAGAAAACTAATTTAGATCTGACTCACAATGTACAAAATCTAAATTAATCTGAAAAAACAGATGATGTTAGTTATTTTTTCACAAGACTAACGAAAGTCTTGGCCAGTACAAAATTCGTTATCTGTCTGTTTTAAAGAAGAACAAGACAATCACATATTTTTAGCTATCCTAGAACTTGCTAATAATTTTTGCGGATCATTCACTTCTTGTCTTGTTCGACACAAAACCAAGAATAGTTAAAAACTTTTTAGTGAAAACAAAATGAAAGAAATACTGGGATGGCTAGTTCAAATCAGGCCTGTCTTACATGCCTTAAAATCCTATTGTAAAAAATTATAGATAAACTAGACTTTTCTTCAACTTTTTGAGCTTTTAATATATAAAAAACAAAAGGAAACTATATTTGATGTGTTTTTTATTTCCTTGTTATAAAAATGACCCGAAATAATCCTCCTTAATGCATGTGTTTCTCTATGGTGTGATTCGAAAAATAGGTTAAGTAAAATATATAGTATCACGTCGCACATTGAGTTTGAGGTTATACGGATAGGGACAGAGGCGTAACTACTATGTGTCAAGTATGTGCAATGCATATGGACCGCCGCCCTGAAGGGGCCACCTACCCTAAAGGCGCTAAACCAAATACCAATGTAAATGTAAATGAAATCACATCGGAAAATTTTATTAAATGAATTTATAAATTAGTTAGATTTAAAATTTCTGAGGTATTTGCAAAATGCGTGACCTTGAAAGTTCAAAAAACATTTCATGCGGCGCTAAACTAAAAACCAACAATGTAATTTAATGATATTCTTATTAAAAGGTTATTTTAGATTAATTTCATTTTTAAATTCTGAGGTGCCCGTGTCTGTGCCTGCGGCCCTGAACCAAACGCCGACAATGTTATCAGAGGCAAAATTTTATTAAAAACTTTTCAAATTATAAGAAATTTTTCTTGAACTTTATTTTGGACACGGGCCGCCATTTTGTAGTTACGCCACTGGTTAGGGTTTATTTTCTAAGAACAGCATCTTAACATTATGAGATTTGCGGGTTGAAGGACTTTTTGTAATATCCATTGGGAATCAGAAAAAGTGCTCCGCTGGCACCATTATCATAAAATTGCCCCGCAGAGACCACTACGACGATACTAGACGAAAAACGCATTTTATTTATATACAGGCTAAAGGCGTTAACGGAAACACTGATAAGAAGGTCCAGAAAAATATTGATTTTTATTATTTTTCTCTTTTTAAGCAGAAAAAGCAAACATTTATGGACAATTGTGTCCAATTTCGTGTTGGGATAAACTTTGTTCATAAATATTGAGTATCAGTCGAGTAGAAAACGCTTACTTTGACCTCTTCGAAGCATTTGAGAACATATGACACATAAGTGTATATAGATTCTGGACTATTAACTAATTTTCATTTAATATAAACTTGGATATGAATATTTTATATTTATCTAAATGCTTTTTAGAAGTTATCGTCATGAAGTTATCAGTCACAAAACCAGTTTGAGGCAGCTTCTTCCCTAGCCAATTCTTTTATTTTTTTACGTTTAACATTATTCTATAGCACCGTATTTAAAGGAGAATAAAATATATTTTAGCCTATTTAAATTGTTCTAATAATTACATGCATAGAAAAAACGGATTCCTTGAACCAAGGACACGTGTCTTTGGATATGTTCAAAGCCATATTCTCTTGTTTCAAGGCTGGCATTTTCTTGAACCAAATTCAATGTCCTTAAATAAAGAGCGCGGATTTTTATTACAAAACCCGTGCTCTTCATTCAAGGACATTGACTTTGGTTCAAGAAAATGCCAGCCTTGAAACAAGAGAATCTGGCTTTGAACATATATAAAGACACGTGTCCTTGGTTCAAGGAATCCGTTTTTTCTATGTGGTGATAAGCCTTTTTTTACTTAAAAGTAATTGTAGCAGATTTTATTCTTTTCACCAAATTAAATTATTATTGCACCTTAATTCTTATAATTGATTCGATTGTATGCACTGAGATAAATTTTTACATCCACGTGCATGGGTAATTTACTTGCAGCTGCTGCTGATGTGAATTTACACTTGAAGCGTTAATATAAATGCGATGTGTATTATATTTTACATCCGGTGTGTAAAGTTTACACTAACGCGTAAATATACTTTTTACCTAAAACCCTTCAATTTATTAAAAAAAAATAGAATAACCATTTTGTTATTTTTCTATTTATGAATAGTGTTTTATGGAAAAACTACGCAACAGAAAAATAAAACGAATATTCGTAATCAGCGCTATAAAAAGTACCAATTAAAATAGAAACAGAAAACATACACAAGTCTTAACAACTTTAAATTTTAAATTATAATGGTCGACAGCCACCAGACTCGATGAAGCAGGGATTCTGGCTTCTCGAGTCACGTGACTAGCTTAACGCCCGCGATTGGCTGGCTTGTACATCAGATGTGTGATTTTTACACTTCGGGTGTATTGTTGCTAAAGGTATGTTTATAAAAATACACTTTCTTGATCTCCGAGTGTATTGTTGCAGAAGGTATGGATGTAAAAATACACACTCTAGGTCAAAATCACCTCACATGTGTAGTGTAACATCAATGTTGATGTACATTTATATAAAGGTGTAAAATTTACCCATTTATAGAGTGCATTTTTTACACCTTTTCAATGTAATTTCTTTCAGTGTGAAGTTGGAAGCATGACTAATACTTGACCTAAGTGTGTCAAAATAATGAGAATATTACAGCTGAAAAATGTAAAATTGGGTAGCCATTTTTTTTTTCAAATTCAAAAATTTGGGCTAATATATCTACTAGCCTTTAAAGAAAGGAATAGGAGAAAGAGATATTTAAATAAGCTTTTTTCTGTGCTTAAATTATATTTATAGGATAGGGAGTTTCGAAAATAGTGGTAATTTTTAAAATTCTATTGGACCCACCATTTTGAGTTTTATAATTTTAACATCCGTTTCAGCGACCCCAAAAAGACCCTCGTACCATTTTTGTAAATTACGTCCGCCATACTCTATCCATTTTGAATTTTAAAATTTTTACATTAGATATTTTGTCAAAAATCTCAAATTTAAAAATTTTATAAAAATATTGTTTTATTTTTTCCATGGTTTATTTTCGTTTTTATAACAAAGTTTAAGTATTACGTAACGCAAATTATACCAAAATTCATACACTTCATACCCCAGTTCTAGCGTTATTATAGATTATAGAGATTTCATATTTTGGCTACCCCACCTAATAGGAGGTGTGTTAGGGGGGTAGCCAAAATATGAAATATCTACAGCCTTGAATAACGCGAGAACCGACGTATGAACTGTATGAATTTTGGTACATTTTGCGTTACGTAATACTTGAACGTTCCCTAATTTGCACGTTTAATGTTAAGTTTTTCTTAAATTGTGCATACATAAGTTTGAAAATATGCTTTTATCGAATTTCAAATAATGTTAGTTAAGATTCCTGTTCTGCAAAAAATAAATCAATTTTTTTTTTTTAAAACATTAAGTCATTGGCGTTTAATCCGTTGTAAAACTTTCAATCGTCAATTTTTAAATACACTACGTAGTATTAGGTAAGTAGTGCATCTTTTATTTAAAAGTTTAAAAAACCTTGAAAGTTTCCTACAGATTAAAATTTAAAATCTAAATTTTAGATAAACCTGAACGTTTGGCTCGAGTTTTGCAGTAATTTGCAATTTGAAAGGCAGTATATTTTGTTTGGTAACATTTTATTGCAATTTAATAGGTGTTGGAGAACATTTGTGGACCCCCCCCAGAAAAGGGCCTAGATTGTCGCTAGGTAAATATCATATATATTTTAGAAGTTTGTGAAAATTGACCATTTTTGTTTTTTTTTTTGCGTTTTATGGTAGTTTAGTAAATGCCTCATCTGCTGGAGCCAAGTTTATGTCTGGGACCTCATAAGAAGTAGGAATAGTTGTTAAGTATGTATAACAAAAAGGCATATTCACTATTTAAAGTAAACTTAACATGCAGTTACAAATGGATAGGAAATCGGAAGTTATTATCCTATACAATTCTACTTTAATTTTTTGTTAGAAACTCGCAACATTTCATGTCCGTCCTTAAATATTAAAGTACGTGACTTTAGAACTAAAGTGTTTTTAACAAAAATTAAAGTACATTTGTATAGGATCATAACTTCCTATTCATTTGTAACTGAATATTTAGTTATACACTATGTGTATACAGGGTATGACAAAAAAGGTGGGCTGGCTATACATAGTCATATTGTACTCACCGAAACAATCAAAAAAGTTTATACACAAATTGTCTAAGGCCCGGTACACACATGCGTTTTTTTGCCGCGCGGTGCCGCCGCGGTACCGCAATTGAGGTGTGTGATACTATAAATATAAATGGGCAAGACGGAAGCGCGTTGTCGCAACATCACCGGAGGTATGTGTGCATTGCCCAATTATATTTATAGAAGCACACACCGCAATTGCGGTACCGCGCGGCAAAAAAAAACGCATGTGTATACCGGGCCTAAAATGCTTCGTCTCTGTGTTATGGCTACTTTAAGTTTTTAGTTGAGATACTAGGTACTTGAACACACTCTTGGTATAGTAACACATCTTTATCAAGTAGATTATTTTTGCCCTTAATGTCATGTTGACAGTTAAATATCTGACTTAAGTATGATACATTTTCTTTATTTATTTTAGTCTTTTAAATGGAAAATTATTTCTATAAAGACAATGACTTGTTTTTCATTTCAAAATACAGCATTTTAAGACAATAAGTCAGATATTTAACTGTCAACATGAAATCAAGGGCAAAAATAATCTTGACCTACTTGATAAAGATGTGTTAGTTTATACTTTATTGTTTAATGCATAATACATGTTTGTCAGTAGGCGTAGAACAAGTCAATGTCAAAACAATGCAAATTACAATAACTTAATTACAAAAATAAGTTTAAAACATATTATGTTTGGATTCTATATTTATAGAATGAGTAAAATACCAAGAGTGTATTAAAAATTTATCAAGTAGTATCTCAACTAGAAACTTAAAGTGGCGATAACTCAGAGACGACGCGTTTTAGATATGTGTGTATATGAACTTATTTCATTGTTTCGGTGAGTATGGATATATGGATATGTATAGCCAGCTGACCTTTTTTGTTACACCCTGTATGACTCCATACCGACAATAAGGGCCCTTTTCTGGTGGGATTCCGCAGTTTGCTTCGAACTTAAGAGCGGATATACTAAAATACTCACACACAAAATAGAGATTTCAGATAACTAAATTTACGTTAATGAATATATTTTGTTTATAAACTATTTGAAACAATTTGTTTAACATGCATGTTTGTTCATAATTATTAGATAAATTATTGATAAGATTCTAATTTTTGTTTCCTTGAAGCACGAGTTGTTAGCTATTTTCCGCTTCACTTGAATTAAAAGGCCATGGACCATTAATAATGCTAATAATTACTATACAATACAATGTTGTTTATAACTTACAGAATTTATTTTTTTATTCAATATTTTTTTTTGTTTAATAACTTTTTTGCTTCTCCTTATCAGATTTATCTAATTTTATAAAGGAAAATATAGTTCTTATGCAAAAAAAGATCTCAAACTTGGACTAAGTACTTATATAGTTCTCGACTTTAAGAATGTTTTTTAGACATGTGTATCAAATCATTACATATAAAAATTATTGGGTAGAAAATAAGGAAAAACCTTGGTAATATATTATTTTAACAATGGATATACATATGTAAAATATATTTCATTCCATGGTTGATAATAATTATTGACGATTGAATTTAAATTGAATTGAGTTTCAAAGTTAAATTAAATTAGATTAGATTAGATTTATTCAGATCCATTGATGTATAGTACAAATCGGATGTAGTCAATACAATATTAGCCAGTATAAAAACATATAAAATTAAGCAGGGAAGGACTATACAGAATTGTCTACACAAATGAATTGGAGTGGGGGCAGGATTTCATTAAAGATAAGTATTGACGCTATGTTGGCAGCCAATCCTAAGCACATATTTATCTCTGTATTGGCCTTTCAACGTTTTCGCAGGTAAAATAACTGGGAAAATAACAAAAAATAGAATATGTCAGTCAAAATAGCGGAATCCACATTGTCAGTTTACAATTTTACTTTAAAAATAATAAAATTTAATTAATTTAAGCAGTTAACCATTTAAATTTTAATTGGCCTTTGAAATAAACTAAAATTATTCAAGACGAGTTACAATAAGCTAATTATAATTATTAATATAAAATTATTTAATAAGCACGGTAAAAGGAATTTCTAAAATAACCGGAAAAATTGTACTATAGAACATTTTTCATACATTAAATTTTCAACATTTTTCATACATAAAATTTTGAGGTTAGATAGTTCGGTTTGCTTATATATTTTTCTTGGTTTGCTATTTTAAACGTTTTTCTTGTTTTTTTTTTGCGTACTTTTTTGAATTTTTTTGAAATTGTGTAGGTTTATTATTGATAGTGATATGTTGTTTGACTTGTATAGTGTTTCATATTAGTGAGTCAAAATGGCGGCGAGAATTTACGCTGTGTCTTTCCAGCTAATCTCTAATGGCCAACACAGAGTGTATAAAATGTGATCCTCTTGAACCATGAGTTTTATTATTGTACTATTATCATTTTAGTATAAATTTCGGCCAGCTTTACAAGTTATAATTCTACACATACCGCGTGAGTTTTATTTATGTCCATCCCTAAAGTTAATTAATTAATTTTCATTCGATAAAAAAGAAACTTGGTGATTTATATAATTTTACATTGGCTACAAAATTTTTTTCACTTCCGGTTCCCTGTATTTTTTTACATATTTGAAGTCTGCCAAAAATTCTATGTATAAAAAACTGATTGTTATTTTTACTTTTTTTTCGATTTCGTTTTTATCGTATAAAAACGAGATACTCATAATTTACCATCTTTTTACTTAATCTTCAAAATTTGGCATAAGAAAAATAGTGGAAAAATACTCTCCAAATAAAGTTTACATGGACATAAAAAAATAGGAGTTTAGGGCAAAAAACCGTTTTTTAACTCTAATTCGCTGTCACTGATCAAATTTTGATTTTAATATTAGTTTTATATTTTTTAAGCTTAAGTAAAAACAAGGTAAATTATGTGTATCTCGTTTTAATACGATAAAAACGAAAACGAAAAAAAAAGTAAAAAAAAACAATCAGTTTTTTATACATAGAATTTTCGGCTGAATTCAAAAATGTAAAAAATTACAGGGTGTTCCATTAAAAAAAAACATATTTATGTCACTTTCGGCGAAACCAGAAGTGAAATCAAAAAATTATATCCGCCATTTTATAGCCAATGTAAAATTATATAAATCACCGTTTGTTTTTATCGAATTAATCTTAATTTTAGGGGCGGATATAAATAAAACTCACCCGGTAAACCTGATGTATCAAGACTTAGAAATTATAATTGAAAATCAAACACAATGAAAGTTATTCGAATTATTTCTGGCAAAAGTAATACACTTTGAGGTCGGCTGCAATTGAAATATGTCGGGAAGTTTCCAGTAACTTCAATCAAGGCAAAAGTTTCTCTTTTTACTTAAGTGTTAAATAATTCCATTCAAAATTAAATTTACAGTTAAGATTCGGTGAAAATAGGCTTGTTTAAAAAATGAGGGATTTCAATTTCTTATATTATTTAGTTCAGGATTAAATTAATTTAAGGAATCAGTTTATGAGCTTTTAATCTAGCCATTCGGTTTTGGTACCAACCAAACTAATTCTATACCAAGTACTGACACTGACGAATAAAACGGTCTAATTTAATTACACTGTCCAAGAAAAGAGCTTTTCACCTACGCGCGTAAAATGGTTTTTTTATTATCAGATTCAATTTAATTAAAGCGTCCTTAAGTTATCGTGCCAACAAGATTTCCCGGACAGATCGACCGACCGACGGTCTCAAGAACAAATAATCCGATCGATTTGAAATTTTCAGGAAAAATATTGTTCTACGAGGGGAAGGTCCCTATTGTTTTTGAATGTAATTACCCAAAAGCAAAAAAGTTATGGGGGGTTAAAAATCGAAAAAAGCTGAAAGAAAACTCCGATGAACGTATTTTTTTCAGGAAAAATTACTTTTATTAAAAGGATATAAAAAAAAGAAAATACCTTTTTTTCAAGTTTTTATTTATTATTTTTTTGAAAAATTAATTTTTTTTTTCAAGAAAAGATCTTTAAAAAAAATTTTATTTATTTTTTTTTAAATTAATTTTTTTAAGCATTTGGGAAAATGCAATATACCATTTACTGTGAATAATATATAATGGAATGCTTAGCATTACATATCTTCACGGCTTGTTGTAGAATGTGTTTATTTAATTAAAAATGCAGAAATTTTGTAAAAGTATGATTCTGTTAAAAGGCACTCTTTGAACTATTGTTTTCAATTAAACTTTTTAACGAACTTTTTAACTGTAATTACAGGATCAGAAAAATTATTAACTTTTAAAGAAGTTATCCATCTTTAAAATCAATTTGTAAAACTTTTAATTAATAAAAGTGTTACTTTGACAACCTTCACTTAAGAAAATTACCTTGAAAATGAATAAGGGGCCGTGCACAAATTACGTAAGGATTTTTTTAAAGATTTTTGAACCACCTCTCCATGTAAAATACGTAAGATTTTCCTATACCATCCCCTAATTTACGTAAGAGTTTACTTTAACATTAATATATAGGGAGAGATACCCATGAATGGGACCCTTTTGATTTTTTTTAACGGCTGTCAAAACATTATTTTTAATCTTTTATACACCAAATGTTAAATCTGAATAATATTTATTTTTACCAAAACTACAAGCATTAAAAAAAAACAAAAAGTGCCCCATTCATGGGTATCTCCCCCTACATACCTTGAGTCAAGGACAAGGTAGGTAAACGTTACGTAACGGAATTTAATAAATTTAATGTTTATTTCCTAATCTTGGCAGATGTATTTTTATTTCAACATAAATTACTATTTAGTGGCCCATAATTCCCCTTTTCACACAAAAATTGACAAAACTATGCATATTTAAATAATATTGTAATCAGTAAAAAACTGTTGACATTGATATTAAAAAAAAATCTTACGGCCCTGTTCTTGCGTGATCTTGCCGATGAATCATCGGCGATGATACATTTTCGCGCGGAATGTGTACTCACAGAACACCAATGTGTGTACTATTTTGTGTACCTGTGCATAAACAATATACGTGTTATATGTGACACTCAGTGTAAAAAGAGGTACTTAGTATTTTTTCCCTGTGTGATATTGATTATGAATATTTTTTTTGGTAATTGGTAAATGTGACAGTTTGTTACACAGGGAGGGGGAGGGGGTCAATTTTTTTGAAAAATTGCGTTACGTAATATATGGACAGCCCCTAAGGAAAAAATCCTACGTTAGATTTTCCAGTGCCCCCCTGTCCTCCTTGCAAGACATCGTAAGACTGACAACCCGTCCTAAAAATCCTACGTAATTTGTGCACGACCCCTAATATTTAGTTCCTCAATTTTCCAATATCAATTTTAATTAAATTAAAAGTAAATATTTATGAGTTTGTCCACTATATGTCCACTTCCATATAGATATACCATGTGTATAGTTTCAAAGTTTGTTAAACTTACTTTAAATTCTATTTCCAAAATTAATAATTTAACAACCAACATGCAAGAGAATTTAAATAATAAATTGGATAAATGCTAATAATGTGCTATAAACAAGTAAATTCCCAACATTTAGATTACACTAGTTCCGAATCAGTTCAGAACTGATATTTTCGAAACCAAAACATACCTGATGAGTACCACGTTGCCTGACCACTGCCCATCGATTTACTTTACCCCGATTGATGGGTTGACCGTATATACCCGAGTTTACATCAGGAAGAGTATTTTTTTCTCCTCGGACTAAAATAGTCTTGAAATTTACAATCGAAATGTTTTTGTCTAAACTTAAATATATTTACACGGATTTTTTATGGATAGCGACTAGCGTGCTCTTAACTTTACGATTATAGCGTCATAATGTAGGAGGCACAATAGCCTATAGTAATTAATCGACGTATATATAATATAAGGATATTAAATACTTAATATTTTAAGCATAGAAGAATATCGCAAACACAAACCAAACACCAGACTTAACCTTAAATCTTCTTTAAACAACGGAAAATAAGTTCGGTGAATCGTAGGATTTATATGTTCCTCGTTTAATCCTCTTAAAGTGTTCACAATAAAAACTCTATTACTTTTAACCAAATGGTTTTCCAAGCACTTTTTTTATAAATATTATCCTGATAATTAAATCATGATATCCATGTAGGCATGACGATTATCCCCTTTTAAAATGTTAAGTTTGTCCTTTCTTTTATCTATTTTAAAGAAAAGCGTATTTTCCTTGACTATATATCAAACCAGCTGAACAGTTGAAGCACCTTGTCAAAACATCGGCACTAGGCACTAATTTCAAATGAAAAGGAAAGTTGTGTGATCACGTGAATAGGCAACCATTAATACACCTGCTTAATTTATTAAAGTTTGAAAGTCTGTATCTAAAAAAAAGTTATATTCTAGCAAAAAAGTGTATATAACATTTTTTATATGGCTTAAAAGCAGCTTTTATTTAAAATATAATTTTTTGAAATCGGTTTATAAATAAGTGAGATATGCTAAAAAACATTTTACTGCTTTAAATGCCAATATCTCTAAAACAATGCATTTTAGGAAAAAAACATTTTTGACCAATTTAAAATTATCTTTCATATAAGTTCTAAATTAATAAAATACAATAATAATTGTCTTAATTATAACAAAAAAAAACGCTAAGTTTTACCCCATTTTTACCCCCTTACCCCAATGGTTTACCCCCAAAATCTAATCAGCTTTTGAAATACGATAAGAAACAATATGCAAAAACCGCTTGTCGATATCTTATTTGGAAATAGAGTTATCGACTTTACTTACAGACAGACGAAATTTTTTTTAACCTAAAAAGGTCTAAAACGTCGAGAAATGTGAAAAAAACATGGTCAAAGATTTTGACTTTTCGGCGATGACTTCAATACATAAACTTAAATTCATAGATTCTATATCAAATACTGACTGGGGTCTGGTCTATGAATCAGCCTCTGCTCTAGATAAATATGAAAATTTTATACATTTATTTAAAAATAATTTTGAAAGTTGTTTTCCTCTAGAAAAAGTCAAATATAAAACACCTAAGAAAGGCCTATGGCTTACAAATGAATTAAGGGATATGGCTAAGAGATTAAGCGATTTACATTGGTTGCGCAAGCATTCAAAAAATAATAAGGTTGATAAAGATTATAAAACTTTAAAAAACAAATACAGTAGAGAATTACAGAAAGCAAAAAAAAAACTATAATGATAAAAAGTTAAATAAAGGTGATAATATTGTGAAAAACGCCTGGAAAATAATTTCTGATACAATAAAACCAAACAAAAAAAGTGACTCGATGCATATAGAATACGAGGGCAGTTTAATAAGTGAGCCTATAGAGTTGGCAAATATATTTAATAATTTTTTTCTAAAGGATATTCCAGGTCAGAATCCAGCAGCGATTAATTATAATTGTGACAGGAAAACGCCGCATAGCATGTTTTTAGGTAGTGCCTCTGAAGAAGAGGTGAGGGAAGCTATACGGGCGACTACCAAAAAATGGTCTGCTGGCCCTGATGGTATCCCTTGTAATATTGTTTCTCTGGTAGCTGATGCAATTACGCCAGTTATTACAAATTGGGTAAGTGCTTCATTTGAGTCGGGCTTATACCCTGCCGATCTAAAAAAGGCAAGAGTGATTGTTCTACACAAAAAAGGGTCCAAGTCGGAGGTTTCAAATTATAGGCAAATCTCTAATCTCTCTGTATTTGCAAAAATTATAGATAAGGTGATGACCAAAAGGTTGACCAGCTACTTTTCAAGATATAATCTTTTATCCTCTTCCCATTATGGATTTCGGTCAGGTTTAAGCACCAGCTATGCTTTATTTGAGGTGTTAGATTATGTTTTAGAAAATGTAGATGGGGGTAAGGATATGGTTTTTAATTTGTTCTTTGACATGACAAGAGCATTCGACGTTATTGACATTGAGGTACTCCTTTTAAAACTAGAATCATATGGAATAGCAGGAAAAACTTTAGAATGGTTTAAATCATACCTGAGGGATAGGTTGCAATATGTGGAAATAACCGCTGATACAGATGAAGAAAAGAATGTCAAATTTAAGTCAAACACAAAAAAAACTCGTAGGGGTACTCCACAAGGTGGGATACTTTCCCCCCTGCTTTTCTTAATCTTTAGCAATGATTTATTGTCATATATTGTAAAAAATCTACCTTTAAAATTTAGAAAAAAATTTAAGCTTTGTCAATTTGCGGATGACTCCTCAGCATCCATCTGTGCTGAGAAAAACGAATATTTAGAATTTTTAAAAGTACTTGCTAGTATTATGCATAGTTGGGCTGAGGAAAATTCGTTAATTCTAAATCCGCAAAAATCTGCAATTTTACAATTTAATAAAGTTAATAAAGATCAAAGTGTATTAGTATTCTGCAACAAAATATCTGTACCTCAGGTAGTAAATTTTAAGCTTTTAGGGGTAACCCTAGATAATATTTCATGGGAGTTACATATAGACAGTATTGTCAAAAAATTAAATAGCAGTCGATATGCCCTTCTCAACCTCAAAAACAATGTTTCGAAAAAACTTCTTGTGACCTTTTATAACGCAAGTGTTAAGTCTTACATCGAATATGGCATCATAATTTGGGGAGGTTCTGTTCACTGTGATAGAATTTTAAAAATACAAAAAAAGATTTTACGTACATTGTGCAATGCAAACAGAATTGATCATTGCAAACCACTTTTTATTCAAAGCAAAATTATGACAGTATACTCATTATTTTTTTACAATCTTTTAGTTTTTGTGTATAAAAATAAATCTAAATTTATAGCAAATGGGGATTTACATGATATTGGTACAAGGCAAACCCACTCCCTATGTACTCCCAGACATAGAACGGCAAGCTTTGAAAGAAGCACGAGGTATTTAGGAATTAAAGCTTTTAATAAGCTACCTGTTTTAATTAAAACGTTAACATTTCGTAGCTTTAAGTTAAAACTTAAATGTTTCTTTCTAGCCAACCCTTTCTATTCTAAATCTGAATTTCTCGAGGGAAATTTTAAATTTTAATTTTAAATCAAATGTAACTTTAAATTATGCCATTTTTTAATATGTAATGTTAACTTAGTGTTATGTAATTATGTAATGTTAACTTAGTGTAGTGGTATAATGTGGATTAAAATTATGAAAACTCATTTAAAATTATGTAATTATTTTTGACGTCTGCCTCTAATTTGCTTATGTAGATTTAAGTGGCAATAAAATTCTATTCTATTCTATTCTATACATCGGCACTTTTAGTAGCAGTAAAATAGTAGGCCAAATTGTTGAAAATCAATTTTTCGTGTAAAGAACCTACTTAAAATCTGTATAGAATCTACCTAAATATAGGTGAAACCCTAAAAACAAAAGCCTTTTTATTTTGCGTTCTCGTGTAAAATTTACACATTTAAAAAGTTCATAAATATTCATTTTTTGCCGCATTTTAATGTGTCCTACGTATACAAAAATCGGGGATAATATTTGCACAATTCGGTCCTGGAGGCAATCAATTTCCACCGAACCGTTTGATGCGAGAGAATATGGAAAAGCCCGTGACGGCCGCTGAAGGATTCCTGAAATTAATGTTTACACCACTACATTTTCATTATTAGTAAACGCCGTTAAAACGGATCCGCTGCTCCTCAGATTGACGTGCAAACAAACGGGCTAAAGCTACCACTTGAAGCTTTTTAAAAGCTATGAGCTCATTTATGCTCTTAACAGGAAAAAACTAGGTCTTATTTTTTAAAAAATATTTAATATTTGACTTGTATGCTGTGTAGAATAAAGTAAAAACGAATTTGAATTTCAGCATAATATGATACCCCCAAGCAACAAAGCCGTAACTCATATTTTTCACGACAGCTAAATTTCTAAAATATTTTTTTTTTGTTATTTAAGGGTGGGTAAATGATTGAAGTGGAAAAGGAAGTCATGTGATACATCATTTGAAAGCTTATAAAATTCTCTATTTAACTGTTTAAGTATTTATTGTTTATTTACTGTTTGGTTCTAATATTCAAGTTTAGAATTTCTTACTTTAGTGATTTTAAGTAAACTTTTGCTTAAAGTGGACTGGAGAAACCTGAGTAGTACCACCATGTGTGTCTTTTTTCAAGGCGTTTACCTATGAGTATAACTCAAAATGGGTCTAACTTGAGTTACATCCTTGTTGCTTGGGAGTGTCGATATATATGTATTTAAAATAGGCCTAGCGCTTTCGATCAAAAGATTATCTTCAGGGCTTAGCTCTGAAAAGTAAGATAACAAAAATTAGAGGGCTATGAAAGTAAGGTTAGGATTAAATAATAAATAAATAAATTTACAAGGGGTACTTACTCGTCAGAGCTGATTACAACAAAATGAGAGGTAGATTAAAGATATGGAAACATCACAGTTAAAAAGTTGCACAGATTAAATTAATAAATATATAAATAAACAAAAATATTTGACATAATGACAATTAAAAAGTATATGGAACTAAAACATTACAAATGAAAACACTATATAATTAAGCGGCAAATTTTAAATTAAATTTTTGAAAATTGGTTTGAATTTTTGATTTAATTCAGTTTGATTGTTTAAACAAAAATCGTTGTTATTTTTATATATGGGCATTTGGGTTCGTTGCTAACTTCTTGTACTATTTTTTTCTGTCACGATCTGTACATTTTAAATGGAACAACTCAACTAATTTAACCAGCGTCAATTTCCAACTTCAGATCACTGATAGTAATTTAAGTTAATGTATATTATCAGAGCTCGGTAGTTTTGAGAGGCCATTACAGAGGAAATGATATTACGGCTAAAGTATGCTTTTAGTCGTAACATGTCCATTTTCCGATAATTAGTTATTTATTAAATTTAGTACTCCCTGGAACAGATTCGCTCTATTAATTAATTTCATAATTAATATGTCATTAAGAAGCAAATGAACAGATAGAAATTGCCTGAAGGTAGATTACCAAAGGTATAATGTAATCAGAGAAGGACGGATGTAAGGGGAAGTTTCCTCTCTCAATTTAATGTATGATTCTCCTGATAAGTTGTTTTGCAAAATGCAAAATTAACTTTCAGTATATTCGGCAAAGGATTTGATATTTTTACAAGCTTTTATTTAACTCGCAATGTTTGTTATTTGTATGTTTGTTTAGGGAAAATCTGCCAAAAGCTTTTTCGACCACTTAGAATGTACTTAGAAAGCTAAAATTTGGTACACATGCTTAACTCGGATGACAATACAATTTTGTATAAAACCTCCCCCCAATCCCCAACACTTTTTTTTTTCGAAACGCAAAAAAAAAATTGTTTTTTTTTTTTAATTTTTTTTCAAATATTTGGGAAAATGCAATATACCATTTACTGTGAATAGTATATAATGGAATGCGTAGCATTGCATATCTTCACGGCTTGTTTTACTATTTGATATAGTTGGTACATTCAAAAATATGGTTAAAACAACCAGAAATCTGGTTACGGCTGCTGTTTATTTGAGTAATCCAACCTACTTATTAACTAGTGATTGTTACACTTCTGTACTCAAAGAACTTTTACCTCAAGAAGTAATTTCAGACCAATGTTTATGAAGGTGTCATCTTTTTGTTTGTTTGTTTACATGAACGTACGCGATACTGCTTCTGGTGTAAACATAGGTATCGCTAGTTTTGACCTTCTGGTGACCAGAGCGATGTTGCGTAATTTTCACTTTATCATTATGATAAATCTTTATACCAACATTAAAGTTTAAACAAACCATATTTCCATTAGTATTTATTTATTAGCACTTTAATAAAAACATATTCTGTACATATTATTTATGAATAAAATTGAGGTTATGTATTGCTTGACAATGTTTACGACATTAGACTGTGAGTTTACACATTCTTTCTCTCTCTTTACGCGTACTAAGTGTAAACAATAGTCACTCCGCACCAGCCCCTCACGCTTCAAACAAAGCATACGGTAGATTTCATCATGCTCCTTCTTCAGGTAAAAGTTCTTTGGTACTACTAGACAATAAGCTGGAACAATCAGGTCCTCTGTAATTACCTACCATTTTTTCAGTGTACCAAGAAAACCAAAATTATCCTAACCCCTTATGATTATTATCACGTAACCATCCCACAAAAAGATACAAAATGTTTTTAACCAGTATTGACACCCAGGAAAAAAAGTAAAACAAGTTTAGGGCGAAGTTATATTTTGCTAAAAATTTTTTGCCAAAAAGTTTACATCCGATTTTGTGATTAAAATTAACACTAATGCTTCTAGTTAATTTATTTTATAGTAACTTAAGCAATATTAAAACGTGTATAGTAAAAACGTGTACAAAATGTCACGTCTGTACAAAGACCAATTCCTAAAAAGTACATCCAAGACAATAAAATATGAAAAACATAACCTAAAAAATATTTCTAATTGACTTATTTCCCAGCACATATATATTAATAGTAAATATAAATAAACTTTAACATAGCCTTATAGAATTGTAGAATTTTTCACGTTTAAAAAATATGTTTATTCTAATTAGGGATATACGCACATAATATGTGCGTATATTATGCGCATATTATGCGCGTTCTAATATTCTGTATCAATATTTTTCTAAATTATTTAAATATGTAATCTTATACACAGCGTGTCAAAAGTCCACCTCCCCCCCTTTAACTTTTGAACGGCTTAATTTGAATCACATATAAAACATAACACTCTGTGGTGTAAAATACCTTAGAAAAGGTCCCTAAACGAGTATAAATAAAATAAGTTAAGAATTGACAGTCTATAAAAATATATACTGCACGTTTGTCGGTTAATAAAATACTAAATAAAATACTAAATACTAACCCAAATAATTTTTTGGTATATATTTGGTATGCTTAAGGGGCACAGTGGAGACATTGGGCAAGGGGGGAAATTTTAAATAGAAAGGGGGGTCGTGTGATACATCATTTTAAAGCTTATAAGTTCTCTATTTGTCCACATATTTTTTTATTTTTTCGAAGAAATTTTTAGGGGTTATTTTAAAGCCCCAAGAATAGGGATTTCGTTAAAATTTCTTTAAAAAAATCAAACAATTTTAAAAAAATGGTTTATCTCAGCATGCAAATACATCAGTTATGCTTTTAACTAATTTTGAATATAAATAAAATTTTACAAAATAAATCTTGAAAAATCGCATTTTTAGCAAAAAAAAAATTGAAAAATGAAAACCGTAAAAAAAGCTTTAAAAAAATAAAAATTATATAGTCGAATAGAGAATTTTATAAGCTTTAAAATGATGTATCATTTTAAAAAATGTCTCCCTTGCACCCCTGTCTCCATTGTACCCCATAAGCATATCAAATATATACTAAAAATATATTTGGGTGATGTTATTTAAGTGTTTTAAATTTCAAGTTGATATCTTAAGCCGTTCAAAAGTTAAAGGGGGGGTGGGCGGACTTTTGACACGCTCTGTATTAATAATATAGTATGTTAAATAAATGTATATAGTCAACTTTTTGAATAACCCCGTTATTTCTTTATAGCTAATTAAATGATTTATTTATCAACGACACACATAATATGTTTTAGTATGACATGTTTATATAACATCAAACCATAAAATATACAATTAAAATTAGAAAAAATGCCAACTAACTAATAGACCAGTTATTTTATATCAAAAAATAAATTCTTGATATGGAATTTACAATTTTCTTAGATTATATAAATAGATAATTTAATTAAAATTGTATAAAAACCTTATATTACTGCTTCTGGTTTTATTTATGAAGTTTTCCTTACCTGGAAGAAAAAAAAACATGTCAATTAGGTTTTAAGTAAATAAAGCAACAAACACAAAAATATATGTGACTGCACTGAATTGGACACAAACTTTAATAATTCAATATACAGGGTGGACCAATGAAAATGAAACAGAGCGAGTATCTCGAGAACCTTACAAAATATCTAAAATCGAAAAAGGACGTCTATTTGAAAAGCCAATTACTTATTTGGGGCTCTCCATGATAAAGTATGTAATGTACACAATAAATAAATAAATAAGATTTTAAATCTAACCCCTCATTACCAACCACCTCAACTTCAAAATCTTAAATGGAAGTCAAGGGAATTTATAGAAAGATTTGCGCTTCTAAGTATGCAAATAATAACATAAAAGCATATTTCTTTGTTGTTGCTGTAAATACACAGGATATTCTCATCAAATTATTACTTTTATTTTCTGCATTATTTGTAATAGCATACAATTTATGTAATAAATGTATCATATTAAAATATATTTATTTTCATTTTAATGTGAAAAACCAGCACCTATGTATAATATTTTATATGAATACTACTTCCTTAATAAAAGGATCACAAATTTAATAAATCATGTCTTTATGAGTTTTACTAGATATTTATATATTTACTTTTTAACGACTTTATTTATACGGGTACCCATAATCTTTGTACACAATATTAACGTATCCTGGGTCAGCAATTACCCAAAAACCGCCCTATGTAAAGTGGCCCCAGGTTAAATATCTAATGCAATGTCTTAAATTTTTGTGTCTTTCCTAAACAAGAATTAGTGGCATCATCAGTATCCCTGAAGATGTATCTAGGAGTTAAAGACGAAACGTCGGATAGTAATAATCCATCAACACGGTTAAAATCCCTAGTTCTAAAAAAATTACTTGATTTAAAATTTAAAATTTAAAAGTATATAATTCAAAGTTAAATTATTGACAATTTTGTTTTGATATATCAAAAGTATTTTGAATGGAAATTGTTCGACACGGCTAGCCTTAAAAAATTTAAACCAAAAGTCAAACCACCCCGGATTTTTTGATTTTAGGTTGTTTTTGGGACATTTCCAAACAGTTCTTGATAAAAATTGAAATTGCTCACGAAGACGTTTTTAAATAAAGTCATTCTTCTTCTTCAAGTTTTTCCTGCCATCACAATACGAAGTTTTTTCTATGACACCCTATAGCATAGGTACTACCCATGATACTCAATATAATCACGACCATTCACACGCTTACTTTATTAATGTCTAAAATAAGACGACCGTAATTTTGGACATTAACAAAGTAGGCGTGTGAATGGTCGTGATTATACATATTAAGTACCTATACTATAGGGTGTGTCATAGAAAAAACTCCTTATTGCGATGTCAGGAAAAACTTGAAAAAGAAGAAGAATTACTTTATTTTAAAACGGCTTCGTGAGCGATTTCAATTTTTGTCACAAACTGTTTGGAAAAGTCCCAAAAACAACCTAAAATCAAAAAGTCCGAGTTGGTTTGATTTATCATTTAAATTTTTTAAGGCTAGCCGTGTCGAGTGATACGTAAAACAAAATGAACAGGGTGATAATTCCACTAGTGCAATTTTCAGTGATTCTTAAAACTGTCTTTTCAGAAAAGTGATTTTAATAAAACTGTTGAATGTAAACTTTCTCAATAATGGCTGGCTAGTCAATAATCATAATTATTGTAAATAAAGTTATATTTCAAATTACACAATCGTAGCAATTATCTGATCGAAAAATAATTTCCTATTCAAAGAATAAGCACAATTTATTGTCTTAAAACAAATGACATTCGCATTCCTGCAACGCTCGTTTGTTTTCCTGCGGTAACGTATGTCTATACCGGTAATTATTGACTTTGCAAAAGATTATTGTTTAATTCGTGACCGTTTCTGATATAATTGTTTGATATATTAAGCTTTTTATACTGCGTTTTAGCAGGTCCGGACTGGGCCACAGCGGTCCACCGAGAAAAAATATATTTTTGGCAAATATAATTTTAGTCATATCAATTAAAAAGTATAATAAAATAGAGGACATGATGATTCTACATAACAAAACATAAAAAACCGGCGTAGGAACATATGTCCGGAAACGACCCTTTAAAAGTGTACTAAAAAATGTTAAATAACATTGTGCCACCAAAAATGTTACTTTTTAAAAGGCTCCTTTAATAATAAATTTAGGTGTTTCGGTGAAGAATACTTTTTTGCTTAGTTTAAAATAAAGAAGCATTAAAATTTTATTGGTGCTTTTTTTTTTGTTTCAATATATCCATCCTCGAAGGGCCGGAGCTCCGGACATATGTTTCTGTGCTGGCTTTTCATATTTTGTGATGTACTTTCCGCCAAAAGACAGACAGTGTATATAGTGAAAATTTTCTCCCAAGCAAGTCAAGTGACCATATGTTCTTCTCACTTTGCCGTTCATAATCATAGAGTGGGAGAGAGCGCACGATATATCGTGCTGTCGTACTATATAGTACTATATAGTAACGTGACTTGGTTGCGAAAAAATGTTCACTATATATATATATATATATATATGTTTACTTGGCTCGTTTGAACTTTTTGGTTTGGACTGTCGTACTATATAGTACTATATAGTAACGTGACTTGGTTGCGAGAAAATGTATACTATATACATATGTTTACTTGGCTCAACCAATGACCAATCTCGAGACTCTCGCTAGACAAGACATGAAGTTAGGTACACTGATAGAACACTATCGTAATCAATAGCATACTTAGGTTATATAATACAACAATAAATAGTTGTATATGCACCAACCACTATATATTGCATAGAATACAACAACAAACAAGTAAACGCGTTCGGTATTTACAAACGAGTGCAGTTGTTCGATTTACAACAACAAATTGTACGTATTTTATTTTAAATTCACATATTACATGTGTATGCTAATAAAACTACATATCACATGTAATTACATGTACATGTACATGTACATGCTTATCTTACTTATGCACATGGAAATTTCAGCACCAAATGCTTACTTTCAAAATGTCTTGTCTTGAAAATCGAGACAAGAAGTTTTGTTTCTAAAATTTCGTAAAATCATAGCTTTGCCACGAAGGCTAGCCAGTCCGGGCCTGCGTTTTATATACGAAAGTTCACATGAAATGAGAAAAAATACATTTAATAATGTGGACTGAAAATCGTTTTACTTTATGGAATTATTTATTTTGATTTTCAGGTTCAGTTCACACAATATATCTATGAATCCAGGTTCAATCTATTTTACAAATTCTCTTAAACATTTTTTTTTCATTTTAGTTTGACATTAATAAATATTGGTAAAAATCGATAAACCCTAATTTAATAGCACAGGCATCCACTGTAAAAAATAATTAGAATCATAGGTAGTGTTGCCATGCAGGTACAGGGTGATCCAAAATTCTCGCCCTAGTCATTTATCTCGAAAATTCTGGATCACCATGTACAAGTAAAATTTATGAGATTTTACATGTAATTTTACAATTTTATATTACATTACATGTTTTTTTAACCTCGTACTATTCTACTTAATTAAGCATTCCCTAAGTCCAGGACTTGTGTGGGCTAGTAATAGAGGGAACCACCGCCTTATACTGACTTTCGAATCAGTTTATAGGGAGTGTCCGTTTCACTTATCGCCTTTACACATTTATTGTTTACAGGGAACTCTGTAAAACTTACTAGATTTTACATGTAATTTTACACGTAATTTGCATATAAAATTGTAAAATTAAATGGTAAATTATAATACTACATGTAAAATTGTAAAATTACATGTAAAATCTAGTAAATTTTACATGTACACTAATAAAAAAGTTTTATTTGGACCAATTAAATTATTTGGTTGTAACAAATATTTAAATTTCAAAATGATTTACTAATGAAAACAAAATAATTTATTTGACAGAAATAAAATTTATTTGTCATAACCAAATAATTTAATTGGCCATATCCAACCAAATATTTAGTTGTTTAGTTTAGACAAATAAAAAGTGCTGTTATGAGTGTACTTGCATTGAATCACATTTACTTGGAGAATCATGTGTAATTACATATTTATTTTTTACAGTGTCAACGAATTTGCTGTTTTGGGAGTTTATACTTGTATACTTTACTCCGCCCCGCTCAACTTTAATAATTGGAATTCTAAAATCCTAAATCGTTTGGTGAAAGATTTTAAAGTTAAAGGGTTTAAAATTTAAAATGCCTTAAAAGAGAGCAAAAGATTAAACATGGCTTACATTATAACCAGCTTCAATCCTTTTTAATTTCCAGCGAATTTGGCGAGAAGAATGTATTGTTACGGCGAAAAAAAAATTTTAGATTTTGATGTACCTATCCGTTTCCAAAACATTTTTCCGACCATCCGTCCGACAGTCCGTCCGTCCAGAGGCCTACAGGCCATACTGTTTTTAAAACAGATCAAAACCTAACTTTAAACTAAGGTTTTTAGGGGTGCTTAGGGAATAAAAAAAAAATATTTACATTTGCAGGTTACTTTTTTATAATGACCGAAAATAAATAAAAGTTTATTATAAAAATAACAAAAAAATAATCAAAACCTTAAAACTTAAATATGTGGAAATGTACCGTTTTCAGTTTATTCTGGGTTTTTCCTTGTATTTAAACCTTAAATACAAAAAGATAGGCGGTCAAAATTGAAGATGGTTCTGATATCGCAATAAAGAAATACATTAATTTTAGATTTATTACCAGTAATCGAATTGGCATTATCGTTTCAAGAAACAAAGGCTTTATTACATTTAAAGTTAAAACCGTTTCGTCATGGATCATATAAGGGAGTGAAATTAAGTTTATATTATCGATATGAGAGACACTGTAAGTGGATAAGGACTGAGTATTAAATTCTTGGTATAACCGACCTACTTTAGTCAAAACGTAAACAAAACGACTTTTTACTGCAAGAGAAGCCCGAGTTTTATTACGTTTTATTTTATAAACAATCTTAACATTTTGACAGGTTCTGTATACAGTTTACACTCTAGGGTGTTGTAACAATAAACCCAAGCTCTAACAATGATCTTATTATCAAGCAGTGCCATGAAATGATTACCAGACACTAGACTGGGGCTAAAACGAAAATTTCAATATAATTTGGAACACATTTATGTCTAGGTTAATAATAGTATATTACATGTCATTTTCAAGGCCAGAGATTATATTTGACTGATGGCCGAAGCCCGAGGTCAAATATAGATCTTGAGCCTTGAAATGAGTTTTATTAACAAGATATGTATACTATTTTATTCACAATTATTTTGTATTAAAAATTAAGACCAAGTTTTTGAATTGGTTAATTTATTGTCATGACTGACAATTACTGATTATTGACTTACATTTTTGCTTAGAATTCACACATAATCTCACAAAGATGTTTGTTGCAGATTCAAATGATATTTAGATGGAGTTGCTTAAAAGTTTTCATATCCGCAAGCACTTAACTAAATCAATATTTTGCTTGAAAAAGCTAAATGCGTATCTTACTTAAACCAAGCGGTTAAAACTTGAATCGAGTAAAAGTGCTTGATTTATATAATAAAATGTCGAGTGATGTCTTTTAAAGAAACAAATAAAAGACGGAAACTAGATACCGAGAATTTAAAATACTAAAAATAATATAAAAAGTACTTATAAGGGGGGTGAGCCAATTATTGCCAAGATAAAACATTTTACTTTTAACTGCATTCAAATTTATTCACCTGAAACTTTACTACATTAACAATAAACATATCTTTATTCTAATGGGCAAAACATAAACAAACTGCAGGAGCTTCACAAAAAATATTGTTGCTTTTTAAAAAGATTGCATACTGACAATATTACGAACCCATGTTATTGTGGCATAATAACAATTTCAGCTGTTTTTAGGTACAATTTTGGCACTTAAATAACAATTTGTCGTTTTTATTAAGCCCCTCGCACTCTTCATGTACTTATCGATTACAATCTCATATCTGACTGACGATTCTCTTTGAATGAAAAGAACCAAGATTCAGAACTCTCTGATTTCTTCGTTACTTTCTTTTTTTTTTGTTTTTGTCATTTTTTGTTGTCAACTACTTTGTATGGCAATATTAAAAAAATTAAATTTTCGATTCTTTATTGAGTGAAACACAACATGTTGTTACTTTCTTTTTTTGTTTTTGTCATTTTTTGTTGTCAACTACTTTGCATGGCAGTATTAAAAAACTTAAATTTTCGCTTCTGTATTGAGTGAAACACAACATGGGCCAAGAAAGTGCATGTTTGTGCCTTTCTTATTACGTTCTTGCCCTTTAATAATGGATCTGCGTGTTTGTGTACGCCATTACCAACTGGATACAGATACATCATATTTATAGACTTTTTTTTTTAAATATACTCGCAGTGCCATTAATGACACAGGGGACGAACTAACAAGTTTAAAAGAGGGTGACAATATTAGGAACATGGCAATAATTGGTTTACCCACCTTAATATTTTTTTGGAAGCAAGTACTAATTAAACTTGAAACAAATTATTGTTTTTTTTTTTAATTAAATTTGTTTGTTAAGTATTTTTAAGCTTGCAATAAGCATAATAAATATGTATACATATTACAATATTTTTCTCCTTGTGTACGCATTTTTATAATTTGGTTTCCAAGGAGAAATTTAAGACATAATTTATCTTAAGTTTTAATATTTTCTACAAATTAAGGCTCAAATATCGGCAAAACGGTAAACATTTAAAGGACTTAGGTCCTGTATATTTTGGTCCAGCCCATTTAAAACTCCCCAGCCTTTCATTAGCGATATTTCATGTGAAGGTATTTGCATTAATATACAAATTTACATAGGGAATGCAAGAAAATGCAATATACAGTATAATTCACCTATTATGACAATAGTATGATAGCAATAATATATTACTCTTAATTTTACTGCAGGGCAATAATAGGTATGCACAATATAAGGGAGTGTAACACAAAAAAATTTATGAAGGTTTGGAGATCAAAAAAACTATATATTATAATTAAAAAATCGTATTTTATATTATTTTATTTATTTGTTAGGGACACAGTCTCATCGGCTATGCCGCTTACTGTTGTAATTAATAATAATAATAATAATAATATGCTGGTGACCTTATAAATTATAATTATCATTTCGATCGAAATATGATATTGCCTTTCCATTAAGTTATTTAGTATAATATAATAATAATATATAATATAATATAATATAATAAAATAATATAAAAGATATGTACATTTCAGAGCATAAAATATGTTTTTTCACTACTAGCTTTAGAACATACCATTATTTATCATGTTTTCAAACTGAGAAATCAATTTTCTTCACCTATAGCAATAATAATTTTTTCTCTCCTAGTAGGAGTAAATTTTATAAACAATTGACTTCTGTCACTTTAGATGTTTCAGTTCTTTGTGCAATTTTTACTAATTAAACCCAAGAAAATAGCTTTAAATAACTTCTTATTAATTAATTATAATTATTACCAATTAATACAATCAATAATTAGCCAAATATTATGAAAAAAATTAAAAACAAATAAATAATTTTTTAAACGTCAATTCAAAGTATCTATTTGAGCAAATGTCATTGATCAAGGCTATTTGATTTTAATGAAAATTTCAAAAAATATCATTTCTGTTAATAATTTATTTTATTATTTGAATAAAAATAGTTAAATAGTGCTAGTAGTGAAACTAATATATAAACTACGGTAGAGAAGACTAGTATAGCCTCGTACAAACATCTTCTCTATATATAATTACTATTATCAAGAGAAAATATTTCCCAACTTATAATTTAGAAATTTCCCAACTCAAAAAAAAAGTTTTTCCCCCGAAATGATGACAAAAAAAAATTATTTATTGTAACCAATTTTCTTACCTCCTTACATCTGAAGGAAAAAAAGTCCCACTATAAAAATTTTGAAGACGAAAAAAAAGGTCCTCACCCCTGTAAAAATTCCCAACTGTATCCTCCAGTTTCCCAACTCCACTCACAAAAATTCCCACTCCAATTTTCCCAACTTTCTACCAATATACCGGATTTTACTGGACAGTGGATTTTCCCAACTCGGAAGTACCCCTGATCCCAGCGCAGGCCTGAGTTAAACAAAAAATGAGGGATGAAATCGGTAAAGGTCTGGAGATAACAATCAAAATATATCTGGATATAGGTCTTTTGCGCATCGGTAAAATCACTTGTATTTACAACTTGTCAAAAATGTATTTAGAAAAAGTTACATGACCTTAAATAATTGTAAGAAGCTATTGGTAGCATCCAAGTACTGACAACTAAGCTGCTTGCAAGCTAACCTAGAAATTTTAATTCTGTGAAAGCCTTGTATACAACCAATGTTTTTTTTTTCGCGTTGAGAACGTCTGTTCAGCGGATATACCTACTATTTAATTTTGATTTAACTTTTCCACGTATTTTTGCTGTAAAACATTTCTTGTTTACATAAAATATTAGTTTCTAAGAACTTGCACAATGCAAGTTGCATTTTGGTTGTAACCTATTTGAGTTTGATAATTTTGCATGATTCCGTATTTGCGAATAATTGTTAAACAAATATACACTAACAACTAAAGATTTTATCTCATTTTAAATACAATTAATGTGCAAATTTACGAGACCTATCCCAAGTCATCCTTGTTTGCCAAGTTGATTAATTTTATGTGATGATAAGAATATTTGCAAGGAATTTCCTTATAATTGGTTAATTTCGCATGTTTTCTCATTAAATTTTTAACAAAATCTCTATTGTTTACAAACTTTATATTTTAATGAAACCTTGATTACGCGACCTAAATATAGAATCACAAATTAAAATGTAGAAATTAAATTTTAAGTACTTTAAGTAGTGTTCAAATCATCCGCTCTAAAATTCGCTAAAAATATATTTAATTTATATTATATATAAATTCGAGTACCTTATGAATTTTAAAAACTGAGAAAGCAGGAAGAGTAATCGTTTTAAAAGGAGAAATACTACACTGCCGCGCATTAAATTCCGGACACCTAAAAAATTGACATTTTTTAAATTCAAATATTTCGAAAACTAATTAATGGATTTGACTGATTCTTTTTTTGTTTTGAAGCTTAAACATTCTCTACTTTTTGTTATAAGAATGATTAAATTTTTTTTTCGTATTAACAGCAACAAGTAATGTACAACTATGTTTTTTACCCCATCTTCTAGGACTTGCATGGTACGCCACTGAAACTGTTTATCAAATTATTAAAGTCTTTCTTATTGCCTCAGTTTTAATGAATATTTTCTTTTTTATTCTTTTACATTTTTACTTCTTTAGGAGATATCAGGATTTTCCTGAAAGTTGTCATTTTTTTAGTCATCTCAAAAAGTACTAAATTAGCGAGTTTTTTATTTGAAGCTCATGTCTTCTACTTCTTCTTCTACGCTCATGTCTTTTAATTCTTCTTCTACAGTTTCTACATCCCGGGGCAACTTATTATTGCCGTCTGACGGAGGCTTTCGCAGAACTGCCGCCGGACGGAGTGATACTATTTTTTCTTCTACTCAAGTTTTTTAAACCTAATTTATGTTTTTGATAAACTTGATTAGAAGAAAAACGTAACTCGGTTAAGCTTCTAATTTAAAGCACAGCATCAATCAAATTCATGTAGTACTTTTTAAGTTAACTGAAAAAATTACAACTTTTTATATAAATTATATACATTAAAAATATACAAGCTGTGCAATGAGCTACCAATAAATCTATTTAGCTTTTGGATATTCTAGCACGCAAAGGAACCGGATCCGGAGCCAAATTTGAAATTAGCTTAATTTGAATGTACTTTAAGACTGTATAAAATACAGCCGGGAAAAAATAATAAAATAAAAATGGTCACCAGCTCTCCGACTATTAAGAGAAGCCACGGTTATAAGCTTCTAACTCTATAATAGTAAAAAAATCTTATAGGTATTTTCATTCTTAGTTACGTTTACTGTATACTCAATATCAATTTGCACCTTGGTGGAATATGATTCAAGGTCGTCTATAGTTTACAAGCAAAATTTTACCTCTTCTCTTCCCCTTGCCTCAGGTCAAAGGTGCCAGTAGTATCATGACTACAGTAACTGTTAGTTTATTTTAAATTCATTTAGAGTATATTGAGTAATACATGACTTTGACAGTTCAAAAACATTAATCACAGCAAACCAATTATATTTAGATGAACGGTAGACAAGGGTGGCTACCTAAAAAGGGCCGAATTAATTTAAAATAGCGAGGTATTTTTCGTAAGAACACACCGAGCAACAAAATTCCTGCAGATCTGCATTTAATATGAATTTAAACGTTTTAAGATGAATTTATAGTAGATACACCTTATTCTGAAGGTAAATAATATATATATATATATATATATATATATATATAATAGGTATATAAATATAAAATATTATTCAAATACATTTAATTATAGTCGCTGCCAGAGTTATAAGAGAATTTTGTTTAACAGCGATTATTTTTTTCTGATGCGTTGCACAATTTTATACTCATTTAAACTAATGTATTTTTATCGAGTTCACGTGCAGTGATTTCAGCCAATTAACGTTCGACCCTATTCAATAATATTTCACAACAGATTTAGCCACACCCACAAGGCATTTGTAGCAATATATATTTACTGGACCGGCTTTATTTGTTTTATTTGTGTTCTGTGCATCAGGCTATATAAGATAAATACGTACTTAATATAATAAAATTTTATGACGTCCCTGTCTCACATTAATCTGTTTCCAATGTAAACATTCTACTATAAATGTGGCACCGACGATAAGTAAGAAATCCACACAAATATTAACACGGAAGAAAAATAAGTGGTCCAAGTCTCCGGACCACTTTTTATCAGGTTGTTTTGACTAACCAAACACTTGTAACTTCTAGCCCTGTGTTACGTTTAACAAGAGTCATTCTGACATAAATTTTCATAAAAAATAAATAAAGAGCCATTTATTATTCCATTCTGACATAAATTTTCATAAAAAATAAATAAAGAGCCATTTATTATTCCATTTATGGCCATAATAAAAAGGATTTGTTATATCCGCAACATTTAACAACCTATTTTTGTCGGTTACTTTAAAACATTTTTAAAGAAAATATATACTGGCGTGTCAATACTTGTGTGTATTATTTGGGTCAAAACTGTAATAAACAAAAGATATCTCTGAGTAAAAAAATAAAAACATATCCAAAAACAGCTTAAACAGTACTGTACAGTAGACCTACTTCCGTTTGGTGAAAAGCAGATATGAAATCTTGGACAAAAATCATGTTGAACGGTGAAATTCCAAAGACTGATTTGAAACAAAGTAAATCCTCTTATATCTCATTTTATCGATTGGTATATCCTTTAAACGGAGAGAATGAGTTCTTTTATGTTAAATCCTTTAAAAATCTTTACAGATTCAATTTTAGAGGAAGTGAATTTCTGGCAAGCGAATAGAGTATTTACCGTTCTAGGGTTTTTCATGATCTAAGCTTTTGTCAGAGTAAATCTAGCCTTTTTGCCGTTGATTCCTTGTTGATTTTGAATTGACTATTCTGTGACAAGGACTAGTAATCAAGTTTAAATCTTTAATGCGCCCTTTTTATGCCCAACAAATGAAATGCCTGAATGTACATACAAATGGTACAAATTGTATAAAATCGTTAATATGAGCATTTGTTAGTTTTAATTCTGCCTATAGGCATAGAATATATATTATCAACTGATATGTTAATAATGGCACACGTTTTAAAAAACTGTTTCTTCTGGATTCTTTAAAACTTTTTGAAAGCCTGTTCTTTTCGTTATCTTTAAGTACATGTAACACAATAATTATCAACTGAGTTATTAGGTATTTATATTAATGGAGAGCTGCTACTATAAACATATAATAATAATCCTCTATTCCAGCCCAGAGGGCCATATTCAAAAAAATACAAAACATACAAAATATCTACAAGAAAATTAATAATTAGCCAATATAAAAAAGTTCAAAAGAGCTACCGTCCCCCCATTAAAACTCTACTCCAGGTTTTCCAAAGATTAAAACGCCATAGAATGTCATTCCTAAGCAGAGCCGCAATAAAGAGGTTGGAAGATTTATACAGACGATCGCGGAACCCATATAAGTTCATTAATCCATTATTTTCGGAATACTAAAAAGAAAAATCAATGTATTGTCAAAACGTTTTGAGATATTGGTATAAAAAAAACTATATAAAATAATATTATAATTATAATTGATAATTATTAACGAGACCAAAATTATTGTTTTTAATGCATTATAAGGAAAATGTAGGTTTTCTGACACTGTAGTCCTTAAAACTAAACAAAGATTTGTTCCACATACTAACAACTTAACCTGAATAAACTAGAACGCACCATTTTTATAACGACCTCTTTTATTATTATTCCAAGTAAGAATTATGCCACGGTTTGCTTAAAGGCCTATTCAGAAGTTTGCATAAGAACATAAAACATAAGAATGCGATGCCGTGATTGGCTTATAAGATACATGGCGGCGCATCAAGCCAATCACGGCATCGCATTCTTATGTATTACGTTCTTATGCGAGACTGTGGATATGCCTCAAAACAAACCATTAAAAAAAACTTAAGCTTGCAGCATAGCATACCAGGTATATAGTAATTCATTGTTTTAATTTTTCATTGCATTATTCAAAGTGTTTTCGCTTTAACTGGTTTTGATATTAAAAAAGTTTTCTAGTTTTCCAAGTCGAGAGTAAAAAAGTACGATAACGTGTTCCTTCAATACGAGAAGTATATCAAAATTCATAGGTTTCTTGCAATTTTTAAAGTGGAAAATTATCCATAAAGTGAAGTTTAAAAACTAGAATTTCCTGCGCCAGACTTTAAATATGAATCATTATAAATAATTTTTCAGATTTATTATCTACGGAGTCTTTACGAAACTCTGAAGTTTAAGATTCCTTGCAATTATAAGAATATGGAATCGAGTTGAAGACTTACATGTTTTAAAACTTATAACTTCTAATTATTATAATTGGATATTAGTTTTTACTTTAAGCGACCCTAAAAGCGAAGGAATTACAATAGAAAATTTTTTTTCCAGATTTTGAAAAATTTATCTGTAATCTGTAATACTCATTTTTTACCTACCCCTCACCTCAGATAAAGAAAGTTTATTAATGAAATAATGAAAAATGTACGTAAAGGTGGTACATGGGCCGTGGCACAGTTTATAGTTTACATATGTAAACTACTATAGTTTATTGATCACAAATACAACAATATTCATATTTTAAACTAAACAAAAAATTACGGCTGTGAGTTAAGACATACGAAATCCGCTACGTCGCGAACGTGTTAAAATAGGTTTAGGGTACTCACAGTCACAGTCCGTTTTGCAATAACATGTTAACTCACATTGTGAAATGACTGTAGGTTATTTACTTAAAATCTTTTAAACGACTTGAACTAAACAGAAAAAAAAAGGATTCCTTAAACCAAGAACACGTGTCTTTCGATATGTTCAAAGCCATATGCTCTTAATTCAAGAATAGCATTTCTTTAAACTAAAGTCAATATCCTTAAATGAAGAGCACAGGTTTTTGAACGAAGATCCGTGCTCTTCATGCAATGACACTAACTCTGGTTCAAGGAGATGCTAGATTTGAAACAAGAGATTATAGCTTTGAACATATCGAAAGACACGTGCCCTTGGCTTAAGTAAACCTTTCTTACTTATATATTTTCAATATAAAAGTATAGAAATACACATTTTTTTTTTCAATTTTTTTCCCGATTTGTTCTGTGAAGATTACAAATCTTTTACATGTTGTGATTCATGAACAAGGGAAAAAATCATTAACCCCTTCCGCTCCATTTTAATCTGGTATAGGGACCTGTACCTTGAAAAACCGGCAGGAGCTGAAGGGGCTAATTTTAATTGTTAAAGATATTAAGGATAAAGTTTAACAACTTAATGTCATCTCAAAATGGGGGTTAACACAGTACTGCATAACTAAATCCAAATAAGAGGTAAGTTTCGTTTGGAGGTCCTCTTTTTGATAAGCATGCCAAATAAATATTATTTAATTAATAGACTACGTTTTTCCAGAGTTTGTTGACCACATCTGTAAATATTATTTATCAGACATGTGTGTCATTTTTATATTCTTCACACAATGACAAATATAAAAAAAAAATAATAAATAAATATTTTTATATAAAATAATCTTGAAATATATATAAATAGGTATTAAATATTTGTTTAATACAAACTTAATAAGAATATAAATTGATCTTAGATTCATCTAATTTTATTTACTTTTAGTACAAGGAGATATTGTATAATAATAATAATAATAATAATAATAATAATAATAATAATAATAATAATAATAATAATAATAATAATAATAATAATAATAATAATAATAATAATAATAATAATATCATAAATTGTGACGTCATATATTAAAACATAAATTTTGTATATTATACAATAAGTCTATACTCCTTCCTACTCTAACAAAGAAGCGAAGGGCTGACTTTGTTCTATTTTTATATTTATAATTTTTTTTCCTAGCTGTCAAATTAGAATGTAGTAGTTTTTTATCTAATCTTTATAGATTTGGTTTTGACCCCTTTTTAGGTTAAGAAACAGCACTATTATTGAGTTTCATTAAAATTTCACGAAAAGCTGGTCTCTATGGATGTTTTTATAGTTTGATTACTCTTTTCCCATAAATAGCTGCACTGTAAAAAGTAAACTGAGTATTAACACGTTGAATCACATGTGATTCATGATACGTTTACCTAACTCGTCCATGAAGCGTATGTGATTCATCTTAATACCCATTAATATTAGTTTTATCTTTGATCGCTGTGGCCTAGGTAATTTATTTAAAGTGGACGTCTAGCTAAAGTATTGAGTATTTTTATTTTCTATAGTAGAAAAAAAAATGAAAAAACGGTTGGACGTCTGGGGACGGAAAAAACATCCTAATGGGGACTGTCAACGTGTTAAGTTACAAATGGATAAGAAATCGGAAGTTATTATCCTATACAATTGTACTTTATTTTTTGTCCAAAACACGCAACATTTCATGTCCGTCCTTAAATATTAAAGTACGTGACTTTAGAACTATAGTGTTTTTAACAAAATTTAAGGTACAATTGTATAGGATCATAACTTTCTATCCATTTGTAACTTAATAGTTAGTTACAAATAAATAAGAAGTTTGATCCTATACAAATGTACTTTAATTTTTGTTAAAAACACTATAGTTCTAAAGTCACGTACTTTAACATTTAAGGGCGGACATGAAATGTTGCGTGTTTTTAACAAAAATTAAAGTACAATTGTATAGGTTAATAACTTCCGATTTCTTATCCATTTGTAACTAAATATTCAGTTAACTTTTTACATGTGAAAATAAATATGGAACCGCTCAATTTAATATTTTTTGTTGGTTGTTCTTGAGGTGAAGCCATGCACTGCGTGAAGACATGTTAAAACATAGCGAGAAGAATCGATCAAAGTGACGTGCCTTTATTTGTGTAGTGTGAAAAAGTCAAAAGGCATTATCAATCGGGGAAATAGATAGCCCTTTTTCGTGTTATCCAAAATAAAACGACATATGTGTTCAATTTTAATTATTTCTTGTTTGGGACCATGCCAGATGTTACATCCAATTACGTTCAATAGCTCGTTCGCCACAAAATTGTTCCGGTTACCAGGTTTTAATTTATTATTTTTATTATTTTTGCTCATAAAAGAGTAAACATTATTTTTCTTTTTTCCTAACCGAAATGCGAGAAAACTTAAAAAACAGACACTGTAAATGGCTGGCGATTGCTAATACAAATAGTGATACCAAAGAACGAAGTAAGAAAAATATTTTATTCGCAACTGTATATTTACCGAATACACACAAACACATTACGTATTATGTATTAATAAAGTTTGGGAAGTACGTGATTTCTTGTCAAACTGTTTTCCACGCCTGGACCTAACCTGTAATGAAAAATAGAGACCAGTAAACTAATTATTACTGGTCTGCAATTTAAATCATTAATTTCCGCTAGATAAATTAAAATATCATTATTATTGTTTAAAGCAAGATGGCTGAACTGCTGTTGTCATGATAAACACGAATATAATCTAATACATTTCATTTAAAAAACTTAAATGTACAGTTTTAGTCAATGTTTTTTACTTTTGAGACTGAAAAGGATAATAAATGTTATAAACGGTACCTTGTGAGCTATCAACAAATGTTTCTTGTGGTTGTTTATTTGGGTTACGCGTATGTGAAACTTCAATTTTATATGCTTGTGCTTTTCTTGTGAAATGCAGGAAAAAAAATTTGTGGTAAATATGAAAAGAACTAAAAAACTAAGTATTATAGTATTATTTTCTTCATTTGAATTCAAACAGGTTTCAAAAAAAATTTACTTTATTTTCAGGTCTCCCGAAAATGGTACTTTTCCTCGACCTATAAATGGTATCGGCACTTCGTGTCTCGCCCATTAATAAATAGTACTATTTTCCGAGTCGACCTGTAATCTACTATTATTCACAAGCATACAGAAAAACGTTCTTTATATGCATTATAAAAAGTTGCAAAATACTATTTTTTTCTCTGTTTCTTTAAAAGTTAAAAAAACTTTTCTTTTTTAACCTAGGTTAGATATGAATTCATAACTGCTATGGTCTGTTTTATCAAGCAAGATAGTAAATTAAAAATCGCACAATGATTTTTTTCAAAACAGATTCGATTATTGGATGTGCGAATATACTGCGTAGTTTATTTTATAAAACATAACTATATTCTATACAAAACATATACTATTCAAACCTGTTGTAAAAATATTTACTGTGCTATTTTTTATTTACTATCTTTCTTGATGAAACAGACCATAGGAGAGAAAAAATTATTATTGCTATGGGTGAAGAAAATGCATTTCACAGTCTGACAACATGATAATTAATGGTATGTTCTAAAGCCAGTAGTAAAAAAAGTATTATAAGGTAAGTAAGCCAAATATTGCCAGGTTAACTCATTTTATTTTTTACTACATTTGTAATCAGCTGTTACTTTGCTGCATTAACAATAAACATATCTTTAATTCAATGAGTAAAAAATAAACAAATTGAGAGAGCTTAAAAAATATATATTATTTCTTATTAAAAAAGACTGCATACTGACAATATTAGGAACTCATGTCCCATATAATGCCAGAGTACTTACAAAAAAAAAATAACAAACTAATATAAAAACTACAATAACTATTTTGACATTTTTTAGGTACAATTTGAGCACTTAATAATTTATCGTTTTTAGTAAACCCCACGCACTCCATGTACGTATCGATTAGAAACAACGCAATCTCATATCGGCCTGGCAAATCTCTTTACATAAAAAGCAGAACCAACATTCAGAACTATCTGATTTCTTCGTTACTTCCTTTTCTTGTTTTTTTCATATTTTTTTGTCAACTACTTGGAATGGCAATATTAAGAATACAGCTACTTAGGGCCACTTGCACCAATGATGGTTTAACTTTAAACTTGGATTAAGTTGACGGCCGACCAATCAGAACGCAACATTTCTAACTTAAACTCGGTTTATTTGAGATAATCCCAGACCAAAAGTTGGTGCAAGTGGCCCTTAGACAACAATTGTAAAAAAATAACCTTTTCCCTTTTTTATTTTTCACTTAATATGGGCTAAGAAAATGTTTGTGTCTACCTTATTACATTCTTGACCTGCAATGATCGATGCTACTCAGCTTGCGACAGTCAGCAAAATTTTAAAGTAAAAGAGCACGAAACACGAACTGCGTTGTAGTGTACCCCATAACCAACTGGATACAGATACATAAGATTAACAGGCATCGTTTTGATATAACAGATATTGAAATTGCCGTCTATGACCAGAGGACAAACTAACGAATTTAAGAGGGGGTGGCAATATAAGGAGCATGGCAATAACTGGCTCACATACCTTATTTGGCTTGGCGTTCACTGAATTTATCCAAAAATAAATTTGTAAATATTTTTGCACGGTTCTGCCTTGCACCCTTTATATTCTCAAGATATGGAAACACTAAACAGTGCTAAATAACACCAGGCTTAGACTGGATTAAGTACCAAAATATTTAGCACAATTTTACAAGCACTACTTTATGATCCTTGGTAATTTAGGACGCTTTTAAACAATTATTTCACACGGAAAATCCAGGAAAATCCACATTAAATTCACCTACACGCAGTTCTTTTTTAGGATTATCGTGGGTCATTCTTTTTATGAAATTTTCCCTTAAATATAATAATTACTTCACTTTAAAATTTTAAGTAAATCTCGACCAGCAAAAATAATCCAAACTGAGAATTTTAATTGTTTTTATACGAGAATCGAAACTATAATATTATACAGCTTTCATTCTGAATTGAACTTGAATTGATTTTCATTAGGAGAGCAATATAACCAAACATTTGTTTAAGTGCAATTATTTTGGTAATATCTTATGTTATGAAGGTAAATAAAATACACCTCACAAGAAAATTACATTTCCAACTATCGAGATGCTATTTTGCCTCGACATTTTGTTTCAGTCAAATAGCATCTCTCAAGTTTGAAATGTTTAATTTTCTTATTAGGTTAGAAATTCACTATTAACCATAGACAAGGAAAGACCTCCAAAGCCGTTGCGGAAAAGTGTGATAAATGTGCCTTGCGCATCTGCGATAAACTTGCACATGCGCACTATTATTGTTGTTTTTTAACTTTAGTTTTATGTGTCAAATCAAAATTGTACAACAGAAAACAATAAATATATACGAAGAAACGTCGAAATAGTTATTTTTAATTGTTTTATAAGATTTTTTCGAGGTGTGTTTGAATTTCGGGATTTTGTACACCTAGTTTAGGTACACCAGGGATTGCTCTGCTCTTCATAAAGCAACAATAGAGGTCATGTTTAAAGTTATAAACAAATGCAGCAAAAAAAAAAACAATTAAAACACAGTAGAAGTCGAAAAATCCACAGAAACAAACGACGATCTGACAGTACTGTCAGTATAAACAAACTACTAATAATTCGTCACCCCAGTATTGGTTTGCCATATCTCTATTTTCGGACATTTTGAGATTTTTACTGGGGGATTTTTGGAAATACGACAAATGAATACTGGGGTGATGAATTGTTTTAGGACCGACAGTATTTAACAGCTGACAGGCGTACTGCGCACGGTCAGATAAATTGCGTTACGTCATTTCGCTGCCCCGTTCTGTCACAAAATAATCTTGCGCAAGCTGGACTTTTAGTCCTCTTTTCTTCTCTATGCTATTAACACAATAATATTATAATATCATACATGGCAATAAATTAAAATACAAATTACGGTTATATCATCTGCAGCCCGATATTTTTTTGCGTAAATTTCAGATTTGGCACGTCATATTACTCAAAAATGTTAATGTATACTATAAATTTAAGAAAGGTAGGTAAAGAGAAAATATTTTGTAAACTACAGTAATTTTAAAAATGCTCTGATGTTATCTGAAGAGGGGTTTAAAGTCCTTATCCGTCAAGAATCTTGACACGAGATATGGTAAAGAAAAAAATCTGAATACTCCATAAATAGGATCATTATATTTAACATTGATTTGTAAAATTTGTCGAGTTGGAAAAAGGACTTTATTCCTAAGATAAATGTCATCGTCGTTTTGAGTGAAATATTATTCATAGGATGCGAGGTGAACAGGCGTCTTGCTGATTCAAGATACTGTAGCTTATTTGAATATACCTTTCTCTAATACAAATGCGAAATATAAGCTGAAAATCGACTTGAAAAAGAAACTAGATGAACAGGTGCATCTTATCAAAACATCAGCACGATCTATCTTAAATCGTTATAAAAAGTAATTTGTCTGAATAGGCAACCATTAATGCACCTGCGTGCTACATAATTTATTTAAATATGTATCTCCAAAACGTTTTATATTAGCAAAAAACTATATATGACATGTTTTATAAGGATTAAAATAAGCTTTTTTGAAATTGGATAATAATTAAGTGAGTTATGCTAAAAAACATTTTACTGCTTTAAACACCAATATCTTGAAAACAATGCGTTTAAAGAAAGATTTGTTTTTTTTATAATAAAAAAAATATTTAATTTAAGCGCTAAATAAATAAACTCCAATAATAAGTAACACAATTGTAACAAAAAAAAAACGCTAAATATAGGAGTTTAACCTCATTCATACCCCCTTACCCCTAATCGCTTACCCCCAAAATCTAATCAGCTCTTTGAAAAGCGATAAGAAATCATTTGCAATAAACCGTTTGTTGATATCTTTTCTATAAATCAAGTTATAGAGTTTACAGATGGACAATGTTTTTTTTGCTGATGTGGACTCAGGAAGGTCTAAAACGGCGATGATTTCAACACATTGGCACTCTTAGTACAAAGTGCCGATGTAAAAAAATAACATAATAACTTATACAATGTAGCCCCGTACTTACTTTACATAATAACTTTTATACGTATTGTCATATAAATATATGCAACAGTTTATATTTATCACAGTTATTATAGGTTCCACCATATTGTTCGAAACTAGAGTTTGTTTTTATTTATATAGATTATGTCCGTGATATATTATTTAATTCAATGCTGTTTTTTTGTACAGGAGAGCGATTAAGATGCCCTTTTGTGTTTTGTCATAGTTTATATTTAAAAAACCTATTATTTTTTTATGGATACCCTAAAGGAGACTAACGAGATCCCTATAGGGAGTGGCCTGTAGAAGGATAAGCACCACCTTTTGGTGGATTGAACTTCACTTTAAACTGATTAGTATGCACTTAATTTGAGTTCCATGAGAACCCATGTACTGAAGACTTTTTTAATCGAAACTGGTTGAAGATAAGTTACAATATTAAACCCACTGATGGTTTTAGATGGATCAACATGTGAGCTTTTAAGGGACACAAAGCAATCTGCGGGGAAACGCTTATTTTAAACAAATATTTATACACTATATGTTGGGCTTGCATCCCATTCCTATCGGAAATTACTAAGCGTTTTCCCGCATATTGCTTTATGTCTCTTGAAAGCTCACATTATGATCCATCTAAAACCATCGGTGGTTCTAACATTGTGACTTATCTTTAACAGTGTGTAACGCCTATAAGACTGCTCTAATAATTCATGCCCATGCCCCTTACTTGTTCGATGGGTCACCCACCAATGTACTGACTCGGCTCGAGGTTGTTTAACTTGTAAATTTCCCGCAGTCACTTACTGACTAGGCTATGCTCCCTCTTGCCTCCTTAAGAATTCACTTTGTTACTGTCATTCGTGCACTTTCTCCTTCTCTCCCTCGGTAGTCTCCTTTAGTTTTAGTACTTTATTTCTTTGTGGTATTTATAACTTAAACCATATACATATACATGTATAATAATTATTAGAGATTGTCAATGAAAAGAATGCTCATAATCTCATTAATAACTACTTACAACTAGAACAAAATGATCACACAAAACCAATCTTAAATTTAAAATTAATCATACTAAATTTGCAAATTAGATTTAGAATTTCTCGCCTAAATCTCATTCAGGCTCCAAATAAGAATATTTTATTAACTAAACGTTTAGTTTGTGTTCGGTCTCGGCTCCAATTCCACATTTACTTAACAATAGCTCAATTATCAACGTGTTTCTCTCCCAGTGAGAGACTCACATGAATATTTCCGTAACTCAGTAATCCTATTACTTACGCTGATTATAGTCCAAGCGGCATCTACAAGTCTAATCAAATCATCATTTGAAAATAACACAATTTGTATAGCAAAAATGTTACACACAGCTTTTAATCGGTTCTTATGTCTTCGTATGGCATTGCCTTCTCCTAACTAGTCCTTTCCGTAAGTTACCGTTTTTCAAAATTCTCTTCTATCCGATCATTTTATCTTTAAAATTCTCTAGTAGTGAAAGAAATTTGTTAGTGACATATCGGACAGATGGGAAAATTAGAAAAAAATCCATGACTGAAGGCTCTTGATTCTCTTGTACACAACATTTCAAAAGACGGTAATTTTTTCCTACTGTCCATGTTTTGCAACCGCACAGAGTGGTAACTACTCCAAAAGAACACGTTTTGTGTGTTAAATTGGGAATAACCATAAAAAAATTAAACTACTCGATGACGTTTGGCAAATTTGCAGTCGTCGTTTGGATTACAAAGTACGTCCTTATGGAAAGGTGACGAAATTGAGTGCTACATGTTCATAGTCTGCTAGTTTCAAGTATGTTTGTATTATAAGCTGTCACACACATGAAACCCCGCTGAGAGCAAACTAATAGTTCCCTCTAAAGCTATTTAGTAACTAAGAAAGTTTGTGAAGGAAAATTGCGTTAATTTTATTTGTGGGATGTTTTTTTTTTTAGATTCGTGTTTCAACGAAACCCACTCGGTAAAGTAAAGTATCCACTTTAGAGAAAAACTTTAAAGGGAAAAGTTGTATGGTTTTAAAAAAGGCACATTATCAAAATATTTTGAAATATACAAGTTCCTAGGGTGGGTAACATCTGACTTAATTTTTTTAAACGGAATGGTATATTTTTTATTATGTCATCTTGTCATTAAAATACCTTTATTTTAATATCATGTTATAAGGGTCTATTGTTTATAGTTTTTGATATATAACTTTTTTTTTTTTTTTTGAGAAAAAATGCATTTTTAGTGATGAGATGAAACCTGCTTCAATTTCTTTACTTTTTGTAAAAAATTAATAAAATTTTGCAAGCTTATCCTTAAAGGGTGTATCTCATTACTTTGTGTACAAAAAATAAAATGTTTTATACAGGGCGTTCAAAATTAATATTTAAACTTTTGGATTTTCAAACATAAATCACTCAATTTTTTTAAATGGAATGCTATATTTTTTATTTGCTCATTAAATGCAGAATAAAATTATCATTAAATATATAATAATAACAAGGACCCTTATTGCTACAAGTAGACATATTTAAAAAAAAAGACACTAAATATGATAAATTTAATTCATTTTCGTGAATATTATTCACTTTCCAGTCATTTTACACTAAAAATATCAAAAATATGAATAAACTAACTTGCAACAGCAAGTGTAAACTCAGTGTGATTTCTTAGTGATGTTTCAAAATAGGAACTATATTCTATTTAATAGTTGGCATTACAGGCTTCATGATAACGTTAATCACTGGTTACCCATTTGTTACCACTAAGCTATAACGTTCATAAAAAATCATTAAAAGGTGGTATCAGCATGGGAACACTAGTCCCCAAAGGGTTAAGGAGTTTCTTTATTTAAAATAAAGCTAGTACTTGTCTTATTATCTGTATGTATTGGATATTTTTTTTTTCACTAATACCATTATTTATTTTGTTTTTATACTGTGAAATCAATTTTCTTCACCTACAGCAATAATAATTTTGTCTCTCCTAGTAGGAGTGAATTTTATAAACAATTGATTTCTGTCACTTTAGATGTTTCAGTTCTTTGTGAAATTTTTACTAAATAAAACCAAGGGGACTCTCGTTCGAATCCAGACTGAATTGACTTTTTTTCTAATTTTCTCTTCTGTCCGATATGCCACTAATATTTTCTTTCATAAATAAAACTGCCTCATTTTGTATTAAAAGCAAATTTAATTTCAACTCGTAATTTACATAATAAATTGAACGCAGGCTGTTTTACTTTTTCCGAAACAATATTCATCGTATATTTTTTTATGAAAAAATTCAGTCAAGAGTATAGATCATTTTTCCGATTTTACGCAATACTGACTCTTATTTAATGTTCAGTGAACAAACGGTTCATTTGTTATAAAAGAATTGACAAGCCACCTCACAAAATATAAAAGATGGTAAGACTAGCCGCTATCATTTTTATCCATCTAAAGTTGAACCACCTACTTACATATTATAAGTATACATATTGCTTTCCCATTTTGAAAATTTATAAACGCTTTAAAGGAGCATACTTTATTTACTCGGCTGGAATTGTTTTTATTAAAATTTCGTTTGTGGTAACAATTTTTTGAAAAAAAGTTTTTGATTTTTTTTTCAATTTTAGAATTTAGCTTTTTTATAAAAATAAACTACAGGGAAGATATTATTTTTTTAAGTAGTAGAATTTTTTTGAATATAATAAAGAATTAAATTACTAATTTTGAAATTTTTGTTATGCACACAATCGTCTTTAACGTCTCTAAACTCTGAAATATGCATATAGTAAAACGCCTCGTAAAATGAAGAAAACTTGAAAAATCAAGCTATCAAGTTTGATTTATTAAGAAGTTATTTTAATGCATCCAACATAAAAAAAAAATGATTTAGGTGGAATCTCTGGAAAATTAATTATTCAAACGGGAAAATCAGTACAAGAAAAACCATCCTTTATTACAAGCTCAAAAGAAAATCCATTAGTAATCCAATATCTCGCAGAAAATGCATTAAGAACGACATTATTCTTAGGGAAACTTAAATTATTTTTTCTTGCTAAATAAATATTGTATTAAAATATTTAAAAAATAGTAAAGCGATTAAAAAAGTATTAAAACGGAAATAATAAAAAACAAAGGATTGCTTTATTAAAAGCTATACTATCTAGGGTTTAATTTCAGTTTAAAGGTTGTTTTACCAAGAATTGATGATAAACTAACTGAAAATTGGGCCAATGAAATTGTCAGATTTATTTGACATTTCTTTTCATTGATTAAAAATTCTTAATTAATTAGTTTAATGTTAATTGTTGGGGAAACCAACATTTTTAGGTAGTGATTTTATTTTAAAGTGGTGCAAAAATCAATTTTAATTTAAGATTTTCAGATAGTGATTCCATTTAAAATTTTAACATATGATATGTTTTATGGAGGACCCTGGTCTAACTGGCCGTCAAATATTTTCCATAAAACATATAAAAATATAAATCTTCGGTCAACAAGACCACCAGCTACCGATGCCGGGTTAAAATGCTATCCCTGTAATAAATTCTTAAAAAAATATTTTTTCGGCCCGGTCTACTATCAGTGTAAATCCAAATAAAGGGTAAATTTAAACTGCATTTGCATCTTTGACTGTATTAGAGGCTTAAATAAAAGCTACCAATTACTCCACCAAACCACACCAAACATGAAAAGGTAATTTACGAACTGACAAATGTTTTAATTGATTAATAAATCACAAGGTAATAAAGTTACTTTTTATGGGAAAAGTTGCACTTCCTTTGGTCGTAGATTAAAATTAATTTAGAGCATACCGCAAGAAAAAAGTTTCAATAGACATTACGTTATCAGGGTGAAACTTGGTGCCCCTTCAAATAAAAAATGGCGCCCCAAATTTACCTCCAAGAAAAAAAGCTTTGTCCCTGACGGTTTCTACCAAAACTTGGCGCCCCAAATTTACCTTCATGAAAAAAAGCTGTCCCTGGCGATTTCTATCAAATATGGCGCCCCTGCGAAAAAAATTGGCGCCCATGGGGGGTAGGATGTTTTGATAAGGTGTTTGTAATGGCTCATCTAGTGAAAATAAAAACGTTAATCCGCATGGGTAATAAGTAGTCTGAAATTTGTACAAAAGAGTTCCTTTTTGCAAAGAGTTCCTCGAAATTCCTCCAGAGTTCTTTAGAGTTCCTCTGAGTTCCTCCAGAGTTCTTCCAGAGTTCCTCCTGAGTTCCTCTGCTTGTACAAAAGATTTCCTCGCGGTCAGCCCGTCGTAAATTTAGGTTAAGTATTTTATTTATTTAAATTTTATTTAGATTTAAGTTTTTATTGAATTGTTTTTTAATATTATAATACATTTGTTATTCCAAATTTATAATTATACAGCTTTTCCGATTTTTGATCATAAACCACTAGTAGTTTTTGTGGATATTTTAAAAGACTATAGTTAACATTACTGATTTTGAAATTAGGATTATAGGTTTTAGGAAAAATAAAAAGTATCAATTTACCGTATAATTTTTGGCCTTTTTAGACGTTTCGAAAATCTCCGCCACTTTCTTCTTCAGGGCATTCAATTGTTATGTAGGCACATAGGCTAAGTTTATGGAAGGATTGGTGTAGTGGTATACCGCGTCTGTACATGACAAGTCTACTAGCCAACTAGCGTGAGTTCGATTCTCACTGGCGCCGATTTGACTTTTTCAGTTAATTAATAATTGAAGTTTCCGAAGGTGTAAGTGAAGCGGACACTCCCTATAAAAACTGGTTCGAAAGTCAGTATAAGCCGGTGGTTCCCTCTACTACTAGCCCACACAAGTCCTGGACTTAGGGGATGCTTAATTAAGTAGAATAGTACGAGGTTAAACAAACAAACAAACATGTAAGTATTTTATGGTTCTATAGCTATAGTAGTCAAAATATTAATATTTTTTCCACTAGTACTCGTATTAACTTTTAAAACATAAAAAAACAACTCATCACCTCAAAAACGTTTTCTCTTATTTTTAGAGATGATGAGATGTTTTAATATTTGTTTCTATTTTGCCACTCTTATAAGCTCATAATCACACGCATTTCGCTTGTTCTTATAGGCCCATAAGAGGTCTCTACTTTTTTTTCTTTTCGGTTGGCAACAGATAAAAGCCTATCGCTTGACGTTTTCCGTGCGAATGTGAACGTCGCTTTAAAGTTTAATTTTCTACAAAATTTTGTGTTTAGGTTATTTTTACCGTGTTAAAATTTTGGCTTGGTTACTTGCAGTGAAAAACAGAAGACTACTATAAAATATATGCAAATAATATTTGTTCTTAGAATTTTAAACATGGCGAAAACTGTATTGCCAACTCTAAACAAAAATCCCTAAGTCAGTCATCAATTTAAATGTAAGTTTTTTTTTAAGTTTAGAGCAAAATAGAAAAAATTGTATAAAGCACTTATTTCATAACACGTTTTTAGCGCACTAGCACTTTAGAAAACTCGCCGCAAGCGGCTCGTTTTCTAAACTTGTACTCGTGCGCTAAAATAGTATATTAAAGTACTAGTTTCATAACATACGTTTTTAGCGAACGAGTACAAGTTTAGAAAACGAGCCGCTTGCGGTGAGTTTTCTAAAGTACTAGTGCGCTAAAAACGTGTTATGAAACGAGTACTTTATACAATTTTTTCTATTTTGCTCTAAAATTTTAAAAAACTTACCAGTAAATTGATGACTGATTTAGGGATTTTTGTTTCGAATTGGCATTACAGTTTTCGCCATGTTTAAAATTCTAAGAACGAATATTATTTTGATATATTTTATAGTAATTTCTTCTCTTTTCCACTGCAAGTAACCAAGCCACAATTTTAACACGGTAAAACATAACCTAAACACGAAATTTTGTAGAAAAATAAACTTTTGTAGAAAAATAAACAATTGCACGGCAAACGTCAAGAGATAGACATTTGTCTGTTGCCAACCCAAAAGAAAAAAAAAGTAGAGACCTCTTATGGGCCTATAAGAACACGCAAAATGGGTGTGATTATGAGCTTATAAGATACGCGAAATAGAAAAACGTATGTTATGAAACTAGTACTTTAATATACTATTAAGTTAATATTAGTGGAAAAATTGTTAATATTTTACTATGGTTATAGTAGCCAGCAAATACATAATAATTCAAAGCCCATGATTATAAGCAATTAAGCATGGCGGACACTGTTTTCCATTTTGGCTATCAGAAAACAAATCTTACTAAAGGTTTTAATTTATTATTATGTACTTTTAAAAACGGCAGTTTTTCAAAAATTAACTGGTAGCATTAATAAATCAAAAGAGTTATAAAAAGTAACAGCAGTTTATGAAACGTAATCCTTTTTGGAGAGTTTTTATTAAAACAATCCATCAGCTTGTATCTGCGATCGTAAATAATGCCAACCAACTTTATTAATTTGTTTGTATTAGTTTACGAAAAATGTATTCATCGGAAAATAAATTTTTCGCATATTAAAAAAAGCTACAGAAAAGAAACATTGGGTGTATTTCAAGAACCTTTGAACATAATATCGTAAGAAGAACAATGAAAAATGATTAAAATTTGCATAAAATCAGTCGCTTCAGAACATTTAGGTATATAGAGCGGTCCAAAAGTCATCCCCCCCTCTCTTAACTTTTGAACGAGTTGAAATATCGACTATAAATTTAGAACTCTTAAATAGGACAACTTAAACTATAGACCAGGCGGTATATGTTTTAAAATACCCATGTTTGGGTAAATCGGATATGATTCTATATTTTTGGATCAATAGGTCCAGATCATCACTAGAAATGATAAAATTACTATGCGCATAAAATAAATCGTGGGCTTTACTTTTTATTTAACAAAATGTTGCAAAATCGAAAAAAAATTCATTTATTTTCTCCTTTTCGTGCATATATCTTTGGAAAAAAGTCCAAAATGATCAAAATTTGCGTTACGTAATACTTGAACGTTCCCTTTTTTTGTGATTTTTACTATTTTTGAAATAATAATTTTTTTTTCGATTGGCAACCAATTTTATCATATATAAAATTCAATTACAAAACTTTTTTTTCTTTCCAATATTTGTCTGAAAAGGAAAAAAAAAATGAAAATTTTCTCGATTTTGCAACATTTTTTTAATAAAAAAAATGCGCATAGTAAAATTATCATTTCTAGTGATATTTTGGACCCATTCGTCCAAAAATATAGAATCATATCCGATTCACGCATCCTTAAACAGATACCGCCTAGTCTACTATCTTTTAGCATATATTTGATATTTTCAGCTCTTAAATTATGGTCAGCGGGGCATGGGGGACATTTTTTTAAATGGAAAGGGGGATCGCGTGATACATCATTTTAAAGCTTATAAAATTCTCTATTTAACTATATATTTTTTAATTTTTTTTTGTTTTAAAATAGGGTTAAAAATGGGTATTTTTGTCAAAATTTCTCTAAAAAATCAAACAATTTTTTAAAAATTACTAATTTAAAAAACGTAAATTATACTTTTACACTAATTTTAATTGACAAATAAAAATTTACAAAAAAAAACTTGAAAAATTGCATTTTTTAGCACGAAAAATCAAAACTTAAAAAAAAAATTGTTTATAAATATACAGTTCACTAGAGAATTTTATTTGCTTTAAAATGATGTATCACACGACACCCTTTCAATTAAAAAAATGTCCCTCGTGCCCCCCTGTCCACATTTTAAGAACTGAAATTATAAAATTTAAAAGTCGATATCTTAACTCATTCAAAAGTTAATAGGGGGGGTGACTTTTGGACCGCTCTGTATATAACACGTTATAAATAACTTAATTGATTTTATTGAAATAACCATAATTTAAACCAAACCTTTTAATTAAAACAATCAATATTCTGCAAAAACAGTGCACTGGAAAAAAAAATAGCACCGATGAACACTGTTATTGTATCGATGCTTAAAATTCCTTGTAAAAATTCATTATATTAACGAATTTTATTATTTAAATACATATTACATTTAGACAACCAATTTTAAGCATTGATATTATAACATTTTCTATGTCACGATTAAAAACCACCATCGCGATGCATCGGTGCAAAATTAATGTAATTTTTATTGATATCACGTAAAATTTTGGTGAAGGGAAACTAAGTAATTTCGTTAGATACTAGTTACATAATATGCAATACAAATGTTTATGATATTTTTAATAGTTAAGCAGATGTTGCCAGCTAATATGAGTTTAGGAGTCACTATCTCTGACTCTTTTTGCTCCATTCCTGTCATTAAAGATTCTTCAATGACAGTTGCCATGAAGTAAGCAAAGGTGTAAAAAATTAAAAAGATCATTAATGTGTAGATCTTAAATGCTGGTTTAATCGTCACCTAATGTTACGTTTTATCTGACCAATGTATAATCTGTGTTAAGTGCCATTTAAAGCTTATTACAAGTTAAATTTAACGAACATTTAAATGTTGTAAATTATTCTTGCAGGACTAAGAAATACCGTTAAAACTACTGTACAATAAGCAATTTTCATGCAATGCAAGAGCAATGCAATTTGTAATGACCAATCAGAATAGTAACTTAAAATTATATGATTTCATTGGTTTGGTTTGCATTGCTTGAAAATAAAATAAAGTTGTTTTAAAGAAATAGTCTTAATAGTATCGATTTGCTGAAGGTTATTTTATCAATAATTTACGAAGGAATCTCGGAAGGAATTGAGGGTTAAGGCTCTACGACTCATAACTTACACGGGAATTAGTAAATGCCACATATTTTAAATGTCATTAATCACGTATACATACGCGTATGAGCCGCTGAAAATTGTAAAAGAGTCTCGTTTGAGATGGATGTAAAAGCTCTATTTATAGAGTTAAATGTCAAAAATATGTACTCGTATATAGTTACATGACAAGGCCACACTTTTGGGAATGTTTTAATAATATAAAATCATATCAGTGTCTTGTCTCTGTTTAAATATCTTAAAACTGAAAGCAAGCATCTAGGTTTTCTAGGGAGTGCCTGGTAAGGTACTAGATACTAGATCGGTAGCACCGCAAAAGGAGCTAGTTTTTAGAGTAATGGTGGGTAGGCTTCTAGCCTGGCAACTATAGGCTTAAATAGCCCTTTTTGTGTGAAACCAGCAACAACAAAGAACAATTAAACCGGTGAGAGCAAAAAGGGAATGACTCCACTCGATCCAACTTTCGGGAATTAACAGAACTTTATAGCAACCAAACTAAAAGCCCAATAAAGAAACACAACATTGCAAAGGTTTTCTGGTAAAATCTTTTCCTTCTTGATCTCAACTGACTGTCTTGTATTTAAACAAATAAGAGATATATAAGTCATATATGCATGCTTAAATATAAATAAAAAATATATATAAAAAATATATATATTCTTAAGCTATTGATTTTTGCTTAGGTTTTTAGTCCTTACTCTTACTCAAAGTTATCTTTTGCTTTCCCATTTTGAAAATTTTCAAAACTCAGAAAGCCTTGTATTCGTGCAAAAATTTTCAAATTTTTTTTTGCGAATTTTTGCGTTTTATGACTTTTTATGTCGATATAAATCAATTTCAAGCAAAAAAAAAAAATTGTCGGTCGATCGGTCGGTCTGTCCGGGAAATCTTGTAAGCACGATAACTTAAGAAAGCTTTAAGCTAGAGACTTGAATTTTGGCATACAGGTATGTTACCAAATGTTCTCGCTCGGGATTGTTTTTGGTGAACATTGGCGTGCGGCAATGGGGAAAAATACATTTTTTTTTAGAAAAAAATTAAAATTGCTATATAGAGGTTTTTAAGGTTGCTGAAATTGAATCTGATAATAAAATTTCTCTAACTCCATCCCCCGAGGGGGTGAGGGGGTAAATATTTTGAAATGTTTTCCAAATTTTCGTGAAAATTTGTAGATAGGGGTTTTTGAGGTTGATAAAAATGAATCTTGAAATATATTTTTTGAAACCCACCCCCTTAGGGGTGGGGGGTGATTTTTGTGAAAATTGGTATATTGACGTTTTTGAGGTTGCTGGAAGTGAATCTGATAATAAAAATGGTCTAACTCTACCCCTACCCCCAGGGGGTGGGGGTGATTTTGGTATATAGGGGTTTTCAAGGTTGCTGAAACTAAATATGATAATAAAACACTGCTCAGTAAAAGAGCTTTCCCATTTTTCACCTCCGCGCATGAAATTGATTTTTATTATCACATTTTTTTCCTAATTTCACCCCTGAGGGGTGGGGAGTAGTTTTCGTGAAAACTGGAGTATTGGGGTTTTTGAGGTTTCTGAAAGTGAATCTGATAATAAAAATATTCTAAATCCACCCCCTGAGGGGTGAGGGGTAGTTTTCGTGAAAATTGGTTTATTGGGGTTTTTGAGGTTGTTGAAAGGGAATCTGATTATAACAAAATTCTAACTTCACCCCCAAAGGGGCAGAGGGTAGTTTTCGTAAAAATTGGAATATTAAGGTTTTTATGGTTGCTGAAAGTGAATCTGATAATAAAAAAATCCATTTTACGCGCGGAGGTGTAAAATGGGAAAGCTCTTTTACTGGGCAGTGTTTTTTCTTGAAGTAAGTTAAGAAAATATTCATACCTTATGAAATTCCTGGAATGTTTCCCTTATTTGTCTCAATCACATATTTAATGTGTTACTGGGGCATAATAGTTTGTGATATGTTTACCTTTTTTGTATCAACAGATGCGTTTCAAAGAAAAGAACAAAATGTCTATCTCAGACATTTGTCCTAAAAGCGGAATCCTTCTCTTCTCGATCTAACCGATTCAATTTAACGAGTACTTTTTTCATTATTTTTTCCTTTTTCTTTTGCAGCTTTTCTCTAGGTGTTGAAAAAATTAAAATAAGGTTTTTTAGTCAAAAGAAATGGAAAATAACATTGCTGAAGTATTAAGTGTTCAAAAATCCTATACTAAAAAAACTGTTTCAAACTTATGCTGAAAATATTTATTTATTTATTTGTTTATACTCATACATGGACCTTTATTTAAAGGTATTTTAACATTAAAAGTGTTACAATTAACACCATTGCAAACAGTTTTGTGACTATCTTTACCATTTTTCTGAGACGAGTTTTCTCATATTTACACTCGTATTAATACAAACAAGACAAGGAAGATACTTTATTAATTCTATGCTTTTTCCTTTTAACTCTACAAACAAAACTCCTAATTATTTCCATTCGGTACTCGCCATGTTCTATTATAACATTTCTTTAATTCCTTTTCATCTAATTTATTTTGTCATAATACTAACCCATTTATTCTATATTCTATTTAAAAAATGGTACCTTTTAATGTGAATATTCTCATATTTCAAAGTAACCTGTAAATAAATATACACACAATAATAAAAAAGATAGAAACGATAATACGAAACGTAGCAGCAAATTCTCGAAAAATTTAACATTCTTCAACGTTAACAATGTAGACGGGAATATGGCAAGTCGAGAAATAACATAACTAGACATAAATACACACTCCGTTGTGTCATAAAAATGAATGTTTTATTAAAATTGTTGTTGCCACTCGCACGAGCTTAGCACGTTCCACCGTAAAAGTCTCAATTACATTGGGTGTCATAGTCAGCTGACTATCAGGACTTATTACAAAAGAAAACTAACCGTGAACTGTAATTCTATGCATTTCATTATATACTATTCATAGTAAATGGTATATTGCATTTTCCCAAATACTTAAAAACAAATATTAAAAAAAAAAATAAAAATTTATTTTTTGTTTTTCAAAAGATCTTTTTTTTTTTGAAAAACGAAAAATTAAAAAAAAATCGAAAATTTTCAACCTTTTTTATTTTTAAAAAGTTTAACCTCCCATAAGTTTTTTGTTTTTGTGGGTATAACTTTGAAAAAAAATAGAGATCTTCGCCTCATGGAACTTGATTTTTCCTGAAAATTTGAAGTCGATCGGATTATTCGTTCTTGAGTTATGGTAACATCAGACAGACAGACGCACAGACGGACAGGCGGAGATTTTTTAAGTATCCAAGATTTTTTGTCTAGGATGTTTTTTGGGCTTTTTGGGAAATTCGAAACTACCGTATAATACTATTCTAGCGCAGGCGCTGTGAATAGTATAATAATTGTTTTAGAAGATTTAATTAAAAACAAATTCGTTTTTATTTTACCTGAAAGCGATACCGTGGAAGAGTCAAAGTACAAAGTCCAAACCACAATAAAACCCTTAAAAAATAGGGGTAACAGACGAGTGTTAAATCGAGCATAACTCAAATAACAGGTAAAAACAATAAGAAAATTGCAAACGAACTAAACACCTCCAGAATTGATAATAGTCACTTTATAGAGAAACCAATATACAGAGCGGTCCAAAAGTCACCCCCCCCCCCTCTTAACTTTTGAACCAGTTTAGATATCGATTTCAAATTTGGAACTTTTAAATAAGACATTTTAAACTATCTTTTAGCATATATTTAATACTTTCAGCTCTTAAAATGTGGACAGGGGGGCATGAGGGCACATTTTTTTAAGTGGAAAGGGGGTCGTGTAATACCTCATTTTAAAGATTATAAAATTCTCCATTTAACTCCATATTTTTAAATTAAAAAAAAAAAGGGTTTAAAATGGGGTATTAATGTCAAAATTCCTCTAAAAAAACAAATAATTTTTTTAAAATGCCTAATTTCATCATAAAAAAATGTTAATTATACTTTTAAACTAATTTTAGTTGACATAAATAAAAATTTATAAAAAAAACTTAAAAAATCGAATGTTTTAGCACAAAAAATTGCAAAATCAAAACCTTAAAAAACATTTTTAAAAAATTTAAAAATGTTAGTTTAAATAGAGAATTTTATAAGCTTTAAAATGATGTATCACACGACCCCCCTTTCCATTTAAAAAAATCTCCCCCCATGCCCCCTGCCCAGATTTTAAGAGCTGAAAAATATGCTAAAAGATAGTTTAAGATGTCTTATTTAAGAGTTCTAAATTTAAAGTCGATATCTCAACTCGTTCAAAAGTTAAAAGGGGGGGTGACTTTTGGACCGCACTGTAGAAAAGAACCGATGGAACAGCGTCCAGCGTCAAATGTTTTGACTAAAAGTGGATATCCATCAGTACTTTTTATTAGAATGATTTAGCAGCATAAGCCCTAATTCCTTACCGAGGTTGGCTAGTTGATAAAATATTCACACTGAAAACTAATACTTTGTTTAGAGAATTTGGCTCTATATTATTTATCAAACTTTCCAGTTTAGCATACAGATTTTATTTAAGCACAAAAATGTGTGAGAAAGAAAACTACAAGCTCCCCCTGGCCTTGGTTTGAGCCCCCTCCCCCTGGCGTTTTCGCTGAGCGGGGGCGTGGTATTTTTTAAGTCACCTACCTTTGGGTGCCAATTTTTTTTTCTCAGGGGCGCCAAGTTTGGTAGAACGTCAGGGAAAAAGCTTATTTTCTTAAAGGTAATTTTTGGGGCGCCAATTTCTTTGCAGGGGCGCCTAGTTTGGCAGAAACCACCAGGGACAAAGCTTTTTTCCATGAAGGTATTTTTGCGGGCACCAATTTTTTTTTGTAGGGGCGCCAAATTTTGGTGGAAACCGTCAGGGACAAAGCTTTTTTTTTTGAGGATGCCACCTTGGGGGCTGCCCCCTCCCCCCTAGATTTATGGTTACGGCCCTGGTCCAGATAGAGAAAAGCACAAAAAGAAATGTCTAAAAAATCATAAAATAAAGTCGCAATAACTAAATGTGAACTTGGCTTAAAGGAATTCAACCGTATAATAAAACATAACGTGAAGTACAAGCCCTTTATCAAACCGAGAAAATTTTTGAGTGGAATTCTTTTGATATATTATCACGATACGCGAAATAGGAAAATATACGGAAATGTTGAAACAAAACGTAAAAAGGGGTTATTATTTAGTCTATTTATGCCTCCAGATGTATTCTTAAAAGGTTTGTGCACTTATGTTTTATAGCAATAAATGCTTAAATATATATATATAATTTTTTATTTGCGATAAACGCTAAAATTAATTTTTGATACGATCCTCTATGAAAATGACATTTAGCACATACTTTTTTGTTCTTTAGAAAACGCCTCATATCGCATTAGTTTGATATTTTTATTTATCACACTCGCGTGATATTTATGTATGGAGGTTTGCCTAATTTTATTTAGATATTTACCTCGTAGATTCTACGAATTTTATTCACCTTGTTTTATAAACCATTTTCCATTTTTTACCACAAACCTTTTATATCTTTTAAGTGTTTTAATCCAATTATTTCTGTTTTTCATGTCAAAAATATGTCACTTTCCACACTAGTTATGTAATATACTATACCGTTCATTTTACTAAAGGTATTTTTTTTGTTTTATGGCTGTGACAGATTTCGTTTAATTAAAAAATATCTAAAACTTGAAACCCGCGTAAACTTTTGATTAGAATATACAATCCGAGAGGTATGTCACAGGGCGGTTTTTCGTCCCTTCGAGAGGCGATATGAGGCGATATCGGGGGCGATATCGAGGCGAAATGGGGCTATATCGAGGCAATATCCGGCGATCTCAAGGCGATATCTGGGATCTCAAGGCGATATCTGGGGATCTCGAGACGATATGGGCAATATTGATTGATGTAAAAGGCGATATTTCGTCCTGCAAATGAACAGTGACATACCCCTCGATACAATATTTTCAATAATAAAAAAAGAGAAAATAAAAGTAATTCATAAATATCATACACTGATAGAAATGTTGTTGTAATATAGGCGCCAACCATATTTTGTAATATGTTATAACATAAATATGTTATACGATACAACAACTAGTTGTAGAATTAAGAGGTAAACAACATAAAATTGTAATAAATACAACAAATGTTATCTTACGTCATAGTACTATACTATAGTACAATTTGTGGTATATATATATAATATATAATAATATATGTTGTTGTATTAATAACGCTACTATTCTATCAGTGTAAGTTTGGTTAAAACGTTGTTTTTTAATTGGAGCTAAAATACCTTATAAATGCCTTATAAATACAATTTTTGTTTTTTTTTCCGAATTTTGAACAACACTTTTTTCGATCGATGGCAAACCGTTTAATGAAAAGGTTAGCTCCATTTTTTTAAGAATTCACTTTGCACTTTTCAAGACAACCACTTTTTTATTTCTGCATTTTTCTAAACGAATACAAATAACTAGACTTAATTTTGAAAATTTTGAGAATATGGTATAATATTATTATTAAAAGATATTGAGTCTGATAAAATTGAAAACTTTATATGGTAATTCATCGAGTTTGTACACTGATAAAAATATATGTAAGAATATTGCCAACGTTATGTGAGTTTTCAAGAACATATTCTATATAATTTCATAATAAGTTATGTGAAATAACATTTTACGGAACATATTCTGTAAAAATTTATGTGAAATAAAATTTTACAGAACATATTCTGTACAAAATTACGTGAAATAAAATTTTACGGAACATATTCTGTAAAAAATTGTGTAAAATGAAATTTTACAGAACATATTCTGTAAAAATCACATAACTTAACGTTGGTAACATTCTTACCTACGTTATGTTCTGTGAATAAAGCGCGCCAAAACTTACATAATATATTATGTGAAAATACATAATATATTATGCGAAACCTGTTAACGTGTTAATCAAATAAATAATAAGTCTCGACTGGCCTCCAAAAAGCGGAACGATTGATCCCGATTTCATCCGAGAGTAGGCCAGTCCGACCAAAAACGAATACAAATTCTACTTTGAAGTGTATACAAAACGGATAAATGATCTGTATGTCTGAACCTTAATGCATTATGCTCTTCTAGCTGCATAGTTGCGGAGATTAGAAAAATTCTCTGACTATTTGACAGTGGGAAATTTGTAACCAATAACGGCTTTGATTGATTTATTCAGCGGTTTATTGAGATAACCACACGTAAATTTATACCATTATTCAACGTTTTCACGCTGCGTTTAATCATTCAAAATGCCGGCCTTCTACAGCATTTGTTTTACTCAAATTAATATAACATAATATGCATATGTTTGAAACAACATTAAACATTTGAATTGCGTTTAGATAAATTTTAAATTACATTGAGATAAATTCGTCTAGCATTTATTTGAATAGAAATTAGTGTCATTCTATCAAATGCATTTGTCAGGTCAAAAAGGATACCAGGTATCTTTCGCAACAAATGATCATTCAGAAAATAGAATTACGACAATAATATTGCTAATAAATTTAATACAAATGAGATGTTACTAGGTACCCTATATACAGGGTTATTCAGAAATAAGTTCGAGAAATTTAAGAGGTTAAGTTAAAAAAATTGAAAAAAAGTTCCTAGTATCCTAGAAAGGTTGATCCGGAAATGAGTCCTAAGGGAGCTACGACTCTTTAAAATTGTAATAAAAGTAAGGTTTTTAATTAATAATTCTTGTAACCTTTAAGCTAGAGCGACGAGCTTTTGCATGTATACTAATATTAATAAGGGCAATAAGTTTATGTTAATTTATTTTAAATTTATCCAGACGGACAAAATATGTGATACTTAACACATTTTTGCCCCAAACTTTTTTGTGTATATTTTTTTTGTTTTTTTTTTGTAATAAATATAGATTTCTTTAGTAAAAATACACAAAAAAATGTCATATAGTGTAACACTGTAGGAACAACCGTGTTAAAAAAAATGGAATTAAGAGGAAGTAACATTTTGTGCCACTAAAAATGTTTCTTTTTAAAAGGCTATATCTCCTTTAATATTAAATTTAGGTGTTTTGGTGAAGAATACTTTTTTGCTTAGTTTTAAATGAAGAATCGTCTTGCAGCATTAAAATTTTATTGGTGCTTTTTTTGTTCCCGATTCAATGTCCATCTTCGAACGGCTCATTTCCGGACCAACCTTTATAGGAACATTTTTTCATATTTTTTAACGTAGAATCACCCCTTAAATTTCTCGAACCTATTTTTGAATAACCCTGTATAATGACATTAAACGTGTGAAGTTAAACTTTATTCAGGGTCCCTAGGTGTTATCACTTGTCAAAAAAAAAACTATTTTTTTTAACTTTATTTCATAATAACCTAAATAATAATGAATTTCAAATAAAATTAAAATCACAAATTTTAACATTTTTAAGGAAAACTGTATTTAGAATGACTCAATCCAAATGAATTTGAAAAATTTCGTCGATTAAAAGCAATTAGATATCGTGTTAAAATAACGATTCACTTTTATCGCAAAATGGAGTATTGAATGACCCACAAGTTAGAAAGACAATATGACTAAATCGTTCGCTATTGAATGTTTGAGTTTACTTTGGATGAATTCTTTTGTATTTACTCAGCCTACTCAGCCTAAACGACTACATTTTTATAAAATCTGCTTAATTATATTTTTATCAAAAATATAAAAATTTTGGTTATAGATAATGAAGAAAGGAAAAATCCCATTAGATTCTATAAACAAGCTTTAAATATTTTATACAGTGTAAAACTTTTAAAAATAAATTATTTTGATCACTCTGAAAATTGATTTTTTTGGTTGATTTTAATTTTGAGCAGGACATTTTTTATTATTACTCATATAAGTTACATCATAATCTTCTGCCGTCAAGGGGCGCCATCTTTAATAGTCTATATATATATATATATATATATATATATATATATATATATATATATATATATATATAAAATACATTATTTCTTACAAAATGACATCTTTGATGAACTACAGCTTTCTTGGGAGACAATAATTGACTTGTGGTCATGTAAATTTTATTATTTTTTGATGCCTTAATAAAGTCCATTAGTAAAATTAAAAGATGTCGCACTAAAAATAAAAATCGATCTGTTTGAGGAATTTTTTTTAAAAATTTTGCTTTCAGAATTACCGAATTTATTCATTTTGAAAACTTCATAATTTAAATTTCCTTAAAGCAAAAACCTGAGTAAAAATGAGATTTGAATTAAAAAACATTAAAATTTAAGGTCATAAATTTTATCTACCTGCTTCAATACTTAAAAGACAACAGGGAAAACAAGGTGAATTATATTATAAAATATTATCTACCTCAAAAGCATTTGCTAAGTTGTGTTTTTTTAACTTGGTATGTCACTTTATGCATCTCCTTAACTCAATCTTTTGTACGACTGTCTAAAGAATTTTAAATGTTTTTTATGGGTGAAAACAAAAGATCTTCTCAAAGCGGATTTTTAAATATTTCTTTCACAGCCTTACTTTATCCCTCGACCAAATACTGCAGTTGAATTTATATTTTCTTTCCTACAGTCGTAGAATTTATTAATACGCCATTCATTGAGAGACAAATTACTTTTTCTTGCTAACGCATTTACAATGACTGGTCGTATTTTAAATACTTGTACCTCGTACTCATTAAAGAACTAATTTTAGGCACTACGTTCTTTAATTATCCTCTATTGTTTGTATTGACAAAATTAAATGTGATACCTATTTCTCTTTAATCACCACTATTGTTATACTTCTCGAAGCAGAGAAGTATTATACGTTTACCTTGGACCCAAATAAAATAATTTTAGTATCCAAAATAATGAAAAAATTGTACTAAAGACTAAATTGTACAGTTCTCAAGAACGTTTAAAAATATCAATCCGTATGTCCATATGTTACGTTTTCTTGTCCGTACGATAACTCAAGAAATAATAATCCGATTGGCTCTAAATTTCTAGTTTAGGAAAAACCAAGCTTGCTAAAATTAAAATAAATCCTCCAAATAATATGAAAGTTAGGTCTAATATTAAAAAAAAGTAGTAAAAGAAAGAAATTAACTTATTAAAAAAGAAATATATACTTATATATTTTATTAAAAAGATAAATCAAAACAAATTAAAAATTCCCCCCAAAAACAAATAAGGGAACGTTCAAGTATTACGTAACGCTCCTAGGGGGGTGGGGGTCATTTTGGAGTGTTACACCCATGTTAATGGTATAGGAAAATAGCGTTACAGGGGGGGGGGGTCCAAAATGATCAAAATTTGCGTTACGTAATACTTAAACGTTCCCTAAGTAATGGGCTAAGCTTAAAAAAAAAATAAAAAATGGAAATGGAAACGTTACTTTTTTTTAGAAAAAAAAATACCAGTTGTACCAAATTAATAAAAATCCATTTAAAAACAAAAAAGTTGAAAAATTAAAATTATCAAATACAATTCAATTAGGTTAATGCGAAGCATTCTATATCTTCACGGCTTGTTTCGTATTAAATATAAAAACGCCGAAAATAAACAATGCTCATGCTCACAAACTGGCATTCACCACTTTTAATAATAGTTATTTATGGTACTAGTGGGTAAAGTAAGATATTGCCCATGAGAAAATTAACGTCAGCCAAGCAGGTTAATTTTCGAGAGGGCAATATCGGTTTACCCATGAGTGCCATACAAGGTTTTATCCAATAAATAGCTTTGGAATTCATATTTTTATTAAAAATTTTAATGACATTTACAAGAAATTAATTTGACAAGTGACAGTTGGGTGGGTAAAATAAATAATTATCCACTCAATAAAGTAAAATCCACGCGGGGGTTATTATTGAGTTTATCTATTTAAAATAAAGCTGGTAAAAGTTTTATTATCTGTATGTATTGGATAAAAACTGTTTTACCGATCCTATTCATTAAGGAGGGAAGGAAATTCGAAATAAAATCATCGCACTTCACCAGATATGGAAATTAATGAAACCTTTAAATGAAGGGGATATTTAAAATTGTCCACTCTGTCCCTCTGGCCACTGTCTACTTTCTACTACTACTACTCGTACGGACATTGTTTATTTAAGGCATATTCATCGTGAATCACATTTATTTTTATTTTTTTAACATATTAACCATAAAAGAACTAAAATATCAAATTAGAAACTAAACATTATACTTAAAATGTCAGCTGCATGTAGGACTTCCTGTTGCGACTATCTATTCATCCTTAATAATACATCCCCCTTTATATGTCGACATTCTAGCAAAAACAAGGATATTCTAACAATGTCCTCTGGGACAATTAAATGCTATCAGTAAAATTTAATGTTTAATAAAGTAAATGTCATTGCCTTTTCTTAACTGGATGATGTTATGCACTGCCGTGCTAAACACAGAAGTGCCAACTTGTATTTTGGCCACTAAAAATTATATTCCAAGTCAAAAAAATTTCAATCAAGGGTACTCCATAAAACTAGATTTATTCCAAAATGGATTGTTTTAAAACCAGCTTGCTATTTAATCCTTTAAAAAAGAAAATTAGTTTTAAAATAGCCAATGTCAAGACTATTATAAAACCAGTACTGGCTTTCTAAGCTGAAAGGTCCTATCTGTATATGTTAAACCTATGTAGATAGGACCTTTCAGCTTAGCACGGCAGAGTATAAGATCAATAGATAATTAAGAGCCAATAGTTTTTTATTTTAATTTAAAGAGTACATTAAATTATTTGCATAAGAATAATATTAAAGCACTTTTAAAACCTAAATAAATCAAAAGTATCTTACAATTGTCTATAGGTCGAAGAAAAGTACCATTTTCCGGGAGACCTGTATAATATTTTATTCGCAACTGTTTTTATTTAAAGATAAAGTACAAATTTTTTTAAAACCTAGATTTTTGAATTCAAATAAAGAAAATAGTACTATAATACTTTGTTTTTTAGTTCTTTTCATATTTACCACAAATAATTTTTCCTGTATTTCACAAGAAAAGCACAATCATATAAAACTGAAGTTTCACATACGCGTAACCCAAAAATAAACAACCAAAAAAACATTTGCTGATAGCTCATAAGGCACCGTTTATAACATTTATTACCCGTTTCAGTCTTAAAAGTAAAAAACATTGACTAAAACTGTACATTTAGGTTTTTTAAACAAAATATATTGGATTTAATCTAATTCAACAGATTATATTCGCGTTTATCATGACATCAGCAGTTCAGCCATTTTGATATTTTAATCGGTGGCGCCATCTAGCAAAAATTAATGATTATAATTCATACCAGTAATAATTAAGTTACTGGTCTCTATTTTTGATTACAGGTAAGGTCCAGGCGTAAAAACAGTGGGAGAAAAAATCACGTACTTCCCAAACTTTATTAATACATGTAATGTATGCATTACATATACATTTGCGAATAAATATATTTTTAAGGCAGCCTATGTTTACTTTAGTGGGAGAATTAGCTCAGCGGTCTAAGGCTTGGATATAGCATTGACACTGAGCTAATGATCGTGAGTTCAAACCTCACTGGCGCCGATTGCCTTTTTCAGTTAATTAATAGTTAAAATTTGGCGAAGGCGTACTCCCTAGATATATTGGTTCGAAAGTCAATTAAAGCCGGTGGTTCCCTTTACTACTAGCCCACACAAGTCCTGGATTTAGGGGATGCTTAATTAAGTAGAATAGTATGAGGTTAAAAACAAACAAACAAACAAACTTGTTTAATAATGAACATAAAAGACCGGAGGAAAAGCTTTTGGAAAACTGTTTACTAGTCAGTCTAAACCAAATTAATTTTTTCTATACCCTGCTGAAAATGACGGGTCTTGGCGGGTATAAATGGTGCATAAACCGGACTTGAGCGGGTGAATTTCATCCGCTTAAGTCCGGTCTATGCATTTATACCCGCGCAGACCCGTCATTTTCAATAGGGTAACATATAATATTCCATGCGATCAAACGCGACTTTAAAGTTAATAAATATAATGTTTAAGTTTCTTTCTGTGTCATAAGGTTTATTAAAAGTAATCATAAATATATTGTCCAGGCAGCCACTGTTTTTCGCAGTTAACGAACATATCAGACAGGAAGCAAAGTATCTGGAAAACTGTTTTTGGACATTAATTGGAGAGATCCTTAATTGGCCTATTTCATTATTTTATATTTGTGCGAGTAAAAAAAAGTATACAATCTTTTGAGAAAATCCGTAAAATCCACCATCGTCTTTGTTTTATAGTAATGGTCTTATGATAAGATAAAAGGAACAGTATTTAAAATTTAATTTCTTTTGCTAAGTACACACGCTTAAGTACAACCAAATCCAAACAGTGTTTAATCCTATTTTTAAGGGTTACAATAAACCACGAAACGAAAAAAGTCTTGACAAGAAAAGTAAATAAATGACAAAAAAAGTAAATAAATGACAAAAAACGTAAATATATGACAGAATGGGATTGGACAAAATATGCACGGCCAAAAAGGTTTTTGAACGGCAAAAGGGGAAAATAAACGACGGCAAAATAAGAAAATGAATGACGTCTGACCGTTCAATTGGAGTTTCATCCGTGACAGAGGCGGAATTTTAAAATCGGTAACAACCTTTAGTTTCAGCTACGACTAGTTTATGTTAAAGTGTGTTTGTTATAAAAATAATAATACTTCTGATTTAGAAGTTCTGAAACGATTTTAAATTGTGTTTTCAATTGAAATTTAAAGTTGTTAGTGATGTATTTTAGTGGATAAATCCGGATTAGGGTTATTCACGTTTTTTGTTTTTTTTTTTGTTTTTGAGAAGAAATTAAATTTATTTGAAACGATAATACTTGTCTTAGTCAAAAAGAACTTATATAACTTAAAACTTGGTTATGTGCCGTTCTAGGTACTATTCTATCGTGTCAATAATATTTTCCAATTTTTTAATGCTTTTTACTCATTCGTATGGATTTTATCCTTTTCTTTTGCAGTTATTTTAAATATAAGGTTATTTTTGTTAGCTAACATAGTAGCGCATAATTCAGCTATCGATTGTCAATTGTTAAGTGAGATGGTATTTGTTTTCTCGTAACTCAATATGTCATCAAACTGTTTTAGGTTAGCAATCGATTAGATGAAAACAAAAACTACCAACTAGAAACTTCGGACAAGGGATAAAGTATACACAGTAAAAAAAAGAGTTTTATAAAAGCTGAGACAGACTAATTTCACTTTTTCTTCAGTAGATACTGACAAAAAAAATGTAGGTGCTAATTTAATTCAATTCAAGGTATTTAAAAAATAGAATTGAAATAAGGGAGAAAGTGCGGGAATGACAATAAGAAACTGAATGTCTTAGGGAGGCAAGAGGTAACATAGCCTAGTCAGTAAGTGACTGCGGTAAATTTACAGGTTGAACAATCTCGAGTCAAGTCAGTACTTTGGCGGGTGGCCCATGGATTCTTCGAAGGGAATGGGTTTTTGTCTTACGTTGAGAAAACTACTTTGCGAAACTAACTCCCGCGGCGTTCTACGGAACAAGTAAGGGGCATGGGCATGGCTTATTAGGGCAGTCTCATAAGCGTTAACGTAAGTAACAATGTTAAAACTACTCATTGTTTTCGATGCATCATCATGTGAGGAAATAAAGCAATCTGCAGGGAAACGCTTAGTTCCGACATGAATGGGATGTAAGGCCAATATAGATATAACTATAAAATAGGTGTTTTCACATGATGATCCATGTAAAACCATCAGTGTTTAACATTGTAACTTATCTTGAACCTGTTTCGATTAAAAAAGCCGTCAGTACATAGGTTCTCATTGAACTTAAGACCCCATTTCAATCATGTTCCTATCATCCTATGAAACTCAAATTAAGTGCATACTAATCAGTTTAAAGTGAAGCTCATTCCACCACAAGGTGGTGCTTATCCTCCTACAGGCAACTCCCTATAGGGATCTCGGTAGTCTCCTTTAGTGTTTTTTTAGAGTCAGAAAATAAGAAAAAAAGCAAAATGTTGTATTTTTATTGGTTGCAAAAATAAAAATTCACAATTTATCGCGGAATGTGATTCAGGCTGGGTTTATCAAAGTGCAGCTAATCAAAATTTTGGTATTATTTACCGATTGTTAATTTTTCTGAATACTGTAACATATATTAAACTAGATCAATAATACAACAACAATTCAAAGTATACCATACTATAAGTGTGACATGCTTTACCAAATGTTACAGTAATTTTTACTAAAACATGCTAGTATTAATAAACACATGTTGCGTGGGGATTCAAATGTACCAACACGGTCTCTATGTTAGTATGACAACATTTTGTATACAATACACACATTGAGGTATTTAATATCACAAGTAAAGTATTAAATACCAATGGTGGCGATATAAATAAGAAAGATGTATTTACAAATAAAATTTAGTATTAAAATTGCAATGACATTTTCTGTGTGTATTCACAGCGCATAAATGCTAGAGGAGTATAAACGGTAGTTTCGAATTTTCCAAAATCGCCAAAAAATCTCACATATAAAACATTTTTGGATACAAATATATTTTATAAAAACGTAAGTAACTTTGAAAATGTCCGTCTGTGTGACCATCCGATGTCACGATAACTCAAGAGCAAATTATTCGATTCAGAGGAAACATGAAGTTCTATAAAAAGAAGATCCATGTTGTTTCTGAAAACAAAAAGCTATGGGCCAATGGGGATTAAACTTAAAAAAAACTGAAGGAAAAGTGGGATAAACGTATTTTTTTCAGGAAAAAACAAATAAAATAAAAAAGGTATAGGGCTCAACCTTTTAAATATTATAAAAAACGGTAGGAAAAAATAGAAGGAAAAATAAATATAAGTATTCATAGCAATTTTGAAAAAACGTATTTATACAGTATTAAAATCATAGTACTTGCACTTATATTTGTGTATTGAGTGAAAACGCAGTATCCTATTAACTGTGAAGATTAAACTATGAAATGCTAAGCATTACATACCGTCACAGCTTGTTTTCTAATAAACCGGATAGTAGTATAAGGCCAAAAAAAAAACAAAAATCGGTTTCCTCTAACGGACACATATGGGTAGCCAATTTCCTGTGTTTTTCTGCAACAATAATGTCACTGCTGCGGACAGCCTTTCAAGCTCATTTCTGCAAAATTGAAAATAATATCTTAACCCCTATAAAAGAATATCCCCACAATGAACTCGGTAATACCTTATAAAAACCTGATTGATTAAATTTCAGGGTGTATATTTCTTAGATTAAAGCATATATACATATACAAAACATGAGGGTATTAGGATTACAAAACTGATAAATACATTCTTTTTTGCACGACCAAGACTTAAAACCTAATTTTACGCTTTCATTTTCGGGACTAAACTTGCCGTTTTTCTCCCTAGGGAATAAAAATCACGGCAACCTTGATAATATTAACCACGCGCGGACTTACCATATTGGTTCACCCTGCGGTAATTATTCGAAATACTATAGTAGTAGTAATTTTTGGGTTTCCAGCTTGAGATTTCCTAACTTTTGAATATTATTTTTTGGATTATTTACTTATTAGTTTTTGATGAAGATTAACGGTTTTAGGAACATTCCGAAAAACCGAAGAAAATATGATATTCAATGCAGCATCATTAATATCATTTAAAAAGCGCTTTGTTCACATATTAACTAGTATTTTGATGATAACGAATTTAGTTGCCTAGAAAATTGACAATATTAGTTTTAATTGGCTTAGATTTTGATTCAAATATATGCATAAATGTGATGTTGGTATTAGGCCGGGCCGAAAAAAATGTTTTGTGAAAATCCAAGACCACTAGTAAAAAAAAGTTGTTGTGTGTTTAGAGCAACTCACCTGTAAAAGTTTTTTTCTACGATCTAATAGAAAAGTTAACATTTCTACAAAAACAAATGAAGTTTTCAGATAGCAAAATAACCTATTTCTTAGCTCGTTACTTTTTCTTATTGGGATGAAAATATTAAGTTAATACTAACGATGTAAAGTTTTAAATCGATCAGATAATATTAAACTTTTTTTGAAAATACCACCGAAACCCTAAAAAACCTAGCCCTAAAACCAAATTTTAAACACAATAGAATAAAAACTATAATAAGCTTAAGTTCCTGATCACGATTTGCATTAAAACTTTAGGGAAAGTAAAAGTGAACGATTTAAAGTTATTAGGCAGTTAAGTTTAAACGCCAATTACAATATCACAAATTTCAATGCATAATTTCTATAACCATGGCACACTTTTGCATATTTCAACAGCCTACTATAGTAACAAATACTGCAGTTAATAACACAGGACCACAAAAAAAAATAAAGTTAGTTTTTCATAAACCAAACTGTATTTTTTCTACGTATTTTTGGGTGCTGAAAACGAATATGGTAATTAAAAAATTCTCGACCTTCAAAATCTTGAGATATAGCGCACAATGGGGTATTTTGTATGCATTCGAGGCCAAAAAAAAAAAACCAAAAGAATAAAAAAATTATTTGTGGAAATATTGCTAAATAAAAACGATTTTTGCTAAATTGGCATTGACAATACTTGTAGATTTTATATATCTACCATAGTTATTTTTACAGTGTCACAAAATCCAAATATGGCACTTTTTTCGTGCGTTTTCGATATATTTTCTCAAAAATTGTACATAAATAATATAGATACAGCCAAAAATTTATATATTTAATACTACTACATACATATGATTTATAAAATGTTTTACAATTTTTTTTATATCCAGTGGTGGACAATCTGCGGGGCGTTTAACGTTGCACATGACAAAAGAAATATCATAAAATTGTCTGATATCCTTAACCAGACTGTTTTTCTCAAAACGTTTCTTTAGCGATTTAAACAAATTTAACAATAAAATACCTCCCTAATTTGTTTTAAAACCACACGCACAGTGGAAAAAATTTATCATAAAAGGGGGGGGGGTCAAAATTGACCAAAAAGTGCGTTACGTAATACTTGAACGGCTCTATTTTATTTTTCATTATTAAAGAAACAAAAAGTGTAATAATGTTTTCCCGTAAAAATAAAATGTTAAAATCGGAATCTATGTAGGTAAACATAAATATATTTCTAAGAAAAAAAACTAATTGTAACTAAATATTTTGGTCCACCATATTGAATCCGCAACTGTATTTATTTAATTTCAATAAATTCAAATTTCAATTTGAAAATGTATTACTATTTTAAAATTAACGACCTCCAAATGCTGAGCAGTTTTGCAAAAAAGAAATATTTTCGTTTTTTGCCAGATTTATGATAAAATTTTGCCAATGCGCGTGTGGTTTTGAAACGAATTGCGGATCAGGGAGGTCCTTTATTTTCAAATTTATTTAAATCGCTAAAAAAGGACTTGAGAAAACAGCTTGGTTTAGGGTATTAGACAATTTTATGATATTTCTTTTGTCGTGTGCAACGTTAAACGCTCCCCAAACTGTCCACCACTGGATATAAAAAAATGGTAAAAATTTTATAAAGCATAATATTATATTATGTATGTAGTAGAATTACATATATAAATTTTGGCTGTATCTGTATTACTTTATATATTCTTTATAAAATATATAGAAAAAAACACGAATAAAGTGACATATTTGGATTTTGTCACCATGTAAAAAATAATTAGGGTGGATATTTAAAATCTGCAAATATTGGCATGAATCGTTTTTATTTAGCATTATTTCCATAGAATTTTTTTTTTATCTTTCGAATTTTTTTTTTGGCTTTGAATGCACACAAAAAAACTTGTGCGCTATCTCAAGATTTTGAGGGTCAAAATTTTTTTTCAAAAATATGGTTTGGTTTATGAAAATATAACTTTTTTTAGGTACTGTGTACTGCGTTGAACGAGAGCATCAGAACTCATCAGATGCCCACTAAACGGTACGATTAAAGCACCTAAGTCCCTTAATACTATCATCATTAGAAGCGGTGTGGTAATTACAAAGTAATAGCCACGACACTCAGACCTAAGATCCATTGTGCATCCCTAATACTCACAAGGTTATCTAGTGTCGAGATTTGTCAGTACGCTTGCACAAATATAAAAATAATCTAAAAACTTAAGTTTAACTTAAATATACTTATTTAGTTTTTTTTGTTGTCGAAACTAAAAGTATTTATATAGGTATATTAAACATAAAACAATAAAAAAACTATAAGTAATACATATTTTCTTAAGTATAGTAATAAAAAACGCATAAAAAATATAATATATTCCAAATGTGTATCATCTTAAGAATAATTTGACATCAGTTTATCATGATTAAACCTTAAAAAAGGGCCTAAATACCAGAATATATTTGTGATATTAAGTTTCAAATAGGTTGACCTCCCTCTTGTATATATTTTCAAATGTATAATGCGTTTTGAAGACGTTTGATGCCCTACTAATAAAGAAAGCCCTAAATCGAACGATTTGGTTGATACCGTTCTAAAAAAATCATCGTAATGTCGAAAAAAAAAAAGTTTGAAACAATGCAATCTTACAAAAAATAATGTTTACTTTCCCCTAGGAAAGTACTACGTTACGAACAACAACATTTTTTATTGCTTTTTTTACGTTTCTAGAATACTTAAAAATGATTTTCGTCAAGAAGCTTTTTGTCTATCACTCGGTCCGGAAAAATTTTTCACCACGATAACTCGAAAACGCTTTGGTAAACACTTAAATTTGGATCAAAATTTCCTTATCCAAAGTTCCCGAGTGCTATTATTTTTGTTTAAAATCGAGGTAGGGCCAAAGGAGATAAAAACCATTCTTTTACATTTTTTCTTTTCTTTTTCTTGCGTTGAGAGCTTTACTTTTAACAATTTAAAAAGGTTACGGTCCAAGATTATGTAAGAGTGTGAATGATTACGAATAGATTCCGGATTTGAACTTTTCCGCAACTAAGGTTTCTTGTTCTGGTCCTGCAGTAACTATAAAAAAAAGTGACATGCCTGTTTTGATATATGGACTTTTCACTGACTATGGAAATCAGAGACGACTTTTTCTCTCTCTTCATAGTTTGTCGAGGGAGAGATCAAAAGTTTTAAAGTTGACAAACCATTTTTTTCGCTATGACGAATGGTCCTACCCGTGAGGGTGAAAACACATTATTGAATACACGAGAAACATTATAATAGAAAAAATATTATTACAAAGTTTAGTTTTTCTGGAGATAAAAAAATACAAGGTTTTAGGTTGAATATACTTATCGAGAAAATATATTCGACCTTCTCTGAAAAAAGGCCTGGAAAATAAGTATTAAATATTTATAAGATATGAATTGATTTCTTTATAAGTTATGCCTTCTATTTCACGCAAGTATCCAGATTAAATGTTTTTTTTTTTAATATAATTTTATTGAAAACGACAGACACCACTTTCGTTTATTGACCAAGGTTGAATTAAACACTTTTTCGAAACATATTTCTTTTCTTGCCTTTCATTTAATTAATATAGACCTGTAGTCCAGTAATATTTTGATTTAGTCACGAAAAAATTCCCATCTGTCTAAATTTTTATGTACGCCTTTGCTTTGTCATTATTAACATTGGGTGAAAAGTCCCCATGTGTGAGACGCGAACTTAATTTTTTATTTTGCAATTATTCGGCACATATGTGTTTTTTCGCGAATATCTCGTCATATTTGCAGTTATGCAATAAGGACCTGTTATAAAAATTTTCAAGCATAAAATTCTCTACAAAAAACATTCTGTAATTTTTTTTTTGAAATCTCCGCCGTTTTCGCGCTAGCGCTTTGTGAATTTATTTAAACATATTTAAACATGCTTATTTGCAACGTGATATGACTTTCACAAAAAATACGATCGGATTTCTTAGACATACCATTCATTGCAAATTTACATGGGATTAAAAAAAAAATATTTATCAATTCTAATTTTTTTATAACTTTCGATATTTGAATTTTTTAAAGTCAATTTTCACCCTTCGAACGTTAAAAAAAAATTCTCTGCAATGTTTTATGTAGAGAATTTTATGCTCGACAATTTTTATACAAGGTCCTTATTGCATAACTGCAAATCTGACAAAGATATTCGCAAAAAACTACATATGTGCCGACTTATTGCAAGATAAAAAATTAAGCTGGCGTTGCACACATGGGGACTTTTAACCCAATGTTTATAATGACAAGACACAAAAATTTAGACAGATTTGAATTTTTCCGCAACTACTGTTTTTTTAAATTTAATGACTGATTCAGTCAGACTGAAGTACTGATTAAAAACAAAAAGTTATCTAATACGTTAAAAATTTTCCGGGTGGAGCACAAAATTTAATAATTATATCGAAAACCTTTTTAAGTAGCCTGCTTAATTTTATTGCACTTTAAAATTCAGTCGTTCAGTCCCTAATGGTTCTTTTAACTATTTGACAAAGAGTCTTGAATAGCAAGTTTAACTTAAAAAAAGTCCAATACACTTAATATGAAAAAGTGTACTTTTAAAGTAGTACTTTAGGATAAATCGTCCGACTTTTTTGCTACGTGTTTAAATTCCTTATAAGCCTCTAGTAAAGGAAAGAAGGAAAGAGTAAGTAAAAGAAGCTACGGTCTTATAAATTTCAATCTACTTGAAGCCTTAGAAGAGCTGTTTTTAAAAATGATTAACTACACACAGAGAAAAAAATCTTATACACAGATAAAAATGATTACTAAAAACAAACTTACTTAATTCGTAGATACTTGTTTTTAGTAATAATTCCTCTGTGTGTAAAAACTTAAAGAAAAATGATTAAGCTCGATGCATATAAATAAGGAGCTAATTATAGGAGTGTTTTCAGAAAACATTAATTACGTCATCATTTCTAATTTTCTTATTCGATTCAGTGGCGCACCCAGGGGGAGGCTGTCGGGCGGCAGCCCCCCGCCCCCACAAACCATCAATATTAAATTATTTTAAATGATTTTTTAACTATTTTGCTTGTAAGCTTTTCAAAAAAAAATTGCCTGCGGCGCTAATGTTTGTTTTTTTTTTAATAGATTTTATAAAATAGTATGATCCATTAAACTGGAAAATGCGATTCATCAATATTTCTAAAGATTTTCGCCTGCCGCGTTATACATGATAAGTTTTGTTTTAAGAGGTCCCCCCTACCCATTTGAAGTTTTATAAAACAATTTACTTATCCAGAAATACTGTTAAAACTTTCGCCTGTGGTGCTAAACTTGATATTACAATTTTAATTAATAGATTTTATAAAATTATTTACATGTCAACTTTTGAGGTGTATGGGAAATGCAAAAACATTTTCTAAATTTTCAGAAATTGTTTGTCCTGAAAACTGTAAAAATTTTTGTCTGCGGCGCTAAACTTGATTGCCAATAATGTGATAAGTATTACAACTTAAATTTATAAATTTAATTTCATCTGTCTATTTAAAGTTTTTTTTTTTAAATTAAATTGTTATTGGAATTTCCACGTGAAAATGCGTGACCTTGAAAATTCTAATCAAAGTTGACTGCGGCGCTAAACTTCAAGCAATGCTTACCAATATTGCAAAAAAGTCTGGCTACACCCTTGTTTGTGACTTGACAAAAACTTTTTATTGATTTATTAAGAAAAATCTTGTGGTCGTCTCTGGCTTGCCCCCCCCCCCCCCCCCAAGAAAAATCCAGAAGGCCTAAATCGTGAGATCTTCACATAGCTTTTGCTGAACTGCGCATGCGTCGTAGGAAGTTGACCGTTTTTCAATATATTATTTTTAATAAAAAACATTTTTTTACAAAAAAAAAACACCAAACAGGCGCAAAATCAACGTTAACGTAAAGCAAATTAAAAAAAAAAAAACACCAAACAACAAAAAACCAAAACAAGCTATGTGAAGATCTCACGATTTAGTCGCTTCTAAAAATCCTGGGGCGCCACTGATCGATTTATATAATTATATAAACAGTAACATCTACTTCCTTTATTATCCTCTTGATCTTTTAATTGGCATAAATCATAATTATAGTTTATTAATTATAATTATAGTTTATTCTACGTTCGTGGTTTGGGCCATTTAAATATTTGGCAAGCATCTTTTTATTTTATATTTTATATTTATTTATTTATTTATTAACGGGAAAACCCCACTACAAAAATTAAATGTACATGGGATAACATAATAATAGAAAATATAATGTAAAAATAATAATAATTGTAACAAAAGAAAAAAAATAGAACAAATAACCTTGCAAATAACAAAAAACTATACAATACTAAAATTTAAAAAAATTTCCTACGATCCTCTATGAAAATGACATTTAGCAAACTCTTTTGTTCTTTAGAAAATGCCTCATATCGCACTAGTTTGATATTTTTATATCACACTCGTGTGATATTTATGTATGGAGATTTGCCTAATTTTATTTAGATATTTACCTCGTAGATTCTACGAATTTGATTCATCTTGTTTTATAAACCATTTTCCACCTTTCGCCACAGCCTTTTATACCTTTTAAGACTTTTAAATCCAAATATTTCTGTTTTTCATGTCAAAAATAGAAACTATATAACGTTACTATTTTTTTAATGATAAATGTATAAAAAGTATAATATTTCAACGGACCTTAGCATCAAAAACTAAACTCTTTCTTCTGTTTCTCAAGGTGCCTCAAACCTTATGGTGATTAAGTATTTTTAAGTACGGCAATTTTTACTTCTCCTGTTCTATATAATTAAGTTTTATCTGAGCTTTTTTCAATGCTTTTTTTTCAAATTGTTTTTTAAACTTTTTAATTTTTTTCACTTGTTTTTCATAATTCATTCATTCATTCATAATTCTGTCTGTCCGTCATAGACAAAAGGTCCCTCTTTTATTACATTGTTTTGCTGTTGTCTTTTTTTTTTCAAGCTTTGTTAGACGCCTGGAGTTCCTCAGATACGTAAAATGTACAACGATATTCCGATACTCGTTAATTTTAAGGGTCGTCTATCTCCCGTGCATAATATAGCGACTCCAGGTGGGTGATTTAATCCCTCTAGAAGGTAAGGCATTTTGTATGTCGAATTGTTTTTTTACATCTAAAAATCCTGTTGGCAACAGACGAACTACCCTTACCCTTACTCTATATAAAAAAATACTGCTGCCAACAAAATAACACTTTCCCCTATAGGCCTAGGTTAATTAAAATCAAAAACAAAAAAACAAAAATAAAAAAAAGTTTTTTCAAGTTTATCATTTTTTTTTCAAAAAAAGTTTCTTTTTTCGTAAAACGAAAAATAAATTGAAGAACAAAATGTTTTTAAAAAAATTTACCCCATTTTACCCCAATCCGATTTTTACCAAAAACAATTCCAGCCTAGAACTTAGGATAATCAACCTGCATAGAAAAAACGGAACCAAGGACACGTGTATTTGGATATGTTTAAAGCCATATTCTCTTGTTTCAAGGCTGGCATCATCTTGAACCAAAGTCAATGTCCTTGAATGAAGAGCACGGGTTTTGGAATAAAACATGAACATATACAAAGACACGTGTACTTGGTTCAAGGAATCCGTTTTTTCTATGTGTGGTCCAAATTTGAAGTCTTTAGCCCAAAGCGTTCGAAATTTATCGTGGTCACAAATTTCCCGGACACCAAGTGACAGTTGAGTGGGTAAAATAAATAATTATCCACTCAATAAAGTAAAAGCCACGCGGGGGTTATTATTGAGTTTATGTAGTTAATTAAAATAAAGCTGGTTGGTAATTATCTTATTATCCGTATGTATTGGATAAAAACATTTTTTTAAAGATATATTTCTTAAAAAAGAATAATTTTTGAAAAAAAAGCTTTAATTTATTTTTAAATTATAGTTTTTTTAATTTTTTTTTAAAACGTTTACTTTCAAAAACAATAGTAATCTTCCCCTTGTAGAACTTGCACCTGGCCGAATGTTTGGAATGCAAGGTCGCCTATAGAAGACATACAATATTTCCCTTGCCTCAGCTCACAGGTGCCACTTAGTAATATTTTAACGGTAACTACTATCAATATAACTATTGTCTAATAATGCAGATATCGGTAGATATTACACTCGGAAATTTAATTTAAAAATTTAATTATCATAATTTTAACAAGTTTATGTGTTTTGTGGCGCAGAGTTAATTGCAAATAATATGGAAACCAGGTTTCGCATGCATTGTTAATATCATTTCGGGGACAGTAGAACGTGTGCAGTTCATTAGGGTTTATTACAATTTCATAGATGGTACATATATACAGGGTGTCTCTTTTCAAACCTACGCCCTTATAACATTTTCATTTGAAGCAATGGTGATTCTTATTTGAACAAAGTATTATATCAAAACATTACTTAGGGTTTATCAGAATTTTATACATAGTATATACAGGGTATTTCTTTTCAAAATTACATTTTTGTTTTTGAAGTAATGGTAATACTTTTTTGAAGAAATTTCATATTAGAACATAACTTGGCTAGGAACCTGGTGACGTATTTTTTGAATACCAATATTCAGAAATTAACATATTTTTTAGTTATGTCGTCTTTTTAGGCTTGCGAAATGTAGCAATAATATCATCGAGGAATATTATCATAAAGGATTATAAATAATATTTTTAAGTATTTCTTTTATGCAGGTTTCAGAAAATGAAAATTACGTAAACTATGTTCTAAAATAAAACTTTGCTGAAAGAAACACAAAATAGTGCATAACACTTGAATAAGAAAGTCATTAAAAAACACGCTGTATATATTTTAATCAATTTCACTAACCAGGTTGTGTAAAATTTAGTATAATTGGGGGAAATTACTAAAACGCGTCGACAAAGTGCTTCTTTAGTCAAGTGGATTGGTACTTTATAGCGAACGTATCTTAAAATTATTGGCAGAAGAAAAGGGTGTCTTAGTTATTATTATAATTATATTATTATTATAATAAAATTTGCTGCCAACAAAATAATACTTTCCCCTATAGGATTAGGTTTATTAAAATCAAAATCAAAAAAAAAAAAAAAAAAAAAAAGAAAAAAAAATATTTTCAAAAAAAGTTTATTTTTTTCGTAAAACAAAAAATTGATTGAAAAAAAAATGTTTTTGAAAAAAATTGTTTCTACCCCATTTTACCCCCTTACGCCAACCCGATTTTTAGGAAAAACAATCCCAGCCTAAAACTTTGTATAATCAACCTGTGGTCCAAATTTGAGGTCTTTAGCCTGAAGCGTTCTTGAGTTATCGTGGTAACAAATAAAACGTCCAGAAACGTAAAAAAAAGCAATAAAAATTTTTCGAAATTTTTTTACTAACGCAAGATTTTCCTTGGAGAAAGCAAAAAGTAAACGGCTAAAGCCGATCAACTGAGTGTATTTGAAATAGGCTCCGAAATTTTAAGGGGTGATTCTACATCATAAAATATAAAAAACAGTTCCTATAAACATATGTCCAAAAATGCGTCGTAAGGGAGCTAGCCCCTTTGAAAGTGGCTAAACAATTCGATTTTTATTTAATAACTCAGAAACCCTTTGAGATATAGCAACGAGGTTTTGCACGTGAACTAATCTTAATAAGACTCATCTGTATGTTATTTTCATGTTATTAAATAAAAACCGAACTTTTTAGCCACATTCAAAGGGGCTCAGCTCCCTTACAAAGCATTTTTAGACATATCGCACTATTACAAGACCACCAGAACTCAAAATTTATCGATTTTGAGTTATTAAAAAAAATACCCAACAAAAATTGTTGGAAATTTTCTCTTTAACAAAATTGGTTACTAATATGCATTTTTATCGTAAGATACATACAGTGCGGTCCAAAAGTCACCCCCCCCCCCCTTTTAACTTTTGAACGAGTTGAGATATTGACTTCAAATTTAGTACTCTTAAATAAGACAATTTAAACTATCTTTTAGCATATATTTGATATTTTCAGCTCTTAAAATGTGGGCAGGGGGGCATGGGGACATTTTTTTAAATGGAAAGGGAGGTCGTGTGATACATCATTTTAAAGCTTATAAAATTCTCTATTTAAACTAACATTTTTAAATTTTTTAAAAATGTTTTTTAAGGTTTTGATTTTTAAATTTTTTTTGCTAAAACATTCGATTTTTTAAGTTTTTTTTTTATAAATTTTTATTTATGTCAACTAAAATTAGTTTAAAAGTATAATTAACATTTTTTTATTATTAAATTAGGCATTTTTAAAAAATTATTTGTTTTTTTTAGAGGAATTTTGACATTAATACCCATTTTCAACCCCATTTTAAACCCATTTTTTTTTATTTTAATTTAAAAATATGGAGTTAAATGGAGAATTTTATAAGCTTTAAAATGATGTATTACACGACCCCTTTTCATTTAAAAAAATGTGCCCCCATAACCCCCTGCCCACATTTTAAGAGCTGAAAGTATTAAATATATGCTAAAAGATAGTTTAAATTGTCTTATTTAAAAGTTCCAAATTTGAAGTCGATATCTCAACTGTTTCAAAAGTTAAGGGGGGGTGTTGACTTTTGGACCGCTCTGTATTTAACGAGATAACCGCACTCGCCCTAAAATTCAAGATAGCGGACACCCCTTACGCAAATCACCCGGTGAAAAACTAACAGGAGTGTTCTGTTACTATCCACTACTACCCTTTAAAATATCAAGCCGTGTACATTTACTGCAATTTAACATAGGAATTTCTCGTTATTTGACTGGACTTTAAAGGGAACACATTTAAATGGATAGGAAGGTAGTTTTGATCAAGGGTCTTAGATTGTCTCAACAATTCATTTGTTTCGATTAGGAGAATTGTATTTACGTAAATCAAAATCGATTGTTCGAGATCGTGTGGCGTGAAAACAGGATTAATTACTCTCTCTGCCTGTGATCCACCCTGTATAAATAATGTTATCTTGGGATTTACCACGGTACAATGGACATGGTTGTTTCGGGATGCTGACATTTGAAAATTCTTGATTGTCATACAAAAAGGGATAAATATCCCAATAATCTAGTGTTTTTATTAAGTTTTGATGGCTCAGACGACTTAGTAACCAAATAAGTAATGTGAGAAAAAGGCGTACAAATTGATGACCAAGCTCTTAAAAACATTCAGTAAAAACATAGTTGAATACTTTCATAAAAATAAGGGGTGTGTTATGGAAAATAATGGGGTATATCCAAGGCGTCTAATGTTTGAGTGTATTTTAGCAATGTAAACAGAATTTTATTCGTATTAAAACATTTTTTATTCGATTGTAACCACTTTTTTGTATAATAAACCTGTACGAAAAGTTTAATTTTTTGGCCTAGGCGAAACGACATTTTAATTTTAATCTCAAACTTGTTTTAAAAAATACAAATGTGGGTATTTATTAATATATTACAACTGAATAAAAAATAGTTTATAATACACGGACGAAAACTGTTTTTAGGGCGTTCTCCGAGCTTGGATGGCAATCTCCGTAATCGCCCTAAAAACAGTATTTTTCGTCCTTAACCAATACTGCAATCAAATCTTTATCTTTTTAGACTTGTGTAAAACCCGGAACCGTGCAAAATTAAAAAAAACGAATCATTTGCCATTGTCTGGGCGACCTTATCGACGCGTCCAGAAGGGTTCTCTCAAAGACTGAAAAAAGGACAACCAGGTCAATAGCTATAGCTATTATAGCTATTCCGTATAGTTATTATAGCTCCGTATATTAGGAAACCACTACTTTTCTGGTTGGTGCAATCTATACTCTGGTAAAGGCAACAACTTGTCTTCTTGCCCTTACCAGATTTTTCGTTGCAGCAACCAGAAAAATAGTTGGTCCATATTTAACTATGGATCTGGTTGCCCAACCAGATTTTAGTGAATGTTTTTTTAATAATATATTATACAGAGCGGGTCAAAATTCACGTCAAACTCTTAACTTTTGAAAGAGTTATTATATAAGAGATATCGACTTAAAATTTAGAAAACGTAAATAAGACAACTTAAACTATCTTTTTGGTAATATTTAATATTCTTAGCTTAAAATGTGGACAGGGACTTGCAATTTTTTTTGACGGAAAGGGAAGTCGTGTGTCACATTGTTTTAAAGCCTATAAAATTCTCTATTTGACCATATATTATATATATTATATATATATATATATATATATATATATATATATATATATATATATATATATTATGGTCAAATAAAGAATTTTATTTGCTTTAAAATTATGTACCAAACGACCCCACTTTCTATTTTAAAAAATCCCCCTATGTCCCCCTGACCTACCTACAAATATCAAACATATACTTACGAAAAGATAGTTTAATTTGTTTTATTTATGTGTTTTAAATTTGTCGATATCTCAACTGGTTCAAGAGTTAAGGTGGCTTTTGAACCGCACTGTGTAATATATTTTCGCCAGCAGTTCCTTCTCACGCTCCTATTGCTTTCTGGCCACAGATAAATAGACCGGTGAATAAACAGCACTTTGAAGAGGATGTTTAGAATTTCGACGTTTTTTGCTTATAATGTCGATAGTAATACAGCGTTTGAAAACAAATACTTCTTGTGTACTACTAAGAAACAAGCTTTTCAAACGTGATTGATAGTTTTGAAACTTGATCCGCAAAGACTGACGTTCGAAGTTAACCTTTTCGGTAGATTATTTTCAAAACACTTAAATTCCGATTTGATTCGGTTTTAAATTCAATCAATATTAATTTTCTTGTTAGAATTTTAAAATGTTTTGTATTCGTGCAAAAAATATAAGGCGTTTTATATCGAAAAATCGATTTGGAGCAAAAATATGAATGTCCGGGAAATTTTGATAACTCAAGTTTGTTGGTTTGTTACGAAAAATAAACAGTATTAATAACAAATAGTTATTTGGGGGACAAAGAAAATTTTAAAAAATACCCCGTGGACTTCCCTAAAAACTTTAATAAGTTTTGTTTTGGTGAACTTTTTTTCTCCATAACTTTTCTCCTAGGAGGTCCTAGGTTACTAGAGAGTAGAAATCAGCCCCTATGTCTAAACCCGCCACTGCTTTCAAGGCGAAAATGAGACAAGGTCTTTTAGAATATAAAACTCGCCAGTCCCTTTTCAATGTACACATAGTTAAATAAATTCATTTCGTGGTCTTTGCGGATAAAAATCTAAAAGGCTTCTACTAAATAATGGTTAATTTTTTCCTGGGTTGCAGCAATTAATTTTATTTAACTCCGCGGTAAAATATTTGCGGAGGTTCAAGTACTTTTGGCAACTTTTTTTTTAATAGCCCCTTCAGCATAAAAGACCAGTTCGCGCTCTGTTATACACGCGAGGGTAACGAAAGAAAAACGCAATAACGGGTCGTTTTGTTTTATTCTTGGATTAAAATATGATCCCAACTGGCTGGAGATCTTCTTTCGAGGGTTTTCAGAAATAATTTTCATTAGAATGTATATTTTTTATAGATTAATCAATGTAAATTATACATAGGTATATAAGAGTGGTCCATAAAAATAGATTTAAAAATTGTTTTTTAACGATCGCCCTAATGTACCCACGTATAAACCTTTAAAGCTTTAACAATATTCAAATTCCTTATTTTTGAAAGAGAGCTGTATCATCAAACTTTAACACGTTAACTAGTTTACTGTCAATATTAAAACTTACTTGATTCCTAATGGACATTATCCTTTAAATAGTCATATTTACCTGCAACGACAAAAAATACATATATAAAAATAAAGCTAAACTAAAAAAACACGAGATAATTTTTAAGCTGCGAGCTATAAATGGGACATTTTCGCAGGCGAGTCCATTTGTTGAAAATGTCACTAAACTGTTCTAGGTAAAAATCAACGGTAAAAGTTCCAATTTTGTGAACAGATGGCATTAATAGTATAAACAAAAAGAACCCAAATGACAGTCTGTTATGCAATAATTTTAGTACTGGATACATATTTTTAACTGCATAATATAACATTAAATTAGGGTTAAAATAAACACGCCGTGAAGATATGTAATGCTACGCATTCATTATATATTATTCACAGTAAATAGTATATTGTTTACTTAAAAAAAAATAATGTTCAAAAAAAAATAATAAAAAAAATTATTTATATTTTTAAAAAGAACTTTTTTAAAAAACGAAAAATTATTGAAAAAAAAAGTTTTCAATTTTTTATTTTTTTTTTTGTAAAATTGATCCCTATAATAAAAGTAATTTTTCCTAAAAAAAAAATACGTTAATCAGAATTTTCTTTCAGCATTTTTCGATTTTTTTAAAAGTTTAACCCCCCATAACTTTTTTGTTTTTGGGGGGATTATTTTCAAAAACGATAGGGATCTTCCCCTCATAGAACTTGATTTTTCCTGAAAATTTCGTTCTTGAATTATCGTTTCTACAAAAACCGTGACATCGGACAGACGGAGATTTGAAAAAAAAAGTTTCTTATTTTTTCATGACACGTTTGTATCCAAGAATTTTTTGTCTAGGACGTTTTTTGACGATTTTAAGAAATTCGAAACTACTGTATAATATTATTCTAGAACAGGCGCTGTGAATAATACAATAAGGAAAATATAAATAGTTTTTATTGGTTATATTGGCTACTCTGATTACTTTGTCTTCCTTACGTTGGCTAAACTCGAGGCTAAACTGTTAGAAAGGGATAACACTAGTTTGTATCCTAACTGATCCCTCTACCACAGTAGCAAAGGCCTTGCGGGAATTTGTAGACGCTATAGGAAGGTGCTTATAGATGCTTGTAGAATATTGTATAGTTAGTAGTTAGAACTCTTTATCCGCTTGCCGCTAAGCAAATTTGGAAAAAAAATTATTGTAAAAGTTTATTTTAGTCGGAACCTAACCCGTTTTGAAAGTGGCAGAAATGTAAAATCGCCAAGAAAAAATATAGAAGAAGAAGAACACTGTAGACCTAATTTTGACGGTCTTTGTTGTCAACAAACTATCTCATTAATAATTATTAATTAAATAATTATTTAAATTTGTATGTAGGTATAAAGTATAATATATTAGATATACAGATTGTCCATCCTTTTAGTATATACTTCAAATTAAAATTTGTATCATTTTATGGTCGTGCTGCAGTCAGTACTCTCGCATGAACTCGCGATTAATCGTTCTGCGTTTAATGAATATTTAGTTACAAATGGATAGGAAGTTATGATCCTATACAAATGTACTTTAATTTTTGTTAAAAACACTATACACGGAAAAAAAAATTATAGCTAGGAGCGCTATAACACACATACCAAGCAAATTATAATCGCTTATTATATAAATACAAGGCTTCCTCTTACAGTTATGGCAGTCAGTGTAAAAATTTATATGAAATACTTTAATTGTTTAGTGAATGATAAAATATAACAAATAGTATGGCATTTATAGCTTAAATAGATTTAATTATTGTCCGTGCTAATAATTTTTATAATATAATAAAATTTCTGTAAATTTATAATAGTGCCTGTAATAAATATAATCGTGTCTGTAATATATATAATCGTTTCCAATTTATTTTTAACATTATTAGTTATTGTCTCCCTTATAATCTATAGCTTAAATCACTATAATTTGCCACTGTTACCAAATATCTTATAGTGTATAGCGCAGAGCCCACTAATTTCTTTCCGTGTAGTTCTAAAGTCGCGTACTATAATATTTAAGAACGGACATGAAATATTGCGTGTTTTTAACAAAAACTAGAGTACAATTGTATAGGATAATAACTTCCGATTTATGTCCATTTGTAACTGGATATTCAGTTTAGTTTTTACAGTGTGATATACAAATTCTACATTTAAGTGTATACTAAATGTATTTATTCATATACTGTATTATAATTCATAAACAATAATTAAATTTGCCATCCCCTTCATAAGACAGTATTATTCTAGACCGTTAGTTTTCATAGGATAGGAAATTTTATTTATGAATCTTAACCAAGACTACGGAGGACCGTTTCAAAATTAAACCGACCGTACGCCCTCTGAAGGGGTTGGTGCAAAGCCGGGAAAATTCATTATAAAGAAAAAACGCCGAATAATTAAAACATAAAGACTTTAATGCGGATATTCGTTTTTTATAGGTACACACAGAGAAAAATATGCAAATATATATATAGTATTAAATACTCAACTTTTGTGATACTTAAATAAATAAATAAATAATACGTTTATTTAGCTTGTGTTAAATACTTAAAAATACATAAAATAATTTTTATATAGGGTGATCAGTAACTGGCATGTCAAAATTTAAGAGGGGATTCTACATAGCAAGTCTACTATCGTGAGTTCGATTCTCACTGGCGCCGATTTGCCTTTTTCAGTTAATTAATAATTGAAATTTGGCGAAGGCGATAAGTGAAACGGGCACTCCCTAGAAACTGGTTCGAAAGTCAGTATAAGCCGGTGATTCCCTCTACTACTAGCCCACACAATGTTACAATTCAAAATTGTAACAAGGGCCTTTTTATAAATTAATTCATAATTTCAAATAAAATCAATACATATATCGACATCTTCAATGCCTATCGTTAATCGATAAAAAAAAAGAGCAGTAACCTTCAATTTATGTTTATAAAAAAAAGCGTTCTTATTTTGGTAAATAATTTTATACGTACTTATTTGAATTTTAAATAGATGACACTATTACTAATTTTATTAAAAATTAGCAATAAATTATAATAACAATAAATAAATAATATAGTTACTTTATTTAGACTATCCAACAAAGTATTTGTGATTGTAGATTGAAATATGAATATTTATAAGTATATTTTTATTACAGGTTTCTTTCCTTGAGAACTACATAAATATATTAATAAAAATAATAAACAAAATAAATAAACAATTAAAATAAATAAACAATATAATAAAGAAACTTTATTTTAGGCTTAATAACAAACACATATATTTTTATACTTAATTTAAATTCGATATCCGATAACTAATTAGTGCCCTCCATTGGTAAATTCTGTAATTACCGATTGGTGTCCCAACTTCTTCTCTCTGTCGTTGTGAAACTTTTCCTGCGGCCATATTTTATTCATTGCTGTGTGACGCCGTTGAGAGAATATATTTTGTCTTGTAGTTTGGCTATCGCAATTTGCGGATTCATTATTCTCTCAAAAGTTTGTACCAATTTATTAGTAGTGTTGAGTAATATATATTATTTGAGTGAAATTGGTATAATCGGAATTTTCCGGAGTTATTTCCGTCCACGAGTTTTGGAGCGAAAATTGGAGTCGGTGAGTTTTACTTTTCTCTATTGCTTTCCACTTCTTACATTCCTGTGTATTATTTTAGCGTTAGAAGATTTGTATTGTTGTCTATAACTATATTTTGGAGATTTTTCCTGTGGAAAACCAAGGGAAATCGTTAGAAGTTTTTTTGAAGCCACGTCTAATCTGCGTGGTAAGTAATAAAAAAAACCCTCGTGAGTAAATCTTAGGTTAGGGCTAACATTTATTTCTATTATTTAGGCTTTCTTTCTTGGGCTTTTTTTTTGAGTTGGAAAGATATGTTGGATATTTGTCGGCGTTAGTTGAGTTTATGTCGGCGTACCTTGAAGTCCTGTCGGCGTGAGTTTCGGCGTGACGTAGTTGACCAGGGTTCATACCAGCGGTTGAAATCGTGTGCTGCTGTACCAGGATAGCCTAATTCTGGAACCACAAGGGCCTTTAGGATTTCAGAAGTGTACCAAACCGCAAGTAGAAAATAAATATAATTTTAATGGTGTTAAATTTAATTTTACAAGAAATTATGAACTATATGGGTATAAATTAATCGGGAAACATTGATTGAGATATTTTTTTTTAACTATAACTAAGACATATATATATATGTATATATATATATTTTAAGGTTATACAAAATAGGTATCGGTATTATTGTATGGTTTGTAAGGAAATTTGATCAAATTTTTATCTACGATTATCTATTTTGTGTCTAGCTATAATACCTTTTATTCCTTAAGGGAATACATATTTATTTCGGTCCTTAAGGGACTACATGACTTATTTTGGTTTTAAGGAGCTACATATTTATTTTGATCCTTAAGGGGATATATCGAATATATTTCCTGGAGGTAAATAATATCTATTTTGTTTTCTTAAGGGAATACAATTATCTTACTTACCTTAAGGGGTTACTGTTCCACTTAATTAAAATTACTTACCTTAAGGGAACACAAATATTTAGGAATTGTTTACTTAAGGGAATACAATTATCTGGAAAGTACAGATTATAATTATTTAAGGGGATACAAATTTTGGAACTAATTAAGGGATTACAAATACTCCAGATCTACAATATTTTTCTTTATATCTAATCTTATATATTTTTTTTATAATTAAACGGTATTAATTTTAAATATTTTGTTTTAAAAAATATGCCAAACCTATAACCTGGGGAACTTGTGAAGTTTTACAATTTAATTCGGTCTGAGGAACACTTTGCCTAAATTGTATGGCGCCCGAAACCTTAGTAGCTAATTTTTATTAGTTACTATAATTATTATTTTTTTTATCCACACCCCTTCTCCATTGGAGCTAGCTGGCCAGGCCCTAGTTTGCTGGGTTTATTAGGTTACACGAATAGGTGTAACAAATTGGCGTCCCAACGTGGTATTTCTTTGATTTTTTTTTAATATTTTTGGGATGTAACAAATTGACGCCCAAAGTAGTTTGAATTTTTATTGAAAATTGTGTTAAATATTTTTGAATTTTCTTTTGAATTTTTTGAATAGTTTTTTTTTTCGATTTTTTTTTTGTTTTGAATATTTTTTAAATTTTTTTAGTAAGTAACAAATTGTTATGTTAATTTTTTTTAATTTTTTTTTAAATATTTGTAGGAATTAACAAATTGGCTTATCAAAGTGGTTTCAATTTTTTTTAATATTTTTTTAATGATTTACTAATTAAGGCCAACGTGGTTTAAATATTTTTTGAATACTTTTGTTGAATAATTTTTGAATATTTTTTCGTAATTGACAATTGGGCTTAACGTGGTTAAGGTGAGATTAGATTAAAGTTAATTTTGAGCTAAAATAAAATTTTATAGTAAACTTGCGGCTATAAACCTTGTACTTGCGATATAAACAATATTTTTGAAATTGTGGTTTGGTTGCCGACATACTTGACAACATAGTTGGTATTTAAAAAAAAAATTTTTCTAGGAAATAGGAAAACTTGGTGGAGGTTTTGGTAAAAATATTTACGCTGGTTGTTGTTGCATACTAAGAATTTTTGTTGAATAGTGGTGTTACATATTTTCAATTGTTGGATAGTTAGGGATATAGGTGTTGTTTAGATATATTTTTTTTAGTAATTGGTAAAATGGTTAATAAAATGGAGATTTCACATTTAAAAAAGGACGAGTTAGAAATAGAGTTAGGTTATAGGGGGGTAAATACGAATGAAATGTCGGTTAGTGACATGAGAGCTAGTTTACGTCCCCTTATAAAATTGGAAAGACAGGATAGGCCTGTAACTTATCCAAAATATACATTTAGTTACGCTACAGAATTTCCAAAAATCGAGACTAAGTTTAGTGAGCTAGAAAATTTAGTTAAATCTTTTGAGGGGGATAAAACCAGTAGTAATTACAAACGTTATTATTCTAGATTGTTACATTTATTGGGTAGAGTAAATAAAGCTCCGGTAGAGGACGTTAGTCAGGATAACTTAAAAACGCGTAGCACTTGGATGGCAAAAATTTCTGCTTTGATTAGCGCGTTGGAAAAAGCTACTAAAGAGTTACATTTAACTTCATTATTTCGAAATATTAGTAATAATCATGAGGGTAATGTTGAGTTAAATTCTGAGGAAGAAGAATACTCTTCTGAGTCGGAACATGAAGATAGGTTGCATGGGAGTAGAAACTCAACTTTTGTAGAACCACAAAAATCAAATTACCAGCCAGTACGTAAATGGAACATTAAGTTTACAGGTGATAATAATGTAACTGATTTTAGATTTTAAGCTTTCACGGCCATTAAGATATAAACAACTTTCACTTTCGGGTTTAGACCGTGTTAATGGATTTTCACTTTCCAAGTGAAAAGTGAAAATCCATTAACACGGTCTAAACCCGAAAGTGAAAGTTGTTTATATGTAACTGATTTTCTGGAAAAAGTTGAAGTCATGTGTAAAGCTCGAAGTGTTTCCGAACAGGAGTTGTATAATTCTGCCATCGATTTGTTTGAGGGTAAAGGTTACCAATTTTATGTTTCGGTTATAAATAAATGTAAATCTTGGTTAGAATTAAAACAATTACTTCTTAGGCGTTATTTACCTCCTGATTACAAGTCTCGATTATTTCAGGAAATACTTTCGCGTACGCAGGGACCTGAAGAACGTATTGAAGATTATTTAAGCTGTATGAATACACTTTTTACGAGGTATGGAAGGGTGGATAATACAACAAAGTTGGAAATAGTGTTGCAGAATTTAGCACCATTTTACATTATGGAGCTACCGGTTGTAAATAGTTTAGAGGAATTGGAAGAGGAATGTATTAAGTTGGAAACTAAACGATACCGTGTGCAACACTATAAACCACCTTCCCAATCTCATAAAACTTGTGTTGAACCAGAACTTTCGTGCTTACCATCGCCATCAGGTACAAATAATAGTACAAATAATAGGGTTTTTCAAAATAGGCGGGTCGACCCAAATAATACATACTGTAGGGAGGTTAATGTTACTGTAGAGGATCGTATGTGTTGGAGATGTAATAAGCGGGGACATATAGCTCGTAATTGTTTTGTTCGAGGGGGGATAAAATGTTTCACTTGTGGTGAAGCCAATTTTACAAAAAGAACTTGTCCAAAATGTAACTCGGGAAACGGGGAAAGGCGACAAGATTAGGCCATTCCTTGTTTGCCAATAAAATATCGGCCAATGACCTTGAGTTTAATAAGCAAAAGATAATCCTCGATTTTATTTTAGCTCAGGCTGATGAGGGGGAATGTCCATACATTAGTGTTAATATTCTTGGCACGGATATATTCGGCTTATTGGATTCTGGGGCAAACAGAACCTTTATGGGAGGCTCTGGTTGGGATATAATTAAAGACTTAGGCGTTGTTGTAGATAAAAGTAGGAAAATTTCGTGTACAGTAGCTAATAATGAAAATTGTGATTGTTTGGGGGTAGTTAAGTTGCCAATTACTTTAAAAAATAGGGTACGTGTTATTGATGTGTACATAATACCACAACTTCGTCATAAATTAGTATTAGGGGTAGATTTTTGGTCTAAAATGGGGATAGTTCCCGATGTGCGCAAAGGGGAATGGTTTTTTAGTCCGGAAGTTGTAGATAATATTGTAGCTAATAGTATAGAGGCTGCTAGTGATTTAAGTAGTGATAAATTGGAGGCGTTAAATAATGTGGTAGATGAATATTTTTCGGGGCTAGATGAGGGGAAATTAGGTACTACTAAAGTGGTAGAACATGACATAGTCACAGATAGTCCACCGATTAGGCAACGTTCGTATCCGGTATCTCCGTTTAAGCAAAAAATTATTGATGAGGAAATAAATAAAATGTTAGAACTTGGGGTGATAGAGAAATCAAATAGTTCGTGGTCTAGTCCGGTTATTTTGGTTCCAAAGAAAGATGGCTCTCATAGATTTTGTGTGGATCTACGGAGGTTAAATAGTGTTACGGTACGGGATGCATATCCACTTCCTTTTATTCAAACCATTCTTAGTAAATTGGGTGGTGCAAAGTATATTTCGACTTTAGATATTAAGAGTGCTTATTGGCAGGTGAAGCTCACAAAGAGGAGTAGACATCTTACTGCTTTTTCAATTCCAGGGCGAGGTCTGTATCACTTTAAACGTATGCCATTTGGGTTGCATAACGCACCAGCTACTTTTCAGAGGTTGGTTGACACGATACTTGGTCCCGAGTTGGAACCTTACGTTTTTGTTTATCTGGATGACGTTATTATCGTAGCACCAACTTTTGAAAAGCACTTAGAAATTTTGCGGGAGGTGCTAAAGCGTTTAAAGCAAGCTGGACTGATTCTAAGCAGAAAGAAGTGTTGTTTTGTCAAGCCAGAGCTAAAATACTTGGGATATGTGGTAAATAGGAAGGGATTGCACGTAGATCCAGACAAAGTCTCAGCAATAGTCAATATTCCGGCACCGAAAAATGTTAGGGAGGTACGACAAGTACTGGGTATGGCTAGTTGGTACCGTAGATTTATTTTAAATTATTCGGATGTAACGGCGCCTCTAACTAATTTATTACGTAAGAAAGTTAAGTTTATTTGGGATAGTGAGTGTGAAAAGTCATTTGGTGATATTAAGGATGCGTTGGTTACAGCCCCTATTCTTGCATGTCCTCGGTTTGATGTCTCTTTCGTACTTCAGTGCGATGCTTCGGCCTATGGGATAGGTTCTGTACTCACGCAGTATTATGATAATGAGGAACATGTAGTTTGCTATTTGTCCAGATCTTTAAGTCGTACAGAAAGGAATTTTTCAACAACAGAACGCGAATGTTTGGCGGTTTTATGGTCAATTGAGAAGTTACGTTGCTACTTAGAGGGTGCTAAATTTTCAGTAATTACTGACCATCACAGTTTACTTTGGCTTAATAAGCTTAAGGTCCCTCAAGGTCGGTTGGGACGATGGGCCCTAAGACTGCAGCAGTTTCAATATGACATAATCCACAGGAAAGGTGAGGAACATCTTGTTCCAGACGCTTTGTCGAGATCAGTACCTGTTTGTGACTCTGTAAATTTAAGTTTGATTGATATTGCTGAGGTTAAAGATAAGTATTACCTTAAAATGATGGAGAAAGTTGTTGAAAAACCCTTAAAGTTTCCGAATTGGCGTGTGACAAATGACAAACTATATAAGTATGTTAGGTTAGACTTTCCTGAATTAAGGGATAGTGGGGATTATTGGAAATTGGTGGTACCTAAAGAAAAACGGTTTGAAGTATTGCGGGAAAATCATGATATTGTTACAGCGGGTCATTTGGGAATTTACAAGACATTTAATAGGATAGCACGGTTATATTACTGGCCATTAATGAAGGTCGACGTTACTAGGTACGTTAATAATTGTCAAACGTGTCAACGTATCAAGCCAGAACAAAAACTACCGGCCGGACTTATGGGTAAACGCCCTATTCCTACAAAAAGTTGGCAAATGATTAGTATGGACTTAATCGGACCACTTCCAAAAAGTTCTCACGGCAATTTAAATATTTTAGTAGTTACGGATATTTTTAGTAAATTTAGTTTATTTTTTCCAATACGTCGCGCTCTAGCTCATACAGTCGTAAACGCAGTGGAGAATTATGTACTGATGTTATTTGGGATACCAGAATTTATTTTGTGTGACAATGGTGTACAATTTAAGGGGAAGGAATTTGCCAAAATGACAAATCATTACGGTATTAAAGTTATTTTTAACCCAAATTACCACCCACAGACTAATCCCACTGAGAGGGTTAATCGGGTTATGAAAACAATGCTTGCAGCGTACGTTGAAGAAAACCACCGTAGTTGGGATGATAATCTTCAGAAACTTGCTTGTGCTATAAGGTCTGCGAAGCATGAGGTCACAGGTCAGTCACCGTACTTTATAAACTTCGGGCAAGAAATTTGTATGCACGGCGATGAGTATAAGGAGTCTGCGCAAACCGAAGGGAGTGTTAGGCCTAAGGAGTTTGAGAAGTTGCGGAAATTTGTCTTTTCTAGGTTGGTTAAGTCTCAAGAGAAAACTAGGGACCGCTACAATTTGCGTCGTAGGGATGTTGTATTTCAGAAAGGTGATTTGGTATGGCGTCGAAATTTTAATTTGTCAAATAGTGCTAATTATTATACAGCTAAACTGTCTGGTAAATTTGTCGGTCCGTATAAAGTTCGGAAAAAATTGGGTTATGCTACTTATGAGTTAGAGGACGATTGGGGAACTTCTAAAGGAGTTTGGCATACGAAGGACTTAAAGCCGTGTGTTAAAGGCGATGATTTGGAAAATGAAGATACTTAGAGTTATTGGTGGTATTGTGTTGTCATTCTTGTTTCGTGTGTTGAGTTTAGGGAATTATAGGAATTTGGTATAGGAATCGGAAAAAAAAAAAAGATTTAAATCTTTTTTTTTTTGGAGAGAAAAGGGGGAGTTGTTACAATTCAAAATTGTAACAAGGGCCTTTTTATAAATTAATTCATAATTTCAAATAAAATCAATACATATATCGACATCTTCAATGCCTATCGTTAATCGATAAAAAAAAAGAGCAGTAACCTTCAATTTATGTTTATAAAAAAAAGCGTTCTTATTTTGGTAAATAATTTTATACGTACTTATTTGAATTTTAAATAGATGACACTATTACTAATTTTATTAAAAATTTGCAATAAATTATAATAACAATAAATAAATAATATAGTTACTTTATTTAGACTATCCAACAAAGTATTTGTGATTGTAGATTGAAATATGAATATTTATAAGTATATTTTTATTACAGGTTTCTTTCCTTGAGAACTACATAAATATATTAATAAAAATAATAAACAAAATAAATAAACAATTAAAATAAATAAACAATATAATAAAGAAACTTTATTTTAGGCTTAATAACAAACACATATATTTTTATACTTAATTTAAATTCGATATCCGATAACTAATTAGTGCCCTCCATTGGTAAATTCTGTAATTACCGATTGGTGTCCCAACTTCTTCTCTCTGTCGTTGTGAAACTTTTCCTGCGGCCATATTTTATTCATTGCTGTGTGACGCCGTTGAGAGAATATATTTTGTCTTGTAGTTTGGCTATCGCAATTTGCGGATTCATTATTCTCTCAAAAGTTTGTACCAATTTATTAGTAGTGTTGAGTAATATATATTATTTGAGTGAAATTGGTATAATCGGAATTTTCCGGAGTTATTTCCGTCCACGAGTTTTGGAGCGAAAATTGGAGTCGGTGAGTTTTACTTTTCTCTATTGCTTTCCACTTCTTACATTCCTGTGTATTATTTTAGCGTTAGAAGATTTGTATTGTTGTCTATAACTATATTTTGGAGATTTTTCCTGTGGAAAACCAAGGGAAATCGTTAGAAGTTTTTTTGAAGCCACGTCTAATCTGCGTGGTAAGTAATAAAAAAAACCCTCGTGAGTAAATCTTAGGTTAGGGCTAACATTTATTTCTATTATTTAGGCTTTCTTTCTTGGGCTTATCTTTTGAGTTGGAAAGATATGTTGGATATTTGTCGGCGTTAGTTGAGTTTATGTCGGCGTACCTTGAAGTCCTGTCGGCGTGAGTTTCGGCGTGACGTAGTTGACCAGGGTTCATACCAGCGGTTGAAATCGTGTGCTGCTGTACCAGGATAGCCTAATTCTGGAACCACAAGGGCCTTTAGGATTTCAGAAGTGTACCAAACCGCAAGTAGAAAATAAATATAATTTTAATGGTGTTAAATTTAATTTTACAAGAAATTATGAACTATATGGGTATAAATTAATCGGGAAACATTGATTGAGATATTTTTTTTTAACTATAACTAAGACATATATATATATGTATATATATATATTTTAAGGTTATACAAAATAGGTATCGGTATTATTGTATGGTTTGTAAGGAAATTTGATCAAATTTTTATCTACGATTATCTATTTTGTGTCTAGCTATAATACCTTTTATTCCTTAAGGGAATACATATTTATTTCGGTCCTTAAGGGACTACATGACTTATTTTGGTTTTAAGGAGCTACATATTTATTTTGATCCTTAAGGGGATATATCGAATATATTTCCTGGAGGTAAATAATATCTATTTTGTTTTCTTAAGGGAATACAATTATCTTACTTACCTTAAGGGGTTACTGTTCCACTTAATTAAAATTACTTACCTTAAGGGAACACAAATATTTAGGAATTGTTTACTTAAGGGAATACAATTATCTGGAAAGTACAGATTATAATTATTTAAGGGGATACAAATTTTGGAACTAATTAAGGGATTACAAATACTCCAGATCTACAATATTTTTCTTTATATCTAATCTTATATATTTTTTTTATAATTAAACGGTATTAATTTTAAATATTTTGTTTTAAAAAATATGCCAAACCTATAACCTGGGGAACTTGTGAAGTTTTACAATTTAATTCGGTCTGAGGAACACTTTGCCTAAATTGTATGGCGCCCGAAACCTTAGTAGCTAATTTTTATTAGTTACTATAATTATTATTTTTTTTATCCACACCCCTTCTCCATTGGAGCTAGCTGGCCAGGCCCTAGTTTGCTGGGTTTATTAGGTTACACGAATAGGTGTAACAACAAGTCCTGGACTTAGGGGATACTTAATTAAGTAGAATAGTACGAGGTTAAACAAACATGTAATGTAATGTAACATCCAAAAATATAAAAAAAAGCTCCTATACAGGTTGGTCCGGAAATGATCCCTAACGAAGCTACGGCCCTTTGAAGTTGTAATATAACTAAGGTTTTTAATAATTAACTCTAGTACCCTTTAAGCTAGAGCGACGAGCTTTTGTATGTATACTAGTATTAATAAGGGCAGTAAGTTTATTTTTTTTTAATTTAACCAGAGGCGAGCCTAGACGGACAAAATGTGTGAGGCTTAACACTTTTTTGGCCCAAACTTTTTTATGTGTATTTTTTTTTTGTTAAAAATATAAATGTCTTAAATAAAAATACATAAAAAATGTCATGTAGTGTAACACTGTAGAAGAAACCGTTTTAAACAAAAATGCAATTAAGAAGAAGTAATATTTTGTGCCACCAAAAATGTTTTTCAAAGTAAGAGTAAAGGGCTATTACTCCTTTAATATTAAATTTAGGTGTTTTGGTGATTAATACTTTTTTAATTAGTTTTAAATGAAGAATCACCCTGCAGCATTAAAATTTTATTGGTGCTTTTTTTGTTTCCAATTCAATATATCAATCTTCGAAGGGCCTTAGCTTCCTTAGGGAATTTTGGTTTTAAACATATTAGTATTTAATTTTTCGTCCTCGAACAGTGTAATTTCACCTTCAAAAGATTTTTTCTCGAAAACGGTTAATCCTACAGTATTACAACAAGAGTACCTTTTTTATGTATTTTGACCTGAGGAATCATATTCCAAAAATAAAATTACAAAAAAGTTACGCAGAAAAAAGTTTGGAATAAAAAACTGATAAGCCCCCCCCCCGTTTCGCACACCCATGGTTAAAATAAGTACATGAAAATAACATACGAAGATGGTCTTATTAAGATTAGTTCACGTGCAAAACCTCGTTGCTATATCTCAAAGGGTTTCTAAGTTAATAAATAAAAACATAATTTTTTAGCCACTTTCAAAGGGGCATATATTTATAGGAACTTTTTTTATATTTTCCGGTGTAATTAAACTAATGACCCTATTTCTGAATAACTCTGTATAAATGGTATAGTTGACATGTTATAAGTAAAAAGAATTTCCCAAAAGCACAGCAGTTTTGAAATAAAGCCTAAGAAATGTTTATGACGTCATAAAATTTTCGTGCGCTACATTTAATTTTGGTTTGGGGCTAAGTCAATAAAATTTTATTTTCCCCATTTGAATTTGATAAGTAGATAGGAACTACATGAAGACATTCCTTCCTCATCACGCTTCGTCACGCTGGCCGGCACCCTCTAAATAATTACATCACGCTGTCAATTAAGGGGAGGCATAGCGTAGTGGCTAGCGCGTATGCATAGCAAGTCTACTATCGTGAGTTCGATTCTCACTGGCGCCGATTTGCTTTCTCAGTTAGTTAATAATTGAAATTTGGCGAAGGCGATAAGTGAAACGGAAACTCCCTAGAAACTGGTTCGAAAGTCAGTATAAGCCGGTGGTTCCCTCTACTACTAGCCCACACAAGTCCTGGACTTAGGGGATGCTTAATTAAGTAGAATAGTACGAGGTTAAACAAACAAACAAACAAACAAACAAACAAACAATTACCCCCTCCAATAAATAAAAATGAAACATAAGTGTCAAGAAAAAAAGGTTTTTACAACTTTTTATGTTTAAAATCACACTCATCACACTTCATCACGCTTCAGATAAGGGAACGTTCAAGTATTACGTAACGCAACGCAAATTTTGATCATTTTGGACCCCCCCCCCGTAAAACGCTATTTTCCTATACCATTAACATGGGCGTAACACACTAAAATGACCCCCACCCCCCCTAGGAGCGTTACGTAATACTTGAACCTTCCCTAACCGCTCTAACAGATAGTATCTAAACTACTACTACTAAGGATGTAGACTTTCTTTCACCAATGTTTACTTTTATTGAAAATCCTAGTCACATGTGTGTATTGTTGTACTCATCCCTTTAATTTGGCGTCGAATTCCGCAATTTAAGCGTCCCGACGCTCCTAAGAAACAAAAGAACACTTGTCATGGCTATACATCACTTTCTCTGGAAAATTCAATGAAGTATGCTAGACTAGCGTTGCTAGTGGCTATAGTACGACAAGTCGGTTCCCAGACAAAGACAGGGATGGCTGCTAAAGTGGCCAACTGGGACTTGACGAAATATATTTTTTGGTTATTTTGAGTAACACACGCAACTCTCTTTGATCCCTAGGGAGTTTAACTGTATTAAATTGTAGTACAATATATACAGGATTTTTCAGAAAGTTCGAGAAATTTAAGAGGTGTATTGGAAACTCTATTAAGAAGAAAGAATTATTAAACGACCTTGTCCGGAAACTCTTCCGTCAATTCACAAAGTACATCATTTTCATTTATGTTCTCTCTTATTGACTCTATGATTCCGCGATAGAAGATTAAATCTTCGTCGGTTCGCCACTGCTATCCATAATGACAAACAAATAATGCATTAGCATCCACTTTTTTAGTTTTAACAGTATTCTGGCTAACTGATGACTGGACATGGACACTTTTTAAAACTGAATCGCATATTTTAACCCTATCTTATACCCTTACATTGCTAGTTTAGATCCGACGTTTATAACGTTGGATAGAGCGGAAAGAACTGATTTGAACGCCATCTCTAACTGAATTCGAGAAAAATGTGGCCAATGTACCATTTGATTCTATACCCATCATAAAGTAATAAATGTTTTATTTTCCATGTTTTACACAAAATTCTAAATGACAATTACTTTTAACCGTTACATTTTGAAGAATTGTCAAAAAAAGGCAATAAAAAGAAATAGAAGAGTTTTCATTGGGTAATAGTTCCATGTTACTTACTAAAGGAATTTATATTGGAACAAAACTAACCCAAATGTAAAATAAATAATAACTTCCTAAAATAACAACCGAAACTACAGAAGTAGAATCCAGTAACAGAAAATCTTGGAAGGAAGGGATCAAATAATATTGTTTTCCAGTCATATATGTCATATTTGGAAGAGGAAGAGGATCAGAATCTATAAAAAAAACTTGGAAATGTCAAAAAAAGATCAAATGGACCATTTGAAATAGTCATTGACCATTGGTCAATGCCTCACACCAAAGAACAAAAGAAGGATAAAATTTATAAAATATTTAATATTACTGTTTGGAGTACATGAACACTCCCCTGAAACCGTACCTGGACTTTATAAAAGAAACAGGGATGATATGAGGAGATCTGTGTGGTTAACACAAAGGTCCCTAGGGACCAGGTGTTGAGGGCATGAACCCCGCACTGAAGTAAACTAAACTAAACTAAACTGTTTGGAGTAGGAAGAGCATAAACTATTTTTATGAGAATAATTATTATTCATGATGAACCGATATTTTTTTCTCAATATGCTAGTATATCCCTTCTTTCGTCCGAGTCCAATGCCAAATAAAATATGAATAGGAAGAAGGAGAAGAAAAAGAAGAATAATAAGAAGAAGACTAAGAAGAATTAAAACTAATCTTAAAATGGCCACATTTATTCAGGAAGTCTTTTGCCCTATAAAGGGTTTAACATTAAAGATATAAATTAAAACTAATCTTAAAATGACCACCTTTATTCAGGAAGTCTTTTTTCCTATAAAGGGGTTAACTTTAAAGTTATACATAAAAGATATTTTGCAAAATCTTAAGGAATAAATCTTGTCCTTCTCCGTAGACTTTTTTTCTTGTAACAGGAACTGGCAAAACGTTTGTCGAACAGTGTAATAAAAATGTGGAAAATTTATAATTATGTAAATTCTTAGATACTTTCCAGCGCAAATGCGAGATTTTCAGTTAAGAGTTAAAATATTTGACATTTTTATCTTATCTGGAACGTAATAGCTTTATTTATATTATGCTTCGCTCTATTATGAGTATCGCAGCTTGTTAACATTTTCTTGCTCGTGTTTTAATATAAAATATAATTTTTTTATGTTTTAAATTATGTATTTATACTTTTTCAGCTCGTAGTTATTTAATTAACCTTTTTATACGCAATGCGGAATTTTTATAATCTGGACCAAACAAAGTCAAGTGAGCATGGCAACGCTATCAATGGATATCCTTAGAATACAGTCTAAAAACATGTCCAGCAATTATTGTAGGCGATTTATTGCCATCAATTGTTATAGTAAATTTAAAGCTTAACTGTATTTTTAAATAGCTATTGTAAAAATACGTTAATTTTTAAAGTAAATTCAAAGCGTTTGACTGTATTACCGTCGTGTTTTTACAGCTTTTTTTACAGTTGTTCTGTCTTTTTTAATGTTACTGTGAATTCGACCTATTGTTACAAGCACTTCCTGTATTTTTCAAGGGATATTACAACCTAACCTGTGGTTTAAATTAAAATTTACAAATAACATGAAAAATTAAGCATTATTACAGTTTTTTGTAAATTTGCTTATATGAGATAGTATAATTCAGTATTTCCTCACAAGGATAACTGCTTTAAATTTACTATCACTTTTTACAGTGTAGAGTCCACACATAAAACAATGAACAATAAAAGCGAAACGTATCTATGTCAAAAGTTGTTGGTAAAAAATATTTACTTATGGTCACAGTTTATTATTTCAGCAGTTTGATGAGGATGAATGTAGTAGAAATTTAACATCATGCGTTGCCATGCTCACTTAGCTTAAAGTGTTTTTAGAAACAGTGTGTGTTGATTACAGATTTTTTTGAGTTGGGTAAAGGACATGGCACAATTTATAGGGAATTTTGGCCCTCGGTGAAATTCGCTAAATTTTTTATATGTTTTAGTTTATACTTTTTTAAAAGGAATTAGGAACGTTTTAAGCACTTTGTATGTACAGTTTTTTTTCTATAAGGAAAATAAAAAAATATTTTTGCCCTACACTCCTCATAAATATATTTTTCTAGTAGGCATTGTTTCGTTTGACAACTTGTCAGTGAAGGATATTCTGACGTATTTTTGAAGTTTTTTAGACTAAATTGTCAGCTTTATTGGGAAAAAGTAATGAAATACATATTGAAATTGGACATAATAATTAAATAAGATGAAGAAAAGTGCAACAGAAATACTTCTTAAGGACTAAATTAGTGAAATACGTGAAATAAGTTATTTGGTAACCTGGTAAAAAGTACTAAAACGTATATAAAATTGAACTAAAGAATGAAATAAGAAGAAAAGCAGGATAGAAATACGTTTTAAGGGAATCGTTTGTAAAATAATAAGCGATTTTAATGCCGAAAGTGTATCCCTTATTTTTTGTACGGCAAAAAAAAACAATTATTTCCAAAATTCTACATAGAATAAATTGAATATGTGTTTTTGTAATATAATGTACTGGAACCCATGTTAAAACTCCAGAACTTAATAAAATAATAAAATAAGAAGTAAAACAGAACAGAAAAACTAAGTTGAAAGTGAAATACTGTGTTTCTGCATAGAATAAATTATCCAATATAACTATCATACCGAGGGCTTCATAACAGGGCTGTATCAACCGTGTTAACATGTAGCAGATATGTCCCTTTGCTATGAAGCCCTCGATATAATTTAAAATATGAACACTAAAAAAAAGGATCAATGAATCAAGAAAATGCATCTTTCGATTATATTTTAAGCCAAATTCTCTTATTTTTGGACTAGCATTTCTTATGAACCTAATAACTGGCGCGGGTCTTTGAATGGAAATCCGCGCTCTTCATTTAAGATGTTAGCCTTAAAATAAGAGAATATGGTGTTGTACTTATCAAAAGACATGTGTCCTTGATTTAATTCTTTTTCACAGTATTACATTAGGACATTTTTATAAAAAAATAAATAAAATGTTTTCACTTCCTCCCATTCGGGGCATCTGCTGTTGACCACCTTGACGGTTGCATACAAAGCAATTTACTTGAAAAAAGGTTCTAAAAGCCATGCTAAATTAATTTTATATTACTAATAATATATAAAAAAATTGACAGACATCAGTTTGACTTATACCAATCAAGCTTTTTTCTTAATCATTAAGCTAATTAAACTTATTTTTATGAGGAGTTTGGGGCAAAAATATTTTTTTATTTTCGTTATAGAAAAAAAACTGTACATACAAAGTGCTTGAAACATTCCTAATTCCTTTTTAAAAAGCATAAACTAAAACACATAAAAAATTTAGCGAATTTTACCGAGGGCCAAAATTCCCTATAAATTGTGCCATGTCCTTTCTATTCTATGTTATTCGTAAGTTAATTACTAGTAATTTTTGTTAGTGGGACTTTTTCACGAGATGGCACATTTTATTCTATGTTTATTTTTAACGCCACTGTTTGGATCATTGAACACGGATATGTGGTTTTCTCTTAAATTACGAATTTAAACAGTTCCGACCAGCCACAAAGCAGACACATTTTAAGCATAATTTATATATTTCATTATTAAAACCTATACACACATTATCAAAACCCAAACACATAAAAAATACACTTGAACTGAATCAGTTAATAACTATAGGTAATAGCTATTCTGCCGTCCTATGAAAGACTCCCGTATCTCCATTAGTGTTAAGAATATGCTAAGAATATGCTATTTCCCTTTTATGTACACACATATTGAAATAGAAAAAACACATATTTGCGCATATGTGAGTGTAACTATATTCAATTCAAGCATACCTTTTAGGAGTGTATAAAATACATGTACACTGTAAATAAAATTCTCTGATTGAAACAGAATTTCCAACTAAATGGTGACTAGTTTTATTAAAGAAGATGTAAATTTATAGAAACCCTGGCTGACTTAACTATTCGTGACCTTGTAAGGTAGATAGAGATATTCATTAGTCAGTGGTAAAAAAATCTAGATTGTTTTTAAAAGTAACCCAATCAAAACATTATTTAAACATTTCAACATATATTTTGTCTGCCATGCTGTAAATCAATATAGGTTTCCAATAACCATTATTTAATGGTCTATTGAAAATATGTTTTATATAATTATAATTTTCAAATTGTAATACATATATAATTTATTGCAATCAAATATATATACACCTATATGGAAAGTATAAGCGACATATAGACGACTAAAAACCCACACAATATTGCCTAGCAAAACTGTACACTGTTAATAGAAAGGAAAAAAAAAATGGATAAACATTCTTACTAAATCAAAAAATCAAAATTTATATAAACAACCCATAATGCCCATAACAGGGTTACTTCTTATCCTTAAATTCATAACAAAAATTTCACTCCCTATGCTTGGAAAATCAGGACTATTTAAAACGAACAATTTCAATGTTGAATGTTAAACTGTTAAATAGGTTATTTTACATATCTAGATCTAATCTAAATAGTGTTCTTATGGAAATACCTTTTCATTGTTATTAATTATATTTTTTTTCTTCTACATATGTGTCAAATGTAAGAAAACTAATATTGAAATTGAAATGTTTTTCTTTTTTCTGTAAATTACCAAGTAGGTAATAACCAGGAACCGGAATAAAGAGGACATTGGTCGTACCGGATTTAAAATAATTGGCATTACAGTATATTCTGTTAATTAAATTCTTATTGAAACAAGTATGCTGTATATTGTTATAAAACAGTTTGTATACTTTTATGTTATAAAAATTTTATCTACATAATAATATGAATAACGATTTTATCTTTTATTTTTAAAACATAATATTAAATTTAAGGGGCCGTTTAAAAATTACTTAATTGTTTATATTTAAAGTATAATTGGACATGGTGTACGTAGATATATCGTTTTCCATATGACAGAAAACGATTAAATCCCTATAGCCTGAAAACAATTAACAGTAAGGAAATTTAAACCGGATTATAACTTTATGAATAAATATAACAAAAATAACACTATGCAATTAAATTTAACAAATTTAGTAATTATTGAAAAAAAAGGCCGTTTACTGCACGCATATACGCGGTGTATTTGAAATAGCGTCGGAAATTTTAACAGATGATTCTACATCATAAAATATGACAAAAAGTTCCTATAAACATATGTCTAAAAATGCGTCATAAGGGAGCTACGCCCCTTTGAAAGTGGCTAAAAAAAATCGGTTTTTATTTAATAACTCAGGAACCCTTTGAGATATATCAACGAGGTTTTGCACGTCAACTAATCCTACCAAGGCCCGTCTTTATGTGTTAATTTCATGTACTTATTTCAACCAGGGGTGTGCGAAACGGGGGGGGCTTATCAGATTTTTGTCTCAAACTTTTTTCTGTGTAACTTTTTTGCAATTTTATTTTTAAAATATGTTTCCTCAAGTCAAAATACATAAAAAAGGTACTCTTGTTGTAATACTGTAGGATTAACCGTTTTCGAGAAAAATTCATTTGAAGGTGAAATTCCACGGTTCGAGGACGAAAAATTAAATACTAAAATGTTGAAAACCAAAATTTTAATGATGCAGGGCGAATGTACATTAAAAACTAAGAAAAAAACCTTATATACAGGTACTTCCAAAAATCAATCCTAATGGAGCTATGGTCTCCTAAATATGCACCATTTTTAAAGGGCTATGGTAGCTTTAAAAGCGTTTTTTCGACCTATATGTATGAAAACTTTTTTTCTTAGTTTTTAATGTAGAATAACATTGCATCATTAAAATGTTGGTTTTCGACATTTTAGTATTTAATTTTTCGTCCTCGAACCGTGAAATTTCACCTTCAAATGAACTTTTCTCGAAAACGGTTAATCCTACAGTATTACAACAAGAGTACCTTTTTTATGTATTTTGACCTGAGGAATCATATTTCAAAAATAAAATTGCAAAAAAGTTACACAGAAAAAAGTTTGGGACAAAAAACTGATAAGGCCCCCCCGTTTCGCACACCCCTGGTTTAAATAAGTACGTGAAAATGACATACAAAGATGGGCCTTATTATGATTAATTTACGTGCAAAACCTCGTTAATATATCTCAAAGGGTTCCTGAGTTATTAAATAAAAACCGATTTTTTTAGCCAATTTCAAAGGGGCGTAGCTCCCTTATGACGCATTTTTAGACATATGTTTATAGGAACTTTTTGTCATATTTTATCATGTAGAATCACCTGTTAAAATTTCCTACGCTATTTCAAATACACCCTGTATGCTCGTAGAGAAAATTATTATTTAATCCTTCTTTAATTCTCAAAGTTAGTATTTTTCTTAAATATTTTGCATATTATGTAATAAAACATATTTTTAAACATTAGTTACTAATTGTGATAAAGACAAAACAATTTCAACTATATTTGAAAATTGATGGTTCGGTTCAGTACTTTTGAATTTGTTATATTTATTCCGGAGTCTGGTAATAACATGAATTCTGTTTTATACAAATAATGTTTAATTAACTGAATATCTTTCTATCGGCAGTGCAGGCTTAATATTTGTGCAGTCAGAAATAGTATATTTCTAACCTAATAAGAAAATGAAACATTTCCAACTCGAGAGATGCTATTTGGTTTGGATGGCGCAGCCTAGGCCAAATTAGCATCTCGACAGTTGGAAATATCATTTTCTTATGTGGTTAAAACAGAATTTTATTCACAAGCATAAATAAATAACACATTAACTCGTAAAATTTACCATTTTAAATGATCTACAGAAATTTTGCAGATTTCTAACGTCACTATAAATTTCCACTAAAATAATAATTTAAATAACTGGCTCGTTGTTATTTCCTATTATTACTCTCGGTATGAACCATCTAATATATAAATAAATATTATTTCTTATTGTTTTTCGTAGAAATAAATAACAATATTAGTTATTTTATTCGCAAACCACAGCTGTTTACAGACAAGGCAATAGTTTAGCCATCTATGAGGTATAACAAAGAAAACAGGTTAGATATGAATTCATTTCTAACCTTGGTTAAAAATGAAAGGCTTTTTTAACTTTAAAAGAAGTAAACAAAAATGATAGATTTTGCCACTTTTTATAATGCATATAAGGGACATTTTTCTGTATGCTTGTGAATAAAAGTTTTAACTATTGAGGAGCGGTTTTAACTATTGAGGTGCGGTTAATAAGTGAGATCAACACTTCGCCGTCTGATTGCGCGTGTGTTGTGCTGAACTGCGCATGCGTCTTAGGAGCTGACGGTTTTTTAATATATTATTTTAAATAAAAACCATTTTTTTACAAAAAAAATAAACACCAAACATGCGCAAAACCAAATTTAATGTAAACCAAATTTAACGTAAACCAACACCCCCATTAAAAAAAAAAAAACATTAAACAACAAAAAACCAAAACAAACTTAAAGTGCAGTTCTTACTATTTAGCAGCTTGTAATTATTATCTGGTAGCCCAAACCAAACCAAAATTTTGCATATTGATGTTGCAACAGTGTTTAATTTCTGGATATTTTTTTCTACTGTTTATAGATGCACAATTGCACGAATGGCGCCAATGTTCCACAGATGTGCAGTACTGATATTTTAAATTGATCTTTTTTTCAAGAACAGAATTAGAAATAATTTCAGTCCATATTCAATGGAAACATCTAAATTATATGCTTAATTGAATCAATGAGCCAATTAATTTTCTCAAAGGCATTCCTCGAATTAATGCTATGGGGCTAGAGCATCCGTTTTAATTTAAAAAAAAAGCGAAGCGGATGATCCGCTGCGGATCAATGTTTCATTAATTTATGTTTCGATATTCAATTTAAAAGTATCTACATCTAAATTGATCTATTTTTGATTATGTAATATGTACTATAACATATTGACGGCTTTGTTTACAAAATGGCCTAACCATTATTTTTTTTAGGATTTTAGAACAAATTTAAAATTCTAGGACAAATTTAGGACAAAACTTAAAATTTTTAGGATTTTTTAGGACAAAACGAAAAGTATATTACACGTTCAATGGGACCGTATCAAGGGTCATTTACACAACGTTTTAAAGTTGGTGCAAGTGGCCCTTAATATGAAAAAAAAAATGTTTTATAGTAAATAAAAAATGAAATAAATTTTCCACTAAAAGCTATAGGTGGTATATTAGCGCTGCAGGCCCAGCGGACCCATGGCTTGGTTGACAATTTTTCTCCAGAGTGTTCTGTTTTTTGCTTTTTCTTTCCAGTTTGTGATATTAAATTGATTGATATCTCCCAAAACTTCTTCCGTCCACCTTGATTTGGGTCTGCCTCTTCTTCTTCGTCCCCCCACACTGCTCTCTAGTATCCTTTTCGGAATTCTTTGTCCCTCCATTCTTATTAAATGCCCCATCCATCTTAGTCTTTGACTTTTTATGGTACCAATTATGTTTGGTTCATTGAAGAGTTCGTATAGTTCTTGATTGGTTCTTCTTTCCCACCTATCCCCTACTTTCTTTCCTTTAAACACTTTTCTTAAAAATTTTCTTTCCCACACCCCCAGTTGCTGTTCTTCTGTAGTTCCTAATGTCCATGCTTCACTTCCAAATAGAACTACTGGTCTTATAATAGTCTTATATAATTTTATTTTTAATCCTCTTGAAACCCGCTTACTGTTTATGATTTTATTTAATGAATAAATACACCTGTTTCCCTTATTGATTCTTTTCTGTACTTCCTTTTGCATATCCGGTTTCCTAGTAAACTCTGTTCCTAGGTACTCAAAAGTTTCCACTTCCTGAAACCCGTAGACTTTCCCAGAATCTGCTTCGACTTGCAACGTTTCATCTGAAAACACCTCGTCTGTCCACTTCATGTATTTGGATTTACTTTGGTTTATTTTCAATCCCATTTCTTGTGCTGCTGATTCCAACCTTTTTACTACATTTCTTAACTCCTTTTTGCTTCTTGTTAGTATGACCACGTAACGCGTAAATAAAAAACTAATTTTAATTTTAAACAGTTTAGCTCTGGCTTTGTTTTATTGTGAAGAATCCACCCTGGAGTTAATTTTACAAATAAAGACAATTTGAAAATTTTCGAACCTACACTGTAAAAAAAAAGTGTAAATTACAAGTTTAATCTCGTAAATTTTACGTGCACCTGCTTGGCAACATATTACCTCTGATTTAGCATGTAAATTCACACATTTTTTTGTAGTGTAAGTGAAAAAATCTGACGATGAGGTCCCATTTTTGGAGAAAATGGACACAGTGCGCTGTACCTTTTACATGTGTATGTATAGAGAATTGTATCTAAAATTTCCAACATATGTCTTGAAGAGATGTTTTGTTTTAAATAAAAAAATAAAAATTAGTGGATGTTTTTAATATTATGGGTTTGGTACATCCAACTAAATAAAATTTAGTTAAACAAATTTTAAAGAATTTATTGAGTTTATCAGAAGTGTTTCAGTCGTTTTCGTAAATAATACAGTAGGGGCCATAAGGACATGTCATAAATCGGCAGTAAAAGGATAAGGTCAAATTATTCCTTATGGTATGAATAAAATCTGATAAATGTACAAAAGACTGTGTGTCATTTTCTAAATCTTCCCAATTTGTAAAATCGGAAAAGTGTTTTGCCGTTGACCCTGCAGACCGTTTTACCGACGACGTCCCCATCCGGAGGGAAACATGTACACAAGGGGGAAAGACTGCGTTTCCACTTCATTGATTTTTTAGTTGGAAAGCGATGTCATGGGGTTTTCAGAAAAGTTTTAAGGTTTTAAGACTTTATCTTGGAAATGCATCTCCACAGTGGCGTTTTCTTACATAAAACGCTTGTTAAATTGCTAATTATAATGTCGGATGTGGATAATTTATATCATTACACAGATCTACACACTATTTGCATATTCATTGTTTCTGAAAGTTTTCGTATCACGTTCTGTTACTTTTTTTAGAGAATATATTAAACTAAACCATTAAACACAGAAAATAATTACTAGAAAACAAGTGCGTAATATTCAGATCAAGTGCATTAAAAGTTTGTACATGCGCAAGCTTGTTAAGTACTTAAATCAAATGTTTTGCATCATTTAAGTCACTAAGACCAAGAGGTTAAAGCTTGAATGAAATAAAAGTGCATAAAAAAAGGATTCCTTGAACCAAGGACACGTGTCTTTCGATATGTTCAAAGCCAAATACTCTTGTTTCAAAGCTAGCATTTTTTTAAACCAAAGTCAATGACCTTGAAAGAAGAGCGCGGATCTTTATTTGAAAACGCGTGGTCTTTATTTTAAAGAAACGCTAGCCTTGAAACAAGAGTATTTGGCTTTAAACATATCGAAAGACACGTGTCCTTGGTTCCAGGAATCCTTTTTTATGTTTGCTACGTTTGAAATATAAAATTACTTGTAGTGAGATTTAAAGAAACTTAAACGAAGGATGGCAAGTAGATATTAATACTGAATATTTAAAATACTAAAATTAAAAAAAATAGTACTATCATTAATTTCATCGATACAAGTACTAATTAAACTTAAAACAAATCATTGATTTTTTTAAAATTAGGTAGGCCTACCTAACCTATATGTTTATGTCAACTATTTTTATAACTGCAAGAAGTATCTAACACAAGTATCAAAAATACTTTACATTAGATTTTTTTCTGTGTGTATTATTATGATAAAGGCCATCAATTTATAAAAATATTAGTCAAAACAAGGTTTTCACACAGTGGAGAATTTAGGGGGTTAAGAGAAGTAGTATGAAATAGATGATTTTTTTGGCGAAAGCACTCATTAATATTCGGTTACCTAGCCATACCTCGAATCTAGGTCCGTCACTGCGACTACAATTACATTTTTGTATCTGAAAGAGTAAAATTAAATAAAAGCCAAAAATAAAAACACCAAATAAAAAAAATCAGGAACCGTATTTTTAAATTTTATAAATCGTATGTTAGTAGCACTATAAGTAAGCCATATTAATTCCAGCTAAAACATGGCCAGTCTAGATCCGTATTTATGGCTTTTGTGACCGTTTGACGGTATTTTTTACGACCGAAAAACCGCTGAAATTACGTTTTAGAGGATAAAAGCAATACATCTCATAGTAAATTGGACATAGTTATTTATGTTACTGAAAGTATACTTTAAAATGCAACAAACGTTTTAATCTGTACATGTGTCATTCTGAACAGAGTTAGCTTAACGGATTAAGATTTTTCATGGCATTTTTTTATCACTGAAAATCCACAGAAACTAAGCTTGTTTTTTCTAACAAATCGTGGTAAAAATTTAAAAAGCTCTAAAAATAACTATGGTAAGCTTTACACGAGAATACATACATATGAGAGTGGATATACATATAACTAGGACGAAAAAAACTCACGGTTTTAGCTAAGTTATATATAGTCGTACAAAGAAATACTACCGCTAACAAAATACTGCTTTCACCTATTGTTAACAATGCTTTTTCTCCAAAGAAGGATTTTATTTTAAAAAATCAAACATTTTAGAAAAATAATTTTTGAAATCTTGTGGGCACGATAACTTAAGAACGCGTTAAGCTAGAGACTTGAAATTTGACATACGGGTATGTTACCAAAAGTTCTAGCTCGGGATTGTTTTTGCTGAACAACAAATGGGGAAAAATACATTTTTTTAGAAAAATTTGAAAATTGCTATATAGGGGTTTTTGAGGTTGTTGAAATTGAATCTAATAATAATTTTTTTCTAACTCCACCACCGAGGGGGTGAGGGAGTAAATATTTTTAAACATTTTCAATATTTTCGTCAAAATTGGTATATGGGGGTTTTTGGGGTTGGCGAATATGAATCTGATATTTTTTTTCTAATTCATCCCCTGAGGGGTGGGGGGTAGTTTTCGTAAAAACTGGTATATAACTCCACCCTCAAAGGGGCGCGCCCGAGCGGGGGGTAGTTTTCGTGAAAATTGGTATATTGGGGTTTTTCAGGTTGCTAAAAGTGAATCTGATGATAAAAAAAATCTTAATCCATCCCCTGGGGGACAGGGGGTAGTTTTCTTCAAAATTTATATATTTGGGTTTTTGAGGTCGCTAAAACTGAATCTCTTAATAAATTTTTTCTAATTTCACCCCCTGAGGGGTGGGGGGTAGTTTTTGTGAAAATTGGTGTATTGGGGTTTTTAAGGTTGCTAAAAGAGAATCTGAGGTGTAAAATAGCAAAGCTCTTTTACTGGTAGTGTATTTTTTTTTTAAATAAAAAAAAGTATTTTTTTTCGTTTTCCAAAAAAGCTATCTATTATTAAAGAATAATAATAAAAAACATTATTATTAAAAAAATATCCTGTTTAGAAATTTGGTACAATTTGCAAATTTAATTAGGATTTCTAATTTAGAAATAACTGAATTCTGTGTCAAAATGTACGGCCATATAAATTATTATGCAAAACAAGCCTCTTATATCACTTAACATGGCAGTTCATATATTTTAATAGAGCAATAAACAAAATATATGGGACACGCGAAACTAGAGACAAAAAAATTGACAAATGGCCAGGGCTGGTGAAAAACACTTCCGCATCCGGTTTCGCCAGCGCGCACGGCGTGCGACCTCTGGGGCACAAACTGTGTAAAAATACGCGTCAGATTAAAACCACAGAGACGTCTTTAGTTTTTTTCGATAAACTAAAAAGTAACTAGAATTATATGACTCGATAAACTATGGATTTCTACCCCTTCCTCAGGAATAAAAAACCCTGTAGGCTATGTTGGAAAATTTGTATACCAAATCCGAAATTTTATGTTCCAAACTGACAACTTTTCGAAGAAAATGCCGAAAATTTACAGTATGGAGATTTCGAAACATCGTATCTCAAAAAATCAATTACATCGGCACAAAGTGCTACTAAGAGTGCCGATATATTGAAATCTTCGCCGAAAAGTCAAAATCTTTGACCACGTTTTTTTCACATTTCTCGACGTTTTAGACGTTTTCTGAGTCGAAATCAGTAAAAAAAAATTTGCGTCCGTCTGTCTCTGTCTGTCTGTAAACTCTCTAACTCTATTTCTACATGAGATATCGACTTGCGGTTTTTTGCATATTGTTTCTTATCGTATTCCGAAGAGCTGATTAGATTTTGGGGGTAAACGATTGGGTGTAAGAGGGTAAAAATAGGGTAAAACTCCTATTTTTAGCGTTTTTTGTTTATAATTAAGGCAATTATTATTGTATTTTGTTAATTTAGCACTTATATAAAAGATAATTTTAAATTGGTCAAAAAATGTCTGTCTGTCTGTTTGTCTGGGTGTAAACTCTCTAATTTCATTTGTACATGAGATATCGACTTGCGGTTTTTTGCATATTGTTTCTTATCGTATTCCGAAGAGCTGATTAGATTTTGGGGGTAAACGATTGGGGGTAAGGGGATAAAAATAGGGTAAAACTCCTATTTTTTGCGTTTTTTGTTTATAATTAAGGCAATTATTATTGTATTTGGTTAATTAAACAACGTTTTCCTGAAACGCATTGTTTTCGAGATATTGGCGTTTAAAGCAGTAAAAGGTTTTTTTAGCATATCTCACATATTTATAAACCGATTTCAAAAAATTATATTTAAAAAGCCCTATAAAAAGTGTTATATACAGTTTTTTGCTAGAATATAATGTTTTAAAAATACAGAATTTAAAATCAAACAAAACAACTAGTTTGAAATTTGCAAACTAGATGGCTCTAGTGTACAATAGTGCCGATGTTTTGACAGGGTGCTTGCAACGTTTCATCTAGTTTTTGGTTCCTTGCACTTAGTATGATACTTTAGTGTTCCAATTTAAATTATTTTAACCAATAAAACTTTTGAGCAAAACAACCGGTTTGTGCATCTCGGCCCGAGTTTCTTCGAATAGACTGACCTCAGATGTAATAGATATAAATCAAATGACCTTGCCTACATACTACTGCAATCTATAATATCCAGTCGTTTTCTTCTTCTCTTCTTATAAGATGCTGCGGTACCGTTACACATAAAAACATCGTTAATACCTACGCCTTCACAACTTGATCAAAAGGTTTTCTTGTTATACTCTCTGCAACCACTTGTGGAAGAGTTTAGGTTTACTTTCAAAAAGTCCAAAATTTCCGCCTGTCTGTCCATCAAAAAACCCCTATCATTCTATGAAAGATTATATCTTATTGATTCTGAAAAAAATCTGGCAACATCTTTAAATCCCAATATTTAACTAAAAGTCCTTTGACAAAAATGATTAAAAATGCTTTAGAGGAAATTCAAATCGCTTTTTAACTGTGCAAGAATGTTTGTCCTACACTGAAAAAAAAAAGGATTTATGGAATTTATTTTAACATTTCACTTGTAACAAAAATTAACATAAGGGAACGTTCAAGTATTACGTAACGCAAATTTTGATCATTTTAAGCCTATGTTTCTGTGTTTATTTTCAACGTTGATGAGTCATAACTGAGTTTACGCCGAGTACTGATTATTACATATCAAGCCTTAAACTACAAAGGTCTTTAATCGTTTGGTGAAGGATTTTTTTAAATGTGATATTCCGTTAAAAAGTTGAAAGGTTTACATAAAAACAGACCGGCAGATACTACAGTCCTACGTCCTACAGTCCTACGCATTTTCTCGAAGTTTCATGACGTTCTAATCGTTAAAGAGGGCACCATTTTTAAAAAGTATATATAAAATTGAAGAAGAAATATTTGATCATCTTCAAAAATTCAGATAAAAGAGTATACCATATAATGCAAAGCATCATACATCTTTACTGTCTATTTTATCTCATCGTGGATTAACTTTAAAATAATAATAAACAACATAATATGTGTTTATTGCATTATTAGTTCTAGCTTTTAGATTTTAAATTATTATGTAAATTTCAATGTTTTTTTATATTTTCTAATGGAAATAATAGGCACGAAGAATTTATGATGATGATACTAAAATCTTTTGGAATGTGAATATTTTAAGGAAAAGTGCTAAAACTAAAGAGGATAAAAAGCAAATAAAAGCAAAATTACAGGTAAGCAAAGAGACAGGGAATAAGAATTTGTTACACAAAATTCTAAAAGATTTTTTTGAATTCCATTTTATTTAGGTGGACTCGCTAAAGATTGATTTACCTAACTTAAGAATTCAACCAATGAAATGAAACGTGTCAAATAACTGTGATATTTGAGGAGCCCATTTTTAAAACGCAACAAGTCCGAAAATTCCCCTTTTGAGATAGAGATGGCGCTTGATACATACAATCGAACTCTTTAATCTGTTTAATACTTTACCTTTCATACTGCAACAAGTTTCATGTAAAACCGAGCGATAATCTCATATCTTTTTACAAAACGGAAGAAGTCCACAAAACTTTATTTACAAAAGTCCTACCTTTTTTTTCAAAACGATTCAGGTCCAGCCATTATTTGAAAATAACATTGACACAATGCAACATAAATTTGAAAAACTTGTGTACATTTCTTCTTAATAAAATATAAAGAGAAAAATATTATAATAACATCAAATCGAAATCTTAAAAGTTTACTCTGTCTAATACTTTTGTTTAATACTGTATACTTTACCTTTCATACTGCAACAAGTCACATGTAAAACAAAGCCAAATTCATCTTTTTACAAAACGATCCGTTTCTTTTTCCAGCCTTCATCTGACAATAACATTGACACGATATGAAAATTGTGTACATTTATTCCTTATAAAATACAAAGAGACCTATGATTATAATCATAATAAATAAAATAAAATAATTATTTATCTATCACAATTCAAAAATAAATTAATATTTTGTTGTTACCAAAGTTACCTATCTTTTAATCTTTTTCCTTATTTAAGCCAGATTCTGTACTGTTCTCTAATCCCCCATTAATTTCCACAAAAACGTTTCGGATAGAAAACTGTTTTTCTTTATCAAGGCACACTATTTTTTATAATATATATTATGTCTTAAAGTACATTCAAATTAAGCTATTTGCAAATCGCCAGGTCCTGATTCGGGTTCCTATGGATGCAAGAGGCTGCGAAAAGGTGGTGAAAGGGGGTCCCGGAAGTAGTATATTGCTTTACTAAGAGGAAAATTAAAGCTTTTGTTTACTAGTCTGTAGAATTATACAGACAAGTAAAAAAAGCACTTTTCCTCTGAGTGAAACATACTATTTTTTTCTTCAAGCATCCTATATATTTGTTTTTAAATATTAATTTTTGAATTTAGTTTATTCAGTAATAAAGTATTTTTTTTTATTAAAATAGGCCAATAAAACCCTTTCGAAATAAACTTAAACCTTCATTAGCTAATTTTAATTTTTTTTCGTAGGCTAAATCGTACACTTTTCGCGATTTCGATGGTAACTTGTCTAATGTAGCATTTGCAATTTCGGAGAGATTTGTAGGTGTATATACCATATATTCTTTTTTAATAATTTTTAATCAATTTCACACAAGGTTTTTTGTACAGAATCTCGAGTCAACCACCTGTTTACATAACAAACAAACAAGTTTGAAGTATGGCTGTCATCAAAGTCAAGGAGTGCTGCCGCCAGTGGTGGTTTTGCTAACTAACTTTTTTTTACGGCGTACAACAATAAACTCATTCTTTTACTGTAAAAAATAGATCACTTCTAACTAGTGCGTTCAGTTATAAAATATGAACATTTTAGTACGCTTGAAGAAAAAATATATTTTTAACTTACCAAGTCAAACACATTACATTTATTATATTTAGATTAGTTTATTTTCACAATTTTACACAATTATTCGGCAGGCCAAGGGGTAAAAAAGGTTTTAAAAAATTTATTTGACATATATCAACACTAAAATGTCTGAAAATTATCATTTAATCAAAATGTCATTTCATAAACTCTCATTTCTTTAAAAAATTAAGTATCACAAATGTCAAAGGTACTTTTTAAAGACTGTTCTTACTTAGCCTTTGGCCCCAGAATTATTGTGTATAACTATGAAAATAGCTTAATCTGAATGTATATGACTCGGCAAGTCAAAAATAGATTTTTTGGTAGCTTATTGCCAGAGCTTTTAGAGATTCTAGCACCCAATGAACCGGATCCGGAGCCTAGAAATTTGAAAATAGCATAATTTGAATATACTTTAAGACATATATAAAATACAGCCGGGAGAAAATAATGAATTAAAAATGGTCACAGCTCTCCGACTATAATAAGCCAAGATAAGTTCGCCACAATAAAATGATACAGAGCACAAAGGATATTGTTAATTAAGTTTTTCCACATAATTTTCACCAAATACTAATTAATGCTAATGAAGTTTTTGCGAGTAAGCAGATGCTCTTAACTTCACAGATCAATAGAACGCTTGAAATTTTTTGCTGCGATTTCTTATAGCCCTGTTTCAGAGCCGGACTAGGAAGAAAATCTACCACAGTATTGTGTTATTGTCATCTAATATGAATACACGGATAGAAATTTCTAAAAATATTAATACAAATTGTTGTTGTGTCGATGTTTTTGTATGAAATACAATTTTTTTGATATTGCATACTTCACTGTAATAGTTATTTATAATACAAGGGCGAAACGTTAAAATTTTCAATTGAGTTGGGTTTTAGAAGCCGAGGGTAATAAACCTACGAAATCAAAATATAACTTTTCGCCCGTGTATTATACAATATTTGTTATTTAACTGTTACTAACTATAATAAATTATTAAAATATATTTAATTTTAAATTGCAAAAAATATTTCCTTTTACTATCTTATAACCTATCTAGTTATCCATGACAAATTGCTATCCAATCGAGTATTTAATCAAATCGGTAAAAAAACAATTGAATCCTTTCTTTTGCGTGCGTTTTCATTTTCAAATTAGCTCAGTGTTTTGATTAATTTGTGTTAAAATGTGTTTGTTATGAAAATATTAATACTTCTGAAACCGTTCTAAAAATATTATAAATATTGAAATTGATTTTACAATTGAAATTTTGTGTTTGTCATTTATTTTAGTGGATGAATTTAGATTAACCGGTTAATGATATGTTTGAGGTTATGTTATAGAAGAAATTTTGATTTATATGAAATGATTATAATACGTGTATTTGGTCAAAAAGAACATAGTTCAAGACCAAAAGTGACCAAAAAGTCGTATTTTTTTATAAATATTACAGTAATTACTATATTACAGTAATTACTTAATTACTAAAAATAACAAGTTTTAGTTAGTATTTTTTAATTTCGATCCTGGGACTGCATGCCTTAATTACGTCGTCATCGTAAATTTAAAGGATACATTTCAGGATTGATAAATTTCCCATAACAAAATAAAAGATTCGGTTTAAATCATATGAATTTTATAATTTATTCTTAATATAACTCTTTAATTTTATCCCAAATTTTCACAGTGTAAGCACAAAAACTTTTCCTGATTAACTTACCAGATATCCGGTTGCAGCAACCAGAAAAATAGTTGTTTCGTATTTAACTATTGATCTGGTTTGGTTTGGCTGACCCAACCAATTTTTTTCACTAAAGTGCTTGGGGGACATTTTTTTTACGTAAAAAAACGTGTGAAGTTACAAAACAATCAGAAAAAATGGATGCTCCGTAAGGCCAAAATAAGAGAAAATCCTCACGTTTTTTTTTCGAGGCTTTTTTACTTTTCTGATTGATGTGTAACTTCACACAATTGTTTTTTAAGTAAAAAAAAATGGCACACATTAGAGTTTTTCGATGCTATATATACTTATACTTATTCTGTAACAAATATAATTTAAATTTTCATTTAAATAAAGTTTTACGGAGGGTTTTACTTTGTGTTAATCCGACATCTCTTTATGCTATCTGAAAATTCGGCTTTATGTTGGCCCCTTTTAGGAAATAAGCCGTTTAAAAATTCTGATCTGCCCTAATAACGAATTTTATTTTATTTCCACTGGGTTTGTTTGTTTTACAGAACATGAAACATATAAATCCACTTATTTGATAAATATAAAGTTTGATACTCATTATTTTAAACTTTATACTTATTATTTGAAAAGCAATATGTTACAAAATATTCATAGGTTATATCCCGAGACCGGCTAAACTGCAAGTAGCTGTGTTTTTATTAATTATGCTTAGAAAATGTTTGAAACCTAATAATTCATTATAAAAAGCTCGAGTCCGCAGGTGGAGAGCTTTTTTATAAATTATTAAGTTAAAAACATTTGCTTAAAAGCCAAATTACCAAAAATACAGCTGCTTAAAGTTTAGGTGATTTAAATAATTAGGTGTATAAGTATATTTTAAGATTATTTCCTGAAAAAAATGTAGATAAATCAGTATTTTGAGCTATCTAGATACACACATCCCCTGAAGGCAAAATGGTTTTCAAAATTAAAGCACCTTTTGCAAATTTTTATACAGTTATTTTAGGGCTACCTTAGTATATAACCACTTTTAGCAAAATCAATACCTTGTCCGTTTCTTAGATAATGGTAAAAGTTCCTCAGCAGACTGTAAGAAACAGTTAAATTATATCAAAAGTAGAATTTGACTAATCTTTTTCTTCTGATTTCAAATCTGTTTAAAAATTATCTGTAGCTTTTGTCGTTTTCAAGAAATATGGTTTTAATTTTTTTTAATTTTCTTAAAATAGTCATATTCGGAGGCCCATAAGTATATAAAAAGTATAAATATAATTAAAAAAGTCTAAATTAACATTTATTTTATGATTTAAATAACTAAAGTAAAATTAAAGGAAAAGTGCTTTTTTTTACTCGTCTGTAGTTTCCGCACTCTGCTTGGCGTCGTCCGTAAATTCTACAGACTAGTAAAAAAAGCTTCACTTTTCCTCTTAGTAAAGCAATATACTATTTTCGGGCTGCACAGTAAACTTATAAAACTTAAATAGGTATAATAAACAACATTATACCTAATGATAATTTTATGTGTAGAATTACCAAAATATTTTCCTCGCTATTTTCGGTTACATTTTAATTTCCTAGGATTTGTTTAACACCGGAACCATATATTATATATAGACCCAAAATAGACTTTTATAAACATTTTCTTCTAAAATTAACAACCCTCATTATTATTTTAAGATTTACGTTATGATAAGACATACTTAATTAAAACCCATACCTACTCAACTCAAAATTAAAATATTTAAGTGATATTTTCCCTTTTTCAAGAGATGAGGGTACACTTTATCCGCTAATTTAAAAGATTATCATGACGTATCTAAAACTCCCTTTATTAGAAAAGTTTTTGCTACCCCATACATTTTAGTGGTCAGAAAAAAGATAAAAAAGAAACATAAGGAAGAAAAGTTAAATCATAAAAAACTTATTATCGAAAGATCTTAATGATGCTTTGGGTAAGGAAAATTCGGATAAATTGAAAATTTCGCAACGTTTTGCGACAAACAAACTCATAAGCACTAAAATAAAGCAGTTTAGAAAAATATTTTAATAAAATAAAACTAGCGTGTTTTTATCGAAAAAAATCCAATTCTGCAGTTTTGAAAAGAAATTACACACAGTGATAAAAAGGATTTATTTGGATATGGCCAATAAAATTATTTGGTAGTAACAAATTTTATTTGAGTCAAATAAATATTTAGTTCATGTAAAAAAATATTTTAATTTCAAAATGATTTATTAATGGGAACAAAATAGTTTATTTGACAGAAATAAAATTTATTTGTCACAACCAAATAATTCAATTGGCCATATTCAACCAAATATTTCGTTGATGCAAATAAACTTTTCAGCCTTTTGTAGTCGGTACTATTTTTTATTTGTTGTTATATTTTTTGGCAAAAAAATCTAAAATATTGTAGACTTCTAAATAATAAAAAATAAAACTGTGTTTGGTATAGTAGGTACTAACTTTTATTTTTTATTTTTAGTTTTTGTTTTCAATTTGGATTTTTTTTTTAAATTTTCTAAATTTTTGGATTTTTGGGGGGTCGGAGGTTAAAGTTTCGGTTTTTTTTTGGGTCGTGAGACTCCATGCACATACCCAATTTCAAGTTTTTAGCTATTCTGGAACTGTGTTTAATTAATTAAGTTTGTTTTTCATCAATTGTGGTTAGGGTTAGGTCAAGTTTCGGAATTTTTCCTGGGGTCGTGGGGTATAATCCATGCAGATTCCAAATTTCAAGTTTCTTGCTTTCTAGAAGTGTGTTTAATAATGTTTTCCCAATTGACGGGTAACCCCCTCAAAGGTCAACTTTCGGATTTTTCCTGGGATCGTGGGGGACACTTCATGTACATGCCAAATTTCAAGTAACCAACTATTCTGGAAGTGGGTAAACAAAACCGTACAACCATACATGTACTGTACATGATGTACATTGTTAAGTTTTTCTCTTTTATATAGATAAGTTTACAAAATATTTTGAACAATATTCAGAACATCAAAAATACATACTTACCTAAGAGTGCTTATCCTTTGCTATACAAAATAAATTAAAATTTCCTGCTAGGAGAAAAATTTAATATTTCCAATATTGTTATTTATTTGTAAATATTTCAATGCTGCTAAAACATTAAAGCCAGAAGGAACGCATGCAGAATTCTATTATCCAAAGCCTCTGCCATATTTCTTTTTTTATAAAATTTTGATAATAAAATCTAATATTTCTACCTATATGCTCTATAGCGAATTTCTATATAAAAATGCAAAAAATATCGTTTGTATGTTATCCGCCAGCGGCATTGTAAAAGAAAATGTAGGATTTTCACCAGATAAAAGTTTCGAAAGACATAAAACGGAAAAATCAAATTTCATTTTTCCATAAAAATAATGTTATTTTATTGACAATAAAATAAGTAATTTCGTCTAAAGAATATTTGTGATCTATAGATAACATATATGTGTTCAAAAAATTGAACTAAACTATAATATATATTTAGGGTCATAAATAAATAAATAAATAAATAATAATAATTATGAGAATTTCAAAAAATTTCACAATGATATCTTTTTTCTTTCTATAAAAAAATGTTTATTAAAAAAAAATATTTTTAAAATTTGAAGATTCAAAGACCCCTTACACACCGGTCTGGAAACAATTTTTAGCTCAACTTCCATATAACCCAAGATTTTTTTTTTATAATTTAATTATTTAGAGCTTTGGCATCTTTTTATGACCAAATTTAAAAAAACTATCGATAAGTTTTTGAGAAAAACGACTTTCATTTGTTTTAACAAAAAAAAATACATATTTAACCTCTTCAGGGACGAATTTTTTGTTTAAATTAATGGGGCCGGTGAACTTACCGGCCACACGAATTCTCAATTTTTTTTTAAACCAAAAAAAAAGTACTTACCTTAAATAGTATTTTTGCAAAAAAAAAATTGCGGATTACTCACAAATTAGCGAGAAATTAATTTAAAAAAGTCCGAATTTTGTGCATTTTTAAGTACATTTCTCTTCTTCTTCTGCTTCTCTACTTCAATTTAGGACCCTGCTAAGATGATAAATACAGCGTTGTCAGATTGTGCATATATTGAAAACGTTTTTTTCTGAGGTTAATATTAAAAATGTACAAAAAGCAATCAAAAACTATAATTTTATTATAAAAAAAACACAAACGTAAACCAACGCCTCCCTCCCATTAAAAAAAAAACACACCAAACCAGCAAACTACCAAACTAAACCATTGTTAACGTTAACCAACGCCTCCTATTAAAAAAAAAAAACCAAACCAGCAAACTACCAAACCAAAGCATTTTTAACGTAAACCAACACACCCATTAAAAAAAACACTAACCAGAAATTCGTGAGTATTTTAACAATTTTTTATTATAAAAATTTCAACAATTATTTTATTATATTTATTAATTTTCAGAGAATAGTAAGAGAGCCACTGAAATCAGTGCTGCTACTACAAACCTCGCTTTCGGCCGTAATACCCACACCGCTAATATCTAATACTTACATCTGACAACGCTACATTTTTTTACAAACATACACGAAGTTAGAAACATACATGCACGAAGTTAGAAACATGTAATCTGTCATCATTCTTTGTAAAATAAACAGTTATTTTTAAATATAAGTTTGTTCTAGATAAAAAACAACATTTTACGCATTCAGAATTATTTATAATTGTTAGTTTTAGCATTACAGTGAAAAATTAGTACAAGATTGGCGTTATTTTTTGTGTCCGGTAAGTTCACCGAAACCAAATTAATTTAGTGGCAAAAGTTAAAAATGCTTTTTATTGTCAAAACAAGTAAACAACTGAAGATGTGCCAATCTTGGACATTGGATGTCGCTTGTGGTTGGAAACAAAGTAAATGGTAACAGCTTTAGCCACTAAGCAATAAGGAATTTGGTGATTTTCATTTTGCGGAGTTTATTTTTAAACGTACACATATGTGCCTATGTCCCTGAAGAGGTTAAAAATTATTTTATATATTCAGATTTTACGTCAAAGAGTGAGAAAAAAAGTTTTTATGAACGTTTTTGTTAAATGGATTTTAAGGGGAGCTAGAGCACGTTTAAGGGGCATTTTTAGAATATTATTCACTTAACGCAGGAACGGTTTAACTTATTGACTTGAAATTTTTACTGCATTATGCAACCAATAAACATTATCATTTTATTACATAAAAAAATGTTTAAGCAGGGGCGGGCTTACAGTTTTACATATAAATTAAGAGGCACCCATTATCTACGCCCCTGGTCAAAAATTTAATTTTAACAAAATGTTAAATGGTTACATTTTTTAGTTCTATACTACAGTAAAAATTTTATGTCAATAAATTAAACCGTTTCTGAGTTATGAGGTGATAAATATTCTAAAAACGCCCTTTAAAAGTACGCTAGCTCCATTAAAAAGCAATTTAGCTCAAACGTTCATAAAAACTATTTTCTCACTTTTTGACGTAAAATCTGAATATCTAAAATAATTTTTGAATATGTCTTTTTTTTTGTTATAACAAATGAAAATCGTTTTTTCAAAAACGCATCGATAGATTTTTTTAAGCTTGGTCTTAAAAAGATGCCGAAGCTCTAAATAATTAAATTATAAAAAAAAACTTGGGCTATATGAAAGTTGAGCTAAAAATTGTTTCCAGGCCGCTGTGCTTAATGTCACTTTCTTTAACACGCTGTAGATACAGAACTTCACAGAACTTCAAGTTTTGATAGAGCCAAGATAGTTTAGCCCGGATAAGTACGGTGAACCAATTTGTCACCTGCGGAAGTTTCGATAGCAAAGTAAATTACAATTATTTAACTGGATTTAACACCAGTTGAATGTTAGTTAAATTTAATCCAAATCGACTAAACTCGCATCGAATCAATCAAATTACACTCATCGTAAGCAACGCTACTCCAAACTTTTACCCACATAACAAATTTATTAACAAATCCTTCCAATAATTGGATTATTACACAGGACCACAAAAAAAAATAATTATGCTATTGAATACGATAGTGCAAAGAAGCTTATTTTTTATTGACCAGTCCAATAACTGGATTATTAATGATAATCTTTGATTGTCACTTTTTCGACTTAGTTTGAAGTTTTTCACACCACCATTTCCTACTTTGTTTTCATTTAAATATCGTTTCTATAGACTATTTATTTTACTACTATGAAATTTAAACTTGGTCTTTTTTATTTTTTTATCAAGTTATGTCCTATTATTTAATTTTATCTTACAACTAGTTCCATAATCCATCCTTTTTCTTGGTTTTCGTAACTTCCTTTATTTTCTGTTTGCTTTAAAGTATTTAGACAAAAAATAACTAGGTACCCGGTTTCTACATAAAGAAGGAAAGAGAACCATTAGTCCAGCCTGCGCAAGATTATTTTGTGACAGAACGGGGCAGCGAAATGACGTAACGCAATATATTTGACCTTGCGCAGTACGCATCTCTATCAGCTGTGAAATGCTGTCGGTCGTAAAACAATTCGTCACCCCAGTATTCATTTGTCTTATCTCCAAAAATCCCCCAGTAAAAATCTTAAAATTTCCAAAAATAGAGATATGGCAAACCAATACTGAGGTGACGAATTATTAGTAGTTTGTTTATACTGTCAGTACTGTCAGATCGTCGTTTGTTTCTGTTAATTTTTCAACCTCTACTGTGTTTTAATTGTTTTTTTTTTGCTGCATTTGTTTATAACTTTAAACAAGAAATGTATTGATGCTTTATGAAGAGCAAAGGGTCAATCCCTGGTGTATTCAAAGTAGGTGAACAAAATCCCGTTACTCAAACACACCCCGAAAAATTCTTATAAAATAATTTTAAAAAACTATTTCGACGTTTCTTCGTATATATTTATTGTTTTTTGTTGCATTTTTTATAATTTTTATTTGACACACAAAACTAAGGTTAAAAATACTCGTCAAAAACAACAATAGTAGTGCGCATGTGCAAGTTTATCTCAGATGCGCTAGGCACGTTTATCACAGTATTCCGCAACGGCTTTGGAGGTCTTTCCTTGTCTATGGTTTTCTACTGCTGCTTCATTGTTACAATCTCATTTTCTACATTGTTTAAGTTAATGTATTTCAAAATATTGTAGGTAATAAACGTTAATATTTGGATAGTGCCAAGTGTTGATTAGATATCTCGGTATTGAAGTGTAATAAAAGATAACAAAATTATTGATTTCATTGTTTTTTATTTGCATTACGTATTAAATATATCAATAACAGTTATCTAGACATAATGGTGATTTTTTAATAACGGGTATCCCACTCAAATTACGCATAATTTGTAAAACTATAGAAATCTATAGGGCTCATCCGGCGCACACAGGTCAAAAATACCAAAAAAAAAATGGAAAAAAATCATGAAGCGCCGAAAGTTGAATATTTATAAATCTTATAGCGTCCCCTAAGGGAACGTTCAAGTATTACGTATAGCAAATTGACCAAAATTCATACCCCGGTTCTCGCGTTATTATAGATTATAGAGATTTCATATTTTGTCTACCCCCCCCTAATAGGGAGTGTGTTAGGGGGGGTAGCCAAAATATGAAATCTCTACAGCCTTGAATAGCGCGAGAACCGAGGTATGAAGTTTATGAATTTTGGTACATTTTGCGTTACGTAATACTTGAACGTTCCCTAAATGATTTCAATATTTTTTTTTTAATGTTTGCGACCTTGCGTAAAAAATTAAATTTAAGTGGAACGTTGCATACCGGGGGGGGGGGGGGGGGCATTTAAATGGTTACTAGTCGATATCTCAGAAACCGTAACAGATAGGTTTTTCAAAATTTGGTACCAAGCTTAAAAATCAAGGAGGACACCTTTTTGTCAAAGCGGATTTTTTTTTATCCACACTCTTAGGCGGGAGAGGGGGTAACTTAAAATTTTTAAATGGATTGGAGGTGTTTTTTATTTAGATTTAATTCAGTATAAAAAGTTACATAATTGACCAAAAAAGTTTTTTTTCAACTGTCAAATTAGACTGTTAAAAAAACTAAAATAAAAAACAGGCCACTTAAAAGATTTGAAATTTTTGTATATTTTAGTAGTATTCTATTTTTTTTTAAGGTTTATTTAATTGTTTTAAACCTAAAAATATACAAAAGAAATCAAATATAATTTTCTTCCACAAATTTCTATTTTTTTTTCTGACGCGTCCGGACATGGAGATAATACCTTTCTATGATTTGATACCCCATATTTGTACCATGTTTTAAAATTTTAAAAATACAGCCCTAAAGAAAATTGCGTGTAAGATATTGTATATAAAATGTGCCACTTAAATTTAATTTTTTACACAAAAAAATGTATTAAAATCATTGAGAGGATACTATAAGGTTTATAAATATTCAACTTTCGACGCTTCATGATTTTTTTTCATTTTTTTTTAATTTTTTATGATATCACTTATCGGTTGAATTTAAATTAGGACATAATAGACAATCAAACACTTTTCTCTAAATATAATTGGTGCTAATTGCCATTTTAGTTAGTATTCTCTGTCTAGGTCGTTAGTAAAATATGTATTTAATATTAAATGGCAGTAAGAATTACAGGGTGTCGACTCTCATTTCCGCATGAATGATCACATCACCAACATTCGGCGAATATGGGCGGAGCTAAATGGTTTAGACCAATAACTTCATCGCAAAGAACTACTCTGAAGTTAGCGTTCACCGGTAAAGAAATAACTTATATAAGAATAGACGCCCAAAATAATACAATATTTTTTCTAGAGATAGAATCTGTGATAAAACTATTTTTTTTTTCAAATTATTAACTGTTGGGCGTATTACGAGTTGAAAAATAGAGGTCAGCAGACCTCAAGTGGTTGACGCTGTGTAAATGAGCTGGGATGAAATGACATACGGTCGGTTGACCTTCACATTTCAAGGGGAATAAATAATCCACCCAACTAGTGAATATTTTGATCCAAAGAAAACAGTTTTATCTGTATATTTAAAAGAACATTTGACACCGGGTGTGTAGTAATCTCGGATTATCCGACTCTACAGAAAAAAGTAATTATAATCAAATAAACAGTTCTGTTGCACTGCAACAAAGTGCTGGGATGTATTTCTGTTTTGTACTTGACGCCAACTCGTAATTTTTACGGAAAATTAAACTTTGCTAGAAGTACACTGCTCGACTAAGAAAGAAACTCATATCTATAGTATATTCAACATCAAAATAAAGTAGAAGTAAATAAAAGAATCGCGCACGCGGAAGCTGGCGCGTGGTTTCATTGCGAGGGGTTTATTTATTGAAAAAAAGTGTACAAGGATTGTGGAAGATTGTCAAAAAAATTGTACAAAATTTTAATGAAGATTGTTAAAGATTGTGGGAAGATTTCAGATGATTGTAGACGATTGCACATGATTGTGAAATAAGGAATCCGTTGTTGTCACGTGCCTTTGTTTGGACTTTTGAAGTTGTATATACTATAGATCAAATTAAAAAATGTGACGTCAATAATTTTTTTTTTGTTTATGGTGTCCCTTCAGATCAGAGGCTTTTTCATGACTGTAAGTTACAATTTGTAACGTAATATTATGAGGTGAGTTCAGCTTTGCAGCGGGATATTGGAGGTTTTGTCTTGATCCAGGGGGTGGGGTAAATTATGGTAACCCGCGCTGCTTGAAAAATCTACAGGCAGCGTGTGTTAGTAACGCGGTACTGTGTATGGGGCTTGGGGTCTGTTTGCGGATGCGGTGTAAGAGAGTTGTGTTTTGAGCTTTATGTGTAGTCCAAATGTAACCAACATTTATTTAATATTGTAGTAATTATTATTTTTAATGTTGTATAATGATGAGTTGCAAAGCAACAAAAATTCTGACACGGTGTGTGCAGAGACGGCCTTTGATTGAATCAAGTGAACCACCTGCTTAAGGGCGCGAGCCTAGAGGGGCGCCGTCGAGGGGCGTTTTTATAGCCTGAGCTTTTTTCTTGCGCCAATTGTTTATTCGTAGGGGGCACCAAGTTTGGTAGAAACCGTCAGGGACGAAGCGTTTTTTCTTGAGGGTATTTTTTTGAGCAGAATTTTTTTTTTGTAGGTGCCAAGTTTTCGTTGAAACCGTCGAGTACACAGTTTTTTTTAGGGGGGTTTTTCTTTCCAGGGGCGCAAATTGAAGACTTGCTTCAGGGCCCGGAAATCCAAAGGCCGGCGCTGGGTGATACATACTTAAATTTGTATATTTGGTGAGTAACCTAACCTCAAATTTTTAATCTTTTTTTTGATAATGAGTAAGCAAATTATTGTTAATTAGTATTTTTCGAGGTATTTTTCTATTAAATTGAAGCCCTGATATGCTCTCGAAACGTGGGCGAAAGTACACATATTCTTGCGTTTTAAGTTCTAAAACCTTCAAACTTCAAGTACTTATATAGTAATATTAGCTTTATTCAAGTCCTGAGTTATGAACTGTCCAGAATTGGCTCTATATAAAAAGTAGTTCAGAACTAATTCTAGCGTATCCCAAATAATCCTATTTTGTCACAACTAGGGATCTATGTAGGTACTAAATTTGGAGTTATATCTTTAATAGTACGCCAACTCGTAGATCGATTACAGACAGGCTGTCTGTCACAGACATCATTCTAGAAATGGTCTTAATAGTCTTGGGTTACCTCAAAATTGGCATATCCGTCTTTTTCTCGACGGTATTATACATGTAACAAAATTCAGTGTTAGATACGATAGCGTTCTTATCATATAGAATTGTTGTCGTATTTATAACAATTGCATACATATGTATCTAATACTGAATTTTTTTACGGGTGTCATCGGTGAATATCACGACAACCAATTTTCAGTGTGAAAATTCCCTACTTTAATTCTGGGCGGCCGAGAAAGTATTTTTTTTTGCCTTTAGTACACAACAATGACAATTATATTGTCACAATAGGTATTAGGGTGACCCACCGAAATTTCAAATTGAAAAATTTGGAGGTCTCACCCCTTAAATTTGTTCATTGGGGTGGGAGTATGATCCCTGATTTTTTTCAGAATTTTTGAAAAAAATGTAGAGGTTGCTTTTTTATTTTTTTTTAAGTCTGATACCGTGTCGTGTTGACAAGATTTAAATAAAAAATCCTTCATGAAGCTGAAGTTTGCAACGTTTTTTTGCATCGAAATTTCAAATAGTACCTATATGAAAGCACTTATTCCATAACACGTTTTTAGCGCACTAGTACTAGTACGCAAGCGCTTGTATTTTAAACTTTACTCGTGCGCTAAAAACGTATGTTATGGAACTAGTACTTTAATATACTATTTGAATTTTCGTTGCAAAAAAACGTTGCAAACTTCAGCTTCATAATCTTTCCACCTTAAAAAAAATAAAAAATCTTAAGAAACATATCTTTTTAAAAAATGGCTGTGGGCCTTTTTTCAAAAATTTTGAAAAAAATCAGGGATGATACTCTTACCCCAATAAACAAATTTAAGGGGTAATACCTCCAAAAATTTTAATCTTGGTGGGTCACTTTAATAGGTATGGTAATAAAGATAGTACCAACTATTAGTGGGAAACGAAGAGTAATTCTCGCTTAAAAATTTGTACCACGAAATTTGTAGTTTGTAAAAAGTCCAATGAGTTCCAAGAAATCTCAATGAAATCCTGTAGGAATTCCTCTGGGTCTCTACAACGAATTACAAGAAGCATTACCCCTCGGCGGGATTTATATACTGGTATCTTTGTTAAGCGTGAAGTTTACGTTTGTAACATTTCAAGTCATTAAGCCAAAAGCCCTGTACGTGTAGGTTATTTTCAGGGTGGAAAAGTATGTTTGCCCGTTAACAAGAAGTAACTGAACAACTGAAATTACTTGCCTGAAGCTTTGGACTTTTTGTAAAAAGCTGGAAATGTGTCTAAGATAACGTTTTAACTTTCAGAAGTCGGAGAGTTGAGAGTTTTGTAAACGGTAGTTGTATTATTCGAGTTGTAGTTAGCCAGATTTAGTTGTAGTTTCTTTATGAATTTCACAATTAGTTTTTCTCAAAAGATTAAATAAGATTTAAAATATGCAAGCTGCATTGCACATTGCCTAAAAAGTAATGAAAGTTGAAACACTTTTTATCATAAAAAGTGATAAAAATTTTATCACTTTTTTGAGTTTAATAACGAAATGCAATCTGACCGAGTCAAACCAACCCCGGATTCAGATCAGCGACAAGAAAAACGTACATAGAAAAAACGGATTCCTTGAACCAAGGACACGTGTCTTTGGATATGTTGAAAGCCATATTCTCTTGTTTCAAGGCTGGCATTTTCTTGAACCAAAGTCAATGTCCTTGAATAAAGAGCCTGGATTTTTATTCCAAAACCCGTGCTCTTCATTCAAGGACATTGACTTTGGTTCAAGTAAATGCCAGCCTTAAAACAAGAGAATACTTTGAACATATACAAAGACACGTGTCCTTAGTTCAAGGAATCCGTTTTTTCTATGTAGGTATAGAAATGTTTGTCTCGTCTGGTGGACAAGACATCTTTTTTTCGTGGTCCTGTGCACAGGAGCACTTTTTTTATGTTTTTTTTATTTTTTTTTTAGTCATCAAAACTTTCGATCAGGGATAAAGTTTTTTTAAGGGGCGGGATGCGCTTGGAACGAGATCGGCTTAGAAGTACTTAGAGGCGAAATGAGCATTGTTTTCATGAAATTGCCGTGGAAGTACATGCAACTTGGCAGTACATGAAAGAACTTGCAAAAAATGTGGAAGTACAAAAAGTACTTGCAAAAATCTGGAAATAAGTTTAATAAGTACATTTTTCGACGAGTGAATCGCCCCACGATTAAATACATATTTCTATTTTGCGGCTCATATAAACTTATCATCACACGCATTTTGCGTGTTCTTATAGGCCTATAAGAGGTTAGTACTTTTTTTCTTTTGGGTTGGCAAGACAGGACAAAAGAATATCGCTTGGCGTTTTCCGTGCAAATGTCAACACCGAATTTAAGTTTAGTTTTCTACGAAATGTGTTTTAAGTTAATTATTATCGTGTTAAAATAGTTACTTGCAGTGAAAAAAAGAAGAGCTGACTATAAAAGATATCAAAATATCGTTTGTTCTGTGAATTTCAAACATTGCGAAAACTGTAATGGTTGGCATTACAAAAATCCCTAAATCGGTCATCAATTTAAATGTAAGTTTTTTTTAATTTTAGAGCAAAATAGAAAAAATAGTATAAAGCACTCGTTTCATAACACGTTTTTAGCGCACAAGCATTTGTTAAAATAAGTTTTATAATGTAATACTGTGTGTACAGAGCGGGGTATGTACTATTATTATACTATTTTTAATTTCTTCTTCTTCAAAATGTCCTTTTGGACACTCAATTAAAGTGACCCAAAAGGACTAAATGGTCTTGAACTCTAGTTCTTATTGACCAGGTACAAGCATTAGAGACTTGAAGCGAGTCTCTCTAATCGTTTCAACTAAATATAATTTCTTATTAACATAACCTCACAAAAAAAAACGTGGTTAATCCACAAAAGTACATCACAAACATCAAATTTTCAATTTAAATCAATTTAAATATGTAAAACGGTTTCGCAGTATAAATATTTTCTTAACAATCACATTTTAACATAAAAAAGTCTAACACCATTAAATGAATTACCAATCGCGCCGTAGAATTGTTGCCGGTTCCGCGTACGGAACGCAACTCCTATTTTAATTTGAATATTATTACTATAATAGTAATAATTGTAAATACATTACATGTGTGTTTAACCTTGTACTATTCTACTTAATTAAGCATCCCCCAAGTCCTGGGCTTTTGTGGGCTAGTAGTAAAGGTAGGAAGTAGGAAGAGATTAACTCATGAATCTGAAGTTTGCAACGTTTTTTTGCATCGATAATTCAAATAGCAATAATAATAAATATATTTATTGAACTTTTACATTCAAAAGGCTAACGACTGTAGTCTTTCTGCCTAAATATTACAGACTTTTTAGAATTAAACAAATTATATAAAAAAAATATTAAAGTATTTCAAAAAATATAAAAAAAAGAAATATATATATATATATATATATATATATATATATATATATATATATATATATATATGTCTATAAAATATATGTGGGTTCAAATAGCATATTAAAGCCATAACACGTTTTTAGCGCACTAGTACTTTAGTAAACTCGCCGCAAGCGGCTTGTTTTCTAAACTTGTACTCGTGCGTTAAAAACGTATGTTATGAAACTAGTACTTTAATATACTATTTGAATTTTCGTAGCAAAAAAACGTTGCAAACTTCAGCTTTATATTAACTCTTGCTTAAAATAGTTTTTGTGTTATATGGATGGTTGTTGCAACCTTTTTTTAATATGCAAATTAATTTTGGGACAATCTGTTTAATATAAAACATATTATTTATACAATGCGACAATAACAATCAGAATATTATAACAAATATCTGCATTTCAAATTTTAATTATATTCATATTGACACGTGAACTATATTATTATCGAGTATATTTTATAGGTAAAGCCTCGGGTATAGCCAGTCCAAATTTAAATTCAAAGTATTCCTGCCTCTATAATTAATAATTATAGGATGTATTTATTTATTTTTTAATATAAAGCCTTTATAATTCAAAAATAAAACAAGCTGTGAAGATATGTAATGCTACGCATTATATTATTCAGAGTAGCTAAATGGTATATTGCACTTCCCAAATACTTAAAAAATTAAAGCTGAAGTTTGCAACGTTTTTGTACAACAAATATTCGAATAGTATATTAAAGTACTAGTTTCATAACATACGTTTTTAGCGCACGAGTACAAGTTTAGAAAACAAGCCGCTTGCGGCGAGTTTTCTGAAGTACTAGTGCGCTAAAAACGTGTTATGAAATAAGTGCTATAATATACTATTTGAATTTACGAACAAATATTTCAATATTTTTTTATAATAAAAGTAATTTTTCCTAAAAAAATTAAGTTAATCGTAATTTTCTTTTATCATTCACGATTTTTTTAAAAGTTTAACCCCCCATAACTTTTTTATTTTTGGGGGGATTACTTTCAAAAACAATAGGGGTCTTCCCCTCGTGGAACTTTATTTTTTCTAAAAATTTAATACGATCGGATTATTCGTTCTTGAGTTATCGTGTCTACAAAAATCGTAACATCAGACGAACGGACAGACGGATATTTGAAAAAAAAAAGAGTTGGTTATTTTTTCATGAAACAAATTTATATTTATTATTCTAGCGCTGGAGCTGTGAATAATATAATCACGACTTTTTTAAATTTCGAAACCTCGTATCTCAACACCTACCTTATATTCTCTTGTTCCAAGGCTAGCATTTCTTTGAACCAAAGCTAATGTCCTTAAATGAAGAGATCGAGTTTTTAAATAAAGATCTGCGCTCTTTATTTCAAGAGAATATGGCTTTGAACATATCGAAAGACACGTGCGCTTGATTCAATCCTTTTTTTTTAGTGTAACTCAGAGTGTGACATAAACTAATTGGAGTTTGTATATGTTATCATCCATCATGTACATAGTTACTTAGTTCAAGAAACCAAAAATAATTTTTTTAGGATAATTTAATATTTTACTTCTAAATATATGCATTTAAGTATTTAATTACTGTAGGTTGGGCTAAATGTGACATCAGGGTAATTGTGACATTGCACTATGGGCCAGGGGGTCAGATTTTTTGGCAGAAAGTAAAAGGCGAAGATCATACCAGTTCGGGTGCGACTCGCGTACTTTCGTCGAAGCTTCACAAAGGGGGATCCCTTATACGAAAGCAGCATAGGTATGAGTATGAAGCTGAAGTTTGCAACGTTTTTTTGCATCGAAAATATAAATAGTATATTACTTAAAGCACTTATTCCACAACTCGTTTTTAGCGCACTAGTACTTTAGAAAACTCACCACAAGCGGCTCGTTGTAGTGCCAACTAATAAGTTTAGTGGCTATAGTGCCTAGTTAAAGTTTGGTCAAATTCGGAAAGGTCTAAGAAAAATTACGAAAAAATTAATTTTTTGTGAAAATCAGGTAGGGTTTTGGTTCTACATTTTTTTATTGATATTTTTCTAGTGGTAAAATCTATTTAAAATCGGTTTTATATGATTAAACAAGTGTTTTATTGGCTTCATTTTCATGCACTAAACCTAACCTAATTCGTTTATTTTACTGGGTATCATCATATTATTTAAAATATGAGCATATAGGGATAATTTGACCACTGGATAGAACATTCGAAAATTTAAGATAATATTAAAAATCTAATCCGTTTTTTAGTTTTCCAATATACTTTTAATATTGGTTCGTATTTTCAGATTACCTGTTACTTACTAGGTAAGTAGTTTTGTATTGTTTTTTTTTATATTAGTTAAATCGTTTCTGGTTCCTGTTAATATTAGTCTAATATTATTTGTTCATGTTCTAGTTATTTTTAATAAAACATTAATAATTTTTGGTTCATTTTAATGTTGGTTCTTTATTTTTATAACTATATTATAAAGTTTTAATAATAAATTTTAAATATTTTAATAAAATTTATAATTTAATTCACCCTGGTTTAATCATCCCCACCATCTGGTTGAAACCTCCCACCCTAGAGGGATGTAATTATTTTAATTTTAATTTATAAAGCTAATGATTCTTTAAATTAATACAACTTGTACTATATTATTTAATAGAAAACATACTAAACTATAGATTGGTATAAAAAAATTAAATAAAATAATTTATTAAATATTTTATAAAACGATTTAAACATTAAGAGGTCGAAACATCCCCACTCTCCCCTACTACGTTTGAATTTTCTTTGCAAAAAAACGTTGCAAACTTCAGCTTCATGTATGAGTTACTGCACGTTTTACAGAATATCCACTTTTCTTTTATAAATGCCCTTATTAATATTAATATACATGCAAAACCTTGTCGCTCTAGCTCAAGAGGTACCAGAGTTAATAATTAAAAACCTTATTTTTAGTACAATTTAAAACAGTCGTAACTCTCTTAGGGTTAATTTCCGGACCTATATTCCCAAGCTGGTTTTTCATGTTTTGTGATGTAGAATCATTCCCTTTATTTAATGCCAAAAGACTGCAAACACCGTGTATAAACAAAATTCAAATTTGATGTAGGCCTGTGTCATTGATCCAATATTGATTTATCTCAGGAAATGAATTATAAAATCAGTGACTGAGCTGCTTATAGAGAATTTCCACTAATATTGAATTTAATGGGGTAAAAATAATGGGCAAGCAGATGTGTGCAGGGTGAATAATTTAAAAATCACCCACTACCTTTATGTTATTCCTCCTAGAGACCTAAATGGTTATTGGATGTAAATAAGGTTGTTAATACTAGCTGCTAGGTATCCAATTCTGTACCAAATAAAAATTTAATTTCAGAATATATAAAATTTCCAACTCCTTTATCTCAAAAATTAGACTTTTTAGACCTTCTTAAGACGATCTAAGTCTAATTTGATCAAAATATTAACAATTTTATGTTAAAAAAAATAATAGCTTACTTAGATGCTATTTTCATTTTAAAAATATTGAAAAATTGGTTCCTTTTGCTTCTCCCGGTGATACATAGTAGTACGTATGTATCACCTATGAGGTACCTCGCTAGGTTCTATTTTACTTAAAGGTATTAAAACAAATTCAGACGATTCCATACGTTTCTATATGACATTTTTTATAGGGAAGTATAATAATTATACCTAAGTAATAATATATAAGTACTTATATATAATTGAATTTCATTGTAAAAATATTCCTACAAGTGATCACTCAAGTACACAAAACTGCATTAGAAAAAGATAAACAAACAAAACCTAAGATACTCTAAATACAGCGTAACCAGAGTACAAAAGTCGAAAAAACAAAAGAAACTAATTATTTTGACATAAAATTATGTAACAAAAGATTTTAAAACATTCTGTTTTATTGTGATTAACAGAAAATAATGGTTAAAAAAACATTCCTTACCTTGAGTACATGTCAAAACAGTGGCAGTTGCCGCTAAAAATAAACATTGCCGCAAAACACCAGCATTCTTAGTCCAAGTCATTTTCACAAAAATATACACAGATTAACAAAAAACACAAAATTTCAACTAAATAACACACATTTTATATTTGTTGTTGTTCGACAAAAAAACACGGACCCGCACACTGCTAGAAACGATGGTGACTTGCCGACGCCATGTTGAAATAAGCGGCGTTTAATTTTCGAGACATGATAACATTGGAGTGGGGTAAACACGTTTATCTAGGAAACTGTTGTACTACTGGCGACATCTATTAGGGAGAACTTCAACTTTTTATTTTAGTGTCTACGGTTACAGAAAAAGATTTCCACAACATACCACATATCTTTAAAACAAATAAATATAAACATATTAAATTAATAATCTCGATTATAAAAACCATAGTGACTTAACATAGTTTGTTATTTTTATACTTTAATAATTTAAAAAGAGTAGAATATTCTTAAGATCTTATATTTAAGTGTAACCTTACTCAGATCCACTGAGTTGTCAAGAGCTGTCAATTTTCTAAAGAAAACTTGTAAAAAATGTTATTTTAAATAAACTTTAAAAGGAGCTAATTAAACTAGAGACCTAAAATAAAATATTTAACAATGATCAAAGCCATTCTTGTATTCAACAATCATGGAAAACCAAGACTGTCCAAATTTTATCAATATTTTGTAAGTTTTTGAGGTTATAAGTCTTTCCAAATTATACATTTTTCATGTTTTCAGGCTGAAGATATGCAACAACAAATCATAAAAGAAACATTTCAATTAGTTAGTAAAAGGGATGATAATGTATGCAATTTTCTCGAGGGTGGAAGGTATAGTAATAGTCCTTTTTGATAAAAATGTATGTCAACAATGTTTGTTTCAGTTTAATTGGTGGAAGTGATTATAAATTAATATATCGTCATTATGCAACGTTATATTTTGTATTTTGTGTTGATTCCTCAGAAAGTGAACTGGGTATTTTAGATTTAATACAGGTTTTTGTTGAAACATTGGATAAATGTTTTGAAAATGTTTGCGAATTGGACCTCATTTTTCATGTTGATAAAGTACATTATATTCTTAATGAACTAGTTATGGGAGGTATGGTTTTAGAAACTAATATGACGGAGATTTTGACTAGGATAGAGGATCAAAATAAGCTAGAAAAACAAGAGGTAAGGCCGGATTTTAATTAAGTAAATATTAAACCTATAATTATATTTATTACCTCAAGTAAAATGTACCTATTATTTTTTTAAAGCATACCCCAGTTCTCGCGTTATTTAGGGCTGTAGAGATTTCATATTTTGGCTACCCCCTCCCCTAACACCCCCCTATTTGAAATATGAAATCTCTATAACCTATTATAAAATGTGAGAACTGGGGTATGAAATGTATGAATTTTTGTACAATTTGCGTTACGTTATGTAACTTACTTAAACGTTCCCAAATTATAAATTTTAAAAATTAGCAAACCTAATATTTGGAAAATAATCAGTATTAAAACAAATTGGGCTAAGTTATATTAAAAATTCATTGGTTGCAAAAATAAATTAGTTTTTTATAAAAAATGTATATAGATGTGTGGTATCACAGTGCTTATCTACAAAAACATCTATATATGTGAACTGACTAGTTTTTTGCAATTAAAAGATAAACCTATCAAAGTGTGACCTACAGATAAATCGATCAAGGTGTGACTTTGTATTGATATTTTATACCTAAATCTTTTTAGAAAGTTGGTAATTACAGAGCTTGAAACCACAAGAAAAAAGTAAAAATTATTTTAGGAGGGTAATTTGAAATGAGACTCATACTTTGGTGGGCTACATTTCACAATAAATGCTCATGTTGTTTTTTTTAATTCAAGGCTGGTATTGCAGCAGCCCCTGCAAGGGCAGTTTCAGCAGTGAAAAATATGAACATTCCACAGCAAATTAAGGATATTAAATTACCTGACCTACCTCAGGCTATAAAGGATCTCAAATTCTGACCTCAAATGGTCAACGAATTTCAAGATTTAGATGTTTCTACTTTGCACCTGCCCCCTGATTGCAAATCACTTTTAGAAGAGCCTCAATATGCTAAATATACATAAACAAAAATATACAAATATATTTCTGTCAACAAAAGCATACTTTCCCTTACTATATTACCAAGGCGTATTCCACTTAAAGTGAAGGACACCTTGATATTATTAAAATACATTTTTATTTAAAAAAAATCTTAAAAAACTATGTTCTAAATTTTAAGTCTTCAGCTCAGAGTTTTCGAGTTATCATAGTCACAAAGGAATACAATTTTTTTGTACTATTTGTAAAAAAAAATAAATTTATTAAATGCTGGGTTCTTCTACAGGCAAGTAATTAAAATTTGAATACTATTTTAAGCTAAACTTGTATGTTTAAAGTGTAAATAATTATTTTTGGAAATTTACATACTATTCCAATTTTATACTAAAGTATAAATGGAATTTATTTAAACATAATATTATATATTATACCTTTTTTTATTTAGATTTAAGTAAATATCCCTAACAAATGTATTTATATCCAGTAACATAAATGTGTAAATAAATTTAAGACAAAAAATATTTTTAATGTTTTATTTATAAAAACTGAACATACATTAACTTAAAATCACATTTATACAATACCTGTATTACATTTTAAAAATCACATACTTAGAAGGAGCTTCAAATAGGCTGAACAAAAAGTGTTTAATATTTAAATAAACTGAACTAAAGATATGAAAATAAAAAAGTTTTAATTTTTTCCTGTGGATCCAAAACCTCCTTCACCACGTTCTGTATCAGTCAAATCCTGAAATGGAGACATATTGTAGTAATAAATAAAAAAATGTACATATGAATAACACATGGTTTAAATAAAAAATATTCACCAATTTAACATAAGGCAATATTTTACCTTTTAAGAGGCTTTTACCGAGCAAATTTCTTTTTACTAGCTAAGTGGGGAATATAATTCTCTTAGGTTTACACAAAATAGAGCATTACAAATTTATACGATACCCTACAAATAACTTCTATTCATAACAATCTGTGTAGAAAACATAATTTAAAATATTGTATTTACCTTAACTTCCTCAAGCTCTGGGTAGTATATTTTCTCGCAAATCAACTGTGCAATTCTGTCTCCACTTTTGACTTCAAAATCACTATCAGAGTGATTAAATAAAATGACTTTTAAGACTCCTCTGTAGTCTTCATCCACAACCCCAGCTGTAAGCATAAATGTGTTACTTTAAAGCCCTTAAAAGCATGTGGTTTGACTTACCTCCAACATCAATAAAGTTTTTGGCTGCAAGACCAGACCTGGGGGCGATACGTCCATAGCAACCTTCTGGCAGTTCAATTTTAAGCCCCGTGTCGATCATGGCTTTACCCCTGGCAGGAACTGTACAGTCAAATGCACTTTTTAAGTCATAACCGGCTGCTTTAACAGACCCTTTAGTTGGAGGATACGCATCTGGCACTGATTTAGAGTATCTTAATACCAACTTGGAGGTAACATCTGCTGCAGAAGGCATTTTCTTAGCTGTATTATCTGACGAACAACCTCTCTCAAACAAAGGGAATTTATTAATGAGCTCCGCGCCTAAAATCTTATGAAGAGACGCGGAAATTTGGCGCAAAACCATATTTTAACATATTTTAGGTTAGAATCTAACCGTCAAATTCAGAAGCGGTTGTATGTAGCTGTTCATGCCGCGTTTTGATAAACTCAGCATGCGTTGAACATTTTTTAATATATTACTTTAAATAAAAAACATTTTTTTACAAAAAAAAAAAACACCAAACAGACGCTAAACCAACTTTAACTTAAACCAAGACCCCCTCATTAAAAAAAAAAACACCAAACCACAAAAAACCAAAACAAACTCTGGCACCAACAGCTGCAATTAGCCGCTTGTTCAAATTCAAACTTACCGTTGGACAGTAGGGATGGAAAACTCGTTACCCGGTTTTGAATTGTAATCTTTTATTAGGAAAAAAATCCGTTTTTTTTTTTGTAAACGGTTAGAGTATTTAGAAAATCGGTTAATCGGTTATTCTAAAACTTATGCGTGAAGTTTGTATAAATGTTCGCCTGCGGCACTAGATCTTTAGTTTTGTGATATTTTAAATTGTAACACTTCTTTAAAATTTAAAAATAGACCTTCAAATTTCTAAAAAAATTTTGTCTGCTGTGCCTGCTGGTGTAATGAATGTGGTCCACATTCATCATTATTTCGTAGTCAAGATTATTTTATTCGTACTGATTCATTGATTAGAGTTTGTAGATTTTATGACATCAAAACGCAATACTTGTGTAATTTTGACCTATTTTGGTAAAATAGGTCAAATAAAATAATTTTACAATGTTAAATTTAATAGAAGAGTCATTTTTGGTTAACAGTGGTGCCTTTTTTGTCAGAAAAAGTGCCACTTCAGGCCCCCGTACCTGAGCTACGTTCCTGTGTGGGAAAGTTATGTTTTGTTTTTGAAAAAATATTTCGGAAAAAACTTTTCCCGAAGCCCCGGCTGGCTCGGTCTAAATATTAATACACAATATGTAATTTCTTTCTTTTCAATTTAAAAACTAAACCAACACAAGCACGTGTTAAAACAAACCGTCTTCTGAGATGCGCAAAAATACAAACAGCAAACGCCGATCGTGTGGACGGCGTCAATTCCTCTAAAAAAAGCTTTACCCCTGACTAAAAAAAGGTCCTCACCTACCTCTGGAAAGAGTTTGACCATTTTTATAAAACTGGTTTAAATCCAAGAATAACCGGTCAACCGGTTTTTTAAATACTTGTAACCGGTCACAAAAAAACGTTTTTGTTAGTAACCGGTTATGATTGAGAACCGGGTATGAGTATTTGATCCCTACCACAGAACATCATACCCATACCATAGAATACTCCCAGAACACCAAAAAATACAACAACGTACGCTGAACGCCATTGTTCATTTCGTAGGGTAGAGATTTTGTGTTTTCTATTTAGTTATTTAATAAATTTTATATCAAAAAATGAGGGAAATTGTACACATTCAAGCCGGACAATGTGGTAACCAGATTGGAGCAAAAGTAAGTTTTCATTTTTTGGTTGTATTTTGTTTTATCGAATTTTTCAGAGCACGGCCATCTTGCTGTTTAGCAAAGCTGTTTCAGGTTTTATATTTAAAGTCTTTCCCAATAATCTAAACGAATGCTTTTATTGTTTATAGTGTATATTAAATGATAAATAAGCTGGTTTTACTCAATATTTTAACAGTTTTAAATGAATAGCTTTGGGCGGATGCCGGCCGGCGTTTTAGCAATGTCTGTAACCAGGAAAAAGTATGGGGTGGCTCACGAATCGTGAGTCACGATCTTGAAATGTATCGTATTTTATGCAAATGGGGCTTTTCAGGGAGGCTCAATTTTTTTTCAGGGGGGCTCTTTTTTTCTTAACGAGCAACAAAGCACTATGCCTCCTCCCTCCTTATGTAGTGGCAATATTATAGAAATAATAAAAATAATATTGCATTTAATGGAATGATTATAACAGGAGACGTTCAAGTCTTATGTAAGCAAATTTTGGGCAAAATTCATACACTTTATAGTATTCTTTTATTAAAGGCTGTAGTGATTTTATATATTAGCTACCCCCTCCAATAGGGTGGGGGGTGTTAGGGGGGTACCCAAAATATAAAATCTCAACAGCCTTTAATAAAGCGAGAATCAGGGTATGAAGTGTATGAATTTTGCCCAAAATTTGCTTTCGTAATACTTAAACGTCCCCATACTATACCTATAGGACCTTATATGGTCTGTTTTTTCAAGCAAAATAGTAAATTAAAAATCGCACAGTAAAAATTTTTACAACAGGTTTGAATAGTATATGTCTGTGTATAGAATATTATGTTTTATAAAATAAACAGGGTGGCCACTCTCTGGAAAACCGGGAAAAGTCAGGGAATTTGACCGACTGGGAAAAGTCAGAGAAAAGTCAGGGAATTTTGTGAAAAGTCTGGGAAAAATTTGAAAAAAGCAAAAATTTAAGAAAAATTATATAAATTAAAGAAAAAGTTTTCTAATGATTGCCAGATTTGTAATAGTTTTGCCTACGAAATTGTTATTAGCTATAAAGCAGTAGGAAACACGCAAAAAAATACTATATTTTTTGCGAATTTTATGTATTAATTAAAATTTTCGTCTGCTGCCCTAATGTTGTGCTTTTTTTACAAATGCATGTATTTTTTTTTAATTTCTGAAGGCCTAATTAATAACTTACCTACTTTTTTGCATATAATTTAAAAAATTTCGTTTTTATTAAAAATAAATTCATCTTTTATTTTTTATTTGTGAAGACTTAGTTTACTGTTTAAAAATTACTTTTTTGCATATTATTTTAAAAATTTTCGCCTGCGGCGCTAATATTTTGCTTATTCGTATATTTTCTTTCGATTTATGAAGGTCTCATTTGTTTATATACAGTGCGGTCCAAAAGTCACCCCCCCCCTTTTTAACTTTTGAACGAGTTGAGATATCGACTTCAAATTTAGAACTCTTATATAAGACAACTTAAACTATCTTTTAGCATATTTTTGATATTTTCAGCTTTTAATATGTGGGCAGGGGGGCATGGGTGTACATTTTTTTAAATAGAAAGGGGGGTCGTGTGATACATCATTTTAAAGCTTATAAAATTCTCTATTTAACTCCATATTTTTAAATTAAAAAAAAAAATTGGGTTTAAAATGGGGTTACACGACCCCCCTTTCCATTTAAAAAAATGTGTCCCCATGCCCCCCTGCCCACATTTTAAGAGCTGAAAGTATTAAATATATGCTAAAAGATAGTTTAAGTTGGACTTTTTTTGGACCGCTCTGTATATATTTTTTTGATTTATGAAGGCTGTATTTGTTTTTTTTTAGTTAATAATTTTATTTTGTTTTTTTTTACTTTCATTAAATAAATAGAAAGCAAATACTTACTCAATTATTGTCTAAAGTAAACTAATAAAAAAGTGTTAGAACCATAGTTTTAGTATCTTTAAATAAAATACGCCCTATCCGAATAGAAAATTAAATTAAAAAAGTTGTTTTTTTGTCATAAGACTCTTCTTATTGGTCAGGGAAAAATCAAAAAAATTGCCTGGAAAACCGGGAAAAGTCAGGGAAATTCGTTTCTGAAAAATTGTGGCCACCCTGAATAAATTACGCAGTATATTCGTACATCCAATATTCGAATCTGTTTTGAAAATATTCACTGTGCGATTTTTAATTTACTATTTTGCTTGAAGAAACAGACCATAGTATCAGTTATTATTATCTGATAAATTTATAATTTTATTTTTTTTTGTTTACAGTTCTGGGAAATTATATCTGATGAACATGGTATTGACCCTACTGGAGCTTACCATGGAGACTCTGACCTCCAACTCGAAAGAATCAGTGTATACTACAATGAAGCTTCAGGAGGAAAATATGTACCAAGAGCAGTCTTGGTTGATTTGGAACCTGGAACTATGGATTCTGTCCGTTCCGGAACTTATGGACAAATTTTCCGTCCAGACAACTTTGTATTTGGACAGTCTGGGGCTGGAAACAATTGGGCCAAAGGTCACTACACTGAAGGAGCTGAATTAGTAGACTCAGTATTAGATGTAGTAAGGAAAGAAGCCGAAGGCTGCGACTCTTTGCAAGGTTTCCAACTCACACATTCACTTGGAGGAGGTACCGGATCTGGTATGGGAACTCTCCTTATTTCCAAAATCAGAGAAGAATACCCTGACAGAATCATGAACACATACTCTGTAGTACCCTCGCCAAAAGTATCTGACACAGTAGTAGAACCATACAATGCCACATTATCAGTTCATCAACTGGTAGAAAACACAGATGAAACTTTCTGTATTGATAACGAAGCTCTCTATGACATTTGCTTTAGGACGTTGAAACTTACCACCCCCACATATGGAGACTTGAACCATTTAGTATCTCTTACAATGTCTGGAGTTACCACATGCCTTAGATTCCCTGGTCAGTTGAACGCCGATCTTCGGAAATTAGCTGTAAATATGGTACCATTCCCTCGTCTCCACTTCTTTATGCCCGGATTTGCACCCCTTACCTCCAGAGGCAGTCAGCAGTACAGAGCTCTCACTGTTCCGGAACTTACCCAACAAATGTTTGATTCTAAAAACATGATGGCCGCCTGCGACCCCAGACACGGACGTTACCTAACAGTCGCCGCAGTATTCAGAGGAAGGATGTCAATGAAAGAAGTAGATGAACAGATGATGAACATTCAAAACAAAAACAGCAGTTACTTTGTAGAATGGATCCCCAACAATGTAAAGACAGCTGTTTGTGACATTCCACCAAGAGGTCTTAAAATGTCGGCCACCTTTATCGGTAACTCGACTGCTATCCAGGAACTATTTAAACGTATTTCCGAACAATTCACTGCCATGTTCAGGCGTAAAGCTTTCTTGCATTGGTACACCGGAGAAGGTATGGACGAGATGGAATTCACGGAAGCTGAATCCAACATGAACGATTTAGTCTCAGAATACCAACAATACCAAGAAGCCACCGCTGACGAAGATGCCGAATTCGATGAAGAACAAGAGGCTGAAGTTGATGAAAACTAAATTTACAAAAACCGAGACTTTGTCGAATGTTGCTTAACATATTTGTATATAACATTATTGTTTTTTATATTTTTTTATTGTACATTCCCGTTTGTAAATTCGAATTATTCGGTACTGAATAAGGTAAGAAATATATTTAAATCGAAAACATTTCTTATTCAAGACCGACTTTTAGTTGCGTTTTCCAGTGCAAAAACATGTTAAATTGAAACTCATTTTATGTTTTTGTATATTTTGTATTAAAAGACAGGTATTAAAGCAGTAACATAAAACAGTTTTTTATTTAATCTACCATTACCTAAGTTACTCACTTCCAGATAATACTAACAAAACAAAAAAATAATAAAACTAACATTAGGGTTAACGTTTCGTTTTTATTATACTAGCCATTGTTAAAAAAATAATGGCTACTATAAAGAAAAAACATAGTTGACAAAATTTTTTTTAAAAATCCATAATATAACAGTTTTATATAATAGAATTTTGAATAATCATTCATAAAAAATAATGTACAGTGCTGTCCAAAAGTCACCCCCCCCCCTTTAACTTTTGAACGAGTTGAGATATCGACTTCAAATTTAGAACTTTAAATAAGACGACTTAAACTATCTGTTAGCATATATTTGATATTTTCAGCTCTTAAAATGTCGGCAGGGGGGCAAGGGGGGACATTTTTTTAAATGGAAAGGGGGGAAGTGTGATACATCATTTTAAATCTTATAAAATTCTCTATTTAAACTAACATTTTTAAATTTTTTGAAAAGGTTTTTTAAGGTTTTGATTTTGCAATTTTTTGTGCTAAAACATTGGATTTTTTAAGTTTTTTTTTATAAATTTTTATTTATGTCAACTAAAATTATCTTAAAAGTCTAATTAACATTTTTTTATGATGAAATTAGGCATTTTTAAAAAATTATTTGTTTTTTTTAGAGGAATTTTGACATTAATACCCATTTTCAACCCCATTTTAAACCCAAAAAAATTATTTTTTTTAATTTAAAAATATGAAGTTAAATGAAGAATTTTATAAGCTTTAAAATGATGTATTACACGACCCCCCTTTCCATTTAAAAAAATGTGCCCCCATGCCCCCCTGCCCACATTTTAAGAGCTGAAAGTATTAAATATATGCTAAAAGATAGTTTAAGTTGTCTTATTTAAAAGTTCCAAATTTGAAGTCGATATCTTAACTGGTTCAATAGTTAAGAGGGGGGGTGACTTTTGGACCGCTCTGTATATTATGTAAGTCTTGATTCTGGTGTTATTTTTGAAATATCTACATCTAAAAAACCGGTAACTCCAGCCTTGGCTGTCGAGGAGATTTTCTCTAAGAACTGGAATTCAGGTATTTTTTTGTTTAGCTGCAACCCAGCTCCCCAATAGCACACTTTGTTCTACGAATATTCTTAGAACATTCTAAGTAGGAAATAATATTCTTAGAAACTCCTTAGAATGTTTGTGTTATTAGGTCTAATTCTTAAGAAATGTTTATTATATCAGAACAAAACTTTAAGCTTAAGGCTTTTAGTGGATTGCTTGGGGGGTTTAGTTTTTCTCTACTCTACCAAATAAGGGTAGTTTACTGGAATAAAAAACGAAAAATTTAATTTAAATATAAATGGCGCCTTAAAATTTAGTAACCTACCTAAATTTTAAGGCGCCTTCGCCAGAATTGTAAAGGGGCCCTAACCCTATTTTAATCTTTTCATAATCACCGAAAATAATAAAGCAATAAATTAGTTCGTTTAACAACAAAATAATCAAAATCTTAAAACATTTTCGCGATAAAGTGCGGTCAAACCGTTTTTTTGTTCAGTATTTTGTTTGCTAGATCTATATATAGGCAATTCATAATACAAAAATTTGTTTTGTTTGTTGTCTTCGTCAAAGCATATTGTGTTACAGGCAACTATATACATATATGTATATAGTTCTCTGTATTTACAGTTGTATATACTCAATTTAAAATTTGGATCTTTGCATTTACAGCACAGAACTGAAGGTTGATGTTAAGTTCTGTGATTTACAGTTGCACTCAATTCAAAAAGTCCTATAAATGCTGCTGAAACCTAAAATGAGCTTCTTTATAACACCTTTAGTAACCGGTTCATGGTTGAAAAAAAAAATAGTTAAATAGTGCTAGTAGTGAAAAAACTAATATATAAACTACGGTAGAGAAGACTATTATAGCCTCGCACTCTTAAATCTAATACGATCGGCTATAAAAAATGTCTTCTCTACCTTGGAATATAATTACTATTATTGCATTATGACTTCATGAAATTAACAACAATTTGTAGACCCCCTTGGAAATATGTGGTCGAATACGTAATTTTAGAAGCTTTAAACTGAGGTATCACACGACTCCCTTTGCATTTGAACATTTCCACTGCTAAAATTTTATTAGTTAAAAATATCAAGTATGTGTTAAAACAGAGTTTGTGATGTCCCATTTAAGTTTTTCTAACTTTAAGTTAATACATGGTGTATCAGAACTCACGTTAAAAATTTTACATATGCATGTGTACAACAATAAACAAGTATTGAGAAAAATTTGGATGGTGGGTGTAGGTTAGGGTGACCCACCGAAATTTCAAATTGAAAAATTTGGAGGTCTCACCCCTTAAATTTGTTTATTGGGGTAAGAGTATCATCGGTATCATCCCTGTTTTTTTTTTCAGAATTTTTGAAAACAATCTAGAGGTCGCTAACAGCCATTTTTTAAAACGATATGTTTCCTAAACTTTTTTATTTTTTTTTTAAGGTCCAAGGCTTTTTTATTTAAATCTTTTTAAAACGACACGGTATAAAGGGATAGTAAATGGATAACCTAAAAAAAAACAGCAAGTTTTCTTTCAAATTGGCGGAGTTGTGCCCTTTTAAGTTCGAAAATACACTACATTGCTTTCATTGTTTCCTAAACTTTTTTATTTTTTTTTTAAGGTCCAAGACTTTTTTATTTAAATCTTTTTAAAACGACACGGTATAAAGGGATAGTAAATGGATAACCTAAAAAAAACAGCAAGTTTTCTTTCAAATTGGCGGAGTTGTGCCCTTTTAAGTTCGAAAATACACTACATTGCTTCATTTTAGGCGTAATGACAGGCACAAATTTTTTTTCATTGTCTTAAAATATTGTGCGTGTAGCCCAATATGTCCCCACATAAAAACCTCTATATATATTTTAATTGGATTTACGGGGTATCCAGAAAAAAATTTATATATACATTTTTGATTTGAAGGATAATTTGAAGGATTTGAATAAAAAATCTTTCGGACTTTTAAAAATAAAAAATAAAAATTCTAAAGAAACATATATTTTTAAAAAATGGCTGTGAGCGACCTATAGATTTTTAACAAAAATTCTGAAAAAATTCAGGGATGATACTCTTACCCCAATTAACAATTTTAAGGGGTAAGACCTCCAAATTTTTTAATTTTAAATTTTGGTGGGTCACCCTAGTGTAGGTATGTATAAAATTTTGAGAAAATAACGTTTTGTTTTGACCAATCCCAGAAGCTGTTACAAATACCTATAAAAGTGAGTTAACACAATCCGTTTTGTTCATGCACATGAAAATTTTTAAGGTGTATAGATACATACATGTATATTAAATATAGTCAATTTTGAATATAACTCTTACTCTCCAGGGTGTCACAATTGTGACTTTACTTCTTTATTTTTTCTTTAAGGCAATATTAATCTAAAATACTTATATAGACTTTCTATGTATGCAAACAAATATGCAAATTTAATTCAGTATAATACAGCTCTCCTGAAACTCTAAGGAAACAAAAACTTGGGCAAAAACTAAAAAAAAATCGGTTTAGTTTTTATTCTTTTTTTCTTCTTTTTAGGAACAGAAAATATAAAAAAAATTAAATCGAACAATTATCATTAGTTTAGTCTCGGGAGGGTAAGAGATAATCCGATACACGTTTGAAATAAAATAGTTTTTGGTATTAAATTAAATAAGATTCAAACAATAGAAGTAAGAAATTTAATTATCTTCTGGCTCTTGAATAATATCCTAAAACAGAAAATCAGGAAATTAGATTTTTCATACAATGTTGGAATTTTCCAAATACGTATAACGTACATATTTGGCATTAATGATCAGATATTTTAACTAAATATATTGGAATTTTTGTATCCACTCATGATATGTTTTTTTTTTCAAATAATGCTACAAGTTTTATGCTACATAACTTTCTTATTTTAAAAGGGTTTCTTTTCAATTATGATAGGCTTTGTGTCGTTACCAAGCTTGATTAATGCTGAAAATTTGAAGTCTATCGGATTATTCTTTCTTGAGTTATCAAGCCGGAAACAAAACTTGACTTAAGGACGGACGGTTATTTTAAAAATGTATTTAGTATTGTAAATACTGCACTTCGATACGTTTTTGTTTCAATTTAGACAACATTTTTCTTTTTTCGGATCCGAAGTAAACGTATATACAGGATGTTCAGTAAATGATGTCATTAATTTTAAGGGGTGATATGAAAAATATAAAAAAAAGTTCCTATAAACATGTATAAAAATGCGTCGTAAGGGTACTAAGCCCCTTTGAAAGTGGCTAAAAAATTCGGTATTTATTTAATAACTCAGGAACACTTTGAGGTACAGCAACAAGGTTTTGAATGTAAACTAACCTTAATAAGAGCCATCTTCGTATGTTATCCTCATGTACTTATTTTAAACAGGGGTGTGCGAAACTGAGGGCCTTATTAGCTTTTTGTCACAAACTTTAATCGGTGTAACTTTTTTGTAATTTTATTTTTGGAATATGATTCCTCAGGTCAAAATAGATAAAAAATGTACTCTTGTTCTAATACTGTAGGATTAACCGTTTTCGAGAAAAAATCATTTGAAGGTGAAATTTCACGGATCGAGGACGAAAAATTAAGTACTAATATGTTTAAAACCAAAATTTCAGTGATGCAGGGTTATTCTATATCAAAAAATAAGAAAAAAAGTTTCTATACATATAGGTCGAAAACTCGCCTTTAAAGCTACTATGGTCCTTTAAAAATGGTGCATTTGTAGGAGCCCATAGCTCCCTTAGGATTGATTTTTGGAAGTACCTGTATATGAGTTTTTTTCTTAGTTTTTGTACATTCACCTTGCATCATTGAAATTTAGGTTTTCAACATTTTCGTATTTAATTTTTCGTCCGTGAAGTCCCCTTACGCAAATCACCCGGTGAAAAAATAACAAGAGTGTTCTGTTACCATCCACTACTACCCTTTAAAATATCAACCCGTGTGCATTTATTGCAATTTCAACATAGGAATTCATCGTTATTTTATTATAGTTCTCCGCATGAAATAAAGTCTCCGACGAAAGGGGGAGGAATCACTCGCGCTCTCTTCTTTCCGTCAAAAGCGTTATAAGGCGTGCGTGCCTGCAACTGGCCTCCCACTTGCACACACATTCCAAACATATTTCCCGTAGCCACAGATGCGTCAAAGTATATAGGGAGCAGTCAATAGTAAAATATTATCACCCACATCTTAGCTAGGGCCCCTAGCCTAGGGGCGACAGATTTAGATTGTTTTGGTAGTATAGAAGGCGGCCGTTTTTTAAGTTTGCTCGGAACGGTCAAAATCCCTTAGCTCTTTGACATATAAATACTAACTATTTGAAACTTACCTTGTTTCTTTTGCCAAACATGGAATAAAAGGTTACTAAAGAAGACGATTTTTGTCCAGTATTTTGATTAAAAACTTGACACCGATCGAAAGGTGGACAATACAAGTGTAAACTAATAGCTGTATCTACATTTGAGGCATTTTCCACACGATGCAATCCTTGAGAATCTAAAAAATATTAATTACAAGCCAAGATACCAAAAAAAAGAAAGTGTTCGATATTATTTGAGGTTAAAATTAAACATAAAAATGAAAAGAAAATAAATAAAATAAAAACAAAACAAGAATGTATTAGGATCGGCGAGGATTGGAAAAAAAGTACTGTAATTATAATAGTACGTAAGCTTAAATTATCTTAAAATATAATATAATATATAAATTATCTTATAATATATATAATATAATCTAGGCTATTAGCTATTGCTTAAAGCAAACCAGAGACTTTAGTTTAGATCATAGTTACTAAACCAAATATTGATTATAATACTGTTACAATTGTTAAATAATCTGACCAAGTTAAATTGCTATCTAGCGTAAGTCCTAATTATTTTACGTTTTTGTTGGCCAGAACTTATTTGCTTTCTCTAAATTAAGGATAAATTTGTAACAAGTTTATCCAGATTATTTGTTGCCCAAACCATTACTGGTTTTTATATTATTATGTACTTTTAAAAATTATAAAGTTTTATTTTCGCCTTACCGTTTATATAACAAACATCGTTAAGATTCAATTTTTTCCTTCCAAGCTCTTGAAGTTGTTCTCCACTATGTTTGGGCCAGGAAAATCTGACTTCCTCTAAACTTCCCTGAAGCATCTTCATGAAACAATGTGAGTTGGAATGGTCGTGAATACTGGAACCATGTCCCTCGCCCCAACAAAGGGCTATTAAGTTAAATTTCCCATTTCCAACGTTAACTAAATTTCTGGTGTATCTGAAAATTTAAATAAAAATGTAACTATGGTACCTAATTGTGTTAGGTTAATATGATTATCTGGACCAGTCCGATTTCTAAGACAAGTAATAAAATTATTTATAAAACTTTAAATAACCAGAGGAAACCTCTAATAAAATTACACATTGTTTTAGTGCAGCAGGCTAAAATTTTTAAAAATATTCAGGTTTCGCATTTCTAAGATTTAGAATTTTTAAACGCATTTTCTAAACACCTTGCCAATAAACACACTTATGTCAGCAACATGGCATAGAGAGATTATTTAGGAAACATTTTCCATATAACTTAATATATGGCATTCATGTGTTGGCAGTATAACAGGTTATGTGGCATTTAAGGCCGTGTCCAAGGGGTAATATTTCTAAAAGAAATCGTCTGCGGGGCTATAGCTTTTTTACTCCCCTAAAAGGATAACGATACAAAGCGAAGCAAATATGCAGGCTCTTTTCCAAGTGGAGCTTCAAATTATTAAAAATTTTCGCCTGCGGCGCTAGACTTTTCTTGCATTTAAACTTTGATTAGTAACATAAGATAAATGTCCCAAATATCGGACACGACCCAACTATCGGACACTTTTTCACGTTTTTTCAAAAAACAAGATATTTAGGTAATAAAATCAAAAAAATATTTTTTATTTGAAATTATGAACATATTTGAATCAGAGCGTAAGTATCATTTGCCATTAATATCGTATTTTTTAAGCCCTAATAACACATAAGCAGCCATGAAATATATATCCTTTTTCTAAGCAAAGTAAGTAAGCCAACGTTTAACTGTAAAATGATTTTTTTAATATAAGTAATTGTTAAAATGTCTATAAAACTCTTTTTAATTCATAATATTGTAGTTTTATACCATTTTAAACCATTTTTGATGTTATTTTAAAGATATTTTTATATTAAATCGGTGTCCGATAAATAGGAGAATAAAATATAGGCAGTTCCATATATCGGACGGGCGTCCGATATATAGTACAATGTAGATTTACTTTTAATTTCCAATATAAAATAAAGGAAATATATTTTTAAAACAAATATTATATAAAATGATTCTAAAGAGTATAAAGCTTTTTCTACCCATTTATCGGACTAGCACTTTCTTTCAAATAAGCGGTTTATTAGGCATTTTTAGTAACTGTCCGATATTTGGGTCTACCCTATAATTTTGTAAGACCTAAATATCGTACACCATAAATTAATGCAGAGTCCATGGACTTGCAATATTATCTGGATGATAATTTAAGTATATCGCCAATGTTTTTTTTATAGATCTTAGCTATAGTTAATTATAATCATGTAATTATTCATTTCTGTTCAGGAAATCGTTATTTTAATACTCCTATTAATTTGAAAAACACATATTAGTCAAGAAAATAATATAAAATTTTATAATATTTTGTCATAAAACCAGCAGCAAGTAAGTTTATAAAAAATAATGACAAATATACACATTTGCATTATATTAATAAATATATTTTTTTAAATTTCTTTATTCGTTATACATAGTCCGATAATTGGGACACAACTAGTCCGATATTTAGGACAAGGTGTCCGATATTTGGTGCATTCGTGCTTTTTTTTATATTTCATTTAATATAAAAAAAACTACAAAATATATATTTTATAGTTATTAAGGTTCATATGTAATTTAAACACACCATCAAAGTCCGAAATTGCTCTAAAGTGTCCGATATATGGGACAGTTACCTTATCTAAAATTAAAATAGAACGAAATAGAAAGAAAAAAATTGTTTTAAAAAATCTTTTAAATAAAATTTATGGCCGGCACTCGGACAGAAAAAATAAAAATAAATAAAATTTGCATTTTTAGGTTTCGAATGAAATAGGATTCTTAAAAAATATCTATTGTAAATTGTATGCGCGGTATTGCCACACTGTTCCTTATGTAAATCTATTTATTACGTTCAACTTATATCTTTAGTTCATGAGTTTCATAATTTCGTACTGCTTAATCAAATTTGCTAATACAGTTTTTAAGTTAAGTAATTTTTAAATATAATAGATAAGTTTTAGTAAAATAGTCATAATATTTAATGTTTGCATTACGTTGTGTCAAAAAATCTCGATTTTAGAAATCAAAAACGCTCCGTTGTTTAACAGTTGCTTCTTCAAAAAGTCCAAACCAAATCAATTCACTCAAAGCACTCAAACTTTGAAAAAAAATGGTACCTGCTTTTCGAATAAAATGAAATAAAGAAAATTTTGGGGAGGGGGGATATATTTTTTTTAGTTACTCCCAGCTAGTAATGTTTCTAAATATGTATGAAGTATGAAGCCTTCTTTTGGAAATCTAAATCTATAATTATTTTGGGGTAACTTTGTTTAATAGAATAGAAAAATTAGTCATATTTTATTTTTTTTTTCAAAACTAATTAAAAATAAACGGGACATCATGAAATTTTTACAGTAATTTATAGTACATATAAGGAAAATAACCCATAACATAATGTTTTTTTTTTGTTTTGTGACATATTTGCGTTAATTTTGGCAAAATTAAAAAAATAAATCAACCATATTTATTCCGCCATTTTGAATTTTAAGTTTTTGAGTATTGTTTCGTATTTAGACTGCCAGAAGAAGGCTTTTTATCAAATTTCAGCTAAATCGGACACTTGGAAAAAATTTGAATTGAATTGAATGAATCTCGAATTTTTTTTTCAGATTTTTTCGTAGTCAGAGCTGCAAAAAATAGCCCGAGTCAAAAAAAAAACTGACTTGTGTCACTTTTTTTTTTCTTGGACCAATTTGGATGTTTTCCATTACGATTTTTCTTTCTTAAATATTCAAACTAAATTATTTATGGGACTAAATAGTTTTTAATCGTAAATCTGTAATTATTTTAGGGTAATTTTGTTTAATATATGAATAGGATAGAAAAATTACTCATATTTTACCGATATCACATTTTTTACGAAAAAATAGTAAAAAAAATAAAAAAAAAATTAAAAAAATGCGATATTGGGCTGGTTCAACATTTTTGAAAAATGTCCGATTTAGCTGAAATTTGGCATAAAGGCTTCGTTTGGTTATATTAATATATTATTTTTTTTTACTATTTTTTCGTAATCAGTAGTGCAAAAAATGGCGCTATGCAAAAAAGCAGACTTATTACACTTTTTTTTCTGGGTCCACTATGCGAGGGCTCGCGAAATTAAGAATCAAATAAAGACTAGGACTTATTTTTGAATTAAATCGGCACTTATTTCACTTACCATCATGTCGACTATTATTACATAGTGGCTTATCTATTGATGTCTATAAATAGATATTTCATATTGGTATATCCCAAAAAGGTAAAATAACAGCATCAAAATGTTGGTCCAGTTAGTGAAATTTGGTTTGGAGTAGTAGTACCGATTATTTAGATAACAAAGCCACACAAAAAGAAACAAAAAATGATTTTTTTCGGAGACCATTATATTCATATGTATTTTGAGGCGCTGAATCCGAATTTGAGCAAAATAGCACCTTAACCGATTTGTTTTGGAGATAACTTTCCCTAAATTTACTCGAAAATAACGTTTTTTGAGGTTATTTCCAAAAGTAATCGGATGAGGTGCTATTTTGACCTTAAATTGGGATACAGTGCCTCAAAATACATATAAATACAATGATCTCCAAAAAAATTTTTGACCTTTTTTTTGTGTGGCTACGTGTGTGGCCACAAATAGAAAAAAAAGGACAAGATTTTTTTTGGAAACCATTAAAATTATTGGCAATTAATACAAACAATAATTAGCTAAATATTATGAAAACAATTTAAAAAAAAAACTAAATTTTCAAAAGTCAGTTCAAAGTATTTATTTGGTCTCCGAAAAAATTCTTGACCTTTTTTTTGTGTGGCTACGTGTGTGGCCACAAATAGAAAAAAAAGGACAAGAAATTGAGGTCAACTTAGCACCTCATCCGAATAGTTTTGGAGATAACCTCAAAAAACCTTATGTCCGAGTATGAAAATAACGTTTTTTGGGGTTATCTCCAAAACTAATCGGATATACTATTTTGACCTCAAATTCGGAGAATGGTCTCCTAAAAAATTCCAGACCTTTTTTCTTTTTGTGTGCCTGTGTAATTATACCGATTATTAAGATAATTATGTTATAATTATGTTGTACTGTGAGATTCAGATATAAGGTACGAAATTAAGGGGTGATATCTACCTTACTTGTATATAAAATTGTAAATTTTGCGAAACCCCGGTAAATGAATACCAAAAGTCCGGCCTGTGATAATAAGGCACTACTTATTGAAGATATGAATATATTAAATTTTGACTTGATAATTACAGTAGATAAACTGAGGCAATTATAAATAATTAAGTCTAATATGTTCAAAATAGAATAAAATAGATAATTTTAGTGAGGTAAGTAACCCACTTTTAAGTACATATAGCATAGATACCCGCTTAAAACAATATAATAATAGAAATTATATACCAAGGTAGAGAAGACATTTTTTATAGCCGAGCGTATTAAATCCTGAGCTGCGTAGCAGCGAGGGATTTAAGAGAGTGAGGCTATAATAGTCTTCTCTAGTTTATATATAAGTTTTTTCACTACTAGCACTATTTAACTATTTTTATTCAAATAATAAAATAAATTATTAACAGAAATTGTATTTCTTGAAATTTTCGTAAAAATCAAGTAGGCTTGATCAATGACATTTGCTCAAATAAATACTTTGAACTGACGTTTAAAAAGTTAGTTTTTTTATTTATTTTTTTATAATATTTAGCTAATTATTGATTGTATTAATTGATAATAATTATAATTAATTATATTTAATAAATTAAAAGTTATTTAAAGCTATTTTCTTAGGTTTACTTACTAAAATTTGCACATTGAACTGAAATATCTAAAATGACAGAAATCAGTTGTTTATAAAATGTACTCCTACTAGGAGAGAAAAAAGTAATATTGCCGTAGGCGAAGAAAACTGATTTCCCATGATAAATAATGGTATATTTTCAGACTGTGAAATAAATTTTCTTCAAATATATTTATTTTATTTATTTAAAATCATTCGGGACCATCAAATGCGTTTTATACCATACTGGACTAACAATATTTCAAATAATTTAAGTGCTACAAATCTATTCTAAACCAATAATAGTTTTTTCTCTCTTAGTAGGAGTAAATTTTATAATAAATTTATTTCTATCACTTTACATGTTTCAGTTCTTTGTGCAATTTGTACTAATTAAAGCCAAGAAAATAGCTTTAAATAACTTTTTACTTATTAAATATAATTAATTAAAATTATTGCCAATTAATACAAACAATAATTAGTTAAATATTATGAAAACAATTAAAAAAAAAACTAAATTTTCAAAAGTCAGTTTAAAGTATTTATTTGAGCAAATGTCATTGATCAAGGCTACTTTATTATTTGAATATAAAAAGTTAAATAGTGCTAGTAGTGAAAAAACCTATATATAAACTACGGTAGAGAAGACTATTATAGCCTCGCACTCTTAAATCCCTTGCTGCTATGCAGCTCGGGATTTAATACGGCTATACAAAATGTCTTCTTCACCTTGGTATATAATTATTATTAATGGAAAAATATACCTAACAAAAGAAAAAATTGGACTACTACACCAGTGCCCTAAAAGAAGGTTTAGTGCCCCCCAAATAAATTATTTTTTTTAGATGGCAATCGGCTGCTTTCCAGTAAAAATTCTTTTGAAGATCCTCTGGTAAACTGTTAGGGATATAGATCTAAGTCTTAAATTAGCCTTGCTTATTAAAAAATAAGCCGTGAAGATATATAATGCTACGCATTCCTTATACACGGTGTATTTGAAATAGCGTCGGAAAAAAAAACCAGATCATCTTTGTGACCCCAAAAATCGATTCAGAAAGAAAAAAATTGGAAAAAAAAATCTAAAAAAAATCTTTAGAAAACCTTAAATCCAGCCTACAGACGACGTATCTGTAAGCTTTATCATCGCGCTTCAAATTTGCAAAATGTAAGGTTGTCAGATTTTGTCGATTCCGTATTTACTGTTTGACAAAATAACTTTTATCGTCTTTTAATCATCATAGAATTTTATCAACAATAATTATAAAGTACCGTAAAAAATGTTAAAATAATAACCAAAGATGTACTTGCCATATTCATAATCTTCACCTACAAACTATTTAACAGATGTTGTTTTTAACAGATGCTGAAACTTAACGGGTCAACTTTCACTCACACAACTTTAACTCACACTTGCAGATTTTTTAATAGAAAAAATACCATATTACTAGTAGTGTAAAGTTTTTGGCAACTCTAAATACATGTAATCTATTCAAAATGTGTACCTTTTATTATATTCGGAGATATTTAACTTTTTTTTACATTTTGATCAGTATTTTATACAGCACAAATCCAAATTTCCCATTGCACGTAAAAATAGCCCCCTGCTGGGATGTAAACAACAGTTTTCTTCTTCTTCTTCTTCAATTTTTGGCTTTGTATTTTACATTTCAGCCATCGGGTTGCTTGGTGGTTACATCAGTAACTAGAAGTAGTGAGAGCCAGATGTATAAGACTAACGACCAAAAATTATAGAAATTTTAAGGGAAAACAAAAGTTTTGCTACAGTCAAAACAATACGAAAAAATAAATGTAACCGACGAGGATTGGTTGGATAGCCCTGGCAGCTCAAACCACAGATCTGAAGTGTCTGAGAGAGAGAGAGAGAGAGAGAGAGAGAGAGAGAGAGAGAGAGAGAGAGAGAGAGAGAGAGAGAGAGAGAGAGAGAGAGAGAGCTACGACTTTTCTAATTCGATTCTCAGAAAATTAATTTGACCAGTATTTTTTGCAATAAATCGTAGTTTCAATAATAAATAGTTAAAAATCATTGCAGTGGTTTATGTGCGTTATTTTCCTGTAGTGATTAGACAATTTTTGTTTAATATTTCAAGTTTAATACTTATCCCGACCATTCTAATGCAAAAAAAGTGTTTCAAAGTGTTGTGTACATTTTTTTACTTTATTATTTAATAAATCTTATAGTGATTCAATCGCTGTGGTTGATAATTTAAAAAAATCAGTGAAAACTTCTTGTTAGGATAAAAAACAAGGGTTGGGGAAATAGTTCGATGGCATCCAGCGGATAACTTAAATATTATTATTACCTAGGTGATAATGATATGTTTACTTCATGAAAACATGCCCCTATTTTACTACGGTAGGTAAGTTTAAAAAAACTTTTCTCATCGAGTGAATCTGGCAACGTTGGGAAGATTTCATACATATTTGCTACAAGGTCACCATTAATTTAGAGAATTTCACAGCGTGACATTGACGTACGGCTAAAAGGTACATTTTTTTCAAAAAAATCCCATTCTGAAACTGCTGCACATATTTTTTAAATTTTCACGGAAAATGTTAGTTATACCATTTCGTGTATTTTTTTTCCGACGCTATTTCAAATACACGGTGTATACTATTCAGAGTAAATGGTATATTGAATTTTGCTAAATACTCGAAAAAAAAAATTAAGTAAAAAAAAAACTTTTCAATTTTTTTTTATTTCCTTTTTTGCGAAAAAATTTTTTTTTTCAAAAAAAGTTTTTATTTTTTTTTTAATAGGGCCTTTTTTTCAAAAAAAAAAACGTATAGTGTAACGTTTAAGAGATATTTTAAAAATCCGTTTTTTTTTTTGTGAAAAACACGTAAAAAAAATAACAGTTCCAAATCGAGTTCAACGTCGCAAAATTGTTTTTTTTTATTTGTGGCCATCAACCCTACCTACCCAATAAACCGAAAATCAAAACTCCCTGAATTATTTCCAGGTAAAGCCTCTTTTATTGACCTGAATACTGGACTACAACTTGAAATATGCCGGGTATGGTTAATTAAGATTATAACTATTTTGGGCTTTATACTAATATAGTATATAAATATAGTATAATATTTATTTTAGGGTAACTGAGTATCGTGAGAGGGGGATACTTTGAACTGTGGGGTAAACTTTGAACAAATGCACTATATATAGTTATTTACATTCATTTAATAACTTTATTAATATTTTAAAGTAAAAAATGTTGATACCAGCTGTTATTTAGATACCTAGACGTATATATTAGTACTTTTCAACAAGTTATTTTTGTATTTTTGATTTTTCAGTATAGATTAAAATCGGTGTTTAAAAATCGCCAATTTTTGGTAAGAAAACTTTTACCCAAAATATAATATTGAATGATTTATTTAATGAAACCTATTAATGGTTTAACCTTATTGTTTTGCAGCACTGCTAGAATATTATATTTCTCGGCAGTGCCGGACCGAGCCAGCCCGGGCCCCGGTAAAACTTTTTACCCGAGCCCCCCATTTTTCTAAAACACAATTGTCCCATGCAGGGCCGCAGCTAAGGCACTTGTAAGCTGGGGGGATGAAGTGGCGCCCCTATTCATGAAGGAAGTTAGCGCCGCAGGCGCTTTTTTTACGAATTATATTAATTTCTGACTTTTTTAAATTTCATATCTTAAACTGAAGTCATAAATTAAAAAGAGAGTCTTGGCGCCTCAGGCGAAATTTATTACAATTTTTAGAGTACATTTTAATTTTAAAAAACTACTTTAAATTTCAAAACAATGGCGCCGCAGGCAATTTTTTTACAAATTTTACGCTTAAGTTTTACAAGCTTTAAAACTTTAAATTTCAAAACAATGCAAGCTCTGGCGCAGCAGGCAATTTTTTTTACAAATTTTACGCTTAAGTTTTACAAACTTGAATTTAAACAAACGAAATTTTTTACGATTTGAGGGTCTATGGTCCACTTGGAAAAAGCCCTGCATATTTGCTCATTTTGACGCCTTTTTTTTGGGGGAGTATACATAAATAAACTGTTTATTGTAAACTTCCGACGCCGGGCCCACCTCGAGCCCGGGCCCCGGGTAAGCTGCACGCCCCTGAATCCGGCCCTGTTTCTCGCTATAAACATGTGTTTAAAATTATGCTGAAGCTAACATATCATTGAATAAGAGTGAAAAACTATAAGCGTTCAAAGATTCCTTACCCCTATACCCAACTTTGAACAAGTATATATTTTTTCTTTTATTTATAAGATATAGATATTAAGTGGCCATTATTTATAAGATGCATAAAAAAACTGTTAAAACAGTAGTATTACGGCAATATTAATATTTATTTAAATATTTTGAAAAAAAAAATGTTCAAAGTATCCCACACTCACGGTATCGATACTGATTACGAATATAATATTCGATTTTCTATTTTGGCTCCAATTTTCGAGAAAATTTTCATGGGTTAACTACAGCTGCAGTCCCCAGAAGCCTACACTGATTAAAATATAAAACAATTAATTAACTCTTAGTTTCGATATTTTCACTTGTTTATTTGTCTACTATAATTTTTATTTATAACAAATTATTTGTTTATTTGTTATTCACTAATAAATTTCAAAAATAGGGTTCTCCACTAAGTCTTGTTTTTAATATTTGAACACTGATTTACAAAGTACTTTATAATAGTAAGGTAAATGTAAAGTAATTTTCCTTTTTGATAACGCTAACTATTTTAAAAATCGATTTAAAGTTTAAATTTTTTCGTCGCGCCTTATTTTCTACGTCACAGATAGAGACTGCGCAGAAACGACATTTTATTTCTTAGTGTGGCTAAACTGCTAGCGTAGACATAACCTCACTTTTTATCTGTCAGTGGAGAGTTCCGTGTTAAATTTCGGAATCGGTTTGTTTTTAAAGTTATTTTATTTGTTTTTGCTTTAATTATGGCTTCAGTGGATTTTTTTTGTGAAAGCAAGTAGCGAAAATTTACTACACGTTAATTACGTGATGGTTAAAGAATTTTTCGCAAAAAACTTGGACTATTTTAGTGTGGAGTTCCGAAGGTTTAAAAATGTATGGTCAGTATACACTCTTTATTTTAATTTTAGTTTTTACTAAGTTTTTTTTTCTATTTATGTGCATAAACTATTTTTTTGAGTAATTTGTGAAAAATGTGGAGGATATTTTAAAACATATTGTATATTTGCAGGACCAGATTATGGAGAAAGATGTTATTGGTTATGTGCAACTAAATCAGAACAAGAGCACTAGTATTTGCACAAAATTGATGAAAATAATGATGTCATTCTTAGTTGCAAAGTTGTACAGCTTCTAAAGGTAAATTATTTTAGTTATTTTATTCTGTGGAATTCTGGGGTTCTATTTTAAATACCTTATAAAAAGTCAGCTGTTGTGGGGCAATCCCCTAAGCAACAGGAGCCCCAGTCGAGTATATATCTGTGGCTTGGTTCTAAAAGGGCCAATGTCAAAAATTTTAAACAGATACACTAAGTCAAACAAAATATTGGCTGTTTTAGCAGTTTAACAGACATGTTTATTAAAAACACCCTTGTCACTTAAAATCTACACTTATCTCACAAGCACTGACGTTGGCTTTTTTAGGTTATATAGATCTAAGAAAAAGTTAGTTCTACAGTATAACTTATATATAATTATAATAAGGATATAGTGACATTGGCCCTTTTAGAACCTAGCCATGATATACAACCAGATTTTTTCCTGCGAACTACCCCCCCCCGCTCAGAATAAGATTTAACACTTTCTTGATATTGAGGGCTTTATAACGTAGAGGTGTACCTTCAGTTTTTGGTTTCCGTTCCATGTTATGCAGCCTTCGATATAATTATAGCAAAAGTAAAAAGCATTTTTAATTGTTCTAGGTGGATATAAGCATGCAATTGCAGAGGTTAAGTGCTACTAGAAAAAACCAGCATTGGCACAAGTGGGCCACAAAATGAAATACATCAAGCCCTCTGAATTAAAAATTGGGGGACCCTCTATGTTCTTTGAAGATATAGGAAATTACTTTAGGGTCAGAATTTTAGAAAACAACATAGTTTTCCTCAAATCCACAAAAAAATAAGTTAGGGTGGGGTAATAAAATTCAAAAAAAGTATTGAAAAACAAACATTTATTTAAATATAAATGTATATTATGTATATGAAAATATGTATATGTATGTATATTATATTATGTATATGAAAATTACTTATCTTGGGATTTAAAATAGACATAATTTATTATATAATACAATGATTGTACAAATAAATAAATAAATAAACTTAACACAAGATAAATGGAAAAAATACAAGTGACATTCTCATTTTTAATTATAACTTTAAATAATAGTGCTAGTACATGTTCCCTGCAGGATTGGCACCGAAATTTAAAATCCAAATTCGCTGACTTTTCCCTGACTTGATCATCTGCAACAAAATAAGTACTGTTAGTATTAATTTACATACAAAAATATTTATTAGTGATCCTCCAAATTTTATGGTTTTATGTCAACTCATTCTTAAGCTATAGCTTATAGTTACTCAGTTTATTGTCTTTCTGGGAAAAAGTTTTCCATACAAAAACGTACATTTTTAGAGTTAATTTTTATAAAAATTGTTTCATAATATGCAAAAATGCATAACTTAGCTAAAATATAAAAAAAAAATTATTTTATTTCGACCTGCCAGCCGCCAAATTCGCGCCAAATACCTCTCTCAGATAAACGAGAGGACTTTCTACTAAAAATAAAAAATAAAATTGAAATAAAACAACTTTTTTGAAAAGAATTTAAAATATAAAATACATAAAAAATCAGCCCAGATACCCAATATTTACGTTTTTTCAAACACATTAACCCCCCAAAACCCCTATCCATATACAATCCCTGGTGAGATTTTCATACACAGCGTGTCAAAAGTCTGCCCCCCCTTTAACTTTTAAATATCAACTTTAAATTGGGAACACTTAAATAACATAACCCAAATATTTTTTTAGTATATATTTGATTTGCTTAGGGGGCACAATTGAGACAGGGGGGCAAGGAAAACTTTTTTTAAATGAAAAGGGGTGTATTGTGATACATTATTTTAAAGCTTATAAAATTTTCAAATTGATATTTTAAGCCATTCAAAAGTTAAGGGGAGGGGGGGGCGGACTTTTGACACGCTCTGGTAAAAATTGAGCCCTTTAGGTTAAAAGGATTAAAAATTACCTCAAAAGTTATAGACTCCATAAAGAGACAGAAAAAAAAATGTTAAAATCTTTTTTTTTACCTATCTCGACTAGGTACTTAATTATAAAAAAAATCAAGTAAAATAAATTTTAAGTCAATCGTAAAGTAAAAAAAATCGACAAGTGCAACTTTGCTTGTGGCTGGCAAATTTAAGAAAAATGGCGCTCCGAAAAATGCCTCGTCGGCGGCATAGGCGTAACTGAGGGGCGGGGGGCTTAGCCCCCCAAATTTTGTTAAACCCCCCCAAAATCAAACTATAATAAAAAAATTATGCATATATTTTTTACATATACATACTGCCCGTTTGAAAGTAAACAAAACCTATGAAACAAAGATCAAGGCTGACGTGTGTTTTTTTTAATAAAATACAGAGCGTCACACGGACCGTCTCCCCATGTCAGCCTTGATCTGGTCGTTCTAACTTCGTTTTCTGTTTTGTATAATCTAAAATGCTAATGTTTTGTTCTCGAATAAAAAGTAATAGTCGTATTTTAGTAAATATATATTTTTTAAACTTACTTCAAAATGGTCCTCGCAGCAGAACAACCCACCTACAGATTTGTTGGGCACCGAAGGTTGTTGAAGAACAGATATCCATAACTTCCTCACAGCATCTGCTTTTGGGACAGTAAAAAATACTTTTTTGCAGTTTTTTGAGGAATTTCTGCAACTTGGCAAAAAACAGTTTTTGACATCCATGCCTAAAAGTTAAACACAAGAGTAACTAATTTAGTTCTATAAATAAAAAACTAAACATTATTCTTGAAACATTTGGTATGTATTTTTTTAATGTTTCGAGTAGGGATTAAGCCCTTGATATAAAATTTGTTAAATTCTTTTTAGAATTAATAAATGTATTAATATTTTTATATTATTATTGTGCATAGTATGCATATTATGCACTGTGTTAACACGTTGTCTGCGGATGCATATTTTGAATATATTCTTGAGTACCATACATACATACATGTATAATATGGTCCATTTACTTGTCTGCGGATAATGCCCTTAGGGACTTGTACAGTTTTTTAATCTAATTATTACACAATTATAAATGAGAAATTTATAAAGCTATTTGTGGCATTAACATATGTTAAAAAATTACATATGACATTTTCTCGTCATAGAGAAACTTCCATTATGGTCTGTATAAAGCTGAAAGTCCTTTAAACATAAGTTTACTATATTTCAAGAATGCTTTCACAAAAACTTCAGATTTTAACCAAAAGTTTTCTATATGGTAAAAAATCTTTGGTTCAATGTCAAGGCCTCAAATCGTACTGTAAAATTGTTTCGCAAAGGACTTTTTTGCTTATAGCGGCTATAATATAGCTAGTATGTATTATAAAAAAACACCATTACATTTAGTTTCTTTGCTTACCTTTTTAATGCACTATACACTGTCTTGAAATATAAAAAGTCCAGAAAACACACACCAAATATAACTAAAAGTGAATAAAACACAAAACTAGAAAAACATCTAACCTCACTCGATGACAGACAAAACAATCAGAGTAGCCAACGTATAAAATCGAAACTGAGTTGAAGTGCGCAAACTCTGTCTGTTACGTTTTCAGTGGAGCGGGAAAAAATTATTCAAATTTTATAATTTTTTTTCTCCTGTTTAAGTGGACTAAAAAATAAATAAATAGCATATATATTATAATTAGATATCTAGTTTTTAAAAATAATTGAAACCAAAAATCGAAGAAGACCCTATTAAATAAGAAATGATTTATTTAAAAATAATTTATTTTCTTATCCAAACAAAATTCTAGTGGAATAAAGTTATTTATAAAAATATTTACAAAAATTTTGTTTTCAATATTACGATATTTTATTTGAATGTTGTATTCAATGAATTAATTGTTCTTATTCTACAAGATGATTAAATTTTTCCCTTTATTTTGACAGAAGATGTTGCTCGTGAAGATATGTAATGCTACGCATTCCATTATATATTATTTACAGTAAATAGTATATTGCATTTTCCCAAATACTTAAATTTTTTTTTTTTTAAAATAACAAAAGAAAATAAATAAAAAAAAGATCTTTTTAAAAAACGAAAAATTATTGAAAATAAAAATATAAAAAAAAGTTTTCAAAAAAACTTAGATGATGAATTAGAATTGATCCTTATAATAAAAGTAATTTTTACTGAAAAAAAAAAAAAAAAAATGATAATCGAAATTTCAGCTTTTTTCGACTTTTTAAAAAGTTTAACCCCCATAACTTTTTTGGTTTTAGCGGGATTACTTCCAAAAACAATAGGGATCTTCCCCTAGTAGAACTTGATTTTTCTTGAATATTTCAAGTCTATCGTATTATTCGTTCTGGAATTATCGTGTTTACAAAAATCATGACATCAGACGGACGGACGGACGGACGGACAGACGGACAGACGGACAGACGGACAGACGGACAGACGGACAGACGGACAGACGGACAGACGGACAGACGGACAGACGGACAGACGGACAGACGGACAGACGGACAGACAGACAGACGGACAGACGGACAGACGGACAGACGGACAGACGGACAGACGGACAGACGCACAGACGGACAGACGGACAAAAAAAGGAAAGGGGGGAGGAAGAAAACCCTATGCTGAAGGCACCTTTTTCAATGGGGAAACTACTGAAAAAACACCACCCCCAGGCAGCGGTTAAGTGTCCATGCCCAGTTAAAACCTGTGTAATTTCTTTATCTAGCTTAAGGTCCATGTCTAGCCTGCGGTCTATATCTGGGATCAGTGTATGCGTAGTTCTTCCAGAATCCGCGTTGTCCCAGTCCTCCTGCCATCTTCTAATTGTCTCCGCCCTTGCCAGTGTTGTGTTTTCCTGCTTGGTTCGACATGAAGAAGCGTCTCCGTATTCCACAGCCTCACGTTTTGGACAGACGGACAGACGGACAGACGGACAGACGGACAGAAGGACGGACATTTCAAAAAAAAAGTTGCTTATTTTTTCATGAAACAAATTTATATCGAAGAATTTTTGTCTAGGACGATTTTTGATTTTTTTTTTAAATTCGAAACTATCGTATACTATTATTATTCTAGCGCAGGCGCTGTGTATAATATAATAAGCAAATATGCATAAATATCAGTAGAATGTGTATAAATATAATTCTATAAAATATTATTAAATAAAGCTATAGTTTTGAAAAGATATATTATTTATTTAGGCCTATTTAAAAGTAATTTACCTACCTTTAATAGCATATACAGATGTGTTCTTCGAAACACTAGGTATAATATACCTGGTATATTTTTATTTCAAGGGAAGCTCGATGGGTTGTTGCTTTGTCTACTTTGTGTGTTAGTGCGTTTTGGTAGTTGGTTGGTTTTGCGAAAACTACCAGAAACTCAAACGGCTAACCACCAAAACACTAGACGAAACAACAACTGATAGAGTGACCCTAAGAATATTAGTAGATATATTAAAGGAAGCCGCGATTCGGGAGTTTTCCAATGCACAAGTGAGCCAAATGTCTTATGGAAAGAGTTCTTTATACTACCGATTTTATCTATTTGTGCGTTTTTTTGTATTCTTATTTTTATTTGTGTTTTTTTATATTTCATATTTTTAATAGTAAACCTTTCAAGCTTTAAGTGTACTTATTTTTACAGTTATATACATTACATGTTTACATCTAGTGTTTTGGACTTACCTGAGAGTAATGAACTTAACTGAAAAAAAATCAAACATGCCAAAATCACGCACAACGTAGGACTGGACAGGTGAGATAGTGAGAAAATCCCCCCCACCTTTAGGAGCTCTTCATACTTTGGGGGCCCCCACCGGAGGGAAGGACCTCTTTAGTCTCCTTTTCGGCCAACAAAATTTTCGGCAAGGGGTGATGTAATGTATTTTGAGTCATCAAAACTTCTGGCAGGGGGATTAAACAAAATTTCAGTGCGCAAATTTTATTTATTAACATTAACTTTTGGGCCCCTAAAGGTTTACAAATCTCACTAGCCTCGGGCTGCCCAGTTCGGCACTGTACATATTTATTAATATTTTATAAGATTTGTACCTATTTATTAGATCTTTAGATAGTGTTGGATACAGAAGCCAGAAGTATATAATAATTTTCATTTGTTTTTGTTACCATAAACAAAACAAAAATCCCAAAACTGTTTTACAATGAATAAAATAAAAACACTAAAACGGTTTTACAATGAAGATTATTGCAACACGCAAACCAAAACTACAAAAACGTTATTATAAAACGCAAATAGATAAAAACTTCATTACACTATATCGGAGTATAGGAGGGATTTATAGGAGTGCTGGTTCATAAGTTAACCCATGAAGTCTTTTGGTAAAAGTCTTCTGCCATAAGACTAGTTTGGTATGTGTTATCTAAAGAAATAAATTTGAAACAACTACTTATTCTTCAAGATTTAACCACCTCAAATTACCCTGATTTAGGGGGTCAGGGTCCCTAAATCAATTGAAATACCCTCCAATTAAAAAAAAGTCGCACTGTATCAATAAGGGGCCATTCAACAATTAATTCCCCGACCTAGGGGGGACAGGAAGTCTGCCTGAAAGTGACGGCCCATATAAAATAAATGGTGATAATGAAAAACCGGGAGAAGGGGTCTTAAAATAGCAAAAATTTTGCGACATAATTTTTGAGCAGCTCCTAAGTATGTATGTTACATTAATTTAAAAAAATAGGAGAGGATGGTCCTTTTATTTACAAAGCTTCGTAAAGAGTTTAAAGGGTTAACCCTAAAATTTTAAAAATAGACCTACCTGTATCTATCAAATTTAGCGTATTTTTTCCAGTCAGCAGGGTTGGACTTGTAGGATTTCAAAACATAATTCACCAAATCGATATTCACAGAATCACTGGAAAAAATCTTGTTCAACTCGAAAACAACATCATCCAAACTTTTAACAACCGGCAAATTTCCTTTCATTTGTTTATACAACTCTATTTCTTCATAGCCCTCTTCATTGTTGTTATTGTTTATTATTTCTGGGCTATTGCAGCACAGTGACATTTTCGCGCGAATACTATTTCTTAAATGACTTGTTTATGTATATGTATTAAGTATATACATACTTTTGATAAACTTATACTTATTTTATCTTGGGTCAGCGCAAATGTTTCGAAACGAAGCGCACATATTTTTTAACAGTCCGGCACTACGCGACGCTGCGTTTTTTGCCGAATCCCTTCTTAGAAATTCTAGGTATAATTCGTGGTCTCAGGTGGCATTCATTTAGAATGGGCCAAAAATTATCAATTTATGATTTCCTTTAGGGGTTGCCCAAACTATTTTACCTATACTAGTTTTCTTTATATATGAATACAAACGTCTACACCCTTATTAGCCCAGTCGAACGGTCGTGTGAAACGGCATCACCTTACAATGAAAGGTACACTCTCCGTTTTTTTTTTAATCGAAATGGGTTTGCTTAAAAAGTCCAAAGGACATGGCATAATTTATAGGGAATTTTGGCCCTCGGTGAAATTCGCTAAATTTTTTATATGTTTTAGTTTATACTTTTTTAAAAGGAATTAGGAACGTTTCAAGCACTTTGTATGTACAGTTTTTTTTCTATAAGGAAAATAAAAAAATATTTTTGCCCTACACTCCTCATAAAAATATTTTTCTAGTAGGCATTGTTTCGTTTGATAACTTGTCAGTGAAGGATATTCTGACGTATTTTTGAAGTTTTTTAGACTAAATTGTCAGTTTTATTGGGAAAAAGTAGTGAAATACATATTGAAATTGGACAGAATAATTAAATAAGATAAAGTAAAGTACAACAGAAATACTTCTTAAGGACTAAATTAGTGAAATACGCGAAATAAGTTATTTGCTAACCTGGTAAAAAGTACTAAAACGTATATAAAATTGAACTAAAGAATGAAATAAGAAGAAAAGCAGAATAGAAATACGTTTTAAGGGAATCGTTTGTAAAATAATAAGCGATTTTAATGCCGAAAGTGTATCCCTTATTTTTTGTACGGCGCAAAAAAACAATTATTTCCAAAATTCTACATAGAAGAAATTGAATATGTGTTTTTGTAATATAATTTATTGGAACCCATGTTAAAACTCCAGAACTTAATAAAATAATAAAATAAGAAGTAAAACAGAACAGAAAAACTAAGTTGAAAGTGAAATACTGTGTTTCTGCATAGAATAAATTATCCAATATAACTATCATACCGAGGGCTTCATAACAGGGCTGTATCAACCGTGTTAACATGTAGCAGATATGCCCCTATGCTATGAAGCCCTCGATATGATTTAAAATATGAACACTAAAAAAAAGGATCCATGAATCAAGAAAATGCATCTTTCGATTATATTTTAAGCCAAATTCTCTTATTTTTGGACTAGCATTTCTTATGAACCTAATAACTGGCGCGGGTCTTTGAATGGAAATCCGCGCTCTTCATTTAAGATGTTAGCCTTAAAATAAGAGAATATGGTGTTGTACTTATCAAAAGACATGTGTCCTTGATTCAATTCTTTTTTACAGTATTACATTAGGACATTTTTATAAAAAAATAAATAAAATGTTTTCATTTCCTCCCATTCGGGGCATCTGCTGTTGACCACCTTGACGGTTGCATACAAAGCAATTTACTTGAAAAAAGTCTCTAAAAGCCATGCTAAATTAATTTTATATTACTAATAATATATAAAAAAATTGACAGACATCAGTTTGACTTATGCCAATCAAGCTTTTTTCTTAATCATTAACCTAATTAAACTTATTTTTATGAGGAGTTTGGGGCAAAAATATTTTTTTATTTTCGTTATAGAAAAAAAACTGTACATACAAAGTGCTTGAAACGTTCCTAATTCCTTTTTAAAAAGCATAAACTAAAACATATAAAAAATTTAGCGAATTTCACAGAGGGCCAAAATATTTTTGCCCTACACTCCTCATAAAAATATTTTTCTAGTAGGCATTGTTTCGTTTGATAACTTGTCAGTGAAGGATATTCTGACGTATTTTTGAAGTTTTTTAGACTAAATTGTCAGTTTTATTGGGAAAAAGTAGTGAAATACATATTGAAATTGGACAGAATAATTAAATAAGATGAAGAAAAGTGCAACAGAAATACTTCTTAAGGACTAAATTAGTGAAATACGTGAATTAAGTTATTTGCTAACCTGGTAAAAAGTACTAAAACGTATATAAAATTGAACTAAAGAATGAAATAAGAAGAAAAGCAGAATAGAAATACGTTTTAAGGGAATCGTTTGTAAAATAATAAGCGATTTTAATGCCGAAAGTGTATCCCTTATTTTTTGTACGGCAAAAAAAAACAATTATTTCCAAAATTCTACATAGAAGAAATTGAATATGTGTTTTTGTAATATAATGTACTGGAACCCATTTTAAAACTCCAGAACTTAATAAAATAATAAAATAAGAATTAAAACAGAACAGAAAAACTAAGTTGAAAGTGAAATACTGTGTTTCTGCATAGAATAAATTATCCAATATAACTATCATACCGAGGGCTTCATAACAGGGCTGTATCAACCGTGTTAACATGTAGCAGATATGCCCCTATGCTATGAAGCCCTCGATATGATTTAAAATATGAACACTAAAAAAAAGGATCCATGAATCAAGAAAATGCATCTTTCGATTATATTTTAAGCCAAATTCTCTTATTTTTGGACTAGCATTTCTTATGAACCTAATAACTGGCGCGGGTCTTTGAATGGAAATCCGCGCTCTTCATTTAAGATGTTAGCCTTAAAATAAGAGAATATGGTGTTGTACTTATCAAAAGACATGTGTCCTTGATTCAGTTCTTTTTTACAGTATTACATTAGGACATTTTTATAAAAAAATAAATAAAATGTTTTCATTTCCTCCCATTCGGGGCATCTGCTGTTGACCACCTTGACGGTTGCATACAAAGCAATTTACTTGAAAAAAGTCTCTAAAAGCCATGCTAAATTAATTTTATATTACTAATAATATATAAAAAAATTGACAGACATCAGTTTGACTTATACCAATCAAGCTTCTTTCTTAATCATTAACCTAATTAAACTTATTTTTATGAGGAGTTTGGGGCAAAAATATTTTTTTATTTTCGTTATAGAAAAAAAACTGTACATACAAAGTGCTTGAAACGTTCCTAATTCCTTTTTAAAAAGCATAAACTAAAACATATAAAAAATTTAGCGAATTTCACCGAGGGCCAAAATTCCCTATAAATTGTGCCATGTCCTTTCCACCCCTAGGGCCCTGTGCGATTTTACATAGTTATGTACATAAACGCATTTTTTTTGCTTTTGTTCATATCTCGGCTTCTATTTGTCTTTCAACAAAATGTGAACATGATATTTGTTCGTTGTTGAATTCTTTACAATTTATATAAATAACTTTTTTTTGTTTAAACAATCAGAAAAAAATTACAGAATGAAATATTAAAAAAAATTATTAGTTTTCCAGTTGTTTTCGGAAAACAGATTTTTTTTTGCAATTTTTCAATGCTCTGTAACTTTTTTTCTTATTGTTTAAACAAAAAAAAAATATTTTCGTAAATTGTAGAGAATTCAATAATGAACAAATATCATGTTCATTTCTTGTTGAGCAACGAATAAAAGCCGAAATATGAACCAAAAGCAAAAAAAGCATTTTTACATGTAACCATGCGTAAAAGAAGAGCACAGTGGTGCAAATTTGGATTTAAGCTTTCCAAACGAACCATTGCAAGGTCAAACTATATAGGTATCTAAGAGAAATTTTCGGAAGCGATATACTATTTCCCGGGGGAATTTCCCCCACACCATACTGCTCTTTTTAAAACATTCTTTAGTTATACGGCCGAAAATCTCTACAACTCATTAAAACCAGCATTCACTAACATTAAGCCAAACTCGTTTCGAGTTATTACTTTACAAAAAAAGCCTTGCATGAAAAAACAAGGCTAGTTTACCACAAGTTTTTTGTCATATTTGGTTATCACACAATGCTTATATTCTTTTTCTATTTTGCGACCCCTATAAGCTTATAATCACACGCATTTTGCGTGTTTTTATAGGCCCATAAGAGGTCTGTACTTTTTGTTCTTTTGGGTTGGCAACAGACCTGGCCTATCGCTTGACGTTTTCCGTGCAAATGTCAATGTCGCTTTAAAGTTGAATTTTCTACAAAATTTGGGTTTAGATTATTTTTACCATGTTAAAATTGTGGTTTGGTTAATTGTAGTAAAAAAGAGAAGAGATGACTATAAAATATATCAAAATATCATTTGTTCTTAGAATTTTAAACATGGTGTAAACTGTAATGCCAATCCAAAACAAAAATCCCTAAATCAGTCATCAATTTAAATGTAAGTTTTTTTAATTTTAGAGCAAAATAGAAAAAATTGTGTAAAGCACTCGTTTCATAACACGTTCTTATAGCACTAGTACTTTAGAAAACTCGCAGCAAGCGGCTCGTTTTCTAAACTTGTACTCGTGCCCTAAAAACGTATGTTATGAAACTAGTACTTTAATATACTATTATATACAGGGTGCCCGTTTGGACTTTTCGACCTTAAGCATGGGTATATCGGTTATTATAAGAGATACAAGATCGGTTAATATTATTATAATATTAATGACCGTACTTTCAGTGTCTGTTATAGGTCAAATAAAGCCAAAATTTAATATCTTTTTCTTTGACTTTACTTCAATAATTTTTCCTAACAGATGGCAATCAATATTCCGGTAACAATTAAACTAATCAATGTAAAAATACATTTTAAAAACTAAAACTTAACATTCTTCCCCTCTGGGGAAGAATCCAAATTTTCTCCAATTTTAGTTGCCATTAATCTACTTAGTAATAATGCAGCTTCAAGTTCTAGTCTGGGTATAGTCATACTTTTTGATTTTGCCATGACAATAGTATATTATGGTCCAAGGACGAGAAATAATGTTTGGAGATATATTTCTCATCCGTGTATCACTATCGCTATTTTTTATTCGCTTGTAAACATACTTTTAACAAAAAAGGTAATAATAATAAGTAAAATTAGTTTTAATTTAGTTCTGTCTGTTATCTGACATTTTTCCATAGGGGACCGTAAAAGTACTTTGGCGGGCTGCAAAAGACAAACTCTTAATGTTACTTTTAACGTAACATTTCTAACCGAAAAATGTCACTTTGGAATACAAGCGAATAAAAAAGAATTTTCATACCTATAATTATCAGTCTCGTAGATTGGATATACTTCATCCATTGGTAGCAAACGTTTTCTTTTTTACCAGTCAATCCTAACTCATTCGCTAAATCTTCGTCAATTAAGGAAATTGTTGCTCCTTTATCGTAAAACACATAAATCGAAATCTCCTCTTTAGGGCCAACAATTTTAACTAATAATATTTTAAGCAATACCTCAATTTCTTTTCTACTTGCTACCATCACTGTTCCTGTTACATCTAACCTGTTCTTTTCGGTTTTTATGTAACAAGTCATGATGAATTTTATTACAGTTGTTAAGTCCACATTGTTTCTTCAAGTCACAAGCGTACTTAGCATGATTTTGTTTTAAACTTAATTTATTATCGGTGACCATTTTCCATCTTTCATCTACGTCAAGGTTCTTAAATTTTTCACAGTTTTCTAATGAAAGATGATTTACAGGAAAAAAGCTTAAAATCTTTGTATTTTTACCATCATAACATTTTTTCTCTTCTTAAAAGTTTGAAATAACTTAGAAAACCTAATAAGACTTCAAAAATATTCACGGGGAAAAGCAAGAGAGACTGTTAAACCTTTACTTATTTCGTTAAGAAACACAGTTGAAATTATGGAGAATTTTGAAATAACTTACGTTCTTCTCTGTAAGGTGTATCGATAAGACAAGCTAGATATTGTGGTTTCTGGTCGTCCAAATGTAATTTCTAAAATCTCCATAATTTCATCATAAAAATGAGCAAATTTTTTCTAATTTAACCGATCTTGTAACTCTTATAATAACCGAGATAGCCATGCTTGAGGTCAAAAAACAGACACCCTGTATATTATTTGCAATTTATTTGCTATATTCTTATTTTTTGTTTCATTTTTTTTTGCGTATTACGAAAAAATAAAAATAAGCTATTATTATTTTATGGTAAAAAAAAATTACATTTTCGTTACGATTACCTATGACAGAATCTGGTTACGATTGTGAACTACAATTTTATTAAAGCCATATCCAAGTTTTAATTTTATTTAGGCCTGATGCCTCTTTCTACAATTCGTAAAGTACTAAAATAACATTTTCTTGCGTACGTATGTATGTATACATAATACTCACAAGTAAAAACGTTATCCAAAAAAAATGATTTTTCTAAATACCTCAGAGTAGGGGGGCCGTAGCCAACAATTTTATATGAACTTGTGGAATTATTTTGAGGAGATATAATTAATCCTAAGAGATTTTGGAAACATTCTGGGACACCCTGTATGTATTGGTTTACATGTTTTTAATAAAACTTACAAATAGACAGTTTTAATAATAATATAGTTTGTTAATTACATTATTGAATATTTTAAGCCCGATTTATGAATACAAGTCACAATCTATAAATTTGTTAAAAACAAACATTAAATTATAATTTTTCCGAAATATATTATTTAAACTATAAAATATAGACCATTAACTAAGATATAAATGTAAAATTATTGTACTTGGGTAATATTTAGTTTTTACCTGGCCGGTTTCAAATTTTATGGAATCTCCCACTGTAAGATTGATTTTTACAACCAAACTTCGCCATTTTGATGTAATTGTATGTCAAATAAAGTCGTTTATTATTATTGTAAATGACGTCACAACTAGGATCGATTAAGATTTACAATTTTTTTTTAATTTCACAAAAAAATAGGAGAACCAGCCTATTTAGAGTGCACGGAAAGAAATTAGTGGGCTCTGCGCTATACATTATAAGATATTTGGTAACAGTGGCAAATTATAGTGATTTAAGCTATAGATTATAAGGGACACAATAACTAATAATGTTAAAAATAAATTGGAAACGATTATATATATTACAGACACGATTATATTTATTACAGGCACTATTATAAATTTACAGAAATTTTATTATATTATAAAAATTATTAGCACGGACAATAATTAAATCTATTTAAGCTATAAATGCCATACTATTTGTTATATTTTATTATTCACTAAACAATTAAAGTATTTCATATAAATTTTTACACTGACTGCCATAATTGTAAGAGAAAGCCTTGTATTTATATAATAAGCGATTATAATTTGCTTGGTATGTGTGTTATAGCGTTCCTAGCTATAATTTTTTTTTCCGTGTGGAATTATTTTTTTTTGATTTCACTTTTTTTTTATCTTACTTCCAATGTTTTTTTTAATCACATCACATCATACTTCAAGTTTTTTGATAAGTTTTTCAGCGGCACTAGTAGAAAAAAAAAGTTCCACCAGTCTCTACTTATTTTTAAAGAGAAACTAGTAAATATAAAATTATTTAGTGTATTATTATAACTATTTTTCCGAGTTTTTGTTACAAAGGTAGTTAACTTATTTACCTAATTATGTGTTTTTTTTGCGATAACGTCAATATTATTTTAATATATTGGATCAATAATGAAAATTCTAGTTTTTTTAAAAAATTAAACATTTATTTTTGTCGATTTTTGTCTTCCATCCTAACGAAGAAGAGCAAGAAACTTGCTTGAAGATACAAATCAATTTGCCTTAGGGCAGCTCTGAATATTGTATATATCCACAGGGCTGGACAGTTGTTTTGAAACAGGGGAGGACGTGGGCAAGATTCCTTTTTTATAACCAAACTTCGCCATTTTGATGTAATTGTATGTTAAATAAAGTCCTTTATTATTATTATAAATGAGGTCACAACTAGAATCGATTAAGATTTACATTTTTTTTTTAATTTCACAAAAAATTAGGCTAACCGCTTATTTAGCGTGGAATTATTTTTTTTTTGATTTCACTTTTTTTTTAAATTTTACTTCCAATGTTTTTTTTTTTAAATCACAACATAGTACCCTTTGTGATACTTCAGGTTTTTTGATAAGTTTTTCAGCGGCACTAGTAGAAAAAAAAAGTTCCACCAGTCTCTACTTATTTTTAAAGAGAAACTAATAAATATAAAATTATTTAGTGTATTATTATAACTATTTTTCCGGGTTTTTATTATTAAGGTAGTTTACTTATTCACCTAATTATGTGTTTTTTTTTTGCGATAACGTCAATATTATTTTAAAAAATAAAACATTTGTTTTTTTCGATTTTTGTATTAAAGAAGAAGAGCAAGAAACTTGCTTGAAGAAACAAATCAGTTTGCCTTAGGCCAGCTCTGAATATTGTATATATCCACAGGGCTGGACAGTTGTTTTGAAACAGGGGAGGCACGTGGCTTAAATAAAAGGCTCATTAACCCCTGGCCAGGGTTTCACGGGAATCGAGAAATTAAGATTTATTCTCTTATCTCGATTTCAAAAAGAAATCAAGACAAGTCCTAGAGTGCAATTTAAAAAATGAAGATAAGACGATCGTGACTCTAGAGAGTCACATCGTCGATTTTTTGTACTTTTCATTTACCTACCACTTCTAAGTTTTAAATAAGTTCTCTACAAACAAGTTGCGGAAATAAAAAGTATTTTCCAATAATAAAAATGTGGCTGATCTATTGTGGGGATGTTTCGAAGCATAAAGCAAAGGTCAAACAACAAAAAAATATCAAAATTATCACAAGAATCATAATTTGGTTTAAATTATGGAAGTATTTGAAAATTGCTTGACCTTTAGATATCTACAAAATGTTGCCTGCAAAGGTCAAACAAAAGAAAAGTATCAAAATTATTAGAAGAATTATAATTTGTTTTAAACTTGGAAGTATTTGAAAATTGCTTGACCTTGAGATATCTACAAAATGTTGCCTGTAAAGCTCAAACAACAAAACATTATCAACATTATCACAAGAATCATAATTTGTTTTAAGATTTGGAAGTATTTGAAAATTGCTTGATCTTGAAATATCTAAAAATATTTCCTGCAAAGGTCAAATAACAGAAAATTATCAAAATTATCACAAGAACTATAATTTGTTTTAAAATTTAGAAGTATTTGAAAATTGCTTGATCTTGAGATATCTACAAAATGTTGCCTGCAAAGGTCAAACAAAAGAAAAGTATCAACATTATTAGAAGAATTATAATTTGTTTTAAACTTTAGAAGTATTTGAAAATTGCTTGACCTTGAGATATCTACAAAATGTTGCCTGTAAAGGTCAAACAACAAAAAATTATCAGCATTATCACAAGAATCATAATTTGTTTTAAAATTTGAAAGTATTTGAAAATTTCTTGATCTTGAAATATCTACAAAATATTTCCTGCAAAGGTCAAATAACAGAAAATTATCAAAATTATCACAAGAACTATAATTTGTTTTAAAATTTAGAAGTATTTGAAAATTGCTTGACCTTGAGATATCTACAAAATGTTGCCTGTAAAGGTCAAACAACAAAAAATTATCAGCATTATCACAGGAATCATAATTTGTTTTAAAATTTAGAAGTATTTGAAAATTGCTTGATCTTGAGATATCTACAAAATGTTGCCTGCAAAGGTCAAACAAAAGAAAAGTATCAAAATTATTAGAAGAATTATAATTTGTTTTAAACTTTAGAAGTATTTGAAAATTGCTTGACCTTGAGATATCTACAAAATGTTGCCTGTAAAGGTCAAACAGCAAAAAATTATCAGCATTATCACAAGAATCATAATTTGTTTTAAAATTTGAAAGTATTTGAAAATTTCTTGATCTTGAAATATCTACAAAATATTTCCTGCAAAGGTCAAATAACAGAAAATTATCAAAATTATCACAAGAACTATAATTTGTTTTAAAATTTAGAAGTATTTGAAAATTGCTTGACCTTGAGATATCTACAAAATGTTGCATGCAAAGGTCAAGCCACAGAAAATTATAAAAACTATCTAGAACCGGAAAAAGGTTCCGAAATCAGCGCATCAAATATAGCCAGATGCAACTAAAAGGTCCCCAGAAAATAAAAATAAATCTTTTGTGTAGAGCAGTGTTATTGTAGTATTACAGCATAAAAAAATGTAACGAGCCTTGAAGAAAATGTTTAATTATAAAAAAAAATATATATATATATATATATACTCAGATAATGGTTTGATGTTAAAAACTATATGTATTGATAGGTATTCTAAATGTAACGCTTTCTACCTAATTAGGTGGTAATTAGCAATTAAGAATATTATAGATAGGGGAGACAGGGGGCAGTAGAAACACGCCAAAGTTAGAGTGCTCTCTCCTTGACGTTTTCCGTCAAGGAGAGAGTTCGTGTGTTTTAACATTATACAGAATCTGTATTATGTTCCCAAATGGGGATTTTTTTTTATTTTTGATATCTTAAAAAAAGTCTCCCTTATAAGTTGCCCTGCTTTTTTAAACCCCCAATTTGGGGGCACCAAAACACTAAGCGCTTTTTGTATTTCTTACGGTTCGTGAGATTATCTCATTGAGATAATGGCTTTTTTTGGCAGACTAACATCTCTACTCTAAATTTCTCCACTCCCTAACATCCCTACTCCATAACATCCCTACTCCATAACAACTCTACTCTGTAACATCCCTACTCCATAATTCTCTACTCCGTAACAACTCTACTCCACACTATATGCACTTTATTAGCCACTTTATAATAAATGAGCGGTTTGCAGAACAAAGAACCTTCTTCTTCTAGATTATTTTATTTTTTTCCTAAAAAACGTTTATCTTTAAATTTAAATCTAGAACAATCATAAACGAATTATTCTAAAATTCACATCTTCCGCGTACTCTTAACATGCACTAATAAGTAAGTAATTAATAAACTAAATTCATATTTGACAGTGACTTAGCATGACATATATTTTTTTGAGTTAAGACAAGTAATCGAGTGCATATAGTGCGGAGTAGAGTTGTTACGGAGTAGAGATGTTATGGAGTAGGTATGTTACAGAGTAGAGTTGTTAAAGAGTAGGGATGTTATGGAGTAGGGATGTTAGGGAGTAGAGAAATTTAGAGTAGAGATGTTAGTCTGCCCTTTTTTTTATTTTTGATATCTCAAAAAAAGTCACTATTGATAACTTGCCCTGCTTGTTTTTAAACTCCCAAAACACTAAGCACTTTTTGTATAACTCTTACGGTTTATGAAATACGGATACATTTTAAAAACACTAATTTGAAGAAAAAAAAACATTATCTCATGAACCGTAAGAGTTATACTTAAAGTGCTTAGTGTTTTGAGAATTTAAAAATAAGTAGGGCAAGTTATCAAAAGTGACGTTATCTTGAGATAACAAAAATAAAAAAAAATAAAATAAAATTATTCTGTGTATTTTATATTGGTTTAATAAACCCCACGTGGTTAATTACGTAATTTTTTTCAACCTGGTTAACGGAGGGTTAAAACGGTCCATTACACTTTAATTTTTTTAAATAGCTAGTGGTAAGTACAATATCAGCAGCTTGCTACGATGAAAGGACAACTAAAATTCAGCCAATAAATAACGTAATACGTTGAATATAGCTGAATATTTAGGTATTTTAAAAATTATATGAGGAAATGTTATTTTAGTTTAATAAAGATTAAATAATATAATATTATTGGTAAATAAATGTTTTTTTATTTATATCACAACTTATGATGTTAAATACTATGTTATAATAAGAGTAGCTTTTATAATTCTACTTTTTCGTCTATTTTCCGCCAAGTTTGCAAAAAACGCGACATCGGACAGACAGACAGACGAACATAAACATGTTTCCATGAAACAAATTTGTATCCAAGAATTTTTTATCTGGGACGTTTTTTGAAGATTTTTGGAAATTCCAAACTACCGTATAATACTATTCTAGCGCATGCGCTGTGAATAGTATAATAACGGTTTGAAATTCTGAAAAATTTTAGAATTTATTTTAATATACTGTCCGGTAATTAAATAGCAGGAAATCTTCTGCTTTCCCATTTTTAAAATTTTCAAAATTTCGAGAAAGCCTTGTATTTTACATTGTTAATTATACTTATCCTATAATTATGGGATCTCTAAATAACCCAAAAATATTAAACAAAAATTAAGGCACCTGTTGCAGTTACTCCTTTTCTTCCATGCAACATTTGAAGGGGTCAGGGGAAAAACGATCAGAGTCACAAAAACTACTTTTCACAGAATAGCGAAATTAAGGTTTACAGACTCATATTGTATGATTACAGTTTCAAAGTAACGTCAATTATTGTTTCATCTCGTCACATACTTATTTCACAGCAAAATAATATTACCCTCCAAGGTTTTTAACATTACCTTTGAGGTTCAAAGCGAAAGATGCAACAGAACTACACATATGACTTTATAAAATCGATCACAGTCCAGGACTCTGATCGTTTTTTATGTTATAAAGCAGCCCAACAGGCTTAGTGCATTTACAATCAAAAATACGTTTCCTTAGTTACCGATGCGAAACTATGGACTTTTTTTTTTATGGTATCGCTCGGACTCTGACCGTTCTTACGCTGTATATCGTTTCTATTTAAATTCGTTACAGCGACTGTTTTTGCTTAAAACCGACATAGTCGCCTGAAAGCTTGGGTCGCGAACTACAAGATGGTGTATATAACGAATTTTCGACAAAAATGGACTATGATCGTTTTTCCCCTGACCCCTTCATTTAGTAGTTTATGTAGCTTATAATGATTTAGCATTTACATTTTATTTACTTTTTAAAGAATTTCTTTGTTTTGAATGGTTTTTGTATACGCAACTAAAGAACAATGAAAGCAGCAATTAGAATTTAATCATTCGCATCAATCAGTTGATATACAGTGTGGAATTTTTATATATATTATAATTATAATTTCATGAAAATTAGCTGTCTGGAAATAATTACGACCGGAGTCAAAGGACTTTGACAGCAAAGAATGAAAACTGTGAGTTTTCCCGATAATCGTGTGTAATTCAGAAGATTATTTTTTAATGATTTATAATATCGTCGGCTTACAAGTAAAAGACATTAAGTCACTTTTTTGCAAAAATGGGATTTTAATGGCACTGTAATTAATTTTTGATGATCTATGTATAGGTAAACCGAACTGACTTCTAGGTGGACTGCCAAGGGAGTTACCCACTATACAAAACGCACCAATTTGATTTTGATTGAAATTTTATCTGGCAATAGGCACTAAGTCACTTGGTGCAATTGGTGCGTTTTACTTGTAGATTATTTCAAATGTTTCTGCACTAAGCGACTTTCTAAAAAGAGTTTATTTATAAAAATATGATTGCTTGAATCATTTATATGATACAATATTTATTTTTATTTATAATAATATTTTTATTTTAATTAGAAATAGCCGAGATATAGACAAATAATTGAATAGGTGCAGATTTTTATAAAAAAATATAAATAAAAAAAAACTAACTGATAGATTTTTTTAATTTTTCTCTTAAATCCTTGGTTACTACATAAATAACAAGAATATAAAAAGAACTAAAGTTTGCGGCAAGTTCGGAAAACAGCCCTTAGAATTGCACCGTGAAGTGTTTTATCATTAATAATGATTCATTATAATTATTGACTTTAGGAGACGTTCTTTGTCGGCACAGCCGATGGACTCTGAAAACTGTCTTAGTTCGTGCATAGTAAGCAGTTTCATATAATTAATACTAATTAATTATTATCATTATTAATTTTGGAAACGTTCTTTAAACAATCAAAAAGTCCAAACCCTTCTTTTAAAAATCTATTTTTTGAAAATTTATGCAAACATCTTGTTTTCTACTTTATAGTTATACATTACGTTTAATTAATAGAAGGGTTTTAATTTTAAATAGCTGTTTTTTATGTTATTTTATTGACTTAGTGCTCTTTACTTGTAAGCCGACGTCGTGGGCCTACAAGTAAAAGGCACTAAGTCCATGTCTTTTTTCAAATTTAGTTGAATTAAACTACTTCAATTTTTCTTTATTTAGTTGCAAATGGGACATTAATATGTCCAAACATGTCATTGCAATTTGCGGTAATTTTTTTCCAAAAACAATTATTACAAAAATTAAAAAACAACAATGAAAGTTAAATTTGTCAATATCTCAAAACTATGTTTTTGGACTTGGTGCTCTTTACTTGTAAGCCGACTATATGTCAAACCAAGTTTTATATTTTTATCATCTCAAAATGATATAAATTGTTTTATTACTCAACTTAATATTTTAACAGGCATATTCTTTAATTTGGTTAATTTAATTCCATTCTCAATTGCTAAACTAAAACCTTTTTTGTCCATTTTTAAATTTCAAATTATGGTTCTGTCAATAGTTTAGTGACTTAAGTAATTACTGACTAGCGCGGTACTGCTCTAGGTATATTCATATTAAAAAGTCAATCTAGAAAAACTCTCATTACATTTTATAAAAAAACATTTTGTGGTATGTTTTGGTAAATAATAAAGTACCTATGGTCTGTTTCATCAAGCAAGATAGTAAATTAAAAATCGCACAGTAAATATTTTTACAACAGGTTTAAATAGTATATGTATATGTATAGAATATAGTTATGTTTTATAAAATAAACTACGCAGTATATTCGCACATCCAATATTAGAATTTGTTTTGAAAATATTCACTGTGATTTTTAATTTACTATCTTGCTTGAAGAAACAGACCATAATAACAATAATTATAAATAGTAATATACATATTCATATTTAATTATTAATTAGTTTTAGTTATACCATATATAGAATTTTGGTTGTACAAGAGAAATACTGAAAAAAAAAATACCACAGTGATTCTCACTTCATATTTTTTTTTGATGATGAAATTTACTTTTACTTTTTCACAGTAAACAATAATAAAATAATATAAAAATAATTGTTAGTAATTAATTTAGGGAATGGTGAAATTTGCACCGATTTAAGTATTTTTTAATTTTTACTTTTTAGAGACATAGAAGTCGGTTCATTTTTTTTACGAAATGTTTTCATATGATTGTAGTTTTAACAGTTCTGCAGTGCTTTGCTTTAGAAAATTGCATCAGTGGTTTTCAAGTTATTTATTCTTTCAAACTTCAGGTCTCTCGGAGGACCATGTTTAAACAAAAAAAAATAATAATAATAACAAAAAAGAAGATATTTATTCTTTCAAATTGATACCTTCATTGAACTTCAGGTCTTTTGGAGGACTATGTTTAAACAACAAAGATAACCCACTATTTGCATTGCTTCTTTTTCGAATGTATATAAAACAAGTATTATTTTTTTATAGGTTTTTATTAATTATCGCCTTTGATTATAACAACATCTAGGTGATTCAGGATCAGAAGAATCGTAATCATAGTTCGGAGGCTCATATCTCGTAACTCTCGGACACTGAGTCCTTCTTCTGCTCAAACATTCATCACTTACTTTATACCATTCTCCAGTCCTTGGATCCATTTGCCATCTAGTCGTCTGGTTTCCGGAATAAGGACTTTTTGAATACCTGGAGCAGAACAAAAAATAGAACTTTATACGCCCTAAAATGTTTATTTTTTCCACTTATTTATAAGAACCTGGACTTCGTCAGAAAGTCTCCGGGTAGGTACAAGTGAAAAACTGCTCTCGGTTTGTTAAAATTAACTACATACCGTTTGTTTAAATACAATTAACGTTTCAGTGAATGCTCAAAGCAAACAAGTGGATATTGTTAGAATGTGGTCTGGCCTATTTATAACCATCATCAGAAAAATTGTTTGAACATACTGTTTAAAACGTTTTTGGCGTTGACCCTGTTTTTTTTTTTTAATTTTAGGTATATGTACCTTAAGAATTTATATAACAATTATATTTAAATTTTGTTCTTAGAATCAGAATCTAATCCAATCACGAAATTGCTCTACTGATTTTTGTTTTCGATAATTCTGTGAAAGGGTTTGGCTTCTACGAACAAAATTTAACTAGAATTGTTATATAAATGCCTAAATTATACAAAAAAATTGTAAAGAGACAGGACCATGACCAAGAACATTTCCTCCGAATACGATCTGCTACGATTTTGCTGTTTCTACTAATATTCACTGATTGTTTTAAACATTCTTTGAAAATTAAATTGGGGTCAGGACTAACGTATACAATACTGCAAAAAAACATTTTCTAAAAAAGATCGAGATAATAAAACGCGCACCCTAGTCTGGAAACAATTTTTATCTCAACTTTCATATAACCCAAGTTTTTTTTTCATATTTTAATTATTTAGAGCTTTGGCATCTTTTTAAGACCAAATTTAAAAAAATCTATCGATGCGTTTTTGAGAAAAACGATTTTTATTTGTTTTAACAAAAAAAATTACACATTTAAATATTTTTTTGGATATTCAGATTTTACGTCAAAAAGTGAGACAAAAAGTTTATATGAACGTTTGTGTTAAATCATTTAACTTAAATGGCTTCTTAGGGGAGCTAGAATACGTGTAAGGGAGATTTTTTGAATATTATTCACTTCATAACTCAGGAACGGTTTAACTTATTGACTTGAAATTTTTAGTATGCAACAAATAAACATTATTATTTTATGACATACAAAAATTAAATGTTTAACCAGGGGCGGTCTTACAGTTTTACATATAAATTATGAGGCACCCATTATCTACGCCCCTGGTCAAAAACTTAATTTTAATAAAACGTTAAATGCTTACATTTATTGGTTCTATAGTTCAGTAAAAATATGAAGTAATAAATATTTTAAAAATGCCCTTTAAAAGTACGCTGGCCTCCTTAAAAAGCAATTTAGCTCAAGCGTCTATAAAAACTTTTTTATAATTTTTTGACGTAAAATCTGAATATCTAAAATAATTTTTAAATATGTCATATTTTTTTGTTAAAACAAATGAAAATCGTTTTTCTCAATCATCTATTTTTAATTTGGGCTTAAAAGATGCCAAAGCTCTAAATAATTAAATTATGAAAAAAAACTTGTATGAAAGTTGAGCTAAAAATCGTGCCCAGACCGGGGTGCGCGATATCTCTGGTCAGTGTTGTTACACACCTTTGCAAATTATCGTGCTGCTTGGGATCTATTCTTTTTACCATGGATTGCACCAGACTACTTCTAGGATCTGCCTCAACGTAACAGTCCTGATTATCACCAGGCCGATTGCTTTTTCTACAAGGCGATTTTACTGTAGATCTGTAAAACTGATACTTTTGCACAGGTTTGTGAAGCCTTTGGTTTAGTTGACATATGTTTTCTAGTATTGGTTCATCGGATTCACTGATTTCATCATGGTTCAAAATTGGTTTCTCCAGTGGTCTATTATTTCTACTACTATTTTCGAACTCCTCCATATTTTTTCGTACGCGGTTTCTATTCCTACTTACCAGTTTTTCCTCTAACTCTTCTACAAGTTCTAAATAATCGTCGTTATTTTGATAAGGCAAATCAAAAAAGTTAGATTCTTGGCCTTCACTTTCTAGAGAAGTGCTTGACATGCCTTTCTTGCAAGTAGGGCAGTTACAGCGCTCTTCAATAGCTTCTTCTTGTTGTCGTTGGCAGCAGCACTCAGGACAATTACATAAGTAATCTCCCCGATAATCAACGTTTATGTCCGTTGTTTGGGTGCCTCGTTCTAGTATATTAGAATCATTTTTTTCTTCATATTTTTTAGTGTTCAATATATCAAATCTATCCAGTTTTGTTCTCTGAACCTTTTTAGGTTTATTGTCAGGACCAAATCTCTGATCTGTGTGCTCAGTTCTATACCTGTAATCGCCACTGTTATACAACGGCTTGGTATTATCATACATATCTTTCCGTACAAGATGTTTAGTCTCATGTTTTTGAGAATATTTTTGATTACCTTTTTCAGATTTTGGCTGACAACATGTGCAAAAATTATCATCTACTGTAGACTTGTTTGAGCAGAAAGGTATTCTCATGTAACTAGGGTTCGTTCCTTGACTAATTCCTCGTGCATCATTTCCATCCATATCATTATCTTTAGTATCCATAAGTTCTCTTTCTAAAGAGGAATTTCTTTGCGGGGTGGGAGAAATACTTAAAGATGTATTTGATTTAACTGCAGTATTGGTTAAGGAAGTTGCATCAAATAAATAATCTTTATTTAAAGAATTATCATTCAATAAATTATCTTTATTTAACGAATTATCATTCAATAAACTATCTTTATTTAAATAACTTTCATCCAATACATTATCTTTACCAGATTTACCAGAGATACTTTTTTTATTTGGATTTATTTGATCTTCAATTTTGTGTGAAGGTACTAAAGAGTAAAAAGTATCTTCAGAAATTTTATTTAGTTGATCCTTTATTGGTTTCGACTTTTTCTTTCTATATTTACAGGGATGTCCTAATATTTCTATGCAAGTAGTATCAGATATGGTGCTATCGGTTTCTTCGGCAGCTTCTTCTCCAACTAAATTGTTACCAGAAACTAATAATGGTATATTCGAAATAACTGTTTCGTCTCGTTCTGCAGGTTCTCTGGAATGATTAGAAGCTCTAGTGTTAATACTTTGCATCGGATATAACTCCAGTTCTTTCGTTGGAGTTAAATCTTCGATTGGCACAAAATATCTTGACCATAAATCGGTTTTAAGGTTACTGGATACTTGTAAAGGTATTTGGTTTTCTGGAAGATTAATTTTTAGACCTGAAACAAATTTATTTATACAATATCGAGGGTATGGAGCCAAAACCCAATAAGTGACAAAATTAAATTTCTGAGATATACATATTTAAAGTGGTTTAAAGATGTTAAAAATAGGAGTTATCAGGTTTTAAAATACTAGGAAATTTAAAAGAAAACCTGATAAATGATTATTATAATACTATTAAAGGGAGCGCCAAAAGTTGTGGCTAGTGAAATTAAAAGTTGTTTTATTTTTATTCGCTTACCGGGTTCTGGCTCCAAACTCTCGATATACAATAAACGTTTCATTAAAAATTAATTAATAACCTCACATACACCTCATTATTTTAGATTGCTGTTTTTTATTTTTTCATAATAATATTAAATATATAAAGATAAATAATTTCTCTTAGATACATATTAATTAAATGTTAGCTATTTACCTCCAATTCCTTTTCTGGTTAGACTTGAACTTTTTGATGTTAATGGTGAGAGGTATCCACCCCTTTGTCTGGAAATTACTTGGCTTGGAGATGAATGTTGATAATCCGAATCAGAAGAAAAATCAGCTCCGAGAGGATATTCTAAAGAGGTGGAAGAACTGGCTAAAACTTCCCAGTCTGATCTTAAGTAATTGAATGATCGTAATTCTATGTTTTCACTGGTCTCATGAAGAGGTAGGGTATCACATTTACGCTGCAATTTAAATAAAGAATTGTTTAAGCTAGAAATTGACAATGTAAATGACAGCATTACTATCAATAAATACTAACTTTTAAAGATTAGTCTACAGAAAAGTCATTTATGAACTAAGCACTAGGATGCATCAACACTAAAGAATATATTCTATACACAAACTTATTATTCAAACCCGTTGTAAAAATATTTACTGTGCGATTTTTAATTTACTATCTTGCTTGAAAAAACGGACTATATGTACCATCATCAATGATTCATTATCATCAACGATGCATCGATACATCGAAGAGGCATCATGATTCTTAGGTCCTTGAACACTTTAATGTTATTTCATTAAGGGTCCCTACATAATTCCTCTTTTAGATCTAGTCCTAGACTAGGAACACTAAAACATTATCCTAATCGGGTTAGCATTGTTTGGATTTTTTTTTAAAGTGAAAAGTTTTGGTTTCAGATAAAAAAAGAATTAGGAGGAAGTAGAAGAAAATTATTATTATTACCCAATTATTTCTGAAAAATGCATTTTAAATGAAGTAAATTACGTTTCCGAGAATATATGGAATTTTAATCATGCAAAGAATTAATATTTCGAAGGAAAACATCAAAGAACCAGATAAAATAATTTTAGTTTGTCTTCCAAATTAATGGAGGGCTCCTAAAACAGGCATATGCTTAATTGGGGCTCTTCATGACTATGTAAAATAAATAATATTAATAATACTTACTTTTTTAAACACTTTGTTCAAAAACGATACGAATTTATTCTTTCTTTCAGCTAAATTAATATACAATGGTATCTTTGAAGCTTTGTAATAACTTCTAACTTTCTTTTCTTGTTTTTTCTTTATTTCATATGTATCAACATTTTGAAATAGAGGCTCTATTTCTCGTGGAGTTATGTTTCTTTGCTTCCTCTGTCGGACTTTTGGAGTCTCTATATTAAAGAAAGATTCAGACTGAACTGAAACTCTAGAAGAACTGCTCCTACTTCTACTTCTAGATGACTCAGTCTCAAAGGTATACTTAACATGAGGAAAATATCCATGTCGTTTCTTGCTTCCATCTTCATCTAAAAATGATAGATCTAACTTGGGAACAATAGGATGTAATCTCATGCTTTCTCTTATCTCTGAATCGATACTTGAATATGATTCAGGACTATCTTGGTCCTTAAACCTTTTGATAGCATTTACATTATATAACTCCCAGTAGGGTGGAGCTGATCCTGAAGTTTTCGATGTGTCATACTCGTCAGTTGATGAAGATTCGTGTGTTCCACATGTGCATTCGATTACTGGTTCCTTCTCTTCTACTTTGGGTTTTCTTTTATATAATAAATCTGTTGACATTCTTGTAGAGTTATCTCTTGATGGGGTTGTTATATTTGTTAATGCCCGTGTATCTCTGCTACTAGAAGATTTACTTTTTTCTTCCGCTAAAATGTCATTAGTTTTTGATCTTTCTCTTTGATAAATCAAAATATCTTCATCTATTGATGAATCGCTTGTATGTAGTTTAGCTTCTGGAGAAGTTTCTTGGCTTATATTTTCATCAATTTCATCTATTGTCACTAATTTATTATCTTCTACTGTACCAGATGTTGCAGTTCTTTCGGTTTCTGTTGGTGGATACGATATCTCAGAATACGTGCCCATGCTTGCATAATCTGGAATATGTTGTTTTTCTAAATCTTTAAATCTAGTTTTCTCATCATGATTTCCTTCCGATGGATTCTCGTTTTGATAGGAATAAGAATAGTCGGTATCGTCAGTTTCGTAAGCATCTTCTTTACTTTCAGATTTTTCTTCTATTACATCTAGTTTTTTGTAAGATATTGAATCAGAAAAATGTAAACGTTTTTGATTTTCATCATCATCATCTTCATCCTCCTTATCCTTTTTAGAACCTCTTAAGCAACATTTCATTTTTTTTCTCTTTTTATTTGGTCGATTTTCATCATCCGAAGAGTCTCTGATAAAAAAATAATTATTTTTTTCCAAACCTGTATAGATTTCTGTTTTATAAAAACAAAAAAGTATTAAATTTATGATCTGTTTCATCAAGCAAGAGAGTAAATTAAAAATCTCACAGTAAATATTTTTACAACAGGTTTTAATAGTATATATTTTTGTATAGTATATTCGCACATCAAATATTCGAATCTGTTTTGAAAATATTCACTGTGCGATTTTTAATTTACTCTCTTGCTTGATGAAACAGACCATAGTATCCTTATAAAGATTATCAATAAAAACAAACATTAAAAGCACCTGCAGTATGGTGATTCAGGCAGTATACAGGGTGATTCAGAATTGGTAAATCAGACGAAAATGGTAGATTACCCGGAAATAAGGTTAGCTAAGACCAGGCCCGTAACTGGAAAAAAATCCAGGGGTTGCTGAGCATCCCCGGACAGAAAATTTTTACAATATTTTCAGTGGTGCTCCAAAGCATTTTTTGGGGGGCAGAGCAAATATTTCCCAACTAAATATTTAGAAATTGAGAAATTTCCCAAATAAAAAAATGCTTTACTCCTGATTATGAAATTTTGTGACTAAAAAAAGGTCATCACTTTTGAAAAATTCCCAACTCAAAAAAAGCTCTACTACTTCCGACCGAATAATTTTTTAACGCTAAAAAAAGTCCTCACCTCTGAAAACTTCCCAACCTTTCCAACAATTTAGGGAAAGTTCAAGTATTACGTAACGCAAATTGTACCAAAATTCATACACTTCATACCCCGGTTCCAGCGTTATTAAAGGCTGTAGCGATTTTATATTTTTGCTACCCCCCCTAACACACCCCCTATTTGGGGGTCCAAAACATAAAATCTCTACAGCCTTTAATAACGCGAGAAACGGGTTATGAAGTGTATGAATTTTGGTAATACTTGAACGTTCCCTTACTGACCAGTTTTCCTTTACCCCTCAATTATTCCAACATACATTTTACAAAATCTGCCACTCAATTTTATCAACAGGACTTGAGCACCCCCTGTAGGTGCTAAGCACCCTCTAGCACCCCCGATTTTTTGCACATGCATCAACATTGATAAAGGCTATATTCTTATCTATTTTTATTTCGTAATTTTAACGAGGGACATGCAACATGGGGGGTGGGGCGATGTCATTTTTTTGCCCTCGACTTTTTTATTTGTAGATTTTTGACATTTTTTTGATAAAATATAATTCTTGAATTAAAAATACAAAAAAAAACTCTTTATGTGACACCGTAGGGCCAGCCGTTATCGAGAAAAATTGAGTTAAAGGGAAAATTTCACGTTCTGAGCATTCAAAACAGGAACTAAAGAATGCACCAATAAACATTGTAATACTGCAGGGTTTAAAACTGCGAAAAAAACTCGTATACATCTAGGTTTCAAGATCAGTTTTAAGAGTACGGCATCCAATATTGAAAATTTAATTGGCGTATTTTTTAGTCCCTTTTTTGGATGTTCATGAAATGTTCTCTTTAACTCAAATTTTCTCAAGAACGGTTGGTCCTACGATGTTACCTAAAATACCTTTTTTATGTATTTTAAATTAAATAATTATATTTTATTAAGAAAATGTCGAAAAATCTACAGATAAAAAAGTTTAGGTAAAAAGGTGGCATCACCCCCACATTTTGCACGTCCCTGTTTAAAATTAGCCAATTAAAAATTACATAAAAGATAGCTTTTATCAATGTTAAGGAATAAGCAAAAAAATTGTTACTGTAGTTCGTGGGGTTTCAGATATATTAAATAAAAACTACTTTTCAGATGTACCCTTAAGAGGGTCGAGCTCCCTTAAGGTTCATTTCAGGACCAACCTTTATAGGAACTTTTTTTCATATTTTTGGACCTAGAATAACCCCTAAAATTTTGTACCCTATTTCTGAATCACCCTGTACTGATTTACATTTTTCATAAGACCGACCATATCGTCGCCTTCCTTACAAAGGGGCTTATCTCAAAAAATTGCCTATTTGAGTTAAACCCTTGGGTGACATCAAAACAGTAACAATAATAATAATAATAGTATTTATTTCCAAACGAAAATTTTACAATTTGTTGGATAATGTCAAGACAATAGTAGGCAGACTAACATCTCTACTCTAAATTTCTCTACTCCCTAACATCCCTACTCCATAACATCCCTACTCCACAACAACTCTACTCCGTAACATCTCTACTCCATAACATCTCTACTCCGTAACAACTTTACTCCACACTATAGACACTCGATTAGCCACTTGTCTTAACTCAAAAGAATATTTGTCATGCTAAGTCACTGTCAAAAATGAATTCAGTTTATTAATTACTTACATATTAGTGCATGTTAAGAGTAAGCGGTCATTGTTGCTTTTAGAATAATTCATTTATGATTGTTCTAGATTTACATTTAAAGATAAACGTTTTCTAGGAAAAAAATAAAATAATCTAGAATAAGAAGATTCTTTGTTCTTTGAACTGCTCATTTATTATTAAGTGGCTAAAAAAGTGCATATAGTGTGGAGTAGAGTTGTTACGGAGTAGAGATGTTATGGAGTAGAGATGTTACGGAGTAGAGTTGTTGTGGAGTAGGGATGTTATGGAGTAGGGATGTTACGGAGTAGAGAAATTTAGAGTAGAGATGTTAGTCTGCCCAATAGTATATAAATATAAAGTAAGTATAAAGTACATATACAAACAGATTAAAAGTTTTAATTAAAACAAAGTAAAATAAACAATATATTGTTATCAAACAACAATAATAAAGTTGACCGTCCCTACGCTCTAAAATATTCCTGCAAAACTAAAAAATGGATTGCTCATGAAATATTTTTTGTCTCATTTTTAAATTTATTTAATGTAAGACCTTTTAGATGCGTAGGAAGTTTATTGTAGATCTGTATTGCCATGTAGTGGGGTGACTTTTCAAAAGTGGCGGTTCTATGTTGGGGAAAACTGAGTACATGTGCGTTTCGAGTCTGCATTTTTTTTATTAATCGAACCATTAGTTACAAAAAGTTCAGGATGGTTTTTTACAAATATAGCCATATTGTACATGTAAAGAGAATATATGGTCATGATGTTTAATTTAATGAAAATTGGTGCAGTGTGATCTAAATAAGCTGATCCATTTAATACTCGTATTAAACGTTTTTGAGCAAGTAATATTCTTTCCATATTAGCAGATGAACCCCAAATTGTGATACCATAATTAAGGTAGTAGGTAGTATTGTCGCGTGGTCTGAACCTGCAGCTACCATGATTAATAATAATATTATTAATCAGGGTAGCTGGAGATATTATTATTAATCAGGGTACCTGGAGGTTACTGTTTTGATGCCACCTAAGGGCCTAACTCAATTTAGCAATTTTTTGAGATAAGCCCCTTTGTAAGGAAGGCGACGATATGGTATAATAATATTATTAATCAGGGTAGCTGCAGATTACTGTTTTAATGCCACCCTCAATTTAGCAATTTTTTGAGATAAGCTCCTTTGTAACGATATTATCATAAATCACAAAAAATGAGATAAGCCCCTTTGCAGGGGAAGGGACGATATTTAACAATAAAATTCTTCTTATTTACTTTTCTTCGTCTATATCTGATAGATCACCATATTCTATTGGTGATAAACAAACAGTACATAAGTTCTTTAAATCTTTAAAACATGGTTCACAATAAACGCCTGGACAGCCCGGCGTTTGACAAAAATAAATTTTAACATTATCGTGTTCCCGTAACACTTCTCCACATAATAAACATGCTAATTCTTTATCATTTCCAAGACAAATCCTTAGTGCTTTAAATCTAAAATAGACAGTGAACATTAATAATTCTTAAGTTTTTTTTTAATTTACTTAATCATAGCCCTAAGCTGCTCCTTTAATGTGACTTTAGTGATTTTTGAATCACCAAGAACCTTTCTTCGAAGCTGCCTCCTAGCAAATTTTAAAAAACTGCTACGACTTCTCATTATATGATTATATAAATATATTGCTCTTTGTTTCGCTCTAACAGGGTGGTAGTAGCACATTATCCAATGTCTAAACCTTAGACCATAAGGTTCCAATAAAGTTAGAAACCAGCACAATAAAAGCAATGTAGCTAAAAGGTTTTATTTTAACTTAAAAAAAAACTTTAGCTTTAATTTTTAGTTAACCAGGTGAAAAAAACGTTATTAACGTTATTAACCAAGTGTGGTTTAGTAAACCCCAATATAAAATACACAGAAAAAAATAACAAACACCATTTATTTCAATAAAAATGTTTGTATGATAATTAAATATGTAATAAACTTTACTTAGATAATTATAAAAAAAAAACAAAAAACTCATTTTTTGAATATTCAGAGAAACTTTATTAAAAACGTTACAAAAAAATGCAACGCCAAACAAATTTCATTACGAAAAACAAATGGTTGGTATTATATTCATTCAAACATGAAGGTTTCAAGTAATCCATACAAACGTCTCAGTCAAAAAAAATACCCCAGGGAGTTTCCAGGGAGCTCCCACAATAAGCTTCCATGTCCATGTCCCATATTCGGCTTCTGGGAGCTTTTAGCAAATGAGAAATGCCTGCATTAGCCTAAAAGAGCTTTCGGGTAGCTAGTCCCATAAGACTCCCATAATGTGCCTTTAAGACTCCCATAATATGACTACAAAACTCCCATAATATTTCAATAGGCTTTCCTTTGCTGGATTTACCCCCAAATGAATAAATAATGTTAGTCAGCCAGCAATACATATTTTTCTGTCTGAAATCAGCTTCAGACAGCAAAATATGTATAGCTTGGTAATAAATTATAAGCAATATCTAGCATATTTATTTAAACTTTTTAAAATGTTAAAATAAATTTGGTACGCCATTAACCATGTGGGTACCACAGACTTTCACTCACTTTCATTCACTCCTATTTCCCAACGGTTTTTCTGAGCTCAATACACGGAAAGAGCATTTGAAGTGTTTTAGGGCCACTTGCACCAATGATGATTTAACTTTAAACTTGGATTAAATTGACGTGCGATCAATCAGAACGCAGCATTTTTAACTTAAACTCGGTTTGGCTGAGATAATCCCGTACCAAAAGTTGGTGCAAGTGGCCCTTAGGAAGATAGACGAGCGGACGTGCCCATAGAATAAGAATAAATATGTTTTTTGTTTAAAATGAACCCATTGGAGTTTGCCAGACCCCTACCTGGTTAACGGAGGGTTAATAGGGCAGTGGACTGTCATCTCACATTGTCTGAGATCATTTACTGTTTCACTTTAAGGTTCTAAGGCCATTTTTGTAGTTATAGGTGGTATACCTGTGTTGCTAATTTCAATTGTGTTTAAAATAACAGTTTTGTTCGAGATGACCTTTATTAACCTTTATTTTAAGGTTATATCTGTTGACAGTTACAAATGTAACAGATATACCTTAGAATTCAAATTTAAAGTCAAAAACAACAAACAACAAATATAAATTGTTCCTCTGAGGCATCTACTGCCCTATTGCATTCATTTATACCATGTACTAAGCTCACCACAAAGAAGTGGGACAAGAAGTTAGCAAGGAACCCTACATATTTTTAATATTTTAACAATTTAAATTGGACTCTTAATATTAGGTTATGTTATGCTTGACAGCAATTTTTTGAGGTTGTGTATAAGAATCGCCATTTATGGATAATCGATGCAAAAACGAATAAAAATTGCTATTGACATCATTGCATGCAGATTATATATTACTGGAAGTAAAAGAAAAAATAAAAGTATATTTACATCATTAAAAAAAAAACGCTGTCCTACTTCTTTTTAACGAGCATAGTGTATTTACATTGTACATGTATGAAAATACAGAAAATTTGGTCACCTATTTGGACATATCTGTCATAATCTGGTGGTATTGGTGTTGGTAGACATGGTAAAGTATCAATTTCCATCTCTATACCTATCGGTTGAAATGCTTTAACTATACTGCTCAACAAATCAGCTAGTAACCCATTCCCTGCCACAATGACCATTGGTACATTTGGAGCTATAAAAAAGTTGGATTTAAATTTTACAAAAATTGTTATAAAGGTAAAAGAATATAGTCCTTTAGTCGATATCTCACCTTGATGATATGAAGCAACTAGCCGGAAAAACTGGCTTCAAAACCCACAAAATAATGAAAATGAAAAGGTTTGGAAGAAACCCACACGGGGAAAAAGAAGAATAAAAAAAGAAGGAAAAAATAAGATCAACAAGAAGTAAATACAGAAGATACAAAAAAAGAAAAATAAGAAGAAGAAGAAGAAGAAGAAAAAGAAGAAGAAAAGAAAAAGAAGAAGAAGAAGAAGGAAGAAGAAGAAGAAGAAGAAGAAGAAGAAGAAGAAGAAGAAGAAGAAGAAGAAGAAGAAGAAGAAGAAGAAGAAGAAGAAGAAAAAAAGAATTTTACCTTGTACTTTGGATTGAAATCTTCCATAATAGTTTATCAGGTTCATTATCCAAAACAATGAGTAATCAGCTAACATATGTGTAGTTAGTTTTACTGTTGCTGTGCCTAAGATAACAGCCGCTTGGGCTAACTGCCGTTTTTCATCCTTCACCAATCTTTTAGATGCTATCTAAAAATTATGGATATATAAAAACTATATTTAATTTTCCACGCGTAAAGTGTGACTCTACCGGATGCCCCATTTTTTTCATCCAATTTTTTATATTTTAAAGTAACTGAGAATTGTGTGATTTTCTTAATTTAAATCAAAAGTTCTGTCACCTCATTTTTTTTAGGTAATGATTTAGGGATACCCCGTTAAGACCAAAACAAAAATAATCGTTAGGGTGCTTATTGTGAAATAGATTCTCATTTGTTTTTGAAAAGTGTTAATTTTTATTTCATAATAATTAATTTATTATATCAAAATAATTTATTTTTCTTTACAATTTTAGAAGATATATTTTTTAAATTTTCGTTTATTTTTAAGAAATTTTGAATCATTCCACCATTCTTATATTATTCACAGAGCCTGCGCTAGAATAATATTAAACGGTAGTTTCGAATGTTCAAAAATTTTTAAAAATCGTCCTGGGCAAAAAATTCTTGGATATAATAATAATTTATTTCTGTAAAATTTAATTACTAATGTTTATTTAAATTACTAAAATCATGGTTTCACACTATGTGAAGAATATGCTGGAGATGTTGGTATAAAACAGAACAATGGATAAAAATAGAATGGTAAATACGATTGAAGCACTGAAATTTATGGATGATGGACACTCCGTGATATAAAACACCTTATTATAATAGGTCTCTAAAGAGTATAAATAAAATAAATAAATAAATAAATAAATAAATTTGTTTCATGAAATAGTAAGCATATTTTTTTTTTAAATGTCTGTCTTTGTCGGTCTATCCGTCCGTCCGATGTCACGATAACTCAATAGGGAACATTCAAGTATTACGTAACGCAAAATGTACCAAAATTCAAATACTTCATACCTCGGTTCTCGAGTTATTCAAGGCTGTAGAGATTTCATATTTTGGCTACACCCCCTAACACACCCACTATTAGGGGGGGTAGCCAAAATATGAAAACTCTATAATCTATAATAACGCGAGAACCGGGGTATGAAGTGTATGAATTTTGGTACAATTTTCGTTATGTAATACTTGAACGTTCCCATAACGAATAATCCGATCAACTTGAAAATTTCAGGAAAAATCAAGTTCTATGAGGGGCACACTGGGCTTGAATATATTATAGGGTAAATGGGATTGGCAACGCTAAACTACAGTGCATTTCATTAGAATAGGGTTCACACATCATAAAACCATCAACAGTAAAATCGAAACGTATGTAGGTTAAAAGTTATTGGTAAAAGTTCTTTGCTGATGGCCATGTTAAATATTTTAGATTAGTTTGATAAGGTGTTAGGTGAATCTAGTAGAATTTTGCCCGTAGAATTCGAATTCGTTCGCAGAAATGTTCTGTCGTACTTCGTTTAAAAGATATTGGTTTTTGAAAAAATGACTTTTTCTATTTTTTGCCATTTTTAAACAATCATAAAAAAATTATCTAACATAATGGAACATTCTGGTTTGGTTTATGTTATACACTTCTGCTCAAAAATATCGGCCCACCTAAAAAAATACACATTTTCAAATGCTAATAACTCCAAAACTATTCAAAAGATTTATTTGACCTTTTTTTTTATTTTAAAGCTTGAACTTTTAGCTCTTAATTACTGGAATAAAAATTATCAAAAATCTTTTTTTAAACCGGCAGCAATGAAAATTACACAGCTATGTTTTTTTACTGCTTCTTTCGATATGCGCACTGTTTGCCACTGCATATTTTTTTACAATTTAATTAATTGATTTTATAGGCCAATTAAATGGGAGTAATTTCTTTTTTAACTTTTTAATTTTCCTTTTCTCGTTTAGGAGATATACGGTTTTTTCTGAAAATAAACATTTTTGCAAATAACAAAAAAACTACACAGTGGATTTAATTGATTTATTTTTTAATTTGAAGCTTAAGTCCTTAACTTTTATTTATTTAATTTAAGTTTCTGGTGCAAACATGTTTAAACTGGGTTTACATTGCTTAAATAGTCATGTTTTTTTTACCCAATCTTTTTTGATGCAATTTAACCACAAACTCAAATCTTTCCATAAGTTTTAAAACTTATTCTAAAAGCCACACTTATTGTGACTGATTCCTTCTTTTATTTTTTATCATGAGTCTTCCCATTTAGGAGAAATTAAAGAATATCAAGATCTATTGCACTTCTATAACTTTAGCTTAAATAAATACATTTAATTAACACGTTTTCTGCGTTAGCAACTTTTTGGTTCCCAGCTCAGACTGCGTTTTGAGGCATATATGTCGAACGAACTTTGCACAGACTGTTTAAATCTCTAATGGTACTCCAAAAACAAGTTCTAACGTCTTTTTAAGGACTTTTTGCTTTTTAATAAAAGTTTACGATTTAAGCTTCAAATTAAAAAAAATCAATTAAATCCATTGTGTTAAGGCCAAATTGACTACTGGGCGACTGTACTAAGTTGGTCCGCTGGACGTCACGTAGCAGCGAACATTCGAGAAAGACTTGGGTAGACGACGCCGATGGAGAAACACCACGGCTGTACGCGTATTGTAAAAAATGCGAATAAAATTAGTTATTACATTAAAAAGTAAAATAAATAAGTTTGTTCTATTATGTATACAGTTCATTTAATCAAAAACATTGTGTGGTCCTTTCGAAAACGGATGAATTGAACTAGTTTTTAGTGAATTCATTTTGGGCGGGCAAAAACCGCATTTTTGCCGAAAAAACTGTTTGTGTTGAGAGAACTTGTGCGTGGAGGCCTTCTACAAGAAGGAAAACGCTTTGCTGTACCTAGAGCTTGGTTTCAGTAAGCAACAAGCGAGATTCAACGTGTTGAAAATCCACCTGTTGTATGACGTCACAACAGCTGATGAAATAGTGGTGACCAGACTGAAAGACGTAAACTTTTTGAGAAGAAGTTTAATTTCAAGGAGAATCAGATCAGGTTTGAGAAAGAAGTTATCAAAGTGAGTAATCCTTCTTTATTTACATCCTTTCTAGATTTTTTGGTGCAATACTGCGTGGTTTATTTATTTTTTCAGCAAAAATAAATAAAAAATTACATTTTTGAGTTTTGAGGTTTCTTTATTTTACAAGAAATAAAGAAAAATAATACACATTTGTGCTTGTGTTGAGGTTATTTATTTTATACAAAATAAAAATGTCTGAAGAATTAACAGGTTTAATTCGAAAAAGGGGTGCCTTAAAGGCCCGTGTTACCCGTTTTAACAAATACTTGGGTGACGTGAAAGCCACCATAGAAAATCTAGAAAGTCAAGAGCCTAGAGATGAAAAATCGTTAAATAAAGCGATAGAGCAATACCGGCAAGAGTTAGATTTACGTTTAGATCAATTTGAGGAAATTTTAGCAGAGTTTACTAACATACAAAATGAGATTGAACCAATGTCAGATTATAACGAAAAACAACTTGACGAACGTGAATCATTTGCACAGGAATACTTTTCTGTACTAGCGACGGGCAAGGTATTATTAAATCATTTAAATGGGGAGAGCGAAATAAGTAAAACACCTAGTGTAAAAAGTGAGACCTCGAGACAGAGCGCCCCTAGTGTAGGGGGTTCCGGGGTAAATTCAAGCGTCCGAAGTGCCACAGGGGCAGTTCAGGATAATCAAAACGTGGGAATTGCTACAGGAGCAATTTTAAATAATCCTTTAATGGGAGTTAAACTTCCTCAAATACAATTGGTGAAATTTAATGGTTCTTATGAGACGTGGTTAGAATTCAGAGACACTTTTGAGTCACTCATTCACAAAAATAGGGATATAGGGAATATTCAAAGGTTCCATTATTTACGTGCGTCACTAGAGGGCAGTGCTAAACAAATTATTGAATCATTGGAGTTTACTGAGAGTAACTACGCTTCTGCGTGGCAGATATTATGCGAAAGATTTAATAATACGGTTTTGTTAGTAAATAATCATTTAAAGGCTATAGTCAATATGAAACCTATTTTAAATGAGTCTAGTGTAGAGTTGAGGAGGATGCTAGATATGGTTAAAAAACATTTGAGGGCGTTAGAGGCGTTAAAAATAGACGTAAAAAATTGGGACGTGCTTTTAATATTTTTATTATCGAACAAACTAGACAGTGGTTCTTTGAGGGAGTGGGAATCACAAAAGGCGACAAGCGGGTTGCCTACATTGGAGGGTTTTTACAAGTTTATGCAAAATAGGGCAAATTTGCTAGAAACTTTGGAAACAAATATTAAGGTGAAGCCTAAGGAGTCTCTAAAGGTGCGATCGATGGTGTCTAACGTTACAAAACAAAATGTGTCTTTTGCGTGTGAAGTTTGTAAGGAAAATCATAGGGTACCAAACTGTAAAAGATTTCAGGATTTCAGCGTGGAAAAAAGATTTGATTTAGTAAAAAGTTTAGGCTTGTGTTTTAATTGCCTAAAAGGTTCACATTCCTCACGGGAATGTACTTCAGGAAGTTGCAGGCTATGCTTCAAAAGGCATCATAGCTTAATACATTTTGAAAACAAGAACGAGAATAAAAATACCAAAGCAAATTACAGAGAGGTTAGAGATGATGAAAATAAAAAGGTAGATAAAAATTTAGGTAGCCTTGGAGGTATTAGAGAGGAGAACAGAGGTCATGTGGAGAAGAGGTCACAGGAAAAAGAGGAGGTGTCAGCTTTGAGTTTTGAAAAAAGTACGACAATGTGTTTACAAAACGAGGGTGTGGTTTTGCTGGCAACTGCACAAATAAAGGTTTACGATTCTGAGGATAAGGCTTTTGTGTGTAGGGTGTTATTGGATAATGCTTCACAATCATGTTATATAACTACAAGGTTAAGTCAAAAATTAGATTTGAAAACAAAGGATGTCAATTTGTCGATAGTTGGTATAGGTACAGTGTCAACTAAGATTTCTAAGCAATGTCAGGTCAAGATAGGTTCAAGGTATGAGTCATATCAGAATACAATTTCGTGTTTGGTAATTCCAGAAATAACAGGTAACATCCCTATGGCCTGTATGAATAAACGAGAATTAGAAATTCCAGAATATCTCAGTCTTGCAGATCCAAGTTTTGATGAGTGTGCACCAGTCGATATGTTATTAGGGGCTTCGATATTTTGGAGTTTAATCAAATTTGGTCAAAAATCATTAGGAGACAACAAACCTATTCTGCAAAAAACAAGGTTAGGCTGGATAATTTCGGGGCCAATGGGTGTGCCATTAGCTTGCGAAAAAACTTTGTGTAACTTCACGAAAACATTAGACATACAAAAACAATTAGAAAAGTTCTGGGAGTTAGAGGAAGTACCTAAGGAGTTAGGAGTTGAGGATAAAGAGTGTATGGATATGTTTAGGAGTTCATTAGAAAGAGATTTAGAGGGAAGGTTTGTAGTGGAAATTCCATTCAAAGGAGACATAGGAGAGTTAGGATCGTCTAGGGAAACGGCGCTAAATAGGTTTTATAGGTTGGAGAAAAGGTTGGCAAAAAATGATAAATTGAGGGAGGCTTATACTAAGTTCATGTCTGATTACGAGAACGCAGGGTACATGTCACGGGTCGTGGATCAATCTAAAGGTCAAGCTGAGTATTTTTTGCCTCATCATGGAGTTGTCAATGAGGATAGCTCTACTACACAGCTGCGAGTAGTGTTTGATGGAGGTTGCAGTTCCGATACGGGAGTTTCACTCAATGATCTTCAGTATGTCGGTCCTCAACTACAGGAAGATTTGATGAGTCTTCTATTAAGATTTAGAATGCATAATATTGTTGTTGCTGCGGACATCGCCAAGATGTTTTTGCAAGTGTGGGTTAAAAATTCTCAAAGATCTTTACAGATAATATTTTGGAGGCCATCTCCAGATTTTGATTTATTGGAGTTCGAGTTAAATACTGTTATATTCGGATGTACTTCCAGTCCTTTTTTGGCGGTAGCTTGTTTGCAGGAGATGGGTCATGAGTGTGTTCGACAAGGTGAACGTTTAGAAGCGGCACAAGTTATTTTGGAGGAGTTTTATGTGGATAATATGCTCTCTGGTGCAAAAACAATTAGTGAGGCAATTGAGTTAGGAAAAACCGTATCAGAAGTTTTATCAAAAGGAGGTTTTCATCTCAGAAAATGGCAGTCTAATAGCGTAGTGGTTCTACAGGAACTCGAGGGTAATAATGAGTTAAATGAGGTACATTTTGGAGAGAAAGAAGGAATGAAAACGTTGGGGTTGTACTGGTCTTGTGGCGACGACAAGTTACAGTATAAAATAGGAAAAATTATTATAGGAAAGGAGGTGACAAAAAGATCGATTCTGTCAAGTATAGCCCATATATTTGACCCCCTAGGGTTGCTAAGCGCGAGCATAATCATTCCGAAACTTATTATTCAAAAATTGTGGATGTTAAAACTGGGGTGGGATCAACCAGTGCCACCTGAGTTAAGAAACGAATGGTTAAAATTTAATCAGGAATTGGGAATTCTTCTAAGTTTAAAGGTTCCGAGACAGGTAGTAGGTAAAGAGTATACTTATTTAGAACTTCACGGGTTTTCAGATGCCTCTACAAGGGCATATGGAGGTTGTGTGTACCTTAGAAGTGTAAATAGTAAAGGGGAGGTGGTAGTTAGTCTGTTGTGTTCCAAGGGTAAGGTTGCGCCAGTCAAGACATTAACTACACCGAAGTTAGAGTTATGTGGGGCCCTAGTATTGGCAAAACTGGTTAATAAGGTTATAAGTTCGTTAAGATTAAAATTCGATAAAGTATTTTTGTGGTCGGATTCTTGTGTATGTTTAAGTTGGATAAAGGCAAATTCAAACCAATTTCAGATATTTGTAGCTAATAGGGTGAGTCAAATTCAAGGTTTGACAAAACTAGAAGATTGGCACTATGTTAGTACTAAGGACAACCCAGCCGACTTGGTTAGTAGGGGAATACTTCCGTCGAAGCTAGTGGAGAATAATTTGTGGTTTAACGGTCCTGATTGGCTGAAGGAGGAACCTGAAAATTGGCCAATCAGAAAATTGGAGTTGCTAAATGAACTTCCGGAAACAAAAAAGTCAGTAAAAGGTCTTGTTGTAATTGAAAGGCAGTCAAGTGATCTGTTTTCAAGATATTCAGATATAAAAACACTTAAACATGTAGTAGGTTGGTCTATTAGGTTTAGGAACAATTGTGATAAGGCAAAGAAAAAAATAACAGAAGAAGTTTTGTCAGTCATAGAGGTAGAGAATGCATTTAAGGTGTTGATCAAGGTTGCACAGCGAGAATTATTTTCGGAAGAAATTTCAAGACTTAAAAAGGGTGAAAGTATAAAAAAAGGAAAATTAAGCAATTTAAGTCCATTTTTAGATAACTCTGGGTTAATTAGAGTTGGTGGACGTTTAAATTTGTCTAATTTACGATATGAACAAAAACATCCCATTATCATTTCTTCTAAACACGATTTAACCAGGTTAATTTTTGTATCAGAGCATAAGAGATTGTTGCATGCTGGTGCTCAAATGTTATTGTCGTCTGTTAGGGAGAGATTTTGGGTGATTGGGGGAAGAAATATTGCAAGGAAAACGGTTCATGGGTGTATGACTTGTTTTAGAGCCAAACCGGTTCAAATCAATCCTCTCATGGGAAACTTACCAAGAAATAGGGTAGAACCGCGTCCAGCATTTTACACTACCGGGTGTGACTATGCAGGTCCATTTCTTCTTAAAAATAAGCTAGGCAGGGGAAATACTTTGTATAAATGCTATGTATGTGTGTTCGTATGTTTTACGAGCAAAGCGATACACTTAGAGGCAGTCACAGATTTAACGACTGAAGGGTTTATTGCTACATTGAGGCGCTTTGTCTCGAGAAGGGGAAAACCCAATGAAATTTTCTCAGACAACGCAAAAACTTACGTGGGTGCTAAAACAGAGTTAGGGGAGTTATACAATTTTTTAGTTGCAAATGAAAATACATTAAAGCGTTCTTGTGCAAATGAAAACATAAAATGGTCTTTTATACCGCCGCTCTCACCTCATTTTGGAGGACTTTGGGAAAGTGGTGTTAAGTCATTCAAGTATCACTTGAAGCGGGTAATGACGAATGAGAAATTAACGTATGAAGATTTTGCCACGGTATTGTGCCAAGTAGAATCAATTCTTAATTCCCGTCCCCTTACCCCCCTATCCTCTGAACCTTCCGACCTAGAAATACTCACTCCAGGACATTTCCTGATCGGAAGATCATTGTGTGCTGTGCCAGATCCAAATTTGTTGGATATTCGAGAAAATAGACTTTCAAGGTTCCAAAAGTTACAGAAGATGCAGCAATTGTTTTGGAAGGAATGGTCGAAAACTTATTTAAATGAGTTGCAGAAGAAAACAAAGTGGAAGAATGATGACTTTCAGTTAAAAGAAAACACATAAGTTTTGTTGAAAGAGGACAACTTACCTCCAATGTGCTGGAAGATAGGTAAAATTTTATCAGTACACCCAGGTGCTGACGGAATCGCACGTGTTGCAACCGTAAAGACAGCAACCGGACAATTAAAACGGAGTTTTTCAAAATTGTGCCCACTTCCCATAGAAGAGGAAGTGTCCAAGTAAAGCTTTAATTTTATCAAGACTTTAGTTAGTGACATTTTAATTGCCATTCCTTATAATATAGTGTTGTTTTGGAAGTGCCTTCCAAGGTGGGGGGCATGTTAAGGCCAAATTGACTACTGGGCGACTGTACTAAGTTGGTCCGCTGGACGTCACGTAGCAGCGAACATTCGAGAAAGACTTGGGTAGACGACGCCGATGGAGAAACACCACGGCTGTACGCGTATTGTAAAAAATGCGAATAAAATTAGTTATTACATTAAAAAGTAAAATAAATAAGTTTGTTCTATTATGTATACAGTTCATTTAATCAAAAACACATTGCGTAGTTTTTTTGTTACTTGCAAAAATGTAAATTTTTAGAAAAAACCTTATATCTCCTAAACGAGAAAAGGAAAATTAAAAAATTTAAAAAGAGATTACTTCCATTTAATTAGGCTATAAAATCAATTAATTAAATTGTAAAAAAATATGCAGTGGCGAACCATGCGCATATCGAAAGGTGCAGTAAAAAAACATAGCTGTGCACTTTTCATTGCTGCCGGTATAAAAAAAGATGTTTGATAATTTTTATTCCAGTAAGTAAGAGCTAAAAGTTCAAGCTTCAAAATAAAAAAAAGATCGAATAAATCCATTAAATAGTTTTGGAGATATTTGCATTCAAAAATGTGTATTTTTTTAGGTGGGCCGATATTTTTGAGCAGAAGTGTAGTAGGAACTTTTATATTTTAAAATCAACTTTTAAAGTTTCGAAATACCCATTTTTTTATATAATAATAGTGGCTTTTTTAAATCTTGTTTTTGGAAAAAAAATATATATAGGTTGGCTAGTGTATTATCACGACTTGTCAAAAGTCTAATTTATTTGACAATTTCCGAGATTTGCATGAAGAATGTTAGAGCCACTAACTTAGAGAACTAGATTTTTTCCTATTATTTTTATTGATTTACTTATAAGAGACTCTAGCTAAGGGGTACTTCTTTATATATTTGTATAATTATGAATGTAATTATAATATAAATATTAACTTGGGTGATACCCAGTAGCGAACTGGGTACTTAGACCCCGGGACGACGAGATCCTAGGGGGCCCTTCTAATGGCCAAAGGGGAGTTCAAGAACGGGTCATAAGAGGCCCGCGAAATGGTCAAAGGAGGCCCGCTTAAAGTTCTACATAAATGCATCTGTACATATACCGAAAAAGACAATATAAGTAATAATAATTTGTAAGATTTTTATTTTGCTAAAATCTTAAAGTATACTTTACATACTTTATATAAATGTATAGGTATAACTATACAGAACAAAACAAATTATAAAACCTTAAAAAAAATAGATCTAAAACTAAGCCCTTTATTGTCAGCTTTTATTTATTTCCCTAATTAGGTATTAATTAAAAACATAAAAGGACAAGCCCCTTTTACATAATTGCGAAATATATTTAAAACAAATAAAGAGAACATTAAATATAATATAGATACAATCAAGGAAAATTATGTAATATGTATTTAAAATACCCTTTAAAAAATATTTTATTGAAACGCAATAAAACACATAGAGTTTAAATACGTAAGTATAAAAATTTGATACTTATTAAGTAAGAATCACAATACCTATACATTTTTATTTCATAGGGTACTTTAACACTAATAGCTTCTAAGATTTTGGTTCTCTTCCAAAATGTTACTTGAAGTCGGATATTTCGTATTTGAAATTTCAAATTTTGCATTTAAATATTTTTGTACCAATGCTTGAATTTTTGGGCTAATTTTGTATGCTGTATTACGGCAATTTTTATTTAGCCCGATCTTTACCCCACATCCAGCAAAAACTTTTTTACGACACTCGTCGTGGTTCCAGTTGGGTTGCATCATTTTAATAAATACTATACAATATAATAATTATTATATGACAGGTAATTACGACAGTGAATTAAACCAAGATGACTTTACACCTTGACTTAAACTAAGAAAGGTGTTATTTAAAAATGACAATTAAAACAATGCCCAACCTATCAACATTTTTTTCGAAGAACAAGATTTAAAAAAAACCCTATTGTTATATAAAAACACGGGTATTTCGAAACTTTAAGATTTGATTTTAAAATATAAAAGTTATAGTAGGAACCAAACCAGAATGTTCCATTATGTTAGATAATTTTTTTATGATTGTTTAAAAATGGCAAAAAATAGAAAAAGTAATTTTTTCAAAAACCAATTACTTTTAAACGAAGTACGACAGAACAGTTCTGCGAACGAATTCGAATTCTACGGGCAAAATTCTACTAGATTCACCTAACACCTTATCAAACTAATCTAAAATATTTAACATGGCCATCGGCAAAGAACTTTTACCAATAACTTTTGACCTACATACGTTTCGATTTTACTGTTGATGGTTTTATGATGTGTGAACCCTATTCTAATGAAATGCACTGTAGTTTAGCGTTGCCAATCCCATTTACCCTAAAATATATTCAAGCCCAGTGTGGGGGGAGATCCCTATTATTTTTGAAAGTAATGCCTCAAGAACGTAACTTTTTCAGGAAAAATTACTTTTATCATATGTAAAGATCAATTCTACCAATTTGAAAAGTAATCCCCCCAATAACATAAAAGTTAGGGTTGGTTAAAGTTTTTTAAAAAGTCGATAGGACTATTCTTTCTTAAATTATCGTGTTCACAAAAATCGTGACGTCCGACGGACGGACGGACGAACAGACGGACAGACAGACAGAAGGAAATAAAAAAAAGTTGCTTATTTTTTCATGAACCAAATTTATATCCAAGAATTTTTTGTTTAGGACGATTTTTGAATTTTTTTGAAAATTCACCGTATAATACTATTCTGTATGCTGTGAATAGTATAATAATAAAATTATAAAATTATAAGGGGTGATTCTACATCACGAAAAATGACAAAAAGTTCCCTTTTGAAAGTGGCTAAAAAAATCGGTTTTTATTTAATAACTCAGGAACCCTTTGTGATACAGTAACTAGGTTTTGCATGTGAACTAATCTTAATAAGGCCCATCTCGTATGTTATTTTAATGTGCTTATTTTAACCCAGGGAGTGCGAAACGGAATGGCCTTCTGATTTTTGCCCCAACCCAACCTTTGTTCTGTGTAGCTTTTAACCTTTTTTCTGTGTAACTTTTTTGTTACTTTATTATTGGAAAATGTATTGAAGTATTTACTATTATAGGAAAATGTAATAAGTATATACTTTAATACATAAAAAAAACTTTAAACTCATTGTTCTAAAAATGCCATTTTCAAAACATTTCCTGCGATTAAAAAAAAAACTATTGTATTGACTTAGATTTTTTGGCAATTTGTCGAAAATCATGTTCGCGAGTAAGCTAATGTACATTTTTTTTAAGCTTGTTATTTATATTTTATTCCCCCTTTTTTACCCGTTTTTGTCCAGAATTTTTTATTTTTTTTTTTACTAAAATATGCGTGGATTTTTTTTCTTTGGAATTTTGACTAATGTCGACTTTAGACAACGAAATGACGTTATTTTTAAGAAGTCTGTTTTTGGTTTTTGTGTTTCAGACCAATGGGGGAGAAGATATCATACCGTTTGCCATGTTATTTTTGAGGTGTCAACTACAGCGCTTGCTGCTTGTTTTTCTGTGATGGCAAAAAAAATTGTGAACTTTAAGAGGTGCCTAATAGTTTATAAAAAGTTTTGTACATAAAAATAATACAGATTGTCTGAAAAAAAAAATCAAAAAATTGTCAATTTTTTGCTTCAAAAATCAGAACAAACCCTTAAAATATTCTAAAAAATCGGAACTGACAATCGTTTTGATTTAAATCCATAAATTCACAACTTGTGAGGTATAGTAAGATTTTTTTGGATTCGGTTGCGACCTCTCAACTCAAAGTGCAAAACTTTGTAAGGCAGGATGGCATGCAAGTGAAAGGCACAATACCGCATCCTAATAAATCGTCGTATATTAACGCAATTGCGTGGTGCAGAAAACATGGGTCACCCGGTTAATTAATTTTTAATTAATTAAGTTTTAATACCGCTATATAGACTTGTCTTTCTCGGTTATTTAAGGGAAGGACTGTTTCTCTACCAACTTTGGCTCTCTGCATGTCGATATTCCGAAAATCTGTTGTTATATATTTATTATCAAAACGTTCGCTGGTCAAAAACTTGTACCGATATTTAACAACTCTAAAATAGGTCATAGTTAGCAAATGTTATTCCAGTTATTATCAAAAGAAATAAAAAAAGTAAAAGTCTGACCTGATCCAACATTAGACAAAAATACAGATAAAAACAAGCCGTAAAGATATGTAATGCTACGCATTCCATTATATACTATTCACAGTAATTGGTATATTGCCTTTTCACAAATACATACTTAAAAAAAAAACAAATTCAAAAAAATCTTTTTTTTTTATTTTTTTTTCTGGGATAAAAAGAATATTTTTTTTTTTAAATAAGATCTTTTTTGTAAAACGAAAAATTTTTGAAAAAAAAAATAATTTTACAAAAAAAAAAAATTCTTTTTGCGAAAAATGAAAAATTAAAAAAAAGGAAATTTAAATTTTTTTCGTTTTTTAAAAAAGTTTAGCCCCCAAGAACTTTTTTGTTTTTGAATGAACTGTTCCTGAAAATTTTAAGTCGATCGAATTATCCGTTCTAGTGTTATTGTGTCCACAAAAAAACGTGACATCGGACGGACGGACCGAAATTTTCAAAGTTTCTTATTTTTTTATGAAACACATTTTTATTAAAGAATTTTTGTCTAGAATGTTTTTTGGAAATTTTTGGAATATTCATAACTACCGTATAATACTATTCTAGCGCAGGCGGTGTGAATAGTATATAATAGTATAAAATTATCATAATAATTAAATAAAAACATACAAATTTTAAAAATATACAAAACGAAAAAATACTATGATGCACAACAAATTTGTTTTGATTCATCGTCAGTTAGGTATCGGTAGTTTAAAAAGTGCTTGTCTTGTTTATTTTTTTCAGTAAACGTTAGAAAATATTTAAACATTTATGTTGCTGATTAAGAATTTTTAAGCACGTTTTATCATAAAGCAAATCGTTTTGTAAATTTCAGGACGTCTTATCTCAATTTTTTTCGATTTTGAGATTTTGTACTTAAACGCTTTATATTATCAATTTACATCTAAAAAATAAGTTTCACTGCTATTTTTTTTTAAATAACAAAAATATAAGCAAAATAGTAACGTCGTATCTTAGATGATTATAAATTAATAAATTTTTAAACCTCGTATCTCTTAATTCTAGTTAACTGACTATTTTGGAACGCACTTTTTGCATTTGGCGACGCTTTTTTGACATCTTATGCGCATGTTATAAAACTTTTTGAAGTTTAAATGTTTCAATAATTAATAATATTATTATAATAGTTAATTATATTTTGTTAAAATATTAATATAATAAAGTTTCAAAGCTCGTATCTTAAAAAATTTGATTAATTTTGAGCATCAAAATGTCGTATCTATAAACATTAGGTTTTTATTTGTATTTATTTATTTTATACACAATAAAATGATTTAAGGTAAGTCAATCATTAAAAATGTATTGAGTTTATATTAAAAAAGTACATTTTCAACCTATGAATAATGCGAGAAAGAGTTATTTCTCATTCCTGTAAAGTTGTCTTTTTTGAGATACGACGTTCTGAAATTTACAAGACGAAATAAGATCTTAATTTGAAGATACATTACAAACGAAAGCATAATTCTATTAGGTTAAATTAAATTAAATCAAATTCAGAATTAAATGTACTTTCATATTCTATGATAAAAATGAGGGGGTGTCATTTGAAAAACAAGAGTCGGGTGTGGTTTGAAGGGGGTGGGTAAGTAAGGGAACGTTCAAGTATTACGTAACGCAAAATTTGGCCATTTTTGACCCCCAACCCCCACCATAAAACGAGGCGTAACATTTTTAAGACCCCCCACCACCCCCCTTTTTTTTTATAAAAAGTAAAGAAATTGAAAGGAAATTTTGCTTTAAGGTTTAAACCGGTTTTTAACCGGGTATTGCTTCCGTGTTTTATCCAAAAACTGGTCTGAGGGAATTCTCGCAACCGGTTAACCGAAAACCGGTTATAGCCTATGGTTTTCCATCTCTATTTTTTTTTTAACAATAATAGTTATTATTCTATATAAAGGATTTAGTAAACGCCCTGTGTAATAAAATTTTCAACTTTAGTAAACGCCCTGTGTAATAAAATTTTCAACGAATCCATATCTTAGGCCTAGATCATTGTTAAAAACTTGATCCAATAAACATTTTATAAGTTTATAATTTTTACGTAACATTTTTACTGACATCCCCCTCTGTATTTCATATGTTTCTGTTTCCAACTTATAAACAAAAAAAAATCCCAAAACTGTTTTACAATTAATAAAAAAGTTACTAAAACTGTTTTACAATTAAGCAAATTAAAACTACAAAAACGTAAAACTTATTAAACCAAACAAAAATATATTGATACTGTCACAATGTGGATTATGTTTCTGCAAAACAGTCATTGTTAAGCTTTCTCAAACTACTACAACACTCAGAGAAATTTCTGTTGGTAAAATGTATATGAAATAATTTTAATAAAAAAATAGCTTTCAAAAATTTTAGGTATAAAAACTTTACGTTTTAATTACGAAAAATAATAAAAATAAGTAAAAAAAAAATATTTTTTACTTTACTTTCTTAATAAAATAATTTCTTAATAAAATAGTACTGTTTCCCTTTATTTTATTTTTTTTTATTGTTTAAGATATATATCATAATATATTATTAATAATAATTATTAAGATTTATTTATTTATTTATACAGCACTATGCCATGGAGAACCCCAGCATAGAGATCGTCCTGCAAGTATTTTTAACCATAATATGGTCAAAAATTATAATATTATTATATTATATTCTTTTAAGTCTAACCAACGAACTAATAACTCTTCTCTCTAGAATAGGCATTTCATTTCTAAAAACTGAAAAAAACGTAGCCAACATATACATTTGTCTGTCTTACTCGCACAGCCTTGTTCTAACAGAGACAACAATAACAGTTACAGGTAATTGTTATTGTTCAGGCCTGAATATACCTACAATTTGTTTACAAACAAACCGACATGTTGGCGATACTTTATATTAACGGTATGCGTATTCTAGAGAGAAGAGTTGTTAGTTCGTTGAGTCCAACCATTCTTCAATTTCCATTTGCAATATTATATTAGTTTTTATTTTTATTAAAATAATGAAAAAATCTTGCTATTAAGAACACTTTAATAAAAAAAAAATATATATATATATATGAACAGTTCCAACGTTTCGAAGGTAATATGTCTATATATCTTAACTAAACACTTATACCTATACTTTATACACTTATACATCTATACACCTTTACACCTTTACCTATTTTAATTAATTTTCATCTATCAGTTTTTTGACAATTAGATTTTAAATTTGTATAATTTTTTATTTCTATTTTTTATTTTTACCCTGAAGAAGAAGGGACATATTACCTTCGAAACGTTGGAACTGTTCATATATATTTATTTTTTTATTAAAGGGTTCTTAATAGCAAGATTTTTTTATTATTTTATATAAAAAAGAACAAGAAATATTATAATTTATTTTTATTTGAAACTAAAATTTTCTAATCAATTTTTCATGTGACATAAAAATAAGTAAAAAAAAAATATTTTTTACTTTACTTTCTTAATAAAATAATTTCTTAATAAAATAGTACTGTTTCCCTTTATTTTATTTTTTTTATTGTTTAAGATATATATCATAATATATTATTAATAATAATTATTAAGATTTATTTATTTATTTATACAGCACTATGCCATGGAGAACCCCAGCATAGAGATCGTCCTGCAAGTATTTTTAACCATAATATGGTCAAAAATTATAATATTATTATATTATAATCTTTTAAGTCTAACCAACGAACTAATAACTCTTCTCTCTAGAATAGGCATTTCATTTCTAAAAACTGAAAAAAACGTAGCCAACATATACATTTGTCTGTCTTACTCGCACAGCCTTGTTCTAACAGAGACAACAATAACAGTTACAGGTAATTGTTATTGTTCAGGCCTGAATATACCTACAATTTGTTTACAAACAAACCGACATGTTGGCGATACTTTATATTAACGGTATGCGTATTCTAGAGAGAAGAGTTGTTAGTTCGTTGAGTCCAACCATTCTTCAATTTCCATTTGCAATATTATATTAGTTTTTATTTTTATTAAAATAATGAAAAAATCTTGCTATTAAGAACACTTTAATAAAAAAAAAATATATATATATATATATGAACAGTTCCAACGTTTCGAAGGTAATATGTCTATATATCTTAACTAAACACTTATACCTATACTTTATACACTTATACATCTATACACCTTTACACCTTTACCTATTTTAATTAATTTTCATCTATCAGTTTTTTGACAATTAGATTTTAAATTTGTATAATTTTTTATTTCTATTTTTTATTTTTACCCTGAAGAAGAAGGGACATATTACCTTCGAAACGTTGGAACTGTTCATATATATTTATTTTTTTATTAAAGGGTTCTTAATAGCAAGATTTTTTTATTATTTTATATAAAAAAGAATAAGAAATATTATAATTTATTTTTATTTGAAACTAAAATTTTCTAATCAATTTTTCATGTGACAGATTTTTTTATGCATTATTTAACAGACACATTGATTTAACGTCTTTCATACCACCTATATTAAAATTAAAGAAATATATTTATTTTATAATTTTGTCTTTATTAATTAAGCATAAAATACAATCAAATGTAAAATGTTTTTTTTATCTAACAAAGTTCGTAATTTAGATATTTTTAAACACTGGGCATTAAAACAAATATGAAAATGGTCATGTGCAAATAATAAAGTATTTATGTGTTATAACACTTTTTAAACTTTGAAAAGGTTAGATAAAATATATTTTTTAACGTTTAGATACAAATATATCATATTTGATACCTAGGTATAAAAGAAGTTAACATAAAATACTGTAAGAGCAAAAATATATTGGTATTCCTTTAAATTATATGATTTTTCTTTATTTTACAACGATTTTTCTCTGAGTGTTGGAGTTTATTTTGTTCTACTTAAAATGTTTTTTAATAATGTATTGGGTAATGAGAAGGGTATTTATTTTAGGCATATTAAATAGTATATTAAAGTACTAGTTTCATAACATACGTTTTTAGAGCACAGTACAAGTTTAGAAAACGAGCCGCTTGTGGCAAATTTTCTAAAGTACTAGTGCTCTAAAAACGTGTTATGAAACGAGTGCTTTATACAATTTTTTCTATTTTGCTCTAAAATTTAAAAAACTTACATTTAAATTGATGACTGATTTAGGAATTTTTGTTTTGGGTTGGCATTACAGTTTACACTATGTTTAAGATTCTAAGAACAAATAATATTTTGATATATTTTACATATCTCTTCTTTTTTCACTGCAATTAACCAGTCCACAATTTTAACACGGTAAAAAATAACCCAAACACAAAATTTTGTAAAAAATTAAACTTTAAATCGACAGTGACTTTTGCAAGCAAAACGTCAAGAGATAGGCTTTTGTACGTTGCCAACCCAACAGAAAAAAAAGTAGAGACCTCTATAAGAGTCGCAAAATAGAAATACCTTAAAATAATTATCCCATGTACGAGTATTAAGAAATAAATAAACAAATAAATAAAAACACACTCTTACTTGAAAATAATAAACACAAAAAAAATTGTGGCTGCAGAAGACATAAAGTTAAAAATAAACATTACTCCCTTGGTGCGTTCCTTAATTTCTGTGACAATTCCTAAACTGATTTCCTTCAAGGATTTGGAGGAATTTGAGTGGTATTCGAACTTGTGGGAAAATTTTATTCGAACATAAAACATAGTTTTTATGTGCCGAATAAAAATTTTTATTTCTGAAAAAAAAAAATCGATAAAATAAAAAATGTTTTTTGCACGACCAATACTAAAAAAAAATCACGGCAACCTTGATAATATTAAAATATACATGTTATGGGTCATTCCGTCGTTCCGTATGTTACGTTCACGTACACCTTAATTTAGGTCTCAGAGAATTACTCGATAGTTCATTTATTTGTTTTTAAGGTTATAATTCTTACAGGCACTTATTTGAATCTTTTAGTTTACTTATAAATTTAATAATTAATTAGGCAATAAAAATAATGCTGCTTATGTGAGCGTTTCTTATGCTACAAAACTTGGAAGTACACTTATGCAATTATTAAGTGACAATGAAAATTTGCTAATCTGGTTTTATTATTATTTTTTCTTCCCTAAATTTGGAAAAGAATGAAAATGGCGCAGCAGGAAATTTTTTTTTTTATGTTTTTTTTTTACTACTTTTAATTTCCGGCCTTTTTTTAATGAAATGTAGTAAAACTCAAGTTTTAAAAATTTAAATAAAAAAAATTAAGAAAGCTCTAGAGCTGCAGGTGAAAAATTTTACAACTGTGCTGGTCTATTTAAATTTGAACGTAGAAAAGCTATAGCGCCGCAGGCCTGTTTCAATTTTAGAAGTGTTACTATTTAAAGTTTAAATGCAAGAAAAGTCTAGTGCCGCAGGCGAAAATTTTTAATAATTTAAAGCTGTATGGTCCACTTGGTAAAGAGCCTGCACATTTGCTTCGCTTTGTGCCCTTATCGTTGTGGTGGAGTAAAAAAGCTATAGCCCCTCAGGCGATTTTTTTTTAAGAATTTGAAGCTGTAAGGTCCACTTGGAAAAGAGCCTGCATATTTGCTTCGCTTTGTGCCATTATCGTTCTGGGGGCCCCCTGGATACGGCCTTGACATTAACAGTTGACGCGGAATGACCCCAATGTGCTTTACTGATACAAAAATTAGGTTTGGTGATGTTTTGTAATAAATAAGCGATTCAAACTAATTTATTGGATTTTAAAAACAAAACCTTTAAAAATAACATTGTTTAAATTACATAAATTTATCGTCTTCGTCCATTTTTTTGTCAACCATATTAAAAAACAGTTGATTTTAGACGCATTTTATTTAATTTTAATTTTATGTACCTACCTACCTAAATTATGTTTGGTCATGCAAAAAATAATGTATACCTCAGGACTAAACTTGGATGTTTTTGTTCTTGGTATATAAATAACTATTCATTCAGCAGGACTAAAACAGCCAGTTTAGTCCCTTGGTATATAAATAACTATTCATTTATATCCATAGGCGTAACTAGGGGGAGGGAGATTGGGGGAGATTACCCCCCAATTTTGTTAACCCACCCAAATCAAACTATTGCATATATATTTTACATATACTTACATATAATTTTACAGGGGCTCAAGCCCCCCTAAAATTTGTACCTGGTTACGCCTATGTTTATATCTACAGGTCTGCCAACATCTAATGTAGTACTTTTTGTGCAACATTAGATGGCGCCACCAATTTGTACGCTTTCAATACAGATATGCTTATTTTTAATAAGTATTTTAATTTTCAACAATCTGTGCTATATTGGTATGGTGACTTTCGCACAGTCACAATATATGCTCAATGATAGCAAAAAAGCGACAAATAGCAGCTATATGACATTTTGATTTTCTCATTGATTGTGAAAATTTTGTAGTAAAGCAGTGCAATTTCTTTATAGATGTATACCTAATGTTTGTTAAAAGTATAGCTACAAAATAGTATATTATGGAATTAGTTTACTTGAGCATTTTAGTGCACGAAAATGAAAATAAAAAAGCACTAGTGTTGTAATGCAAACATTAATAAACCCAACTATGTGCTTAATAATAAGTAAAACATTGATAAAAATTTTTAAAAAGTTAATTTTTAGATGTCTCTATTTATCACTGTTGGCCGTTATTCGACTTTGAAAAACACCCACTTTTCTTTTTCAATTTTTTTACTTATAATGTAAATATCAATTTAAAATTTAAAATCAAATATCCGGAGAAACGTTTTCAAAAAAAGTATATGCTGACCTTCTTAACTTGAACAAATATTACGTTTTCTTGTTCATTAATTGAAAATAAAAGACGGTTTAATCAAAAAGTATAACAAAACAAAAAAAAAATAAAAACACATTTTTAAATATTTTAATACTTAAAATGTTTTGAAATTTATTTTTGTTAATTATTTTTTTTATTTTTTTTTATAATTTTATTTTACAGCGTATTTTGTATTCAATTATTAACTAAGAGAATGTAACTTTGGTTCAAATTAACCTATTTATTTAAAAGTTATAAATAATATTAATCTTTATTTACCCAACAGTTTGCACCAATTCTAGGGCAAAAATACATATATACAATTATATATAAAAATATACAAAAGAAATAAAGGTCACATGACTATTTTTTGCGATTAAAAATCGTTTTGCCGGATAGAATATTTTATTTTTGGTTTTTAATCGATACATTATAAGTAAACAAGTTATACAAGAAAACTGAGTCGTTCGAAAATGGAACTAAAAGTAAATAAAGGCGAACCGTGTTATACATTTTAATTATGATTTTAAAAATAATTCAGTGCTTCTAAAATACAAACCTTTTTTTTATCTAAAGAAAATTATTTTTATACTTTTTAATTAATAATAAAGACAATAATAAAGATAATAATTTAATAATAAGATAATTTTACAAGGCGTGAAGATATGTAATGCTACGCATTCCTATATATATTATTCACAGTAAATGATATATTGCATTTTCCCAAGTACCTACTAAAAAAAAATAATTAAAAAAAATAAATAAAAAAAACTTTTTTCAAAAAAAAAACATTTTTTCAAAATTTTTCATTTTTTTTATTTTCTTTTTGCGAAAAACCTCCATAGCTTTTTTGTCTTTGGGGGGATTACTTTCACAATTGGTAGAGTTGATCCTTAAAAGTATTTTTTCCTGAAAAAGTTACGTTTATCGGATTTTTTTTTCAGCTTTTTTAGATCTTTTTAAAAGTTTAACCGGTTAAACTCCCATAACTTTTTTTCATTTTAAGGGCATTACTTTTAAAATTGGTAGAATAGATTCTTATAATAAAAGTAATTTTTCCTGAAAAAGTGATGTTAATCGGAATTTTCTTTCACCTTTTTTCGTTTTTCTTTTTTAGTTTAACCTCCCATACCTTTTTTTGTTTTTGTGGGATTACTTTCAAAAACAATAGGGATCCTGGTAGAACCTGATTTTTCCTGAAATTTTAAAATCCATCGGATTATTCGTTCTTGAGTTATCGTGTTCACAAAAATCGTTATATCGGACAGACAGACGGACGGACGGAAATTACAACAAAAAAAGTTGCTTATTTTTTCATGAAAAAAAATTATATCCAAGAATTTTTCGTCTAGGACGATTTTTAACATTTTTTGAAAATTCGAAACTACCGTAGAGGAAAGTCACCTAATTTCGGATACCTTTTACAATGTATTCAATATTTAATACTCGGTATTACTTTTTGATATTTTTTTTATATAACCAGATACAACTTATTATAGCGAACCATGATTTATTATAAAAGCAATTTTATTACAGTTTATTTTTTCCAAAAAACACGGTTAAAAAAAATCTGCGCATTTTTGTGCATTTGAAAAAGGGCTCCTAATTTCGGACATATCCGAAAAAATTTTTTCAAGAGTAGATCCTGATCCCATTGCTTATGTTTCTTGTTATTCCTTCACATTTAAGACTTAATTTAATCATTAAGCGATTTTCTACGAAATACTATAGGAACTATAATTTTAGATTCCCAATTTCGAATATCTTAGTATCTTAGGTAATTTTCGTTTTTTCAAAATTGTGTATCTTAGTTTGTTGTATCATTATAAAAATAATAATTAATGGTTGGTTATCCTGAATAATAATTACCTTGCGGATATCCGAAATTGGGAATCAAATGCACAAAAATGGTCTATCCAAAATTAGGCAACTTTCTGCTTTTTAGATTAGAAATTTGTAGAATGTTTACGTTTTCAAATTGCTTAATTATGAATAGTGGATCAACTTAACTAACATCATAACTTACCCAAGACAGAATCACTAGTATTGCTAGTATTAATAAGGAAAAAGCTTATGTTAATTTATTTGTTTGAATTTATCCGGAGGTGTGCCTAGACGGACAACACATTTTTGCCCCAAACTTTTTTATCCGTATTTTTTTTTTATTTTTTTGTGAAAAATATAGATTCCTTGAGTAAAAATACATAAAAAATGTCATATAGTGCACTTTAGCTGCAACCGTTTAAAAAAAAAAGCAATTAAGAGGCAGTAACTTTTTGTGCCACCAAAAATGTTACATCTTAAAAGGCTATTACTCTTTAAACACAGACTGAGAGGTCTTTTTGTTAGTCTTTGCCTTAAATATTAAATTTAGGTGTTTCGGTGAAGAATACTTTTTTGTTTGGTTTTAAATGAAGAATGACCCTGCATTAAAATAAAATTTTATTGGTGTTTTTTTTTTGTTTCTCATTCAGTATGTCCATCTTTGAAGGGCCGTAGCTCCCTTAGGGCTCACTTCCGGACCAACCTTCCTATGCACTTTTTTTCGTGTTTTTGGATGTAAAATTAGCTCTTAAATGTATATATGTATAGAATATTTAGATAAAATTATTAGAAACTAGACATAGATATGCTAAATAAAATTTAGTTTTAATTTAATTGTTTATTTTAATAAATTTTCCTTTTACGTATTTTGTTTTAAATTATTATTATCATGTATGTGGAAATATACCTAGTTTATAAAACATATATTTGAGGAGATGAATTTCAAAATCGAAGATACTTAGCCCGGAACGTACCCCAATCAGTCAGAAAAAAATACAGAAAGGGGCTGGGGTACTTAGTGCCCAGTCCGGCATGTCTTCTGATATGCTCTTACACTTACTTTTCGTTGAGGCTGTAATTTTAAAACATAGTACAAATATGGAGTATCAAATCATAGAAAGGTATTATCTCCATGTCCCCTGTTTATTAGTGAAATCTATAGATATTACCTTTTGACTATACTAAGGCTATAAGGTTTATAAATATTCAACATTCGACGCTTAATTCTATTTTTTCTTTAATCTGGGATTATTTAACTGTGTGCGTCTTGCTGACGGACGGATTTTTGTCAATAATTTATTTGTTACGGGCCCCCTGCTAAAAAATCAAACGAATGTCTTCAATGTATTCGAAGAGAGCCCGTTTAATTTAATTTTTACGGACCTTTTGGTACAGGATTAAAACGTGCCCTTTATTTTTTTTACTAAAAGTCCGAAGCGAGCCTTTTTAATTTCTTTTTTATTGTCGTTTTATAGAAAATTAAAGCGAGCTATTCTAAATCTTTTTATATGCGGGTCCCTTTTCACAAAATAAAAGCGAGCCCTTTCTTTTTAATGCGGTCCCTATGCTATAAAATCATCAACAAGCCTTTCTAATTAATAATACAATGGTGCAATTTTCACGATTAATACAAATAATTATAAATAATAGGTAGAGGAAGGGTAGCAAATGTGGGCTAGGTCTTGTAATATGGGCTAGGTGGGTTTCTTAGCTATCCGATGCAGTTCTCTGCATCCGACTATCGCAAATCGTAAATGGCGAAGTTAAACTTCCACAGTAAAGATTCATTAATTAATTCATACATTCGTTGACGTTTGAGAATTTATTTTTATTTTCCGTCCTTTTCAGCAAGCCACAGAACTTTTTTAGGTAAGTTTATAAATTCCGTTACCTGATAGATAACAACGTTTTCAAAACCATTTCTGCAACAAATTAAAGCCACATAATCGGGCTTTGATGTGTGCTTATTAGTTTTCTTCTAATTACTGAGTTTTAGACCTCTTTTGTTGTATACACCGAGTATTTTTGCAATATGGGCCATCCCTGTGTTTCTATTATGGGCTATATAGAACTATGTATTTAAGCCTAGAATTTTTCTAGGAGGCCAAGAAAAGATCAGCAACAGCCAAGAATAGAAGAAAATGGAACGAGGGCGATATGGAACGCGATATAATAGCGATGAGGCAGTACGAGATGGGTACCTTCAAAGCTTTAAAAATGTTTAATATACCACGTACTATATTAGTAGTTATTTGATTTATTATTTCATTTTAGATATAACTTTTATACTTTTAACTTATTGCGACCAATAAGATTGATTGCCACTTCAAATCTAATATTTATTACACAATTTTGGGGGCAGCCCATATTTAGGGCCAATTTCAAATTGACACAAAAGTGCACCTTCTCACTATTTACGAAATAATAAATTTATTATTTGTTTTAATCAATATGAATTTATAACAGGTTGTGACTAATTAATACAGCTATCGTTGGGTACGTTTGGTATTGGAACTAAACTTTTATTTATTTTTTTACAAGAAAAAATAAAATGGGTAGCCCATATTTGCTTCCTTTCCTCTAAGTTGATAGCGAGGGGTCCGTAGAACAGTTCGGGCGAGGATCTGATATAACATATTGGAGGGTGAAATTATCCAAAAAAATCTACGTTTTTTAATTCTCTTTCTCTTTAGAAGCCCCTCGACGCCCCCTAGTGGAGGGGTGATCACTATACCTTAGGGGCAGGCCCACAGAACCGCCCTTGTTAAAACGTAAATATACCTAAAACCTACACAATGTGTAGTACACGTATTATCTATAAAACCAGCTTGTTTTCCATTGTTGTTAACAAAATACACTGCCCAGTAAAAGAGCTTTACCATTTTCACCTCCGCGGGTGAAATGGATTTTTTATTATCAGATTCTCTTTCAGCAACCTTAAAAATATACCAGTTTTCAGGAAAACTACCCCCCGCCCCTCAGAGGGTGGATTTATATTTTCATTATCAGATTCACTTTCAGCAACCTCAAAAACCCCAATATAACAGTTTTCACAAAAACTACCCCCCCCCCCTCAGGGAGTGAAATTAGAAAAAAAATTATTATCAGATTCATATTCGTTGACCCCAAAAATCCCTATATTACAATTTTGACAAAAATATTGAAAATATATAAAAATATTTACCCCCTCACCCCTACGGGGGTGGAGTTAGAATTTTTTTATTATCAGATTCAATTTCAGCAACCTTAAAACCCCTATATAGCAATTTTCAAATTTTTGTAAAAAAATGTATTTTTCCCTTACCGCACCCCAATGTTCACCAAAAACAATCCCTAGCGAGAACTTTTGGAAACATACCTGTATGCTAAATTTCAAGTCTCTAGCTTAAAGCGTTCTTAAGTTATCGTGTCCACAAGATTTCCCGAACAGACCGATAGACCGACCGACCGATATTTTTTTTTTGCTTGAAATTGATTTATATCGACATAAAACTTCATAAAACGGAAAAATAGGCAAAAGAAAATTTGTACTTTTTTGCAAGAATACAAGGCTTTCCGAAATGTGGAAAAATTTTAAAATGGAAAACCAAAAAATAAATTCTTAAGCATAGTTTTTTAATTCTTACTCCTCATCGAACAACATAATAATGTAATTAATATAATAACAAATAATTATCTGCAAATAATTTCGGAATTGCAATTCAAAAATTGCAAAACTTCAACTAATCAAAGCACTGGAAAAAAAAGTTGTTGTCTAGGACTAAACCATTAGCCTATTTACAGGGGCGTTCGACATTTCCAGTAGATGAGTCGGCTTAATTTAGACAAGTCGACTACTTTGTCAAGACAAGTTTGCTGAACTTTTTTTTTTGGTAGTCATTAGCTTTTTTCATCAGAAGGATTTTTTTCTGGTAGTCGCTAAATCTTGTCGAGTCGGCAAGCAAACTTCTAAGCTTTTTTTAGTCAGCAATTTTTTTAGGGATTTTTTTTCTGATAGTCGGCAAATTTTTAAAGGTAATAAGGTTTTTTAGTATTTTTTTCGCCAATCAACAATTTTTGCCCCTACTACTAAAACCTCGGAACAACCCTTCCTGGTAAGATCCGTAGCGATTGCCAAGTAAGATATATGTAAAATGTAATTTGCTACCCTGAATATGTAGGGTAAATCTATAGATATATGTAAAATGTAATTTGCTACCCTGGATATGTAGGGTAAATCTACATATCCAGGGTAGAAAATTACATTTTACATGTATCTTACGTGGCAATCGCTAAGGATCTTACCAGCGTTAAACGCCAACTTCAGAGCAGTTTTTTTGTTGGCGTGATTGGTCAAAATTGCAAAATATGAAGTGTCGTTCATTGATAATTTCCATAAAAATTAGTTCACACCACTTCAAGATTATTTTCAAAGCAATACTTTGCTTTATTTTAGGGGCTGTTCCAAAATATTACTTTTGAAAATCAGTTATGGCTTTTGGAAACTTATTTTCCAAACCGTCTGCTTCAAGAAATATGCGAAAAATGTATATGAATAATGAAACAACTGAAGGTTTTGTAATTACAGGACAGCCCTGATAAAAGTCCAAATGAAATCCAATAAAATGTCTAGGGTCATATATCAAAAAATTTGATTCAAAATAAATATGTTTGTTGGTTTTGTGATATAACCTTATAAAAATTAATCAAAGTTATTGGTTTTGATATGGGTTCATTTGGAATTTTTAGTAGCGAGCATATTCTTGTATAGTTCGTGTAAAGATTCTAGTCGCTTGCAAAAAAACTTTACACTAAGACATTTCAAAACCGCTTTGACCCAAGAACAAAGTGGTGGAAACAATTTGTTTCAAATTTCAAGTCTCTGCACGAAGTCGTAGTATAAAATTCTTTTGCAAGCGACATACATCTTTACAAGAACTATATAACTTACTTCGAATGACCACTCCAACTATGGAGTTGCTGATAAAATCCACCACATAACAAAGAAAGTCGATGGGCTTCACAATATAGCATACACTTTTAACCAAGAAGGCTACGTTGCATAACCAGTTGAACCAGGGCCCCAATTTTGCATTGCAATCTGTTATAGCATCCTCGAAGATTCTGGAACATCTCTCAAAAGGTGTACCCAGTTTTTTGTTACACACGTTTATGCAGTTCCAGAGAAACTCGAAACACGCCTTGATCGCTTTTACTAAAAAGACACAGACTGCTTAGTTTTTGGTAGAAAATACATTAGGGAAAGTTCAAATGTTCCAATTTAGGCAATATGGTATTGCAAAAAAGTTTATAATCTTTCATACGCACCCCTGCACCCCTTCTATGTTGTTTCAATTGAAAACTATGCTTGCATACCAAATTTCAGGTTACTTGAACATTTTTTGACCCCCGCCCAGCTCAGTTATATTAATGAGGTATTTGTATTGTTTAATTTAATTACATTGTTACAGTTTTGAAGACAAAACAAGCCGTGAATATATTTAATGCTACGCATACCATTATATACTATTCACAGTGGATAGTATAATTGCATTTTTCCAAATAACGCAACATAAAAAAAATAAATAATATAAAAAAATTATTTTTTTTTAAATACTTTTTTGGAAAACTTTTTTTGGAAATTTTTTTTTTACTTTTTTAGTTTTTCAAAAAAAGAAAAAAATATATTTTTTTATTTTTTTTATTGAAGTTGTGTTATTTCGGAAAATGCAATATAAAAATCCACGTAGCATTACATACCTTCACGGCTTATTTTGTCTAAAAAACTATAAAAATGTAAGAAATGAAACAATATAAATACCTCATTATTATAGCTAAGTTGGACGGTGCACCGCGGTGGTCAAAAAACGTTTAAGTGACCTGAAATTTGGTATGCAAGTATAGGTTTTCAATTGAAACAATATAGGAGGGGTGCATACTAAAAATTAGAAAAATGTGTGTTTTTTTAAATACCCTATTTTCCAAATATGTTTTTCAAACGCATACTTGGAATAAACAATTAGTTCAAACTACATTTCATTTAACAGGCATTTATTCCCATGTTGTTAATTTATGGGAAGAATTTTTACGATGCTACGAATTATAGTATTTTATTTTTTCAGTTATACCAACATACATTCATTCATAATATCTTTTATTTTATTCATTATCCAACTATAAAAAGTTGGTAGCCCACTGATTTGTTCTCAAGTTAACTTCGATAATAAATAAAACAGCAGATATGAATAGACTAGGACCTAGGTCCTAGGTACATATTTATAATTATAAGGCATCAAAAATTCTTAAGCACTTCATTAGCTGTAAAAATAAAAAGTAAATAATAATTATAATTGATATACGATGTTCAAACGTATGAATCTCGGTATGAATAATTTGTATACCTGTAATTTATGGTTCACTTAAAATTTTTACAAAAAACATATATTTTTTCAACAAAGAAAACTAATTTTAAGCTAATTTTTAAGGCATTAGTAATAATTACATTTTATTTTTATAAATATGTTCTCATCAAATTTTCCAAAACAGTGTTTCTTCGAATAAACATCTAATATAAGTATAAGTATAAGTATACTTATATATTGCCACATGCTGTAATCTGTACACCTAGATAGAAAAATACAGAGCGGTCCAAAAGTCACGCCCCCCTCTTAACTTTTGAACCAGTTGAGATATCGACTTAAAATTTGGAACTTTTAAATAAGACAACTTAAAATATGTTTTAGCATATATTTAATACTTTCAGCTCTTTAAATGTGGGCAGGGGGGCACATTTTTTTAAATGGAAAGGGGGGTCGTGTGATACATAATTTTAAAGCTTATAAAATTCTCCATTTAACTGTAAATTGTTTATTTTTTTTAAACATTTTTTTTTGGGTTTAAAATAGGGTTGAAAATGGGTATTTTTGTCAAAATTTCTCTAAAAAATCCAAACAATTTTTTAAAAATGCCTAATTTCATAATGAAAAAAAGTAAATTATACTTTTAAACTAATTTTAGTTGACATAAATAAAAATTAACAAAAAAAAACTTAAAAATTTATTTGTTTAGCACAAAAAACTGAAAAATCAAAACCTTAATAAACATGTTTAAAAATTTTAAAACTGTATGGTTATATAGAGATTTTTAAAGGCTTTAAAATGATGTATCCACACGACCCCCCTTTCCATTTAAAAAATTTCCCCCATGCCCCCCTGCTCACATTTTAAGAAATAAAAGTATAAAATATATGCTTAAAGATAGTTTAAGTTGTCTTATTTAAGAGTTCTAAATTTGAAATCGATATCTCAAATCGTTCAAAAGTTAAGAGGGGGGAGGGGGTGACTTTTGGACCGCATTGTATAAAAAAGTAATGTATTCTGTTTTAAAATCAATCTAAGTATTATATAAGTGATACCGTAACTAATACACAGTGTATAAAACAAAAGATAAAAATTTTCTCCAAGTCATGATTTTTTACATAAAACCTTGAGTACCCCATTCCACCCCACCTTCCCCTACGCCTATTGCAAAGACACGTGTTTGGAAAATCATCAATTCAGACACACATATTGTATAGTCCTTGGATTACTTACTGATAGTCATAATAACCCTTTTAATTTTTATCAATATTTCTTTTATTTTCTTTATGACAATCTTAATAACTTTTACTACTTTTTTAATTGCTTCCTTTATAGCAACAAACGGCTTTTTCACTACATCTATAATCTGACGGACGGCATTTTTGAGTTGCTCCTAAAATTTAAAAAATATTATTATAACTTTAAACAGCTTTAAGAACTAATTAAGATGGATTCTGGAAAAAAAAAATAACAACTTTCTTGCAAACATAGGTACTAAAATTGTTTTTGTAATACACTGGGTGATCAATAACTGCCATGCCAAAATTTAAGAGGTGATTCTATATCCAAAAATATGAAAAAAAGTTTCTATAAAGGTCGGTCCGGAGATGTGCCCTAAGGGAGCTAAGGCCCTTCGAAGATGACATATAGAATGGGGAACAAAAAAAAAAACATCAATAAAATTTTAATGCTACAGGGTGATTCTTCATTTAAAACTGAGCAAAAAAGTGTTCACCAAAACACCTAAATTTAATATTAAAGGAGCCTGTTAAAAAGTCCAAACGTTTTTGGTGGCACAAAATGCTACTTCCTCTTAATTGCATTTTTTTTTTGAAAACGGTTGCTCCTACAGTGTTACAATAAATGACATTTTTTATGTATTATTACTCAAAGAATCCATATTTTTTACAAAAAATCCAAAAAAAGTACACATAAAAAAGTTTGGGGTAAAAATGTGTTAAACCTTATACATTTTTCGGAGTAAGGCGCCTCTGGATAAATTAAAAAAAAAATAAATTAACTTAAAGTTATTGCCCTTATTAATACTAGTTTACATGTAAACAGCTCGTCGTTCTATCTTAACGGGTAACAGAGTAATTTATATTACAATTTTAAAGGGCCGTAGCTCCTTTAGGGTTCATTTGCGGACCATTCTTTATTTTTTTTTATATTTTTGGAAGCAGAATCACCTCTTAAATTTTGGCATGCCAGTTATTGATGACCCTGTATGCCTATAAAAATTATAGGACCTATAATTTGTCGTAGATTCTAACATGTTCAATCATACAGTTTGTCAAAAGTCCGCCCCCTTTAACTTTTGAACGGCTTAAGATATCCACTTGAAATTTGGAACTTTTAAATAACATAAGCCATATCATTTTTTGGTATATATTTGATTTGCTTAGGGTCCACAGTGGAGAGAGGGGTGTAAAGGGGAATATTTTTTTAAATAGAAAGGGGGATCGTGTGATACATCTTATAAAAGTTTTTTAAATTCTCTATTTGTACACATATATTTTATTTTCGGACCAATTTTCGAGTTTCGAGTTTAAAATAGGGTTAAAATTGGTAATTTTCGTCAAATTTCTTTAAAAAAATTATGGTTTATTTCATGATGCAAAAACTTCAATTATGTGGCTTGGTTTTAAAATGGCGAATGTCACTTTGGTAATAGTAGCGTTTTCAAAATATTATATCAGAGTTGACATCAGGGGCGGATTTATTTCATTTTAAGGGGGGGGGGCATCCATAAGGAAAAAAATTTCGCATTCACCAAAAATGTAATTTTAAAGGTATTTTTTCTATGCTAATATATCTCGCTGGGGAGGTCGGGCCTTGGCCCCCATGCCCCCCCTAAATCCGCCCTTGGTTGACGTGAAAACTTTGCAATTGACAAAGTGGCATCCGCCCTTTCAAAACCAAGCCACAGAATTATACTTTTAAACAAATGTTAAATGATATAAATCAAATTTTTACAAAAAAAAAACTTAAAAAATAGCATTTTTAGCAAAAAAATTGAAAAATGAAAATCTTAAAAAAAATGTTTAAAAAAATAAAAAGTATATGGTCAAATAGGGAATTTTATGAGCTTTAAAATGATGTATTACACGACCCCCTATCTATAAAAAAATGTTTCCCTCCTATGTGCCTCCTATTTCAAATATATACTTCTGGGCCTTTACGTAAGGGGGGGGGGAGGAGGTCGCAGAAAATGTAATAGTTTGTGAAAGGGGGGAGGGAGGCGGTCTAGGAAAATGGTACTTATTTGCAGTTAATCTAAGCGAATTCTCACCAGAAATTAAAGAAATAGAGAAAACTGTAATGCCGTTTGTCGACGTAAAAAAACACATGACCAAGGCCGTAACTATAGGGGGATGGAGGGAGTCTTCCCCCCACCTATTCTCCCACCTATCTTAAAAATTCGAAAAAGTTGTAAATTTCATAAATAAAAAAGTTATAATTTTACTAAAATTATTTTAGCAGTACTGTTACTACTACTACTACTACTACTTAGGGAAAACACTTTTTTTTTAATCATCAACTTTTTCGTCGAAGCAAAAAAGGTAAGTAATTAGGAACAAATACTAATTTGGATATTGTTACGTGACACTCTGGGGAGGGGTGGTTCTTAGTAAATGTAACAGCTTATGAAACAGGGGGGAAGGGAATGAAAAATTTCGAAAAATTGGGTTAGTTAATATATGGACAGCCCCTTTACGAACCAAAACACATGTAACTTTTTTTTTATAATTCTTGGCTGGAATTGTTTTTAGATTTTATTCTTATTTTTTTCAAAAATATTTCTTTTTAATTTAATACTTTTAAGGTAAACTTTTATTTTGTAGGCGGCAGTATATTTATGATTGGAATAAACACAAAACCATAGGCAACACAACATACCTGTCCACAAGCAAGCGATTCACTTAGTATACCCATATTGTTTAAAGTATTTTTTGCAGGTCCAGTAATTGCTAAAATAAATGCGTAAGCTAGCAAGGCTTGTCGACCTTTTTTCGAAAAAAATTGAGGAAGAGTCAAAAATACAACACATCTAAAACATAAAAAAATACAGTAATAATACAAGTCAACAAAAAAAAATCTTGTGCCTGGGTTTATTTTGTGATTTTTTTATTTGTCATGCTTCAAACTAATGCAAAAATACCCACGCCCTGTTTAACGTTTGCTTTTGTAGTGTTTGTAGTAATAATACAGATTTCATAGTATTAATAAAAACAGTAAATTGGTTTGTTATAAATGTTTTCAATGCTTTCATCAAAATAGGTATTTAGGGGTTTCTGAGGTCGCTAAAACTGAATCTTGAAATAACATTTTTCTAAATCTACCCCCTGGGGGGCGGGGATAATTTTCGTGAAAATTGGTGTATTGGGGTTTTTGAGGTTGCTGAAAGTGATATAAAAATGATCTGATAATAAAAATGATCCAATTCGGTGGTGGAAAAATGGGAAAGTTCTTTTACTGGCCAGTGTATTTTAGGTTGGTATTAAGGCAAAAAAAGAACTATGAAATTTTCAGTGCCGAGAATTTGACGGGAACCGAGAGGCCACGTTGCAGACTGCTATTTTTGCGTATTGAATCCAGCTAAACCATGAAAAAGTAAAAATTCGAAACCAGTGTTGTATTTTGTTTACTAATATAATAGTTAAAGTAAACAAAAAGTATATTCAAATATATTTGTTTTTGTTTTTTAACAGATGAATGATTAAAATCATAGATTTTCTTAAATTTTAAAATAAGGTTTTCCTGGCTAAAGCAAACGTTTACATGAAATATTAATTATTTCGGATGAATATGACTAAACCTATAGCAATTACGTCCACTACTCAGAGGCACAAATTTCATGTAGACTTGTGAAAGGGTTATTTAGGTTACTAGTAACTCACTTTTAGTGAGTTTAGTGAAATATTAACTATGCAAAAAGGGGAAAAGCAGTTAAGTTTTCGATACAGAAATAGTTGGGCTTTTTGTTATAAGATCAACAGCTATAGGTATACCTATTTATTTTAGTTTTTTTTTTTAAATTGCTTTTGTTGTTTCTCTTTAATATTTTTAAAGAATATAATATTATTAAAGAAAGAAATATTCAGGGGTAATATCATCGGTGGGTTCTTACATAAACTTTACGAATATTAATCCCAATGACGAAAATGCAACGACTGCTTTAGCGGAGTTGCATTTTCCAAAAATTGGGATTAATATGAGTAAAATTAGAAAAAAAAAGCACCGGTACCTAACTTAGTATCACGAATTGATTTAGAGAGAGAATATAATTTATATTAAATACACATACCTCTTAATTATAACGTATTAATCCACAAATAACACAGCCCCACAAAAAAAAAAGTCCGGATCTCTAGACCAGACATGTGTATCATTATGTATTTTGGCCCGCTGAATCCGAATCCGAGGTCAGAAAAAGCCCTACACCCCAGGAGTTGGCCCCAGAGGCCGAAAATGGCCGCTGAAAGGTGTGAAACGGGAATTTTCGGCCTCTGGAGCCAATTCCTGGGGTATAGGGTTTTTTCTGACCTCGGATTCGGATTCAGCGGGCAAAAATACATAAGGATACACATGTCTGGTCTAGAGATCCAGACTTTTTTTTTTTTTTTTGTGGGGCTGTGTAATATATTTTTTATAAATTAAAAAGCAAACAATAAGCACGATTTTGAATTAAAAACAAGGGGGGGGGTAAAAAAACCATCGTAGGGGTATCAGTACAGCATACTACATAAATATATATATATACAGTGCGGTCCAAAAGTCACCCCCCCTCTTAACTTTTGAACGAGTTGAGATATCGATTTCAAATTTAGAACTCTTAAATAAGACAACTTAAACTATCTTTAAGCATATATTTGATACTTTTATCTCTTAAAATGTGGGCAGGGGGGCATGGGGGAAATTTTTTTAATGGAAAGGGGGGTCGTGTGATACATCATTTTAAAGCCTTTAAAATTCTCTATATAACCATACATTTTAAAATTTTTTAAACATGTTTTTTAAGGTTTTGATTTTTCAGTTTTTTGTGCTAAAAAAATAAATTTTTAAGTTTTTTTTTGTTAATTTTTATTTATGTCAACTAAAATTAGTTTAAAAGTATAATTTACTTTATTTTATTATGAAATTAGGCATTTTTAAAAAATTGTTTGGATTTTTTAAAGAAATTTTGACAAAAATACCCATTTTCAACCCTATTTTAAACCCAAAAAAAATGTTTAAAAAAAATAAAAAATATACAGTTAAATGGAGAATTTTATAAGCTTTAAAATTATGTATCACACGACCCACCTTTCCATTTAAAAAAATGTCGCCCCATGCCCCCCTGCCCACATTTTAAGAGCTAAAAGTATCAAATATATGCTTAAAGATAGCTTAAGTTGTCTTATTTAAAAGTTCTAAATTTGAAGTCGATATCTAAACTCGTTCAAACGTTAAGAGGGGGGGGGGTTGAGTTTTGGACCGCTCTGTATATATAAACTGTATTCTCTTTTAAATATTTTCCATTTGAAAATTTGGCGAAGGCGCTTACACTTGGTATTTTCAAACCAAATAAACTCGATAGCTCTAAAAATAATTTTAAAAAATCGTCGGACAGATTAAGTTTTATTTGGGTCACATTTTAGTTTTATTTACACGAGTTCTTTTTAAAAATACCACACTGTATTTGATAAACGATATAAATAGAAAAAATAACAGTGCTCTACAAAAAAAGATTTTTTTTTTGCCCGGGAGCTCTTAGTTGCGTCTGGCTATATTTGATGAGCTGATTTCGGAACCTTTTTCCTTTTTTTCTCAATCAGCTGGTTTTTTTGAGATATAGTACACAGTGTTTTTTTGCCTATAATAGTTGTAGTGAAAAAAATTTAGGTCTGATTATTTTTTTTTGCCGTGGATTGATTTTCTATTAGTGGGGCTCCAAGCAAAAAAGCCGGATTTAAAATATCTTTATTCGTTTGTTTTTAATAGGCTTCTAAACTCAAAAAATTAGTATTTTTTCGAATTTTTTCAATATATTTCGATAAAAATTTTATATGAATACTAAAGATACGACTCTAATTTTTATATACAGTTCATTTCAACAAAACTGGAAAAGTGGGGTTATAAAAAAAAATTACATTGTGAACTATCTTTGACAAATATTTGTTTACTTGTTAATAAATTTAGTGTCAATATTGTTATTGCCACATCGATGTCAAAGTCAAAAAATGTTACTAAACACAAATGCATAGAATAACATATGATTTTTGACATGGTTAAACTAACCTTATTTTTCAAACAGGCATAACCCCATTTAAATAATCCACATTCACACAACTAAATTTTATGGAAAACATGAAATTTTACTTAACTTAACTTTTCCAGTTTTGTTGAAATCAACTGTACAATACTGACACAAATGTACGGTTTAGAAAAATAAAAAAAGTTTTAGATTTAATCCAGTGAGGGAGATTTTACCGAGGGTTATCGAAAAAAAACAAAACAAAAATTTTGAAATTTATTATTTGCTTTTTTGGAGAGCAACACAATAAATTAAATTTATTATGAAAAAAAAAAAACAAAACGAAAAAGTGAAATAAACATGTTTCCTTGCTTTAAAACATTAAAATAACATTAAATAAATATTAAATAATTCAAAATATTGTTGTTCTGCTTTCAATAACTCCCCGTAAAATCTCCGTTACTGGATTCAATCTAATTTTTTTTTAAAAATCTCACATGTGTGTTGGTGTTGCCTTAAAAAATCAGAGCCATATCTTTAGTATTTATAAAAAATTTTCATCAAAATATAGCGAAAAAATAAGAAGAAATCTAATTTTTTGAATTTAGAAGCCTATAAAAAACAAAGATATTTGAAATCCGCCTTTTTTTGGCTTTTCCAACCGATTCACTGCAAAAAAATTAATTTAACGCTAATTATTTTTTGAATTTTTTTTAACTACAACTATAAGCAAAAGAACACTGTGCTTTATATCTCAAAAAAAAAAAACGGAAAAATCAAATATAGCCAGATGCAACTAAAATGGAGTCGGAAAATTTTTGAGTGTCGAGCAGTGTAATAAATGTACCTTAAGGTATCTGCAGGTAATATGACACAAACTTTTTTAATAATGATTAATATCGTGTAAAAATTATAAAATATACTTATAATGATAAATTTAAACGACAAAATATAGGTGGATCAATACCACCATCATGATGGTGATGGTGATGCATCAGTGGTATATTTGGTTAAGTTTGGGACTAGAATGTAACGCGTCATTAATGTTATTTTAACTGCAACTATATTTGTTGTGATTTAAATAAAAAAATAAGTAATATTTTTCAAAATAAATTGGTATATTACCTGCACTTACCTTACTTGCTTTATTACCTGACGTTGGAACTGAAAGCTAGTCCAATGGTAAGCAAACATCCCAGAAAAGCGCACATAAGTGTGGCCGTAGAAAGCTTGAAATTCAGTTGAAAAACAAAAAACATAAACAATATATAAGTAAGGAAAAACCCTCCCAAAAAACCAAGAATACTTTTCACAAAATAATTTTCATAACTGCCCTCATGGCTGATGTTGTAGCATAGTCTGTGAGCCAAAGTGTTTTCTGGACATATGCAAGAACATTTGAATAGCTTTTTAAATTTAACTAGTGCATCTATCCATATATGTCGGATTCTCCATCTTGGTTTTTTAGCTTTATGTTGGTAGATTTTTGCAGCATCTTCTTTTTCTTCTTCTAGCTGACGCTTTAGTTTTGTTAATTTATTAGCAGTACAAATTAGTCTCATAAACGCCATGGTAAAAAATTACTTTAAAAACTTCGAAAATGCAAAAATATTTCACTTTTGCTTTGGTAAATTTACTTAAGTTATTTGGGTTAAGTCAGTTTGACACTATTTTATATATATATTTTTTTGTTAATTGTGACATTTTTTATTTGTCATCAACAAGAAAGTTGCTTCGTTCTCATTACTCATAGAATAATAATAATAATAATTATTATTATTATTTGGATTATAATCCAAAAAATTGGATGACTACTGTATTAAAGATGTCTGCAAATTTAAATTTTAAATTGTAAGGTTGTCATTTTGAGAAAGCATGGGAAAGAATCTAGGGTTTTTATTCGGCCGGACATCAGGAAAATAATTATAGGAATAATTTTTACCATACGATTATTTATAGTCTTTTTTGCACGATCGGGTAATTTGACATGTTTACTAGCCTAATTATGACAGCTTTAAATTAGTTTTTATTAAAGTTAAATATAAAATTACAATTGGAACAATAACTGTTAAACGCTATTTAGGTTTCTTCTTCGAACGAAATAATTATTTATTAATAAGCCAAAAGTAACTTTTCTATGTTTTCTCATATTTTTTTCACTGCACCATGCTTCAAATGTTGTATACTGATCTTTGGATTTTTCGGGTATAATTGCAAAACAACTTATATTCCACGCACCTTAAAGCTCAAAATTGTCACCTTGACTCATTTTTTACAAAAAAAATTATTTTACAAAGATATTAATTGGCACCATAGATTGGCACACAGGACAAACGTTAAACAAAATTAGGAATCTGGCATTGTTTATTATACGTAGCAACCCGTTTTTAGGCTTAAATTTTATCAAAGGTACTGACTTGATATTTACAATAAAATAAATTTTACGTTTTAATTTCACTTTTATAAATCTTATTGATGTTTATTTTGTTGGATCGTGCAAAAACCGTAATAAGCATCAAGGCCATTTAGTGCTTTACCGGTTTCGAATAATATTGGAGATTTCGACTTCGTCTCAATCTCCAAAATAATCCTTTACCGGTAAAATTCACTTACTGTCCTTAATACTTAAATAACTATTATCTTATAAAGAACTTTCACTTTCGGGTTTAGACCGTGTTAATGGATTTTCACTTTCCGACGTTTCGTCTCTTACTACTAGAGACATCTTCAGGGATTAATCTGAAACTAAGTTTCGAATCAACTTGTGTCACTATTTATGACGAGTTGTGGTTATTCACCCGTGACGAGCTTTTTCCTATCAAAGACTTCCATATTGCAGGTAAGTGGTAACCAGTGTCCCGATTGATATTGTTAGGATGCTTGATGATTTCTATCGATTCCCGTATCTTCCTTGGCATTTTTCTGTTTTCTGTTAATATTTGTTTTGTTTCAGACAAATTGATTTTATGACCTGTTTCATGTACATGTTCGGCTACTGCCGATAAGGAAATTTGTTTCTTTCTTATATTGCGCTCATGCTCTTGAAGTCTTGTAGAAATTTTTTTCTCTTAGTTTCACCTATGTAAACCGTACCACAGGAGCAGGGTATTTTATATACGCCTTCTGAACTCAGGGGTATTTTGTCTTTTGTTGAAGTCAAACATTGACCTAATTTTTGGTTGGACCGAAATATAGGCTTAATATTTGACTTCTTCAAAAGTTTACCTATTTTATCCGTGATACCGCTTACATAGGGAAGTATAACTTGTGTCTGTCTGTCATTGTCACTATTGTCCTGTTGTCCTGCCAAGGAAGATACGGGAATCGATAGAAATCATCAAGCATCCTAACAATATCAATCGGGACACTGGTTACCACTTACCTGCAATATGGAAGTCTTTGATAGGAAAAAGCTCGTCACGGGTGAATAACCACAACTCGTCATAAATAGTGACACAAGTTGATTCGAAACTTAGTTTCAGATTAATCCCTGAAGATGTCTCTAGTAGTAAGAGACGAAACGTCGGAAAGTGAAAATCCATTAACACGGTCTAAACCCGAAAGTGAAAGTTCTTTATATCTTAATGGCCGTGAAAGCTTAAAATCTAAAAACTATTATCTTCTGTTTCATTCATTACACAGCCCCACAAAATGAAAAAGGTCCGGAGTTCTAATGCAGTCTATGGTATTACTATGCACTTTTTGACGCTGAAACCGAATCCTGATATTAAAAAAATCGTGGACCCTCAAAATCTTAAGATATAGCTCAAAATGTTTTTTTGTATGCATTCGAGCCCAACAAAAATCAGCTAATTAAAAATGATTCATGCCATTACTTGCAGATTTTTAATATCTAGCCTAGTTAATTTTTTACAGGCCCACAAATCCTAACTTTGCACTTTTTTCGTGTTTTTCCCAATGAACTAGAGGAGTGGGGGAACAGGAATGGCGTCTGAACAAGTGGCTAATATGAATGGCAGCCATTACTCGCATTCTTTATTCTAGGGGGTTAAAATTTTTCACACTAGGTGGTGCGATTTGGTAACTTTATAGGGAATTTTCATCTTGGTGATTTCAGAGACAAACTTATCTCTGCTTAAAGCACCGTGCTTTATTGAAAATGAAGTTTTTAGGGTTATGTACAATGTCAGTGGATTTAAAAACGCTATAAAAAAAAATATTTCTCAAAAAAACATATTTCTAATTGAAAAAATTACAGAAATGTATAAAATTAAAAAAATAATGACAGAATTAAAAAAAAATAACGGTAATAAAATAATAAAAAACAAGGTAGGTCATGTAGCAGTTGAATATTTTCCCAAACCTTCATTCTTATACATTTTGGTACTGGCGTGTAAATTGTCTTAATGGCGATTTCTCCCGTTAGATTAGACAGGGACAAAAGTTCTACCCAAAAATGATAGAAGACATACATACACTCCCACTTCCACCCAACCAAACAAATTCTGTATTTGTTCTTTGTTGAAAAAATACAATATTTACTTGGCCGGGCGAAAAGTGTAACTATATTATTTTAATTAAAGAAATTACTGGCGCCATCTAAATTTTAGTAGAATTATCTTATTCTACAGATTCACATTAGCTATGTTCGTTCTAGCCGCTCAGTGCTACACTTTCCGGCCAACCAAATAAATACTGTATTTGTTGTATGAAAAACAAATACAGTATTTATTTGGTTGGCTGGAAAGTGTAGCACAAATGAGATAGAGATAGGGTAGACATCTTTTGTTTCATAATTCTAGTTGTAGAGAGCTCCATTAGGGTCACTCGATCAGTTTTTGCTTTGTCTAGTTGGTGTGTTAGTGTGTTTTGGTGTTTGGTCGATTTGGGCTTTTGATTTGAGGTAAAAACTTCCACAAACCCAAACGGCTAACCACCACTAGACAAAGTAAAAACTGATCGAGTGACCATAGTGTAGTTATTACTTTTTTATTTAATCGCTGAAGTCCACACTTAAGTCTAGTGTCATGCTATAAAGTCAGTGTCAATTTTGATTAAATTCATCATAATTAATAATACCTTCATAATATTAAACGATACTTTTTCTGTTGATTTAAAACACATGTTTTCTCTTGTAAATGACCCGAGACTCCGAGGTCACAGTCTCAAACTTTCACTTGAGAATTTTAAAACTGCTACTGGTGAACAATTTCTTCCAAATAGAGTCTTTGGCCAATGGAATTCTCTTTCAGCGAATATCGTTAAAGCTCCTTCGATCAACGCCTTTAAAAACCGCTATGATTTATGGCTTAGAAACTCATTGATTTAATGTGCTGTACAAATGACTTTATTTCTTGACTTTTTTTTTACGTTTTAATTTTTTTTATTATCAGTGTTAAATTTTAAAATGCTAGTGCTTTTTCTAAAACTAATTTTATCAATATCAATATTGTAATTAACTTCGAACTGTTCTATATATGTATATTTGTATTTACTTGGGCATATAGGTTTATCCTCTGCCCTTATCATCTCAATAATAATAATAAATAATAATAATAATTTAGTTATAAAGTAGCATCCACTGATCTAAAATAATATGAATTTTATAAAGGGAGCTGCTAAAGTTTCGAGTCAGAACTTCCAACATGACCCCCACAACAAACACACCAAAATGACCCCCTCTAGGAGCGTTACATAATACTTGAACGTTCCCCTAGTATTCCAACCACTTGATTTTAAAATTATTAAAGCTTTTAAGGTATATTTTGGTCAGAATTGTATTCTCCCCGTTTGAATGGGGACATGCCCCCGTTTAAATGGGGGCAAGGCATACTTATCGCCAATAAATACCTCTCATATCGCAACTACGATGCGATATTTCAAAAATTATCGTCTCGCACAAACGATAACGAGAGGCCTCTCGTTATGGCCTCCCTCTCGCCTACCTCTCGCGATAACGATACTTATCGTTCCACCGTAAAAGTTGAATATTTCGCCATCTAATATTAGTTAAATTAATTTGACTCAAATGTCACATTTAAAAAGAATATGTCAAAAATTACTAAAATTTATATCTTCGTAAAAGGATATTTTGCTGCATATATGTGACCATTATAAAAGGCTTTTATCTTTTTAAATCGTATCGCAAGCAGTAATTGCTTCAACATTGTCCTATGGCAGTTGCACTAAGTACTTAATTAGGCCTATAGTAAGTACGGTAGTATCTGACTAATACGAGGGGTAATTTAAAAAAAGGCAAAAAGGCCAGAGCCTGTTAGTAGGATTTGAGTGATAAAAATCAATTTTAATAGTCTTTATATATTTTGCTTTCCCATTTTTACTTTCTAACAAAGAAAGTATTGTGATAAAATAAAAAGCAAACATTTTTTTACCTAAATCATCCTATTTTCTCCTGAAACGTCGAGAAAAATCAAAATAAGCAAAAAAAAATATATCAGTCTGTCTGTCGGTCGGTCGGTCTGTCTGTCTGTCTGTCTGTCTGTCTGTCTGTCTGTCTGTCTGTCTGTCTGTCTGTCTGTCTGTCTGTCTGTCTGTCTGTCTGTCTGTCTGTCTGTCTGTCTGTCTGTCTGTCTGTCTGTCTGTCTGTCTGTCTGTCTGTCTGTCTGTCTGTCTGTCTGTCTGTCTGTCTGTCTGTCTGTCTGTCTGTCTGTCTGTCTGTCTGTCTGTCTGTCTGTCTGTCTGTCTGTCTGTCTGTCTGTCTGTCTGTCTGTCTGTCTGTCTGTCTGTCTGTCTGTCTGTCTGTCTGTCTGTCTGTCTGTCTGTCTGTCTGTCTGTCTGTCTGTCTGTCTGTCTGTCTGTCTGTCTGTCTGTCTGTCTGTCTGTCTGTCTGTCTGTCTGTCTGTCTGTCTGTCTGTCTGTCTGTCTGTCTGTCTGTCTGTCTGTCTGTCTGTCTGTCTGTCTGTCTGTCTGTCTGTCTGTCTGTCTGTCTGTCTGTCTGTCTGTCTGTCTGTCTGTCTGTCTGTCTGTCTGTCTGTCTGTCTGTCTGTCTGTCTGTCTGTCTGTCTGTCTGTCTGTCTGTCTGTCTGTCTGTCTGTCTGTCTGTCTGTCTGTCTGTCTGTCTGTCTGTCTGTCTGTCTGTCTGTCTGTCTGTCTGTCTGTCTGTCTGTCTGTCTGTCTGTCTGTCTGTCTGTCTGTCTGTCTGTCTGTCTGTCTGTCTGTCTGTCTGTCTGTCTGTCTGTCTGTCTGTCTGTCTGTCTGTCTGTCTGTCTGTCTGTCTGTCTGTCTGTCTGTCTGTCTGTCTGTCTGTCTGTCTGTCTGTCTGTCTGTCTGTCTGTCTGTCTGTCTGTCTGTCTGTCTGTCTGTCTGTCTGTCTGTCTGTCTGTCTGTCTGTCTGTCTGTCTGTCTGTCTGTCTGTCTGTCTGTCTGTCTGTCTGTCTGTCTGTCTGTCTGTCTGTCTGTCTGTCTGTCTGTCTGTCTGTCTGTCTGTCTGTCTGTCTGTCTGTCTGTCTGTCTGTCTGTCTGTCTGTCTGTCTGTCTGTCTGTCTGTCTGTCTGTCTGTCTGTCTGTCTGTCTGTCTGTCTGTCTGTCTGTCTGTCTGTCTGTCTGTCTGTCTGTCTGTCTGTCTGTCTGTCTGTCTGTCTGTCTGTCTGTCTGTCTGTCTGTCTGTCTGTCTGTCTGTCTGTCTGTCTGTCTGTCTGTCTGTCTGTCTGTCTGTCTGTCTGTCTGTCTGTCTGTCTGTCTGTCTGTCTGTCTGTCTGTCTGTCTGTCTGTCTGTCTGTCTGTCTGTCTGTCTGTCTGTCTGTCTGTCTGTCTGTCTGTCTGTCTGTCTGTCTGTCTGTCTGTCTGTCTGTCTGTCTGTCTGTCTGTCTGTCTGTCTGTCTGTCTGTCTGTCTGTCTGTCTGTCTGTCTGTCTGTCTGTCTGTCTGTCTGTCTGTCTGTCTGTCTGTCTGTCTGTCTGTCTGTCTGTCTGTCTGTCTGTCTGTCTGTCTGTCTGTCTGTCTGTCTGTCTGTCTGTCTGTCTGTCTGTCTGTCTGTCTGTCTGTCTGTCTGTCTGTCTGTCTGTCTGTCTGTCTGTCTGTCTGTCTGTCTGTCTGTCTGTCTGTCTGTCTGTCTGTCTGTCTGTCTGTCTGTCTGTCTGTCTGTCTGTCTGTCTGTCTGTCTGTCTGTCTGTCTGTCTGTCTGTCTGTCTGTCTGTCTGTCTGTCTGTCTGTCTGTCTGTCTGTCTGTCTGTCTGTCTGTCTGTCTGTCTGTCTGTCTGTCTGTCTGTCTGTCTGTCTGTCTGTCTGTCTGTCTGTCTGTCTGTCTGTCTGTCTGTCTGTCTGTCTGTCTGTCTGTCTGTCTGTCTGTCTGTCTGTCTGTCTGTCTGTCTGTCTGTCTGTCTGTCTGTCTGTCTGTCTGTCTGTCTGTCTGTCTGTCTGTCTGTCTGTCTGTCTGTCTGTCTGTCTGTCTGTCTGTCTGTCTGTCTGTCTGTCTGTCTGTCTGTCTGTCTGTCTGTCTGTCTGTCTGTCTGTCTGTCTGTCTGTCTGTCTGTCTGTCTGTCTGTCTGTCTGTCTGTCTGTCTGTCTGTCTGTCTGTCTGTCTGTCTGTCTGTCTGTCTGTCTGTCTGTCTGTCTGTCTGTCTGTCTGTCTGTCTGTCTGTCTGTCTGTCTGTCTGTCTGTCTGTCTGTCTGTCTGTCTGTCTGTCTGTCTGTCTGTCTGTCTGTCTGTCTGTCTGTCTGTCTGTCTGTCTGTCTGTCTGTCTGTCTGTCTGTCTGTCTGTCTGTCTGTCTGTCTGTCTGTCTGTCTGTCTGTCTGTCTGTCTGTCTGTCTGTCTGTCTGTCTGTCTGTCTGTCTGTCTGTCTGTCTGTCTGTCTGTCTGTCTGTCTGTCTGTCTGTCTGTCTGTCTGTCTGTCTGTCTGTCTGTCTGTCTGTCTGTCTGTCTGTCTGTCTGTCTGTCTGTCTGTCTGTCTGTCTGTCTGTCTGTCTGTCTGTCTGTCTGTCTGTCTGTCTGTCTGTCTGTCTGTCTGTCTGTCTGTCTGTCTGTCTGTCTGTCTGTCTGTCTGTCTGTCTGTCTGTCTGTCTGTCTGTCTGTCTGTCTGTCTGTCTGTCTGTCTGTCTGTCTGTCTGTCTGTCTGTCTGTCTGTCTGTCTGTCTGTCTGTCTGTCTGTCTGTCTGTCTGTCTGTCTGTCTGTCTGTCTGTCTGTCTGTCTGTCTGTCTGTCTGTCTGTCTGTCTGTCTGTCTGTCTGTCTGTCTGTCTGTCTGTCTGTCTGTCTGTCTGTCTGTCTGTCTGTCTGTCTGTCTGTCTGTCTGTCTGTCTGTCTGTCTGTCTGTCTGTCTGTCTGTCTGTCTGTCTGTCTGTCTGTCTGTCTGTCTGTCTGTCTGTCTGTCTGTCTGTCTGTCTGTCTGTCTGTCTGTCTGTCTGTCTGTCTGTCTGTCTGTCTGTCTGTCTGTCTGTCTGTCTGTCTGTCTGTCTGTCTGTCTGTCTGTCTGTCTGTCTGTCTGTCTGTCTGTCTGTCTGTCTGTCTGTCTGTCTGTCTGTCTGTCTGTCTGTCTGTCTGTCTGTCTGTCTGTCTGTCTGTCTGTCTGTCTGTCTGTCTGTCTGTCTGTCTGTCTGTCTGTCTGTCTGTCTGTCTGTCTGTCTGTCTGTCTGTCTGTCTGTCTGTCTGTCTGTCTGTCTGTCTGTCTGTCTGTCTGTCTGTCTGTCTGTCTGTCTGTCTGTCTGTCTGTCTGTCTGTCTGTCTGTCTGTCTGTCTGTCTGTCTGTCTGTCTGTCTGTCTGTCTGTCTGTCTGTCTGTCTGTCTGTCTGTCTGTCTGTCTGTCTGTCTGTCTGTCTGTCTGTCTGTCTGTCTGTCTGTCTGTCTGTCTGTCTGTCTGTCTGTCTGTCTGTCTGTCTGTCTGTCTGTCTGTCTGTCTGTCTGTCTGTCTGTCTGTCTGTCTGTCTGTCTGTCTGTCTGTCTGTCTGTCTGTCTGTCTGTCTGTCTGTCTGTCTGTCTGTCTGTCTGTCTGTCTGTCTGTCTGTCTGTCTGTCTGTCTGTCTGTCTGTCTGTCTGTCTGTCTGTCTGTCTGTCTGTCTGTCTGTCTGTCTGTCTGTCTGTCTGTCTGTCTGTCTGTCTGTCTGTCTGTCTGTCTGTCTGTCTGTCTGTCTGTCTGTCTGTCTGTCTGTCTGTCTGTCTGTCTGTCTGTCTGTCTGTCTGTCTGTCTGTCTGTCTGTCTGTCTGTCTGTCTGTCTGTCTGTCTGTCTGTCTGTCTGTCTGTCTGTCTGTCTGTCTGTCTGTCTGTCTGTCTGTCTGTCTGTCTGTCTGTCTGTCTGTCTGTCTGTCTGTCTGTCTGTCTGTCTGTCTGTCTGTCTGTCTGTCTGTCTGTCTGTCTGTCTGTCTGTCTGTCTGTCTGTCTGTCTGTCTGTCTGTCTGTCTGTCTGTCTGTCTGTCTGTCTGTCTGTCTGTCTGTCTGTCTGTCTGTCTGTCTGTCTGTCTGTCTGTCTGTCTGTCTGTCTGTCTGTCTGTCTGTCTGTCTGTCTGTCTGTCTGTCTGTCTGTCTGTCTGTCTGTCTGTCTGTCTGTCTGTCTGTCTGTCTGTCTGTCTGTCTGTCTGTCTGTCTGTCTGTCTGTCTGTCTGTCTGTCTGTCTGTCTGTCTGTCTGTCTGTCTGTCTGTCTGTCTGTCTGTCTGTCTGTCTGTCTGTCTGTCTGTCTGTCTGTCTGTCTGTCTGTCTGTCTGTCTGTCTGTCTGTCTGTCTGTCTGTCTGTCTGTCTGTCTGTCTGTCTGTCTGTCTGTCTGTCTGTCTGTCTGTCTGTCTGTCTGTCTGTCTGTCTGTCTGTTCGTCGTTATTAAAAAAAACACCAAACAACAAAAAACCAAAACAAACTCCGGCACGGAGAGCTGCAATTAGGCGCTTGTATTAATCTGTATTCGCCCGCTAAAACAAATTAAAAACACCAAATTTCGATTGTAAAATCAATTTCAATATTTATAATATCCATATAACGGTTTCAGAAGTATTTTTATTTTCATAAAAGAGACATTTTAACAGACATTAATCACCAAGCTATAGCTTTTTTAATTTGAAAATGAAACGGCACGCAAAAGAAACAATTCAATTGTTTTTTTAGCGATTTGATTGGATAGCCATTTGTCATGGATAAGTAATAAGGCAGTAAAAAGAAATATTCTTTGCAATTTAAAATTAAGTATATTTTAATAATTTAGTAACAATCGAATAAAAAATATTGTATAATACACGGGCAAAAAGTTAAATTTCGATTTAGTTGGTTTATTACCCTCGGGCCGGCCCCACCGGCCGGCCCTCGGCTTCTAAAACCCTACTCAATCGAAAACCTTAACTTTTGGCCCTAGTATTGTAAATAACTATTCTATTATATATATACAAAATGTCAAAATGACACAATTTGAAAAAATCAAGAAAAATTCCAAATAATAATTTATATGAATTAAGACTATTACCAGTGATCAAAAAGCTTATTGTGAAGAATATGTAGAAACAATGCTGATAAAAATCACAGGAAAAACCTTCACGGAAGAAAATGTTGAAGTATAGGACTGTATTTTAAGATTGTATTTTATGCTAAATTAATGGAGAGCCCCTAGCACAAGGAAAGGCTTATTTGGGGCTCTCCGTGCTACTGTATAATTTTTCAAATAAATAAAATTAAAAAAATTACATCACAGTATTTTCTTAAACTAATCACACTGTGCCATTAAATGACCCAGATAAAAACCAGTTATACCAAATTATCATAATGTACTCATAACGAAATATTCAGAACATTTTTCTAATCTATGTACGTGCAAATCCAAAATATCAAATTACGTATGAAAATTAGACTCGAAAATGCGTTATTGATAGTAAAATATGGTGGAAAATTATCAGTAGTAATATCATGTATATATGTAAAATGCATGTTAAATTATCGATAATTTTTTTACTGTATTAAAAAAATATTTTGCTTGGCAATTTCCTTTAGCAAAATATTTTTTTATATACAGTAAAAAAATTATGTATAATTCAACATGCACGAATGGTATTTTGAAAGACTATTTCACAAACAAAATAAGGAAGTATATAATTTTACCATGTTTAATGTTGTTTCATATTTAAATTAAAAATTTAAGAACTAAACAACAATATTACTTTACAACTAAAAAAATCTCAAATTTGCCGCGCTTTTTAAAACCACGATGTCAACTTGTTCGCGAATGTTACAAAGTCTAAACTTTTCTTGAGGGATATTTTATGCTTGAGATTATTCCAATAAAGAAGTTGTTATTATATATTTTAGCAATTAAATAAAAATCATTGCTGTTTTTGTTTAAAAAGTTTAGTTTTCAACTGAAAAGAAATAAAATAACGGGTGTTTCCTCCTCGGTTTTCTCCCGAAAAAAAAAAAAACAATTTGTGGTCGGTTTCTAATAAAGTTTGGCAAAGTTGTACTGGTACCAGCGCAGTCATTTGATGTTTTGATTTCCGTCATTTCAAAGAATTATCTAATTCTTTGCTGTAAATATATTTTTAATAAATAAGTTTTTAAATTAGTTTTGAGTGGCCTGTTTTTAATACCAAGATTCAATTAAATAAATTAGAATTTATGAATATCAGTGATTTAAAGCTTTTAAGATGGAAAGTGCATAAAATATAATATATATTATCTGAAATTAATTAGGGTTCATACCTAGGATTTTTTGGTAATAAAATAAGCATTTATATTGCTAATCAATAAAAATAAATCAACTAAAGGTAAGCTTCACAAATTAAAAACACATTTTGCAAAAATATAACATTTATTAAGATGTCAGTAACTGTCAGTTTCTCGTTTCCATAGTAACCAAGTGATAACTGCACATGTGCAAAAACTATCATATTCATTTTGATCTGATTGGTCAAGAAACTAAAAATGCAAGGTTTTGATTGGCCTATATATTGTTTGTGAAATAGTCTATATGAAATAACAATTTCGTATGTATGGAATTAAAATCGTGAATTTGATGTAGAATTAATTTATTACTCTTATTATATTATTTACAGCGCCAGCGCTAGAATAATATTATACGGTAGTTTCGAAAAATAAATCAACTAAAGGTAAGCTTCACAAATTAAAAACACATTTTGCAAAAATATAACATTTATTAAGATGTCAGTAACTGTCAGTTTCTCGTTTCCATAGTAACCAAGTGATAACTGCACATGTGCAAAAACTATCATATTCATTTTGATCTGATTGGTCAAGAAACTAAAAATGCAAGGTTTTGATTGGCCTATATATTGTTTGTGAAATAGTCTATATGAAATAACAATTTCGTATGTATGGAATTAAAATCGGGAATTTGATGTACAATTAATTTATTACTTCTATTATATTATTTACAGCGCCAGCGCTAGAATAATATTATACGGTAGTTTCGAATTTTCAAAAATAAATCCATCCGGATGTATTTGTTTCTTGTAATTTTTTTTTTAATTATTTTTTTTTAGTATTTGGGAAATCCAATGTACTATTTACTGTGAATAATATATAATGCGAAGCATTACATATCTTAACGGCTTGTTATTTAATTATTTCTTGTATAAGCATTTTGTGAAAGTTTTTGGCTAAAATAGCTATCTGGAAAAAATATATAATAACATATTTTGTGTAATTTTATTTTACCTTTTATATGATTGTAATTTTTTTCTTTTATTGGGAATGATAAAAAATATGTCTAAAAACAGTTTTTTTTTTAATTTTGAATGATTTTTTTTAAATTTTATTTTGCCTTTTCGGTGGTTTTTAATTTTTTCTTCTATTGTGCATGATAAAAAAATAATGTTCAAAAACATTTGTTTACATTTTGGGGGAGAGGGGGAGGGGCTGGAAAAAAATTATAATATTTTTTTTTACATTATGGGGGTAGGCAGGGGAGCGCTGAAAAAAAAAATAACATTTTTTGAATCCTAAAACCTACAAACCCCAGTTAATTATATAAACATATTTTGAGGACGAAATAATAATAAACTTTTTTTGTGTAATTTTATTTTACTTTTAATGTGGTTTTTAAATTGTTCTTTTGTAAATAATAAAAAAATACGACCAAAACATAAATTAAACCCCCCATTTACTCCCCTTTCCTTTAACCGATTTTGCTCAAATACAAACTTGTCCAAGATAATATAAAAATACATCTGCATAAAAAATTTTATGCCGCTAGCTCAAAGCGTTCTTAAGTTATCGTGGATACAGACAGATAGAGAGACCGACATACAGACAGACATGTTTTTTTTGTTGCTTATTTTAATTTTTATCGACTTTTGAAGAAAAAATAAAGTGATTTAAGCAAAAAAAAATAGATATTAATGTAGAGATCACTAACTAGTGTGTGACATGATATCTTCACGTATTCAAATTCCAAATAGTCTAGGTACTTAAAACTATACGTGTATCGGCAATCATTTAAAATTTTGCACGTACTAATTATCCTAAATCTAAGGTTAATAAACACTTAACTAAAAACTTAATTAAAATAAATTATTATACGGGGTGATCACTTAAAAAATATCTACCCCAAATATCTCACAAACTAAGTACTTACAATAAGAAAATTCTAAAAAAGGTCGATTTGTTTTTTTAAAGGAAAACCTAACTATATTATTTTAAAAGTTGTAACTTTCATCCGCTAACTCCCAGCTACCTCAATATTAGAATTTTAGACAGCAACCCTAATCTTATGGCGCCTCATTTGAAAGAGCTAAAAAAATACTATATTTTGGATTAAATAAAATTTAAATACACCAACCCCTTAATTTAAGAGTGGATGATTTTATTTCAAAATAATTGGTACAAAATATTCACAAAAATAGCTCAATATCTAAAAATAAATAGTTTCAGCTTAATTATGGGGGTTGTAACTTCTACATTTTAGCTACCAGCCACCCAACTTTCATTTTTAATACAATTCCAATTCTTGCAACACTTTACTTGAAAGAACCCAAAAATTAAATCTTTTTGTACATAAAAAATACAGTTGAGGACAACGAGTTAAGGTAGACGTTGCAAAGTCCAAAATTAATTATTTAAATTTTTAAGGTAAATAAAACTACCCTAATTTTTTTATTATTAATACGCTATTTTTTGTAAAAAATCTTTCTGTAATTGTTAGTTTTTTACTAGTGAAAACCTCAAAATGATCAAAATTTGGGTTACGTAATACTTGAACGTTCCCTAATGTATAATTTTTGACAAATTTAAAAAAATTTAAGAAAAATTAAAAAAATCATATTTTTGAAAAGGGACTTTTTTGAATAAAATCCCGTGGAGGTTTTTCTCTAACATCGGTGGGCTACACATAAAAAAATAATCAGTCAAATCCAAGCCATTAGCCCTGTCTGAATCGGCGCGGATATCTTCTTAAATGGAAATCACCCATAAAAAGTTTTGAAGCATAATTTTATCTTTGAAATACTTATTGATTTAACCACGTAAAATTTATCAAAAACCTACTTAGCTATTGAATAAAAATCAAACAATAACCACCTAAAATTTACAACAACTTGCCTACCTATATAATGAAATCAAACAATAAAAAATTATCAGTCTTTACTTAAAATAAGTCCAAACATGTTTGAAAAAATTACAATTTTAGTATTGTTTGCAGTTTTTGCATCAACTATTGCTAAAAACATTCTCGTCAAGAATTCAGGCGAAGACGTCGTATTCACATCTAGTTATGACCCAGAGAGACTCTATCATCTCCGCCAATCCGTAAGTTTTTATCAATAGTTATTTACTATTCACAGCGCCTGCGCTAGAACATTATTATACGGTAGTTTCAAAATTCTCAAAATCGCCAAAAAACGTCCTAGACAAAAAATTCTTGGATACAAATGTGTTTCGTGAAAAAAAAGAAAAATTTAAAAAATTTCTGTCTGTTCGTCTGCTTGTCTGATGTCACGTTTTTTGTAGACACGATAACTCAAGAATGAATAATCCGACCGACTTGAAATTTTCAGAAAAAATCAAGTTCTATGAGGGGAAGATTTCTATTATTTTTGAAAGTAATCACCCTAAAAACAAAAAAGTTATTGGGGGTTAAACTTTTTAAACAATTAAAAAAAAAACTATTATTTTGAAAAAAAGAATTTTTCAACATTTTTTTGTTTTTAGCAAAAAGAAAATAGAAAAAAAAATAAAAAAAATGATTTGATTTTTAATTGGGTTTCAACCACTTTTTTTGTAAAATATTTAATAAAAATAAAATTTATAAAAATTTAACTATTTTTTAACGGTTCGCCAACTCTCCATTGACTACGTCAGAATTAATTAAAATAAAAACAAAATGGGAAAGCAAAATAAAAATGTAAAACGACACTTTCAAAAATTGACAATATAAAGGTAATTAAATGAGGAAGCGGCTATTTGGAGGTCCGACGTCCACTAAGCTATTTCCATGCTAAGTATTCTCTTTTTAGTCGATTTTTAGGGTTTTTAAAGCTTTTAAGGTATTTTTCATCAGAATTGTATTCTCCTCGTTTAAATGGGGGAGCTACGCCCCCACCAAAAAAAAAGCACCAAACAAACAAAAATACCAAAACAAATCAAAGAACTAGGTCCCGTGACGTCGGACGTCAAAATAGCCACTTCGATTAAATAAACAGGTAAAAGGTAGAAAAAAGGTATCGTAATTTCACACTACTAGTATAGTATACTATAGTCCAGCCACACAACTGTAGTTCACGGCCCCCAGGGTTCGGGGGGTAATTATTTTTAAATTTTTACAATTTTTTATGTTGGTGTATATGGGATATACAGCAACACGTTTTCAAAGTTTTTTTAAATAAGCTGCTCATGGAATTTAGGTGTGAATCTGGACCATAGTTGTGTGATTCTGGACTATTTTATAAAAGATAAATAAAAATTAAATAATCCATCAATCCATCCCCCCAATATCGTACAGAGGTATTGGCAGACTGCAGTTTCGAAGTATAGCCAGTATACTGGCGACTGCAGTCTACCTATATCACTTTGCACGACCATCAAGAAAACAAACGATGGAAAATCCAATTAATATTTTTATAATTTAGATTAAAATGAATTCCTAAGATTAATGAAATTTTATTTTCTTTAATTCGAACTCTTTCTTAATAATTGGTAAACAAACAGGGTTAATTTTAATCGAACAATTAGACAAACGTTCTTCCCCATTTAAAAGTAAAACTGCTGATTCTTTAATTTTTCTATTTGTACTTGGATTCTCTTTAAAAACAATGTGGCTAGATGTATGTTTTATGTTTTTATACGTCTTTAAAACCCTTCTATTCACTTCACTTCCATATATATAGGTATATATGTAGGTATATTTGTCCTCAAATTTGCCAAATGCTTTTTCACCCACTTAGAATAGACTTAGAGAGCTGAAATTTGGCATACATGCTTATCTGCCCTAACAAAATAATTTAATATAAAATTTACCCCCCAACCCCCCCACTCATACAATATCAAAACCCCTTTTTTATCCACGTGAGTTAATTTAAAACAAAAACTGGGTTACGTACTCATCCCATCATAATAAAATTTTATTATAAAAAAAAAACCGTCAACCCCCCCATCACCCCCGATGCGGCTGTTAACTCTAAAGGGCCCTCTCTGTTATACCTACTTATAATAAACTTAGAAAGCTCAAATTTGATACACATGCTTATCTACCCTCAAAAAATTATTTAATATAAAATTTACCCCCAATATATATATATATATATATATATACAGATCGGTCCAAAAGTCACCCCCCCTCTTAACTTTTGAACCAGTTGAGATATCGACTTCAAATTTGGAACTTTTAAATAAGACAACTTAAAATATCTTTTAGCATATATTTAATACTTTCAGCTCTTAAAATGTGGGCAGGGGGGCATGGTTGCACATTTTTTTAAATTAAAAGGGGTGTTGTGTAATACATAATTTTAAAGCTTATAAAATTCTCCATTTAATTCAATATTTTTAAATTAAAAAAAAATGGGTTTAAAATGGGATTGAAAATGGGTATTAATGTCAAAATTCGTCTAAAAAAAACAAATAATTTTTTTAAAATGCATAATTTCATCATAAAAATTGTTAATTATACTTTTAAACTAATTTTAGTTGACATAAATAAAAATTTATAAAAAAAAAACCTAAAACCCTTCTATTGATTACGTATTATGTATAACTAAAAAGTAGAAAACAAGATATATAAAAAACTGTCAACCCCCCCCATCACCCCCGATGCGGCTAAGTTAACTCTAAAGGGCCCTCTCTGTTATACCTACTTATAATAAACTTAGAAAGCTGAAATTTGATACACATGCTTATCTACCCTCAAAAAATAATTTAATATAAAATTTACCCCCAATATATATATATACAGAGCGGTCCAAAAGTCACCCCCGCCCCCCGCTCTTAACTTTTGAACCAGTTGAGATATCGACTTCAAATTTGGAACTTTTAAATAAGACAACTTAAAATATCTTTTAGCATTTATTTAATACTTTCAGCTCTTAAAATGTGGGCAGGGGGGCATGGGGGCACATTTTTTTAAATGGAAAGGGGGGTCGTGTAATACATCATTTTAATGCTTATAAAATTCTCCATTTAATTCCATATTTTTAAATAAAAAAAAAAAAATGGGTTTAAAATGGGATTGAAAATGGGTATTAATGTCAAAATTCCTTTAAAAAAAACAAATAATTTTTTTAAAATGCATCATTTCATCATAAAAATATGTTAATTATACTTTTAAACTAAATTTAGTTGACATAAATAAAAATTTATAAAAAAAAAACTTAAAACCCTTCTATTGATTACGTATTATGTATAACTAAAAAGAGAAAACAAGATATACCAATTTACAAAAACGATTTTTTTAAAAGAAGGGTTTTGGAAATGTTGGCAAAAATAAAGAAATAACAAATTTCAAAACCTTTCTTTTAAAAAAATCGTTTTTGTAAATTGGTATATCTTGTTTTCTACTTTTTAGTTATACATAATGCGTAATCAATAGAAGGGTTTTAAGTTTAAAAACTTGTTTTTTATATAGTTTTATTTCTACGTTGGAGATAAGCATTTTTGTAATTTAGTGATCATAAATAATAACTCTATTATTATATGTAAAATATATATTGATGTTCGAGTACGTAATATGTACATATTATAATAAATTAGAAAAAACCTCGTAAAAAAAGTAAAAAAATGATCTATCCTAAAGATTTTTTTTATATTTGCCTAAATTACTTCTTATGGTGTGTTTAAACAATTTATGAAAAAAAAAATCAGTGGTCGAAAATAAAAAGTTATAATTTTCAAAAACCACCAAAGTTCAAGTATTACGTAATTCTCCTAGGGGGGGGGGTCATATTGGAGTGTTACGCCTATGTTAATGATATAGGCAAATAGCGTTACGAGGGGGGGTCCAAAATGATCCAAATTTGCGTTACGTAATACTTGAACGATCTCCAAGCTTCTAAGTGGTTACTAATTATACATATTATATTATTATTATAGGAATCGGTTAAAATTTACGTACCGCAGTATTGGAATGTAACTATTAGTGGAAGAAGAGCAGATTGTAACTCACCTAACTGTGAAAAATATCAAACCAAAGCGGAATTCATTGGATTGAAATATTACGTTTCTATAGCTGATGGGTACAACCTTCCATTATACGTAAGTACCCAAACTTGAAGATAACTTCCCCTGAACTATAGGTACATTCTTACTTAAAGACATTGCATTTACATTTACATTTTTGTTTAACCTCGTACTATTCTACTTAATTAAGCATCCCCTAAGTCCAGGACTTGTGTGGGCTAGTAGTAGAGGGAACTACCGGCTTTAATTGACTTTCGAACCAATTTATAGGGAGTGTCTGCTTCACTTACGCCTTCGCCAAATTTCAATTATTAATTAACAGAAAAAGGCAAATCGGCGCCGGTGAGAATCGAACTCACGCTATTTCGGGTCGTAAACTCGTCAAGTACGACGCGGTAGTCCACTACACCAATCCTCCAATTGGGGTTAAATCATAGAATGAATTATTAAAACAAGCCCACAGTGTTTTGTCAAGGGAAAAAGTTGGCCATTTGAGGTTTTGGTTTTACACCGTGTATATTTTTGTAGACAATTTAATCATGAAAAAATAAAGACCTATAAAAATTTATACAAATGTGATAGTTTTGCCACAAATGAGCAAACCCTGCAAATTAATATTACGCTTTTTATTTTTTTTGCTTAAATACTCTGCGATTAGGTCATTTGCATCATTTTTTTTACTTAATATTATAATACAATAGAGATTTTCAATCGAAAATCGGTTTACTCGAGATAATGGGGTACGAATGTGTGAATTATTTTAAAATTTGAAATTTTACGTTAATTAAAAAAAAGCGCCGGATAGTTTTTTTAATTTTCATCCAAAATGTTCTAAAGGGCATGCCGTAAAGCAAAAATTGTTTTTTCGAAAAGAAAATTACAAATATAAAAACCTATAGTGTAACGTTTAAGGCAGTACCGTGAGTTAGCTATGCCGTACAAAAAATACATGGAACAAAAAATGTTGTAAATTTGGTCCTATTTATTTTCATATAGAATGTTTTTTGTCCTAGAATACATCGATCTTGAGATATTTAAAAAAATCCTTTTTTTTGTGAATAATTCGTTAAAAAAATGACAGTTCCAAATCGAGTTTAACGTTGCAAAATTGTTTTTTTATTTGTGGCCTTATACCATAACCAATAAACCAAATATCAAAACTCCCTGAATTATTTCCAGGTAAAGCCCATTTTATTGACCTGAAGACTGGACTATAACTGGAAATATGCCGGGTACTGGTAATCAACAAATATAATTATATTTAAAATTTAAATTTTCAGATATCTGGTGAAGGTAATAGCGATTTTGTTCCACAACCCTGTGAGAAGACTGGATGTTATCCCGGAATTTTAAAATCTTGCCCGGAAAGCAATAAAATATATGGCAAGCAAAATGAATACATTGCGTGTAAACATACATCAGATGTGGAAACTATATTTTCAGAAGCATGTCCAGAAGCAAATACCGATATCAATAAATTGCATAATGTTGTAGAGTGTGGTGGACAAGATTTTACAGTAGAATTTAAACTTGAAAAATAAACTATTTGTACCTACTTATGTAGATAAAAAGTATAATAAACTTTTAGTTACAAAATTGTAATTTTTTGTGGCCTGAAGACTTGAAAAGTAGTTTGGTACCACCATTTACATAATAGTCCTCGGGCCCACGCCCAGTAGAATTTTTGTGATTACCTCACCGTTGAGACTTTGTATATACAGAGCGATTATAAAGTGTCGAACAGTTTGAAAAGAAAATACTCTTCGTTTGAAGCCGTGTTAGAGTTGTTAGAGTTGTGTGAGTTGAGTGTTAGAGTTGTGCGCCACAAGCCCATGTGATTGCTACGTACAACAGCTCGGTGGCCAGTAAAACGCACACAGCTTTCTTGCATTTTACTCATCGCTAATGCCAGTTTTGCATTAAAAAGTGTTCGGCACTTTTTTTTTTGAGATATATAATGATTATGACTTACATATTGTAGAGAGAAAATCCGATCAACCTTATTTTGTAATATGAAATTTTAAATTTAATGATTTTTTTTTTATATATATATTTTTTTTTTGGGTTTAGGGGTACAGATTCCCTCCTTTTTAAATCTACGCATAGATCTTGTATTTAAAACTAAAGAATTTAAATTTTTTGTAATGAAGTATAAAATATTTAAAAAATAAGAATTTTTCACCTGCTTTTACGCCATTAGGCTTATTCCATTAGGCTTAACTCAATTAGGCTTACGCCGCGGCGAGCCGTCAGGTATACGCCGTCAGGATTACGCCATCAGGATTACGCCGTCAGGATTACCCCGTCAGGATAACGCCTTAGGCCTACGCCATTAGGTTTACGCCATTAGGCTTACACCATTAGGCTTCGGCCATCAGGCTTACGACATTAGGCTTACTATATTTAGGCTTACCGTATTAGGCTTACGCTATTAGGCTTAGGCTATTAATAATAATAATAATAATAATAATAATAATAATAATAATAATAATAATAATAATAATAATAATAATAATAATAATAATAATAATAATAATAATAATAATAATAAGTGAAGTTCTGGATAAAAATGCTTGCTACTGGAACGTAAAAACAAATTAGTCTTTCATCAGTGTCCAGTAGATTATCCCCGATAATATGTTGTATGATGTATTATTGTGTTCATCAAGAAAATAATAATAATAATAATAATAATAATAATAATATTAATAATAATAATAATAATAATAATAATAATAATAATAATAATAATAATAATAATAATAATAATAATAATAATAATCATCTTTATTTTAAACTGCCACAAATATAAATACAGTGGGTAAAAACAGGTCAAAGAGACACAGAATAAATAATTTAAAAATACACCTTAAATAAGAATATAAAATAGTTATACAATATTTATAATAAAAAAATTAAAATATAATTTAAAAAAAAAATCTACATAAATTGAATCTAAATAAATTAAAATTTAAACCAGAAACACATTTAAAATCTAAGTACATATAATTTAAATCAGTAAAAGACAAAGAGACCGTCTATCTTCTTGAATGATTTAAAAAGTTATTAATGGTATATGGCTCTATACCAACAATAAAATTAAAAATTTGCCTTTTAAAGGTTCTTAAATTTGTTAAAGTTTTTATATCTGCAGGAAGACAGTTAAAAAATTTCAAGCTCATATAACATGGACTGTTTTCAGATAAACAAAGTCGATGCCTTGGAAAATTGTAGTCCTTATAATGACGAGTGACATGTTCATGTCCCTCTTAAAGTCCTCAAATTTATCCTTATACTTAAAATTAAACAGACATTCAAAAATATACAATCCAACCAAGGTTAAAAAGTTATTTTCTTTAAATTTACTACGACATGAATCATTAGTACGCAGACCAATGATCGTTCTTAGTACCTGCTTTTGAATTGTAAATATCCTTTTAATTTCTCCAGCCCTACCCCAAAACAAAATGCCAAATTTTAGTTTTGATATAAAACTGCCATAGTACACTGTCTTAAGCGTAGCATGTGAGACATAGTTTTTAATCACTCTTATGCTATATGAAACGGAATTTAGCCTTTTTGATAAGTCCTGTATATGCTCGGACCAGTCAAAAACAGCATCTGTTACCACACCAAGAAATTTGACACTTGACTCCCAGATTGATTTGATTGTTTTCAATGCTAAGTGTGCGTATGTTTTGTGCTCCATTTGTTCTAAAAATAATAAATATTGTTTTATTCTCATTTAGAATCAAATTGTTTTCCACAAGCCAATTTTTTATTTTGACTAACAGTCTTGTTGCCTCCTCCTCCAAAACATTTAAATTTTTTGCTCTTATAAGCACATTAGCGTCATCAGCAAAGTTTATCATCATATAACTTGTATTAATTAAAATGCTATATATGTCATTAATAAATATAATAAACAGCAAAGGACCTATGATACTGCCCTGCGGAATTCCTAGCTTTATCATAATTTTTTCTAATGTATACTTTTTACCATTTATTGTAATTTCTACTTTCTGTAACCTATTTGATAAATATGAGCGTAAAAGCTGTAGTGCAATGCCTCTTACCCCATATTTCTCAAGTTTTTTTAATAATAAGTTATGATCTATACAATCATAGGCTTTTGTTAAATCCAATAAAATGGCTAAAGCTATTTCCTTATTTTCTATTATCTTTAACGCGTGATTTAGGAATTCAAACAGGGCAGTATTTATACTTTTCGCTATTAAAAAACCATGCTGTTGTTTATTAAATAATAAACTACACCTGTCAAAGAAGTCTGTAATTCTATTGGTCAGGATTTTTTTAAATATTTTGGAGAAGGATGGCAACAAGCTTATTGGTCTATAATTACCAATGTCATTTGTGTCTCCTTTCTTATGTAATGGACAAATATTTGCTGTCTTCAACTGATCAGGGAATATGTCATACTTAAAGGAATTATTTATTATAAAAAGTAAAGGAATTAAAATACCATGAATACCCTTTTTATTAGACTGTATATTTACAAATAATTTTGGTGCTTCCTAACTGTTCCCATCTATTCCATTTTTAATTCATTCTATGTTATATACCGTTACATTCCTTACACGTTCCTCCTAAAATTTTCTTGTAATTCAGAATTTTAATCCTTTAAAATACCATAAATTTCGAAAAGATAACAATTTAAAAATTAATTGACAGTCATACAATCTAAACAAAATAATGTTTTTATTCGATTGATTCTAAAAGCGACACTTTTTGTTCATGTTTTAAGGGCGAAAAGTTGAACTTTGTGGCCCTAGGGCCAAAAAGTTTTTTCGCCCGCAAACTAAAACTTGTTATTTTTAAGCTTCTTTAAAGAAGATGCTTTACCTTTACTGTAATATTTATAAATAAATATGACCTTTCGGTTTCTTTTTGGTATTGAACTAACTGTTCTTTTTTACCAGATACAGTTATTATTATCATTTCATACAAAATAATTTTTTTTTTATAACATAACCTCAAAATATATGTTAACTGATTAATCTGAGGAGTGCTTATGTGCAGCTCTTTATGCCGCGTTTTGATAAACTGCTCACGCGCATGCGCTGACTCTTTCAATATATTATTTTAAATAAAAAACATTTTTTTACAATAAAAAAAAACAAACAGACGCTTAACCAACGTTAACCTAAACCAAGGCCCCCTCATTAAAAAAAAACACCAAACAACAAAAAACCAAAACAAACTCCGGCACGGAGAGCTGCAATTAGGCGCTTGTATTAACCTGTATTCGCCAACTAAAACAAATTAAAAACACCAAATTTCGATTGTAAAATCAATTTCAATATTTATAATATTCATATAACGGTTTCAGAAGTATTATTATTTTCATAAAAGAGACATTTTAACAGACATTAATCACCAAGCTATAGCTTTTTTAATTTGAAAATGAAACCGCACGCAAAAGAAACAATTCAATTGTTTTTTTTAGAGATTTGATTGGATAGCCATTTGTCATGGATAACTAGATAAGTAATAAGGCAGTAAAAAGAAATATTCTTTGCAATTTAAAATTAAGTATATTTGGTGAAGCTGGAGCTAAAGTGGTCTAACTAACATTTTTGGCGAAAATGAGTTACGGCCATATTTCAATAGACATATATGAGTTACGGCCATATTTCAATAGACATTATATATTTATAGTTTAAACGCATTTTAGGTCTATAAACCTGCCCAAACCCCTTAATTTAAAGGATAACATTTAGGGACTCGACATTTATTTAGTTTTTAAATTTGTTGAAAAAGGTTTAGCTCATTGTATTTTAAAAATGTATTTTCCTATTTCTAAATAATATTTGAAAAACATATATATATATATATATATATATATATATATATATATATATATATATATATATATATATATATATATATAAGCCAGCTTTATACAATATAATAAAATTATTTTTGGGTGTGCCCAAGTATTACGCAACACTTTTTGGGGTATACTAAATAAGCCTATTTTTTACAAAAAAAAGGGTCACAATATGAATAATTTTAGCTAAAAAAGCACAAGAAACGTTCTATAGAACATAAAAAGACCCACCAAATAAGATTATAATTAATTTAATGTAATTTTAAAGCTATTTCACACATAAATTTTAGAAATTGCTATTTTTGCCAAAAGTGAAAAAGCTAAAGTGGTCTAACTAACATTATGTCTAACACTCGTTATTTCCCAAACAAACCCAACTATTGCAACAATTATGCGTGAAATAGTGTAGTACTGCCTTTAAAGTATACTATAAAATTGTTTTGGGTGTGTCCAAGTATTACGTTACACTTTTTAGGGTATACTAAATGAGCCTGTTTTTATAAAAAAAAACATTTTTTTGTAAAAAATAGGCTTATTAGGTATACCCCAAAAAGTGTTACGTAATACTTGGACACACACAAAAAAAAATTATACTATAGTATAAAGGCAGTACTACAGCATTTAATGCCTAGTTGTTGCAATAGTTTGTTTTGTTAGTTAGACCACTATTAAATAGTGAAATTTTCACTTTTGGCAAAAATAGCAGTTTCTAAAATTTATGTGTAGCTTAAAACTGGCAAAAAACTAATAAAAATTTTAATTGTGGGTCTTTTTATATTCTATACAACATTTTTTGTGCGTTTTTAGCTAAAATTATTCTTATTGTGACCTTTTTTTTTCTAAAAACAGGCTCATTTAGTATACCCTAAAAAATGTTACGTAATACTTGGACACACCCAAAAATAATTTTATAGGATAGTTTAAAGGTAGTACTACACTATTTCATGTATAACTGTTGCAATAGTTGGTTTTGTTTGTGAAATAACTAGTATTGAAAACAATGTTAGTTAGACCACTTTAGCTTTTTTACTTTTGGCCAAAATAACAATTTCTAAAATTTATGTATGCAATAGCTTTAAAATGGCATTAAAATAATTAAAATTATATTATATGGTTAGGTTTAAGTATTATTTTACACCTACTGTGCCAACTAACCAAAAAAAAATAAACTTTTGTGTCAAAAGAGACTACGAGTTTTTTTCCTAAAAAGTGTCGCGTAATAAATGAAGGTACCCAAAACTTAATTTATTTTATTGAGATAAGTTAAAGCTAAATTATTTAGCCTAAATATAATCCTATTTGATTCTTAAAATATATCGCCTTCTAAATTCTGAAATATCGTATCTGAAAAATGCCTCCCATTAAAAAAAAAACCCAAACCAGCAAACTACCAAACCAAACCATTATTAACCTTAACCAACTCCCATTAAAAAAAAAACACCAAACCAGCAAACTACCAAACCAAACCATTGTTAACGTAAACCAACGCCTCCCATTAAAAAAAAAACACCAATACAGCATACTACCAAACCAAACCATTGTTAACTTAAACCAATGCCCCCATTAAACAAATTAAACAGAAATTCGTGAGTATTTTAATAATATTTTGCTATATATTCTAACAAAAAAAAACTAGTGTACTGGTAGTAGTAGTTTGGTAGTTTGGTGGTTTGGTGTTTTTTTTTTAATGGGAGGCGTTGGTTTACGTTAACAATGGTTTGGTTTGGTAGTTTGCTGGTTTGGTGTGTTTTTTTTTTAATGGGAGGCGTTGGTTTACGTTAACAATGGTTTGGTTTTTGTAGTTTGCTGGTTTGGTGTTTTTTTAATGGAAGGCGTTGGTTTACGTTAATAATGGTTTGGTTTGGTAGTTTGCTGGTTTGGTGTTTTTTTTTTTTAATTGGAGGCATTTTTCAGATACAGATATATTTTAAGAATCAAATAGGAATGTTACATAAGCTTAAAATAATTTTTGGCATACGTCAAAACAAAAATAAGAAAATCAGTGCGCATGCACTGGATTCTTCTCATTACTGCGGTGAGTGAATCGTTTATTTGCATGTACTTATTTTAACCAGGGGTGTGCGAAACGGGAAGCCTCATCAGTTTTTTGTCCCAAACTTTTTTCTGTGTAACTTTTTTGTAATTTTATTTTGGTATATGATTCCTTAGGTCAAAATACATAAAAAAGGTACTCTTGTTGTAACACTGTAGGACTAACAGTTTTGGAGAAAAATAATTTCAAGGTAAAATTTCACGGTACGAGGACGAAAAATTAAATACTAAAATTTTGAAAACCGAAATTTCAATAATGCAGGGTAAATGTACATTAAAAACTAAGAAAAAAATCATATACAGGTACAAAAATCAATCCTAAGGAAGCTATGGTCTCGTAAAAATGCACCATTTTTAAAGGGCTATAGTAGCTTTAAAAGCGATTTTTCGATATACATGTATAAAAACTTTTTTCTTAGCTTTCGATATAGAATAACCCTACATCATTATAATTTTGGTTTTCAGCGTTTTAGTATTTAATTTTTCGTCCACGAACCGTAAAATTTCACCTTCAAATTAATATCTGTCGAAAACGGTTAGTCCTACAGTGTTACAACAAGAGTACCTTTTTTATGTATTTTGACCTGAAGAATCATATACCAAAAATTAAAATACAAAAAAGTTACACAGAAATAAGTTTGGGACAAAAAATGATAAGGCCCCCTCGTTTCGCACGCCCCTGGTTAAAATAAGTACATGAAAATAACATACAAAGATGGGCCTTATTAAGATTAGTTCACGTGCAACACCTCGTTGCTATATCTAAAAGGGAGTTACTTAATAAAATACAAATTTCTTAGCCACTTTCAAAGGGGCGTAGCTCCTTTACGACGCATTTTTAGACATATGTTTATAGGAACTTTGTCATATTTTCTGATGTAGAATCACTGCTTAAAATTTCGGACCCTATTTAAAATACACCGTGTTTGTTGGTAAAACTGGAAAAGTAGAATACTATAAATCGCCGCATCATAAAAAAATCCTATATGATAGTAAATTACAAAAATTTTGCCCAAAACCAAGAGGTTAAAAACTTTAATTTTTTTTCGAAAACTGATTGGGCTGCAGCCGGTTGGTGGAAAATCATAAAACTTGTAACCCTTTCTGTAAAGTGTAACGTTTTGGGCTTGTTAGGTATAACGTATAAATATTGTAGAAAACAATATTTATAGTTAGATATAACAGTATTTTCAATTTAATAAACAGAGTGTATTGGTAAGAAAACGTTAATTAATTCTCAAGAAAACTGAAGACGGAAAAACTAATTAAAATTATATTAACCACAGAAACAAGCATTTGTTTTAATTGGGTCTTCTTGAATATAGGTGCCCACTTTAAATATAATAAAAGACATTATATATTCCAAATCAAAACTAGTTTTTTAATTTTTTGTGAACTTGAACTAATTTTATAAATTACTAAGATTTTCATTATTTTTATTAATTGATGAACGGACAGTTTGTAAATACATTAACAGGTTAACGACCATGTGTACCAGATTGGTACCCACCCTGTTTTCTGCACTGACCGTATTTGGTACACACACACACAGGTTGTCTTTTACTATTCCCTTATACCGTGCCGTATATGTGAGGCTGAACACATTTTTGCCCCAAAGCTTTTTTATGAGTAGTTTTTTTGGATTTTTTGTAAAAAATATTGATTTCTTGAGTAAAAAACATAAAAAATATCATGTAGTGTAACACTGTAACCGTTTTCAAAAAAATGCAATTAAGAGGATTTTGTGCCACCAAAAAGGTTACGTTTTAAAAGGCTATTACTCCTTTAATATTAAATTTAGGTGTTTTGGTGAAGAATACTTTTTTGCTCAGTTTTAAATTAAGAATCACAGCATTAAAATTTTATTGATGTTCTTATTTGTTTCCCATTCAATATGTCATCTTTGAAGGACCGTAGCTCCCTTAGGGCTTATTTCCGGACCACCCTTCATATTTTTGGATGTAGAATCTCCTCTTAATTTTGGCATGGCAGTTACTAATCACCCTGTATAAGTTAAAGTAACCGCTGTTTAAATAAATTACATAAATGTTCCTTTTTAGGTGGAGTCTCACAAATACGAATAAGCCAATACAAATTTTCCAGGATAGAGCAGTAGAGGGAAACCCTATATAAAGCACATTGTCACTAACTTGTTGATATCATTTGGCTTCACAGTTTAGTTACCGTACTTGTGTACCTTAGTGTATTGCACCAGATCTTCCCCCCTTAAATTTAATAACCCTATTAAAAAATAAACAATCCGCGTTAACTTATTTTTGTTTTATAATAAGGTAAAGTAAAAAATTTTTATACTGTTTTTTTTACTTTTTAGTTTTTTAGTAGGAATAATTTATTTAACTTTAGTAGGTTATTGGGAAATTTCCTATTTATGTCTATTTAAAGGTTTGAATCCTTATAAGTGTTTAAGTTTTTATTATAACACAATTCGTTATTTTGCGAGTATTTTTTACCAATGTTAATAAATAGTAATTATATACCAAGGTAGAGAAGATATTTTTTATAGCCGAGCGTATTAAATCCCGAGCTGCGTAACAGCGAGGGATTTAAGAGTGCGAGCAAATTTATTCTCATTATTTAACATTTTTATATCAATAATAAACTAAAATTTTTGCTGGATCCTAATTAACCGCTCAAAAACAAGTAACCATTGAAATAGTCATTTCTGAAAACAAATGAATAAATTGATTTATTCACTAAAACTTGACAATTCTAGTGGGTGGCATTTTAATATTTTTAAAATGTGTGAAAACATCGATAAGTTGTTTATTTACTGAATTATATGTTATATTCTATTATAATTAATTCATTTATAATATTTTTCATGCTCATTTTTGATCCAATGGCAAAATATTGTTGCTTTTTGCCCATTAAAAATTATAAGCATGTCTTTGTAGTTCAAGGAAAATCAAGTGGCACATATCAATTGTTTATAAAATTTACTCCTAAAATTAATATTGCTATGGATGAAGAAAATTAAATTCACAGCCTGAAAACATAATAAATAATGGTATGTTCTAAAACTAGTAGTGGAAATTTTTTTTTGTCTTATGCAGCGAAATTTAGGTATGTCAAGGAGTCTATTGTAAGAATTATTTCAGTACAATTCTTTAGATAAGTAACAGCCCTCTTTAATTGTATTAAGTAAATATTACTGAAACTATTTTCGGTTAAACTTTAGGTGGGACATGTGGGTCAAAAGAGGAAAAAAACATTTTATACTATTTATAGTATACTATAAACCTATTTTTTTCTTTAACATTAGTTTAAAAATAAAGCATCTCGCATAGTGAGAACTAAACCACCACAAATCAAAAAATACTTTCGGGAAATCGTAAAAATAAAAACATTTTGCTCATTTGATTAAATCCAAAATAACAGGGTAAGAATAAGCCTCTGCCATTATTTTACTCTGATTTATTACGATAATTACGATGACATTTAAGTTAAAGAAATAAAAACTAAACGTCATTTACCGACCTACTTGATTAAATACAGAAATTTACAGAAATTCACCTTTTTTCACAATAATTTGCAAATTCTATATTCATTTTAAAGAAAATTTAATTCTCTATTTAACTAAATAAAAAAGACTATAGAGTGCCATTTAAAAAAAAAATGAGTTATGGCTATTTTAAATTTGTTAGATTTGACCTTCTTTCTGAGACACGCTGTATAAATTTTGGGTTCTGTTTAAGCTTAGGATAATACGGTTAAGTATTATTGAGTAAACCACAAAACAAATTTTCTCCAATTTAAAAAATCAAGAAGAAATTGATATTTTTGGGGGTGCTTGAATTTGCTAATTTTTCGCTAAAAACTTGAATAACTCAAAAACTACAGCAGATAGATAAAGTGTTAACATAAAAACAAAGAAAATTTAATGTTAATTTTAAAAATAAAAAAATAAAACGTCACAAAATAATTGATATTTGTCTTTTTTGTAAAATTGTCAATGGTAAAATTAATTGTTCTGAACTTATTAATTTAATTGATTTTAGGATACCAGTAAATAACTTAAGGCAGCACAATTTATTTTTTGTTCAAAACTTTTCAACAAATTATTTAGTAAACTCTCCATTAAATCGTATGATGAGGCTAGTAAATAACTACAATGTAAAATTATTTGATATTTCTTATAATAGGCTTAAATCATACCTTTGGCATGTTATTAATTAGTTGTTTTTCTTTTTATATATTTTATATGGCATATAGTCTATGTTTTATACTTGTAATGGGGTTTATCCCGTAAATAAATAAATAAATAAATATATGGGGTGTTCCATTTAAAAAATTAAAGCTTGTGCCGCTTCCGGTAGTGGCACAAGCATGAAAATATTTTTAATCGATTGATCATATTCAAAAACCACAAACTGCAAAATATAACATTTTTTAAATTAAACTTTTAAGGCCACTTCCATGAATAAACCTATAATATTAGGTCACCTATTTTGTATATTAAATTTTCAACTTTTTATTTATACAGTGCGGTCCAAAAGTCACTCCCCCCTCTTAACTTTTGAACGAATTGAGATATCGATTTCAAATTTAGAACTCTTAAATAAGACAACTTAAACTATCTTTAAGCATATATTTGATACTTTTATCTCTTAAAATGTGGGCAGGGGGGCATGGGGGGAAATTTTTTTAAAAGGATAGGGGGGTCGTGTGATACATCATTTTAAAGCCTTTAAAATTCTCTATATAACCATACATTTTTAAACTTTTGAAACATGTTTTTTAAGGTTTTGATTTTTCAGTTTTTTGTGCTAAAAGAATAAATTTTTAAGTTTTTTTTGTTAATTTTTATTTATGTCAACTAAAATTAGTTGAAAAGTATAATTTACTTTTTTTCATTATAAAATTAGGCATTTTTAAAAAATTGTTTGGATTTTTTAGAGAAATTTTGACAAAAATACCCATTTTCAACCCTATTTTAAACCCAAAAAAAAAAATGTTTAAAAAAAATAAAAAATAAACAGTTAAATGGAGAATTTTATAAGCTTTAAAATGATGTATCACACGACCCACCTTTCCATTTAAAAAAATGTCGCCCCATGCCCCCCTGCCCACATTTTAAGAGCTAAAAGTATCAAATATATGCTTAAAGATAGTTTAAGTTGTCTTATTTAAGAGTTCTAAATTTTAAGTCGATATCTAAACTTGTTCAAAAGTTAAGAGGGTGGGGGTGACTTTTGGACCGCTCTGTATAGTAATTATTTAGATCCAATTTAATTCTGTAACAGGTTTTATTCAATTCCTAATGACTATTTAATTACATGTATGAAACGGATTAGAATAAAAAGCTTATCTAACGTTAAAAGCTGAGCTTTGAAACCATAGTCGTGTTAGTGGATACTAAACCGAATTCACAACTTTTGATAACTTAATTAAAAGCTGTTGGTTGTAGCTCAGCGGTACGGAGCTTGGCCACTATGCGAGAAATCGCGGTTCGATACCCTCTGCCAGCTCCGGATTTTATCTAGATCAAATTAGCCTAAAACAAGTACTTAGGCTTAATAATGTCATACATACATGTGTGGATACAGTGCGGTCCAAAAGTCAACCCGGCCCTCTTAACTTTTCAACGAGTTAAGATATCGACTTTAAATTTAGAAGTCTTAAATAAGACGACTTAAACTATCTTTTGCATATATTTGATACTTTCAACTCTTAAATTATGAACAGCGGGCCATTGCACAGTGGGCCAGGGAAAAAAAAGTGAACAAAATTCTGAATTTTTGCATGCCGCAGATTTCAAAAAAAATACACATACCTATACATAATTAAGTATATATTCTATGAATAAAAAAAATAGTTTATTTTACAGATGGCTTAAGACCTTGAAATAAAGATTTTCGCGAAAATAGGGGATTAAAAATATTTTTAGTTTACATCATTAAAAAAAATAAAATTGTCTGACCATATATTTTTTATTTATTTTTTTTAATTTATTCTATTTTGAGGTGAAAATCCGAATTTGAGGTCAACCTTTCCGATTGGTTTTAAAGATAACCTTAAAAAACGTTATATTTATACTCGAAAAAAAGTTTTTTTGAGGTTATCTCTAAAACTAATCAGATGAAACCTCAAATTCGGATTTACCACTTCAAAATACATAGGAATACAATGGTATCAGAAAAAATCCGTACCTTTTTTCTTTTTGTGTGACTGTGTAATTTAAAACTAAAACACAGTGATCTGCTCATCTTTAGATCAAACTTTAATGTAGAAATACTATAATTTTAATGTAAATGTAGATATAACAAATGTTTTTTTTTTAGGAATAATAAACATGGATGGAAAAGAATTTCGCGTAAAAGGTGAGTTAAAGAAGTTTTCTTAGTTAGTAGTTAGTGCTTATTTTACACCCGTTGCTATGACAGCGGTCGAAAAGTGACAGTCAGCTGATTTAACATATCTGCTGGCAGAAAACAAGTGAAGGTCAAAGGCAATATTTAGGTTTTTTGTATGTTTAGGTGTCAGGTTGTAGGAAAAATAGTATGCGCACCTCGACGCAAACCTATTTCAGTGCACTTCGAGTGCTTTTTTTTACTCGACTCCGCCTTGTAAAAATAAGCACTCTCGTGTAGTGAAAACTAGGTTCGCATATTCGGTGCGTAATATACTATTTCATAAAAAAAACAACACAACCATTTTGGTATTTTATTTAAGGCCTATCCACAAGCTATATGGCTTACAAGATACATGGCGGCACATCAAGCCAATCACGGCATCGCATTGCGAGCCTGTGAATAGGCATTTAAATATCACATAAATTATCAAAAATAAATCTTTTGTTTTATTTTTTGGAATTACTGCTAATTCAACCAAAATAAAAATTCTAGACTCATTTATTTATAATAGTTTCTTTTAATATGTAACATTAACCTTAAAAAAAATGTGATGTTTTTTTAAGAAATACCCTGTATATAAATAATATTATAATAATGTAATAATAATATAATAATAATATAATAATAATAATAATAATAATAATATATATTGCATAGAAAGGAGTTACATAATATGTAATCATTTGCAAATAAATATGCTAAAAACACAGAAATGTAATAAAACATTTGAGCGTGTCTTTAAAATATTTTCTAAAACAAAAATAAATATTTTTAAAATTTATAAATAAATAAAACAAATAAACTGCCATCCGGGGTTCTTATCGCAACATTTCTTTGAACTAGTAGAAGAAAATTATATAAAATGACTTCGATGCAGCAAATAAACGTCTATTTAACAAGTATGTATATCTCAATAAGTCGTTTAGATGTTTTTATGCGTGGCATAAAATAAATTCAATTTCTCACATGCTACTGTAAATTTACTGATTTGAATACCACTTTACATACAAATTTCTTTGCTTTATATTGTTTTATCTGTATAAAACAATGTCTTTTCGCACTGATATTTTTTTACGATTCACAGTGGTAGAATTTCCGAAAAAGTTGGCCAAAATTCAATTAAGCTCTATATGGGGATTTTTGAGGTCGCTAATTACGAAAATAATATTATTTTTTTTTTTAAGAAAATGTTCGAAACAATTTGTGGACATAAATGGCAAAAGTTAAAAAAAATATATTTAAAATTATGAACATGGGATTTTTGAGGTCGCTGATTACGAAAATGATATTATTTTTTTTTAAGAAAATTGTGGATCCAATATGGCGGATATAAATGTTAAAAGTTAAAAAAAATTGTTTTAAATTATGAATATAGGATTTTTGAGGTCGCTGATTAGGAAAATACTATTACTTTTTTTAAGAAAATGGTGGATTCAATATGGCGGACATAAATGTTAAAAGATTGAAAATTTTTATTTAAAATTATAAATATGGAATTTGAGGTCGATAATTCCAAAACGATTGTTTATTTATGTAAACAAAATGGCAGATCCAATATGGCGGTCGTATACTTTAAAAGTTTTAAAATACTGTATGAAAATGGTTTTTAAAGTCCCTGATTACAAACATATTATATCTTTTTGTTAAAAATAGCGGATACAATATTAAATCAAGTTTTCCTTAAAAAAGTCGAAGTTTAAGGTACCAGCAAAAATTAATTATACCTTAGGGAGACTGGAAATATGATTTTTACATGAATTAAGGTATTATATAAACGATCTACTTCGTTTTTTCGATTGTGTTAATTTTATTTCCCCCTATTTTCTCCATCAATCTGGAAAATTCCACCACCGTGCTGCTATTTTGTATATTTAGAACCCTCAGTAACTTGACTTGTTGAATACAGTTTGTTACAGTGAAAATAAGGTTAGTCTGTTTATGTAACTGTAACAACTTGTATTCAATAACTAAAGTTGTTAGGGGTTTTAAATACAAAAGAATCAGTATTTAAAGCTTTCACGGCCACGATGTATAAAAAAACTTTCACTTTCGGGTTTAGACCGTGTTATTGGATTTTCGTATCTTACTGCTAGAAACATCTTCAGGAATTAATCTAAAACTGTTTAAGATTAATCTCTAAAAATATCTTTAGAAGTAGGTGAGAGAGGAAACGTCGGAAAGAGAAAATCCATTAATACGGTCTAAACTTTATCTAAAACGCTAATTTATCCCAGAATACAGAGAAGTAAGCAATCATTACCAAATAGTTAGCACTTTTGCAATATTTTGGCTTTTATTCCTTAAAATGTGAGATTTAAAAAAAAATGGGAAAGCAATAAACTTAGAATTTGAAACAAGTAAATAACATTGCCTAAATATTGTTTTTTTATATATTTGATATGTTTCATTTTTCAATACAAGACATTTTATTCTTCTTGTTCTTCTTCTTCAAAATTTTTGGTTTTTGGAACTTTGTTCCTTTTAACCAATTTATTATTCAAACCAAGAACTTTACTTTAGAGTTTGGCTTAGTTGGCTACCGCGTCTACATGACAAGCCAACTAGCTAGAGTTCGATTCTCACTGGCGCCGATTTGCCTTTTTTAGTTAATTATTAATCGAAATTTGGCGAAGCGGAACCTAGCTAGTCCAAACCTAGCTAGCTAGGGAGCGTGCTCCCTAGAAAAACTGATTCGAAAGTCAGTATAAGCCGGTGGTTCCCTCTACTACCCTACAAACATTGGTTCGTTGGCCGCCCATTGGCCGACGTCGGCAAACGGGTGGCCGACGGGCGGCCAACGAACCAAGGTTTGTAGGGTACTAGCCCACACAAGTCCTGGACTTAGGGGATGCTTAATTAAATAGAATAATATGAGGTTGAACAAACATGTAAAGATGTAAACTTGATCCAACATCCACAAACTTGTTGGTCTACGTAAGATACGTATTCAACTTCAATCAAAATTACTTAACATGCTAGCATGCTAAGTATTTAAAATAACATAAATAACACTAGGCAACACGGTTTCTTGCCCTGATTGGAGTCATATGTTTTTTAACTAATTTTGGGTCGCTGAAACCGAACCTTAGAATATTTCTATTACCTAAGTTTTCTGAGAAAAATGAGATAAAAATGTTAAAAAATCATTATTTTATCCCTCTTTTGTTCTAAAATCATGGAAGATAAAAATATTTCAAGGACAAATTTAGATTCAGCGACTCAATGTTAGTTAAAAAATCCCAACTTAAAACATGGAAACTTTAAATTGATAGGTAGAATAAATAGGGATATTATGAAAAAAAAATATTAAAAAAAATGGATAATGTGACAAAACTAAGTAGGGGTGGAGGGTAAGAAGAAGGGTGTATAAAGGGACAAGCTTATCGCCACGTACCATGCTAAAAATTGTCAAAAATCATTACTAGGGGGTCAAAAATGAACTAAAAAAGTGTTACGTTATATGGTTCTTATGTAATAAAGTAACATTTTTATGATGTAGAACCATTAAAAAAACAACAAACAATACACATTATTTTGTTTTATAAATAATTTTTAAATTAGCATAATTGCCTGTACTAAAATTTAAAAAATAAGAAGTGCTGGATTTTTTTTTTAAGGTAAAATTTGGATTCTGCGCCTTAAAATTGATAAGAAAAATATATTTTTTGGGCTCTGTAAAAAAGTTTACACTGTGTACTTTAATTTTGTTTCTTTTTCATTTATTTACTTTTTACGAACAAACTAAGCAAAATAAAAAAATATTTGTATAAATATTTTTGTAGAGAATTTTATAATCTGCGAATTAAGTTTTATAAAAATTTTATACAGATTTGATAGTTTTGCCACAAAAGAGTAATTAAGTAAACTCTGCACTTTCATTTTAAGCTTTTAATTTTTTTTTTCGCGTACTTACTCTGACAGTAAGTCCTTGGCATATATATTTTTGAGTTCCTCGTATTTTTTTTTAATATACCCTAAAATTTTCAAAATCCTGCTCTTCTTTTTTAAGATTTTGAAAAAAAACTTCATTATTTCCTGGACTCAAAATTTTTAGGTGCTGAAATTTTTCTAAGGTCAGATTCGGTTTCTACGCCCTTGAATTAGCAAGAAAAAATTACTTTCCGATCGGGGCAAAAAAAAGTTGAGATTTGTTGCCTAGTGTAATAGAAATTAGAACTATAGTGGAAATTCAATAAAACCTGCAGTGACTCATACCTCTTCTGCTTTCGTATAAGGGGTCCGCCTTTGCGTAGCTTCGACGAAATTACGCTACTCGCACCCGAACTGGTATGATCTTCGCATTTTATCACACATTCGCAACTGAGTCACTGCAAGTTTTATTGAATTTCCAGTTATAATTGAACTTGAAACAAATTATTGTTTTTTTTTGTTAATTATTTAAATATGCTTATTTCAAATATTTTTACAATTGCAACAAGTAACCAACACAAGTATCACAAATACTTCATATTACAAGATTTTTCTCTGTTACTGAGTTTTTAATTTTAGGAAAAGAGACAGTAGACTATATAGTAGATTATTTGGAAAATATTCGTGACCGACGAGTTTTTCCAAACAACAAACCAGGATTCATAAAAGACCAAATTCCGGAATCTGCACCTGTGGATGGAGAACCATGGTCCAAAATATTTGCTGATATGGAGAAAGTTATCATGCCTGGTGTAACACACTGGCAAAGTCCTCACATGCATGCGTACTTTCCTGCGTTAAATAGTTATCCATCTATGCTAGGAGAAATGTTAACAAATGCTATTAACTGTTTAGGATTTACATGGGTGAATAACACAAAAAAAATTCTTCAGTTTTACCTCAATTTCTACCTAAATAATTTTTCTTAATAAAATACTTAATTTTTGGCAAACATGGAACTTTTAAAACATATAATAGCCTTTTGCTCATTTTAATAGTATATTATGCACCTAGTATGTAAACTAAGTCTTTAGAGTTCGAGACTGAAGTTTTTTTTTGCTGAGACGGAGTCGAGGCAAAAAATCAATCGAGAATACTTAAGACAGTTCGCATACGTGGTGCATATACTATTTTTTCTACTACCTAAAGCTAGTAACCAAATATCAGTTTAAAAATTATTTTGACATAGCTGTCAGTTTGACAAAAAAGTTGAAAAAAGTTAGTAGTTGTCTCAAAATTTTTTCATTATTGACCGTCGTCAATAAACAATGCTTCACAACGGTCAATCAAATAAATGAGTTCACTGATTTTATTGGTTGCCAAGGTAAACAAGCCTTGACAACGGTAGATAATATGTAAGTTAGCACTTAATTAGGTAGTAGAAAAAAATTAATTATTAGTTTAATGTTGGGTTACACAGGTTAATCCTCAAGTTTGTAATTAATAATAACACCGGCCCACAAAATAAATTAAAGTCAATTAAGTTATCTTAACAAGATTAATTTGTTGACAATGAAAAAGCTCGCTGAACCCCAGAAAAAAAAGTTAAAAAAGTCTATTATTTCCATACGGCCATTATTTGCACCGCTGATTAAAAAAAATAGTGCAAAATCTAAGAAAAAATTCAAGTCGTTAGAGTGGTTCAAATATTTTCAAAAAGACCGATTTAGCTAAAATTTGGTATAAAAGCTTCTGTTGGTAATATTAATTTGAAACAATGCCCAAAAACTTAAAACTCAAAATGGCGGAATAAATATGGCCGATTTATTTTTCAAATTTTGCCAAAATTACTGAAAATATGGCACAGAAAAAAATGAGACATTCAACACATTCTCTTAGTATTTTCCTTGTATATACTAGTAATTACTGTAAAAAAATCATAATTTTTTACTTGCGTTTTTTTTTTAATTTAATTTTGAAAAAATAATATTAAAAAATTGCCAAAATTAGATTAATTTTTCTATTCTATTCATATTATAAACAAAATTACAATAAAATAATTACAAATTTACAAAAAAAACTTTTTAGTCCCATACATAATTTAAGTTGAGTATTTATAAAAGAAAAAATGTAACAAAAAACATCAAAATTGGTCCCAGAAAAACATAATGACACAAGTCAGATTTTTTGCATAGCTCCATTTTACGAAAAAAAAAAAAAGTAAAAAATTTGAAAAAATTTAAGGGTGGTTCTAAATTTTTCAAATATCCGACTTAGCTGAAATTTTGTGTAAATGCTTCTTTTGATAATTCTAATTCGAAATAATACCCGTAAACTCAAAACTCAAAATTGCGGAATAAATATGGGCGATTTATATTTTAAATTTTGCCAATATTAAGGAAAATAGGCACAAAAAAAATTAAAGATTCAGCCCATTTTGTTATGGTTTATTTTCCTTATATGGTAATTACTGTAAAAATTTTATGATTTTATCTGGGCTGTTTTGTTTTTATTTAATTTTGATACAAAGTCATTAAAAATTTGAGTAATTCTTCTATTATTATATTAAAAAAATTACCCTTAATTAATTATAAATTTAATAAGAAAAGCTATTATTTAAACAGAAATTTTTTAATATGTAAGAAAGAGTTCAAGTATTAAGTAACGAAAATTTTGATAATTCAATAATTCAAAAGTTTAGGTGCTAGAGAACATACAAAAATTTGAGCTAGCTCATGCCAAATTCTTGTTTTATTTTTATGAAAGAGATTAAGGGTCAGTGAGATTTTTCACTGTCAAATTCGTTTTCAGCTTAAGAAAAATATAGTATGGTTAACGGTAATCGACGATATTTTTTTTTGGGCCTTAGTAATATTTTTTTTAAATTTAATATAGGCTTCTAGTCCAGCATGTACAGAATTGGAAATGGTTGTTATGAACTGGTTGGGTAAAATGATCGGTCTTCCCGACGAGTTTCTTCATAGAAAAGGGGGAAATGGTGGTGGGGTAATTCAGGTAATAAAAAAACTTTTTTTTGTAAAGAATAGTTAAGAATTAAGAAAAAACTATCAATTATCCAACTCCTAATGGTAAAAACCTGTTTTCCTACGACCTAGTTAGTAGTTAGTTGAAAATTGACAATCAGCTGATTTTACATATCTGCTGTCAAACACATAACCTCAAATTGAAAAACCAATTTTAAGATAATTTTTGCGTTTTTTTGATGTTTAGGTCGTAGAAAAAATAGTATACGCACCTTGACGCAAACTATTTCAGTGCACATCGAATGCACTGAAAAGTAGGTTCGCGTACTCGGTGCGTAGATATACTCAGGTTGCTGGGGGCAACGTGATAAAAAAAACCTTCTATCACTTACTCATACAAAAACAATTGAAAGTACTTAAATACAAATACCTTAAACTCTGACGTTTTAGTGTCCATTGGTAAATCTATAAGAAATATATTTTCAGCAAATTAAACAGTTGTTAGATAAAATATTGCATATTACGCATGAATCACTATATAACCACTAAAATTTAACCACGACGCCAGCAAGGGTGGTGTCAATTTTTTTTCGTGGGGAAAATCTAACTGTGTACTATTGTACCTTAAATAATCAATATTTGTTTTAGACAACAGCTAGTGAATGCACCCTGATAAGCCTACTTGCTGGAAGATTTGTAGCCCTTAAAATGTATGCAGACCTATGTCCAGATGTCAGTAAACACGAAATTAATGGAAAACTAATCGCTTACTGTTCAGATCAAGCTCATTCTAGTGTTGAAAAAGCTGCTTTGATAGGACTAGTTACATTAAGATATATAGAAAGTGATGAGAATTATTCTATGAGAGGTCCTAAATTATTAGAGGCGATTAGAGAGGATAGGGAGAATGGGTTGATACCTTTTTGGGTAAGATTTAAATACTTAGAGACAATAAAAAAATTGTAACCAACAGGACTGTGATATATCGTTCCCTATAGATTTTTTTTTAAATTTTATTTTGGGGTTTAACCGTTTGTTTAACTGGTATATTAGTCCAATTGTAGCATACATGTACCAATCTATTAGCGCAATAAGTATTCATAAAATTCGTTTTAATGTGTAAAAGTGAAACACCAGAAACGCTGGAATGGCCCTATAGGTAAATTATTAATAAATAAATTTATGTGGTGCTTAAAAGACTTATTTGTTATAAATTATTTTATCACGTATACGAGATGATGAGTTGAGAATAAGAAACATAGGTGGCGTTAGTTTCACAAGACAAACATAAGAAATAATGGGATTCAAAACAAAAAATCCCTCGAATATAAAATTTTTAGTATATTTTGTGGAGAAAAGTTTTAAAATACGCTCTGAACAAACTCCATAAAAAATAACAACTTGATCGGGATTTTAAGTTATTATAAAGATAAATTTTATGAAAATATTATTAAAAATAAAAAAGTTTCAAATAAATTTTCGAAAGGGAAACTTCTATAAGAGTTACTCTTACGATAGAAACACAAATTTGTATAAATTTTCGTGAAACTCATAAATTAAATTGAAATTTTTCGAGTTATTCATCAAAAACTATTAACATTAGTAAGCAGTGAAGTGTGACGATGAATATCTTTTAAACGCTTAATTTAATCGACAAATTATAAGAGACCATTTTTGTAGAGCAGTTAATTTCCTACAAAATTATGAATTGCGCAATTCATAACAATTTTTTGTAAGCGAGTTATAAAATTCATAAGCAAAACAGAAATGTGTCTTAAAATAATCAAACTTTAACCTTTGATATCTTTTAAACGGTGAGGTTTACGAAAAAATTGTAAGAGACCTTTTTTGTAGAGCGTTAGATTTCCTACAAGAATATGAGGAGAGATACTTTTTAACGAACAGTTGTCAAAGAGATATGAATTTTTGTTTTTAATACTGAGGAAAAAATGGAAAATTGTAAAGCGGAGAACCTTTATATAAAAATTAAGAGCTCATATTTGGTGAGAATTTTCTAGAGGTGTCTAGCAACCGATTTTTCAGAGTATAAAGTAAAAAAAAATAGTCGGTTTTTTTGACCCACCCTAGTGTATATTATTTAAACTACCCGTTACTTTTCAATATTTCAATTTAGATTTACGAAGTTTAAATTGTTTCTCTGGATTTTGTAAATGGGCCTTATGCAAAATGTGACCTTTATTCCAAGTAAAAAAAAAAACAAAAAATAATTTTTTTTTACCAAGGACTTTCCTTTCTTGTGCTAGACACTTACAAGTTGATATAAATATATTTAAAATTCAATAATTTGTTTTAAGTTCACTTACTACTTGCTTCCAAGAAATTATTATTTTTCATTATTTTTAGTATTTTAAATATTTAGTATAAATACTTCCTATCTTTCAGTTAAGTTTCTTTAAAATTCATTACAAGAAATTTTATTATTTATTTTATTGAATACATGTTTTAGCCTCTTAGTGTACACTCAGAGAAAAATCGTTGTAAAATCAAACAAAAGTCATATGATTTAAAAGAAAACCAATATGTTTTTTCTTCGACAGTGTTTTTTGTTAATTCAAAAAGATATTTTTTAAATTTATAAGACATTATAAAAATAAAAGTATTCATTGTAATTTGAAAAATGTTTCCTTTTAAATCATTTGTAAACTTGTAAATGATTTGAATATAAAAATGGTTATTTTAAAAAGAATTCTTTTAATATATTGATATTTTTCAACAATCGAAAGGGAAATATTATAATTTTATTAAGAAAACATTAAAATAAGAAAGTAAGGCACAATACTTTTACTTTAAAGTGAAAAACGTTTTGATGTAAAAATTATTTTTTTAAATTAATATTATTCATAACTAAAACGTAAAGTTTTTACTTTTAATATTTTGAAAGGCCATTTTTCTAAATTAAAATAATTTCTTATTGATTTTACAAGAGAGAGATTTTTCTGAGTGTAAGATACGTATTCAATTTCAATCAAGAAAAACATTTGATTCAAGTACCTAACATGCTTGCTGATATACAACCTTTTGAACCACTTGATTTAATAGTCTAAGAGCCGGTGACCATTTTTATTTCATTAGTTTCTCCCGGTTGTATTTTATATATGTTTTTAAGTACCTTCAAATTAAGCTAGTTGCAAATCGCCAGATCCTGGATCGGGTTCCTTTGGTTGTTAGAAGCCTCAAAAAAGTAGTGAAATGGGGTATAGGAAAAATAAATGTTTAACTTACCTACCGAGTCAAATAAATTATATTTATTACATTTAGATTAGTCTATTTTCACAGTTTTACACAATTATTCAGCAGGCCAAGTGGTAAAAACACACTTTAAAAAGTTCATTTGACATATGTCAATACTACAAAGTAAAAAAAAAATCGTTTAATCAATGGTCTCAGAATTATTGTGTATAACTATGAAAATAACTTAATCTGAATGCAATAAATGTAATGTAAATGACTAGGCAAGTTAAACATTTATTTTTTGGTAGCTCATTGCCACTGCTTTCGGAGCTTCTAGCACCCAAATGAACTGGATCCGAAGCCTAGCAATTTGGAAATAGCTTAATTTGAATGTACTTTAAGACATATATAAAATACAACCGGGAGAAAATAATGAAATAAAAATGGTCACCAGCTCTCGGACTATAAATATTACGTAGGTACTTTTCGTAATTATTTCTCTGTGTCCATTAAAAGAGCGTCAAGCAATTTTTCTTGATTCATTAAACAAATGCAGCGTCCCAGAAAGGATTATGTAAGGATATCAGGCTCAGAAGTTTCCCCACAAATAACTAATTGGAAGAATCTGCTTAAAATAAAAGCTATTGCAAGAAATACATTCCCACAGGACACAATTAATATGGGATGATTTGTTACTACGCATTTAGTCACTTTCAAAAATAAATACAATTTAAATTAACAAATGGAAATACTTGATACATTTACCTAGGTATTACAAATATTAAATATACTTCGTTACCGTTACTATGGTAACGATTTTGTCTACTTAGAATCCCTTGCAACTTTAGTTATAAAATACACACGGTGTTCTAGAAGAACTTTTAAATGAAATGTCAACTTTCACTTTTTTTTCTTTTTGGAATTTGTTATATGAGCTCTAATTAAAAAAATAAGACTAAAATTTTAAAAATCGTTATAGCCGTTTTTGAAAAAATGCGTTTTTAGAAAATATCAATGATATTTCATGCTAACATACTCGGTTTGACCTCGATGTCTCGGTTTTTTACCAAACTTTCCATAGTGGTACTACTATGATACCCAAGCACTCCCACCAATTTTTTTTTTACAGTCCATCCATTCACTACACCAAGTTCTTGACAAGCTATATTTCCGCTATTTTAAAAGGTATTTTTTTTTTGCAAAAAATAGCTTTGAATTGGATCCAAAGAAATTTTACTGACTTATTTAAAACAGGCCCTTGCTTACCCACTCCCTTGAAACCACCTCCAACTTCTATTTTTCAAATACGTTCTCCCAATTCTTATTAAAGAATATAAAAGTGTACTTCATTCTAATTTCAACCATTTATTATAATAATAATAATAATAATCTTTATTAATCTCATAAATAAGAATTAATTACAACAAGTTGTAAAGTAATACGAATACACGAGACATGTGGAAAAGCCATTGTCGTCTTCAAATTCCTTTATAGAATAATAGGCTTTCGATAAGAGTTTGTTCTTGATTAGTTTTTTATAAGGGGTACCTTATATTTAAAGGGGATCTAAATAACAATTATTATTTCATAATAGAAGGGTGGTATTTAAAACAAAGTTGCTGGTGGTTCCAGGAGAGTGGGCTCATGGGTTATTACGAGTGGGTTTTGGATACGTTACTCAATTTTCTTTTGGGTACAATTATGCGTAAGTTTTTGGAAAATTTCCTGGTTAAATTTAGAATGAAATGTGCTTTCATATTGTTTAGTAAAATAAAGGATAGTTTTACATATGTCAGTAAATTCTACTTTGACTTTAATTAATAATTAATTTAATTTTATTTATTTTTTACTTTTTTATCTTTTTAAATAACGGAGATATAGCCCGTCTAAAACCTGGTGGGACATTATTATTATTAAGTAATAAATTTTATTTGAATCCCCTTAAAATAATAAGATACATAGTTGAATTCATAATGAAATGTAATTTTATATTCTTCGATAAAAATGAGGGGGGTACTATTTGAAAATCCGAGGGTGGGGGTTGCTTCAAGGGGCTGAGTAAACAAGGAGCGTTTTTGAATAAGTTAATAAAATCTTCTTTGGTTCCCATTTAACGCTATTTTTTGCAAAATTTACGTTTTCAAATAACGGAAATATAGCTTGTCAAGAACCTGGTGGGACACCCATTATTATGAACGGATGGACCATTTTGAAAAAAAAAATAGGTGGGAATATTTGGGTAACATACTGATACCACTATGCTAAGTTTGGTCAAAATCTGAGACATCGAGGTCAAACCAAGTATGTTTGTTTGAAATATCAAAGATTTTTTTCTAATGAACAGGTTTTTTTTTTAAAAACGATTTTTAATTAGAGCTCATATAACAAATTCCAAAAAGAAAAAAAAATGGAAGTTGTCATGTCATTTAGAAGTTCTTCTAGAACACCTTGTACAAGTTGTTATAGCAAAAAAAACATATAGTTCTCCGCACGGGTGCGGCGTGCGTGCGTTCAAGTGAGAACAAACACACATATTTTCCATAGCCACACATTCGTGTGTCGAACAATAACTTTGTTCTCTTAGTATTATTGTAACAACTTTTATTCAATAACTAAATTTCCGAGTGGTTCCAAGTGGTCAAAATCTTCCAGTATTTACCACGGTAACAAATTCTCTGAGTGCTGTCAACAAAAAAATACTTTTCAGTAGGGTAGATACCCCAGTTATAGCCACCTTAAGAAAAATTCTGTTTTTATTTCTTTTTATTATGTTCCATTATAATGTTAAGGTTGCAAGTTTTGGTTTTACTGAAACTTACAATATATCTCTACTATAAAATAAATGTTTAAACAATATAACTTCAGCTGATATGTTATAAAATAAAAAACAAACAAAATAATACTAATTCTCTAGTTTTAGCCACCCAAGCACCGGTTTTAGCCATAAAAATTCACCAGATATAGCCACCATTAAAAAAACTAAAAAGATGTTAAAAATAAATTATTTATATTTTTGTAACAGTTTTAGAACATTTAAAATTTATAGTTTTTTAAAAATATATACTTCTTAATCAATATTTAAAACGATTTCGTTTTTTATTACATTTGTTCTTACATACATCTTTTCTTGGATAATTATCCGGTAATTATAAATATTTATTAATTTTATTAATTTTTTATTTATTTGTTTAGAGTCTTTTTGGGATCTGAACCAGCTGGTAGTTTATACCATATTCGACACTATAAGTTTTACAAAACAATTTACATGTATGTTACAATTTCACATTGTGACATGTTTAGTTTTCAGCTTCAGTCTTGAATCATTTGACTCATTTTGATGGCCCGTTCTCGACTATATTTTGTATAATACTCCTTTTTTAATTTAAATGTATTATTGGCTAATATTTAAAGGTGGTTTTAGCTAAAATCTTTATTATTTGTACAGTAATTTTGACATATTGATATTTTTTTACATTGGCTATAACTGGTACTACTTAGGTTCCAGTTTTAGCCAATTCTGTGGCTATAGCTAGAAAGAGAAGCATATTATTGTCCCAGTTATCGCCATGTAAATTTAGGAATAAATTCTGCAAAATATGTATTAAAATATTAATGAAGTAACTGTTTAATGACTTAACTTTAATTTGATATAAATGTTTTACGAATTTAATTTTACCTGAATTAGATATTTAAAATTATTTTTCTGTTGGTTTCTTAAGAAAAGTCATAAGAAATTACATTTTTTTCAAAATCAAAATTTTAAATAGGCGCTGTATTCGTTTCGCTACAGTTAAAACTTATTTAACATATTTGTTGTCCCAACTTTTATCATTCAAATCGGATTTAAACGATAATTTTGATCTAAAGTCTCCTATTTCTTAGCTATACCCAAAAAACTACTCTGACTGGCTAAAACCGGTGCAGTGGCTAAAACCGGTGATCCTACCCTATAATTAATAAAAAATATATATTTTTTTCTCCAAACACGAATAATTTTAGAGAAAGAAAAATAAACTTTTACTTTTATTTTTGAAAGTTGTTGTATTCGCACAAGGAAACGTTTTCTTATCAAGACATTAAACTTGTCTAAATTCTTTATATTTTCTAGGTTTGCGCCACATTAGGCACAACAGGCTCCTGTGCATTTGATAATTTAAAAGAAATCACAGAAATTTCCTACAACGAGCTACTCTGGTGCCACGTTGATGCAGCGTATGCAGGAAGTGCATTCATTTGTCCCGAGTTTCGGGATTGGCTAAAAGGGATAGACAAGGCCGACTCCATAGCTTTTAATCCTTCTAAATGGCTAATGGTTCATTACGATTGCACTGCAATGTGGTAGGTGGCATATTTTATATACAAGAAAACTACAAAATAATGCCTATTCGGAAAAAGATGCTCATAATTAGGGATGGCGCGATTGGGCCCCCCCCCCCTCCCAACCACTCTCGAGTTGGGAAAATGCACTGTCTAGTTTGGAAATAGGAAAATTGAGTGGCAGGGTTGGTAAATTGGTAGAATAGTTAGAAAAGTTGACTAGCAAAGTTGGGAAACTGATAGATGCTAAAAGCTTTTATTTTTTTGGCCAGTAAATTTATTAGTTGAGAAAATTGGAGCTCTAAAGTTGGGAATTTTGCAAAGGCGAGGACCTTCTTATTTGGTCTACACAATTTTCTGTCAGGCATAAAGATTTTTTTTAAAGTTTTTCTATATAATGTAAAGCTTTTTTCTGTAGGATAAAAAGTTGGGAAATACCTTAATATTTCGGTGGGAAATTATTGACATGTCCCCCTCAACAAAAATATTTCGCGCCAATCCTGCCCATAATCGACAGTTTTAACATTCTTAGGACAATTATATTTACCAAGTAGGTGGCATACCGTAAAAAAAATTACACATAATTCTACATATAAATGTAATTCAATGCTGTAAGTAATCTCTTTGGACAGGGCGCTTTAGTATAATTACGATCGAACACTAGATGTTCGCTTGATTGTAAAATTTTACATGTCATTTTACAATTTTACTTGCAATTTTACATGTCATGCTTGTTTAAAACTGTAAAATAACATGGATAATGTGGTAAATTTTACTTGCTTTTACAGTAAATCACATGTACAGCATATATGTAATTACATATTTATTTCATACAGTGTAGCCTTAGATTTTACTTTTAGAGGAATTTAGTCGCTCTGTCACTTATGTTCTATGTAAATGAATAACTGAACACAAATTTTCTCTAAAAAGACATCTACGTTACCAATTTTTTTAATTTTTATATTTTTATATTATTTTACAGGGTGAAAAATAGTGGAGCCTTACACGGAGCCTTTAATGTAAATCCTCTGTATCTAACGCACGAATATTCAGGTAATTTATTTTTGTAAAATATGTCTTAGATAATTACGGTTGTATAACATACAACACAAATGATTGTTAGTATGTTCTAGATCTTGCTTATTTAGCTATTCAGTGAATAGTATTCGGTGAGTAGTATTCACCTAAAATCTCTAAGACATACTGTAGTGTACTATGTAAATACGATTTTTAACTTGGAAGAAACTAAACCTTAATAAGGTTACATTATGTATAGAAGAAATCTGTGAAGAGTTTGGCTGCCAGTTTCGCCCTGACTAACAAGTATTTACGACCTCTAATAAATACCACGTATTTTTAAAAAATATTTATCTTTAATAGGTAATTTTTAAAAGTGTTCATTAATATTTCTTCTATTAATTTTTTTATAAAATATTTATAAACATTATTAATTTAAGGTCTGGCTATTGATTACATGGTGAGTAAAAAAGTACGCTTGTGAGTACATGTATAAATGTAGTAATTAATAGGTTCAAACATGTACATACATACTAACTTAAATGTTTACTATATTAGTGTATACTATAACCAGTTTATTTATTTTTTATTTTTATTATATTTTTTTTAATGAAGTCAGTTTCGTAATCAGAATTTTAAGGCATCAAAAACAGTACCATTTATTTTTATAATTTGGTATTATTTACCTGTCTAGTTAAAAACAAATTTTATTTTTCAGCATTGGCAAATACCACTGAGCAAGAGATTTAGAGCCTTAAAGTTATGGTTTGTGATAAGAAACTATGGTATAACAGGATTACAAAAACATATAAGAAGTGTAAGTAACAAGTATCAAAAGTTATTCTGATTTTGGCATTAGCCATTTGGCAATTAATGATTTCCAAAGATTTTTTTTTGCCATGAGATGTGTTATTTTCTAATATGTGACCCTGCACAAAGAACCCCGGTTAGTATGTCAAACTTTCGTATTTTTTTCTTTCCGGATTCTTATGTAAAAAACTTTTTTTCCGATAAAAAAAAAGAAATACGAAAATTTGACACACTAACCGGGTTTATTTGTGCAAGGTCACATATTGAAAATATTGCTTTTTTTATTTTACCGAGATAATAAAATGAACCGAACAACCACATGTGGGCTGCAGCATATTGACAATAGTAACTTACTTAATATTATATTAACGTACTAGTTTCATAACATGCGTTGTAGCGCATGCGTTCAAGTTAAGAAAAAGCATTATTTTTCTAATTTGCTCTAAAATTTTTAAAAACTTACATTTAAATTGATTTAGGGATTTTTTGTTTCGGGTTAGCATTACAGTTTTCGCCATGCTTAAAATTCTAAGAGCAAATTATATCTTGATATATTTTATAGTACATCAATGGTGCCAGAGTAATAGTCTTGATCTTAATGTTTCCAAATGCAAAGTCGTTTCTTTCACGCGGAAAAAGAATCCTATTGTCTTTAACTATACGATAAATTCAATTTTATTGGAAAGACTTTATTCTATTAAAGATTTAGGGGTCACATTTACGAGCGATTTTTCATTTAGGGAACATATGGATAATATTACCTCTGCCTCTTTAAGAATGTATGGCTTTATAGTGAGAAACTGCAGTAGGTTCACGAATGCACTTGCACTTAAAACCCTCTACAACTCTTTTGTACGCTCGAGACTTGAGTATTGTAGTACCATCTGGCTGCCATACTACGAGACACACAAACAACAAATTGAAAAAGTTCAGAGAAAGTTTTTAAAATTTCTTTATTTTAGGCTTTCTGGCGTGTACCCAGCTAGGGAATATAACTATGACGTTTTGCTATCACAATTAGATTTTCAATCGCTAGAGCTGCGCAGAATACTGTCAAGTATCAAAATATTATATTATACACTAAATGGAAACATAGACTCTTCGTATACTCTGTCAAAACTGAACTTTTATGTACCATTCAATAATACAAGATCAGTTCAGACTTTTTACAATCAAGCAGCTAGAACAAATACAATGCGCGTCGATCCCATTTTTAACATGATGTTTAATTTTAATACCTACTGCAATGGTTGTGACCTTCAGTTTGACTCACTTAATACTATAGTTAATTGTATTGTTTTAGCATTTTGGCCTAAATGTTAATAATGGTTATTAATTTTCAATATTTGTACTTTTTTCTTTTTTCTTAGTTTTTAGTCTCTTATTTAGTTAATGTAATTCAAATTTTATTTTTTTGTATATTGTCCTGTAAATGGATGCTTCTGTTGGGCAATAAAGAATATTATTATTATTATTATTATTAAAAGCCACAATTTTGACACGGTAAAAAATAACCTAAACACAAAATTTTGTAGAAAATTAAACTTTGAAGCGACGTTCACATTTGCACGCGACAGGCTTTTGATTGTTGCTAACCCAAAAGAAAAAAAAGTACACACCTCTTATGGGCCTATAAGAACACGTTCAATGCGTGTGATTATGAGCTTATAAGAGTCGCAAAATAGAAAACAAATCTTGGTAGGGGAGAGTCGTACAGAACCGGGCATCAGTTAAAAAAGTTTCTGTATTGAGGGCAATTTTAGGGAAGCAAACATTCGTTTAGTTTTATGATATTACTAAATAATATTTTTATAGTTAGTCAAAACGATTTTTTTTTTGTTAAACAGTTAAAGTACTCGATTTTGTCCAACTGGTATGGTAAAACCGGGTGGTAATATAAATGCTATGTAAATAAGTAATTAACGAAAAAATATATATATATTTAAAATAGTAACAAAAAAGTAGGATAAGAATAATATTTATATAATATTTCATTGATGGAGTATCAAAATTTAAATTTCATCCAGGGTTATTTTTATTACAATTATGTACGTCTTAACTTTTACACATCTTAAGATATCGAATCAAAATTTATATATTTTCAGGGAGTTTACTTAGCAGAAAAGTTCGAAATGTTGTTACGTGGTGACTCCAGATTTGAAATTCCCGCTTCCAGATACCTAGGACTAGTAGTTTTCCGACTCGTCGGTGAAAATTTCATAACTGAAAATCTATGGAAAATGCTAAATTCGCGAGGAAAGATTCACTGCGTTCCAGCATCTCTAAAAGGAAAATATGTTATAAGGTTTACTGTAACCTCTACGAATACCACTATGGAAGATATTGTTGTTGATTGGAAAGAGATCGTGACTGTTGCGGATATAATATTAAATGAGTTTAATGGAAAGAGACAGAAAGTTCCACTTGCAGGTAAAATGAGTAAATTGAAAGCCTAGTTTTAAAAATTATATGACGTCCCAGTATTTTTTTTTATTAAAACGTCCAATCCGTCTACAAAAAAAATCTCCGTCCTAAGGTTCTACCCCATCATTTCCTATGTTTTTTGATGCTCTGAAACCGATTTCACTTGATGAATCTTTTTTTTATGGTGAAATCAGTTTGAGTGCATCAAAAAACATAGGATCCTAGGAAATGATGGGTTAGAACAATAGGACAGAGATTTTTTTTTGTGATTCGGTTAACAGGTGAAGATGCACAGGGCCACGAAAAAAAATTCTCTGTCCTAAACCATAATTTCCTATGCTTTTTAATGCGTTGAAACCGATTCACCATAAAAAAGATTCATCAAATCTCAATAAATGAAGAGTGCAACTAACATAAGGGCCTAACCCTCATTTTTTGCGAAATACGGTTATTGTTTGATTATTATTATATTATTATTGTACTACTTAATGTAGATTATCGCTTTAGTTAATAAAAATTCTTAACATGTTACTAGCAGTGAAAAAAAATGCATTGAAAAATAAAGTTAGGGGTGAAAATTATAATAATTTGTTTTTTGCCCCACCCAAATATTTACCGTTGACTATTCTTATTTGAAAAAGGTTATAAACCTATTTATAACTAAAAAAGACAAGATTTTATAAAAAAAACAATCTGATAATAAACGGGTAGGTAAGACTTTTTTTAATAATTTACTTTTTTGCCCCACCCTAATATTTACCGTTAACTATTCTTGATGAGAAAAGGCTTATGGGCCTATTTAAGACTAGCAAAGAGCAGTTTTTATGCAAAAACAACCTTATTGGAAATTTGTGGGTTAGGCCCTTTTGATAATTAAGGGCATTGTTTAGGCCCTTATTTCATTTTTTTTTTGTTGAAATCTACATAAAACGATGTAAACAATCAAACACTAGTGAAATATAATTATTATTAAATATAAATATCATTAGAAAAAAAATTAATAACATTTTTGCTTCTCCTGTAAAATAATAATTTTGTGGGATTTATGTTAGTTGCACTCTTTAAATATTGAAATTATACGGTTTATTTTTGAAAAAACTGCACGATGAATCTTTTTGTTTATGGCGAAATAGGATTCAGCGCATCAAAAAACATAGGAAATGATAGGTTAGAACCTTAGGACAGAGATTTTTGTTTGTAGACTTGTGTAATCATATTATTTAATAAAAAATGGGCTTTTATGTATACTGGGATGCTAAAAATTAAGGGACCATATATCGTCAGGTTAGAGGTACAAATTTGTATGTGCAATGCAATAGGGTCACTCGATTAGTTCTTACTTGGTCTAGTATTTTGTGTTTCTGGAAGTTTTTGCTTGACGTCAATCCCACCAACCATCAAAACACACTAACACACCAACTAGACAAAGCAACAACCGATCGAGTGACCCTACAATGCACTGTCCATTGAACATACTACTTTATAACTTGACGATATAACTAATTAGTTTAAATTTTAGAATTTTGAATGTTGTATTCTTTATTCTCATACAATATAAAATTATTATTTATTTAATTTGTTTTATTTTTTAAAATACTTGTATATTTATTTAGTTTTATGTATTTTACGTTATTATTTATTACGTTACACTGTGTTCGAATTTGAAACTTTTTTTATTCGACTGACTGGAGACTAGCCATTTCTGATAATATCAGGTGCCCTGAGATATCGATTTGGCACTTTGCTTGTTAGACCCCTTGAAACGACACATTGAAAACTTAGTTCGAATTGTATGAAAATCTGTATTGGAAGGTTTTTGGTAAGAGAAAACCGAATCTTACATTCATTTTGCTATAAAACCAAGTTTTAATATGCTTCCCGTACAAAAATTTGCAAAAGTAGGCCAAAAATCGCCAAAAATGTGGATTTTTTCATTCGAATCGAATGAAATTTGGCTCACGACAAACATTTGAAAATGAATATTGATATTTTAAGGTTGCTGAGATTGAATCTGATAACAAAAAATTTCTAACTCAACCCCCGCGGGGGTGAGGGGTTAATATATTTAAGTTAGTTAGTTAAAAAAAAAAAATAATATCTGAAAGACTAAAAAAATATTTAGAATCGCATAAAATAATACCTAAAATACAATCTGGTTTTAGAGCCGGTTATAGCACGAACACGGCCCTAACTAAAGTCTTAAATGATATAAGTTCTTATATTGATGACTCTCTGATAACTTTTTTGGTATTACTGGACCAGACCAAAGCTTTCGACTTGGTAGATTTTGATTTAATGCTCTCAAAACTTAATTATATTAATATAAAAGATAATGAGCTTAAATGGTTTGAAAACTATTTAAAATATAGGTCACAAATAGTCAAGTTTAATAATAGGGAATCAAACATTCTTTTCACAAAGAGTGGTGTGCCACAAGGGGGTATACTTTCTCCCACATTATTTTCAATATTCCTTATAGATTTGCCTGATGTATTTATTATATGTATAGTTCATATGTATGCCGACGATATTCAAATATATATTTCTTGTAAAATCTCTAAAGTAAAAGAAACTATTTAAATATTAAATTCAGAATTAGGTAAATTTGCTAGTTGGTGTACAAGAAATGGGCTAAAAATTAACCCTAATAAATCGGTTGCTATGTGTATCGGAAGTAGAAATTTAGTAAATAAAGTTAATTTAGATGAAATTCAAATTTTAATTAATAATTCAGTTATACAATTTGTAAATAATGCAAAAAATCTAGGAGTTTTTGTTGATTCGTATTTAAGTTTTGATTACCATGTAAAACATATTTATAAAAAATGCTTTTGCATTTTAAAATCCATATACCAGTTTAAACATATCTTACCCGAACATTTAAAGCTAAAACTAGTAAAATCCCTAATCTATCCGCACATTGAATATTGTTGTTCGGTTTATTATAATTTTTTAACCATGGAGAAAAAAAACAAACTTCAAAAAATTCAAAACTCCTGCTTTAGATATATCTGCAATATTCCTTTTGGAAATCATGTAACCCCATCAATTAATAATCATAATGAACTAAAAATAGAGAATCGCATGAAATTTTTATTTGCACAAGGTGTCTTTAATATAGAGAAGTCAAGAACTCCCGATTATCTATATGAGTTACTTATTAAACGTTCCGATATACATAGTATAAATATAAGAACGAATAGATATGATATTCCTAGGCATAAGACAAGTAAATTTACAGGTTGTTTTTCCTACAATGCACCTACTACCTTAAATGAGTTTTTAGATTATCTAGGCGAATCACCCTGTATATTTTAAAAAAATGTAAAACTTAATATTTTGAATATGCAAAGGAATAACTAGTTCTGTCGTTCCTAACAATAGCTATTTTTCGCAGAGTAATTTAATTTTAAATTTAATTTTAGTAATAATATTTTTGTATTCTTAAGGTGGGAGCTGAAAATCAACTTTGTTGAGCTCTTTACCAGTTGTATTTTTTTTGATACAATAAATTACTTACTTACTTACTTACTTACTTATCCGTTAACCCATGGTACCGTTAGGTCTCGGGTTATTTTTTTAAATATTTTTGTCAAAAGGGGTATATGAGGTTTTTGGAGTCGACTAATCTGAATCTGATAATATTTTTTTTCTAATTTCACGCCCCGAGTGCCGGGGGGTAGTATTCGTGAAAATTTTTATATTGGGGTTTTTGAAGTTGCTGAAAGTGAATCTGATAATAAAAATCCATATCATGCGCGGAGGGGAAAGATGGGAAAATTCTTTTACTGGGCAGTGTTTTTTCTCTTTCTTGCAGTAAAACTTTCAGGAAGTTATTTTCCAATTAACAAAAATAAGTGTGCAAAAATTTACGCCATTCGAATGAAATAATCCACATTTTTGGCTATTTTTTGACATTTTTTACAAATTTTTATACGAGAAGTGTATCAAAACTTGGTCTTATTGCAAAAAGAATGTCAATTTTGGTTTTTTGCACCAAGAAAAACCCAATACAGATTTTTACACCATTTGAATGAAGTTATCAATGTGTCGTTTCAAGGGGTCTAACAAGCAAAGTGCCAAATCGGTATCTCAAAAACTAGACATGAGAGAATAAAACCGCCGTTGCCATTCGACTGAGGGCACATGATGTTATCAGAAATATCCAGTCTCTAGTCAGTCGGATTTTATGACTAGCACAGTGTTATATAAATCTAAAAAATAGAGGTTAAATAACATTCGTTGTGAATCAGAGCAAAAGGTAAGAAAACATTGGTTAGATGTTTATAATATAACTTGATGTTTTTTTTGTTTTATTTTTCTCATTGTAGATCAAAATAAAATATCAATCTCTGTCAAAGATTTTGTTAATGAATAGGTAATATTAAAGGTAACATTACCTATAATTTATTTAAAACTTTATAATGTTATAAGGAGAACTTTTATAGATTTCGGTGAGTTCACATTTTAACTAATTATTCATTCTAAATATTATTAATAATAATATAGTAATAATAATATAACAATACTAGGGCGGTCCTTAAAAATATTTTTTTGTGGGCTCGATGCGGCACTTCTTAATGTTGAGCACATCTTTTTTATACAATTTGGAATAAGTTTAGGGGCGTTCCTAAAAATCTATTTTTTAAGGACCACCCTAACAAATACTAATATAGAATAATTAATATAGGAATACTATTATTGGAGTATTAATATTAAAATATTAATATGGGGATAATAATATTTATCTTTATCTAACATTTTTTTTTTTAATTATATATACACCTTTCTTTTGCTCACTTGCATCAAACTCTTTGTTAAATTATAAAAATATGAATAACCCTTTTTATTTCAGCATTAGACGTTACGCCTGTTTACAACAGGAAAAACTTATATTTAAGCCCTTGGAGTTTTTAATGGTGGCGCCTTCGCTATTTTGTAAATGATTTTTGATTTTATTTTTTTATCCACAGGCCTTTTTTGGGGTTTTAGACTTTTCTTATCAACAGACCTATGTTTCCGACGAGCATACCAAATTTCATATTTCCAGCTGGTTGGGAAGTATAAGAAAAACTTCTGGACAAATACAGACAGACAGATACCTCATCGGTTTTATTATATAGATATTTAATCAGTTTTTTTTTAATTTTCATCAACAGATATTTATACATATATCTAGCTTTTAATTATATTTGTAGATACAAAAGAAAAAAACGAAAATTTTGGCACAAGTTTACTGCTGTCCAATTCACCAATGTCACCAAAAATTGTTAACGGATCTTTTGCTGCCATTTATGACCAAAGTGACGTATTGGCAGAATTTTCCAGAACTATCAAGTTACGACAGGATGCTCAAAATAGTCCAGGTATAACCTTAAAACATAAAATAAACTCTAAAGACGCGTTCTCAGAACAAAAACGTACTGCTATGTAATCCTGGCAACACCTAAATAGAGCTTCCTCCCAATTGTTTTTCATACTACCGATTATGACAGATGAAGTTGAAAATATTTAACTGTACGGCTGCCGCTGGCTTGTTGAGGTTATGTTTATCGTGTGTCATGTGATTTTGTCTTTTTCAAGAAGAAAATTTAATAGAAATAGGTAGATTTAAACGTAAAATTACCCACTACATGTATTTATTTACAATTTTATTCGTTTTAAACAAAATATTTGAGTTGCGCCGGTTCGCAAAAGTGACGTTGTCAATTTTTTTCCTGCCGCTGGCATCTCGCAGCAGACGCTGGATGAATGTCGACGCTCTGAGAACGTGACTTAAGAGTTAGTTATACTTTCTATGAGGTTGGCAATTAATTTAAACTGCTTTATCTAAGAGTCGATATTACTAAGGATTTTTTTAGAGCACTAGGTATTTTTTTTAGGCTAGGTAATTTGAGTGGTTTATCAGGTGTAGTGATTTTTTTTTTATGAATTTAAAATCAAACTAAATTCAAAAATGTTTCAAATTTGGTTTACTTAAATCAACTCAAATATGAGTAAGGATTTCTTAATTTGAAAATGTTTTTTATTTGTGCAAAAATGTTTATCCTAAAAACAATAATCATTGTAAAAAATATTTGTATTTACCCCTGCGGTAGTGGGCCCACCTTGAAATTGAGAATTACGTTTATAAGTTTTTTTTAGATTTGGTTCATAAAATTGTAATAACAGCGTCTTTTTAAATATTTTGCAACGTTAGAACATTGTAACGTTATCGGATATAGCAATTACAGCTACAATTTACTAGGACCCTGTATACTTGAAGGTTAAGTGGCCAGCATTACGCTTCCACCGCCTATTATTACCCCACTATTTAAACCCCAGGTGCTCATTTCTATATATCTACGGAGTCCCAGCCTGGAACAAAATCACCCTTAACAAAAAGCTCTCATCGAAACTTCATGCCTTCTAAAATAAGGCACTCAGAATATGCCTCGATGTCCACTGGTTCATGAGGAACAACCAAATACACAGAGATCTCGAAATGCCCCTCCTAAAAACGGAAATCATCGGCTATAGCGCTTCTTTTATACAAGACAATTTAGATCACCCCCCTCATTTCAAACTTTCTAGATTATGATCACGAAATCCACTACACCTACAAAACGATCAAAAACGTCCTCAACCAGTAATGCTACCCACCAATTCAGGACAAATGCATTCCCAGCATCAGTGAGCTAGTCTCACTTCTCCCGCACGCCCCTCCCCTTTATATCCCATCCCTCCTCATCCCCCTTCCACTTCTTCCTCCACCCCCAACGCCAATTCATGACAGATGCAACTCCAGCATCAGTGAGCAAAGACTCACTCCCCCAACTATCCATTCAAACTAATTATATTTTAGACAAATGAGCCATAGGCACTGCGCCTGTCTCTTAAATATCCAAAAAAACTAGTGATGATCGACCTGGAGGGACATTCCAATAAAAAATTTGGATTTTATTCTGCAGATGCCGGGAATTAAACCCGAGTACATGAAATTTTAAATGCATTTTTTTTTTTAATTTCAATAGTTGTCTATTTCCTTAATATTTTTAGCTATGAGGAGGCGAATACGTGGAATCCTAATGTCTGGAAAACAGTTTTCATTAGACTCCAGGCTGGATCTATTTCATGGAATAGAATCTCCACTGGCTGAAAACAAGAATTGCCAAACTGGAAATTTACCTGTGCTTGAGGATACAGATGAAAAAAGTAGCAGTCCTTCAGGTAAGAATCCGATAGTAAACCTATAGTTTTGAATTTTACAAAATAAGTTAAAAATTTATTTAGGGATATTCAGAAGTAAAGAAAAATTAAATGAACGAGTGTTTTTAATTTAAGATTAGATTAAAATCCATGTGTGTCTCTTGAATTTTATGTTTTTCTTCCTAAAACAACGACTGTTGCGTTTTTTAATTTATGTTGATAATTATAATTGAATATATTTTTTTTTTAACCTTTTTGAAGTATTTTTTAGAGAGACAAGGTATTTTGAGTAGGTACCTACCCTCCTTAAACTGTTATGATTTTTACTCAAACATGGAAAAAATAATTTTGGAATCATCCTATTATCACATTAGATTTTTAATAAACATTAATTTTACTTAAGTTATGTGGATTTTACCATTTTGATTAGGATATATATTTTTTTTATTTTACCAAATCAAAACAAAAAAAGAAAGAAAGCTCTTATCAAATGAACCTATTTTTTAACCATTTTCTTTTGTTTTGTAGAAATGAATGATGAACAAGATTTACTATCAGATGACTTTTTACAAGTACCATTACCAAGAAAGTGCAGATCTAAATCAGTGGATCATCAAGTTCCATTATCTATCCAAGGGTGCTTGGACCAAAAGCCAACTTGCAAGAAATGTGGTCATGAGATAGAAATTAAAGTACCAAAACGAGAATCAAAGTAAAATAAGATAAAAATAAATATGAAACAAAATTTATTTATAAGAAATAATAATTCATCTAAAAAATGTAGTTAAATGTATTGTAAAAATATTTTTCGTTAGGTAGACTGAGTTAAAACAGTAGTAGGCAATATATTAAAAATTATTTTAACTAAAGCTAAATTTACTCAGTTTAGGTAGTTATTGGTTTTTAAAAATTTACCAATCATGTTTTTAAGGAATCTATCTCATGGATGGCTTAACCAATAATTAACACTAAACTAACTAAGACTTTGACCAATTAAATGTCAGAATTATTTGACACATATCATTTTATTGTTAAAATTATTAGTTTAGTGTTAATAATTTGTTAAATCTACCTATAGACCGAGGTATCTATCACTGAGGAATTTTCTGTACACCTACTGCAGAAAATGCACTTGGTTTGCATGTACTGCATGATATTTTTAAGTAATGTAGGTACTGCATATAAAATGCAACTAATGCAAGTAATGCAGAGTTAAAGCGAAGTAATGCACGTAATGAAAAGTAATGCAGATACTGCACACAGGGGGGATGTCGAGAGAAAATCGAGACGACCCGGGGGTAGTAAAAAACCAGTTTTTGACGACTAAAAAAGGTCATCACCTCAAAAAAAAAAAAAGCATTGTCCCTGACGGTTTCTACCAAAAAAGTCACCAGCTCAAAAAAAAACTTTGTCAAAGGTCATCTCTTCAAAAAAAAACTTTGGTCTTGACGGTTTCTAACAAAAAGGTCATCAACCTCAAAAAAAAAGCTTTGGTCCTGACGGTTTCTAACAAAAAGGTCATCACCTCAAAAAAAAGCTTTGTCCCTGTTGGTTTCTAAAAACAACGCACGCTCCAGAAAAAAAAAGATCATAACCCCCAAAAAAAGCTTTGTACCTAACGGTTTCTACCAAAAAAGTAATCACCTCCAAAAAAAAAGCTTTTTCAAAGGTCATCAGTTAAAAAAAGTCCAAACTTTGGTCCTGACGGTTTCTAACAAAAAGGTCATCACCTCAAAAAAAAAGCTTTGTCCCTGATGATTTCTACCAAAAAAAAAACGCACGCTCCAGAAAAAAAAAGATCATAACCCCCAAAAAAAGCTTTGTAGCTGACGGTTTCTACTAAAAATACATTACCCCTCACCACATTTTACAATACGCATAACTTAATGCAGAGTAATGCAGAATAATGCAGAGTTATAATACAGGTATTGTTTGTTTTTTAACCTCGTACTATTCTACTTAATTAAGTCCAGGACTTGTGTGGGCTAGTAGTAGAGGGAACCACCGGCTTATACTGACTTTCAACCAGTTCCTAGGGAGTGTCCGTTTCACTTATCGCCTTCACTATATTGCAATTAACTGAAAAAGGCAAATCGCCGCCAGTGAAAATCGAACTCACGCTAGTAGGCTTGCGCTAGCCACTACTTAATTTATAGATAATGCAGAAAATGCACATTTAATGCAAGTAATGCAGGTCTGCATTATTAATGCAGACAAATTTGTACATCGAATGCAGAGAGTGATCGCTCGCTATAGTCGCAATTTTAAATAATTTGCCCTTTTAAAACTATTTTGACATTTCTTAAAAACTAAAACTGAGTGTGTGATTGGTGAATTTCATGAAAACTGATGAGTGGTGATTTCTTAAAAATTAAAACTTAACAAAAAACTGAGCACGTTCAGCTTTAGAAATCAGAAAATAATAAGAAAACAGTTTTTAATCCATCATCACTTATGTATCACTCTTTTAACACACCTTTACCACAGAATATTAAAAATATACTCATAATGTGGAAAGGTACTATTTTAAGCGGCAATAGTATTTTAAAAGTTTGTAAGTAAAACAATTATAGTATGTGTATTATGTATTTTTTTTTGTAGAAAATTTAAATATCTAAGAAAAAATTAGCTATAATTTCGAAGACATTAAAAATTTAAAATTGTATGTAAATATTAAATAACTGCTGTGAAATGCAATAAATTACACTAATATTTTGTGATCATTGCATGCCAGATTATAAATAAATGTTGTAAGTTACAAAATAACTTTTATTTGAATCAATAACTTTATTCCAGAAACCTTTTTCTTTCGTAAATAATCTAAAATCTCCACTCAACCACAACTCTACTTTGTCACATCTCTAGTCGCAATGACGCTTCTCTGCACTATATGCACTCGATTAGCCCCTTCTTTAAGAAAAAAAATTACCATGGTAAGCCATTGTCAAATTAGTATTTGTTTTTTTTTGCAAACAAAGGGATGTGGAAAAATGGTCCCAAAGAGTAGGGATGTTATGGAGTAGGGATTTTGGGGAGTAGGTAACTTAAAAGTATTAATGTTAGTCTGCCATCTACTGTAAGTTACAGTTTGTAACAGTAATTTGGTGCCCCAAATTTTTTATTAGTCAGTTGTGAGAATAGGATTTTGTATATTTGAAAAACTTTGAAGTTTAGTTATTAAACATAATTTGTCAAAGTAAAACATAGTATTGTTTTGTTAATGTTAATGCTGTAACATTTGCATTTTCCATTATACAAAACCGTGCGTGTTTAATACAGTGACAATTTTGAGTGTACAATACAGAATTCAAAATGTTAGGTAATTGTGGGAATTCAAATGAAAAATATTTTTAATATAAAAAACTTAACGGTTATAAAAATACTGCTGCCAAAAAAAACACCCTTTCCCCCATTCTGAAAATCAAAAACGAACCAAATTAAAAAAAAAACAAAAAAAAAAAAATAAAAAAAAATAAAAAAAAATAAAAAAAATCATTTTTTCAAAAAAAAAAAAAAAATTGTTTAAAAAAAGTCCTTTTTACGTAAAACGAAATTAAATTGATTTTTTTTTTTTGAAAGAAATTGTTTTCACCCCCTTTACCCCCTCAACCCAATTTTTACCAAAAACAATTCCAGCCCAGAACTTTGGATAATTAACCTATGGTTCAGATTTGAAGTCTTTAGCCCAAAGCGTTCTTGAGTTATCGTGGTCACAAATTTCTCACACACAAACAGACCGACAGACAAACCGACCGACAGACAGATTTTTTTTTTGACGGAAATCAAATTTTTTGAATATAAAACCTCCAGAAACGTTAAAAACTCATTAAATTTTTTTCGAATTACTAAAGCAAGGGGAAAGTAAAATTAATAAAACCACATTAAATTCACATATAACGAACATTTATTTTGTTTAAATTTACAGTGCAGATTTATAGAAATAGAATAAATTTCACATTTTTTGAATAACATTGTCTATAAAACTTAAACAAACTTAACTTTTTTGATATAATAAATGTTTGGCATCACATGCTATTAGAAATAAATACATAAATATCATTTTGGTATATAAAAATATATAAGTAAATAAAATTTAACTTTCAAATATATAACTTGAAATATGTAATTTTATTCTATGAATTTAAAGTTAAAGGATAGATATGCATAGTGGACGAAATTTTAAGTTATTACAATAGAGCTAGAAAGACAAAGAGGATACGGTTAGCATAATGCTATATTGGTAACGGACTGTTAGTAACAGCTTGTTACCAAAGTTACCGTTAACCGGGGTAAAGTAAATCAAAGGTTCGTGCGCAGGTCTGATTTAATCAGTACCACGCAGCCAGACCACTGTCGATGGATGTTTACCCCAGTGATTGACTTATACCCTGTTGACGGTATAAGATTTTAATTCCAACTGACTAAAATTCAATGCACTTTTTTTTTATTTTGACAATTGAAGATTTTTGTGGTAAATTTAAGCTATTATCATACTGCTAATTGCCCTAAGTAGCATATTTGCTCTACGCAACTGATGACAATAAGAACAGTGAAGTAGCATTATTGTGCATTAAATTTTATCATCTTATTAAAAATCTCTTAAAGAAGTAATTTATGATATTTTTCACATAAATAAAATAAAAGTAATTAAACCTATACTAAAAATATATAAAAGGATCACGAGGTATAGATATAGTATTTTTTACATTTCCAACTAAATTTACCATCTCAGCACCCTTCATTGCATAGTTTCACAACCCAATGCACTTTACTGTTTTTATCATTTTTCCAAAAATTATACCGGAATTAAAATTTAGTTAGTAACATGTTAAAGAACATTTTTTAGTGAAGCACAAAAAAAATAATAGATTGGCATTTTGTCAGCCTTTATCTATATTTTGATAATACTGATTTTTTTTATTAATTTGTGTTAAAAATCAAATAAATGTCCACTGGGCAAGAGAGCCGCGGCTCTGACCCGGTCCGCCGACTCATGCACTCGAAGAAGAAAAAAAATATGTTACACATTATCAATTTTCTTTAATTAATAAGGGAAAGTAGGGTAACGGTCCGCACCTAAGCTCAACTTGATATGATTGGAACCCTATTACAAAAAATTTAAAAGTGGCAAAAGAAGCCTTACTTATCATAACGTATCATCAAAACTTAGGTAGCTTTTACCATAATTACAATAAAAACGTAAAACTACAAAAGTGAATTTGGGCACAATTCCCCACCCTAAGTGGCAATGATACGCACCTGTTGGGGAATTATGCACAAAAGACAAAAACAGAAAATAATGCAAAAATATTTATTAAACACAAGATATGTATACAGGTTTTCAAAAACTTAATTTTTATAAGAAAGGTTTTGGAATTTTTGATCATTTAAAGAACGTTTCCAAAACCTTTCTTTTAAATAATATATTATTTTCTACTTTTTAGTCATACGTAACATGTAATTATTGGAAAATTTTCATAAACAAAAAAACTTGTTTTTTATTTAATTTTAATACTATTTAATTGAACGAGGGATGCGCATAATTACCCCATCATGAACTTAAAAATAAATCACTTTACATAACAAAAACTATTTAATTAAATTTAACAAAATTGCATGGATAAATGCAAATAATCATACTCTTCAAGAATATATTTATTTTAGAATTAGAATTTAGAATTAATCAAGAATTATGAACTTACCATCCTATTTCGTACACGTGCAAAGTAATAACAACAAATATCAATTCACACATAATATGTATATATATATATATGAATATTATTCAAATATTGTGAACAACTTCCATTTGTCAGATGCAGTTTTTGGTGCTAGCGAATTATTAGACACGCCTCTCAAGCATGGATGCCAGAGATATCTCAGAATACCCCGTAATATGAATTTTCGGTGGTGCGCACAGTTACCCACTGCGCACGGTTACCCTACTTCCCCCTATTATGGTGACTGGTTTAAAGAAGCTTTTAATTTTGTTTTATTCAATTCTTTTTTTATGAGCTTCATATATAAATATTTGATGATATTTAATTTTTATCTATAATTCCCTTTAATGCATAACTCCGCCTGAACGCGGACTGTATTTGTATAGATATAAATATGAATATTTAGGAGCTCTTACAGGCCAACTTAATGTTATTTATACAGTCCATGAGTTCTGACATAAAAGCTATTATTAAACATCTGAAAACATTTTTTTTGTATGAAACTAGAAGTTACAAGATCAAAAAATAATTCATGCAGTGGAGGGTTAATTTTGAAATTACATTAATCTATTTAAATATACCCTTTCGAATATTCACAATAATATGTTTTAAATATTAAATAAATTTGATTTTGTGTAACATTTAAATTAATAACCAAAAATGCATTATTTGGAGTGATTTTTTCAGTAGTGCACATTTATATAGACATCTAAGCAACATATATATGTATTTTAAGATTAATACCTAATAATATTTGTCTTATATTAAAACTAGAGTATTCGTACTCCCCCGCCAGTTTTAGGGCCACTCTATCTAGTATCAGCGCCGTCGCGGCTGATGTCGTTAGATAGAATGACTGGACATTTTTAATTTTTAATGCGGTGCCGTGGTGAACTAAACCCTGATTAATTTTAGTTTAAAATATAAGATAAATACAATAAGATATTTTACACAACAACAATTATATTATTTAAAATAGTTAAATATAAATATATATTTATAGTAATAATTCTTTTGTAAATTAACCCTTTTTTCATAAGTATTTTTTTTCCTTTATGGAACAATTTTAAACTATTACATAGTAGTGATCCAAAATGTATATATTTTTTTTAGATATTTAGGGTATTGGCAAAGAAAATAACAATCCAAATTATACTCAAATTTTCATAGTAAGATGTCTGATGATTAAAAATCAATATTAACAAAAGAACTTTTTATATACTGCCCTCCTTAGCTAAAACGTCCTTACTAACATTGCTATTTTTCCTAAATTAAATGGCAAAATTTCCAGACTCCCAGGTTTCAACTTCAATTTCCCCGACTTTTCCCTGACTTTCCGGATTTCCCTGACTGGTGAGAACCCTGGATAATAGATAAATATGGCATAGAACAATCGGTATATGCAGATAAGCCGAAAGTGACAAAAATGTTAGTTAGGACGTTTTAACTAAGGGGGGCAGTATAGTTTTAATTTGTTTATTAAAAATACGACTTAAAAATGGTTTCTGAGTTATACACAGAGAATTATTCGAAAAATACCCCTTAGAAGGGCCTAGTTCTCTAAGTTAGCTGTCAAATTATTTTTTATAACTCATATTTAAAAATAAACCAAAAAGGTGCATTAACGAACGAATTCGATTTTTTAAAATGCAAATTTCCTTTCCTGATTTCCTGATTTCCCTGACTGGGAGAATAGATAAATATGGTATAGAACAATCGGTATATGCAGATAAGCCGAAAATGACAGAAATGTTAGTTAGGACGTTTTAACTAAGGAGGGCAGTATAGTTTTCATTTGTTTATTAAAAATACGACTTAAAAATCGTTTCTGAGTTATACACAGAGAATTATTCGAAAAATACCCCTTAGAAGGGCCTAGTTCTGTAAGTTAGCTGTCAAATTATTTTTTATAACTCGTGTTTAAAAATAAACCAAAAAGGTGCATTAACGAACGAATACGATTTTTTATAATGCAAATTTCCTTTCCTGATTTCCTGATTTCCCTGACTGGGAGAATAGATAAATATGGTATAGAACAATCGGTATATGCAGATAAGCCGAAAATGACAAAAATGTTAGTTAGGACGTTTTAACTAAGGAAGGCAGTATAGTTTTCATTTGTTTATTAAAAATACGACTTAAAAATCGTTTCTGAGTTATGCACAGAGAATTATTCGAAATATACCCCTTAGAAGGGCCTAGTTCTCTAAGTTAGTTGTCAAATTATTTTTTATAACTCATATTTAAAAATAAACCAAAAAGGTGCATTAACGAACGAATTCGATTTTTTATAATGCAAATTTCCTTTCCTGATTTCCTGATTTCCCTGACTGGGAGAATAGATAAATATGGTATAGAACAATCGGTATAGGCAGATAAGCCGAAAATGACAGAAATGTTAGTTAGGACGTTTTAACTAAGGAGGGCAGTATAGTTTTCATTTGTTTATTAAAAATACGACTTAAAAATCGTTCCTGAGTTATGCACAGATAATTATTAATTAATAAATACCCCTTAGAAGGGCCAAGTTCTCTAAGTTAGCTGTCAAACTATTTTTTATAACTCGTATTTAAAACTAAACTAAAATTTTGCAAAAAAAAGTGCATTAACGAACGAATTTGTTTTTGTATAATGCAAATTTTTAATCCTTGTAATAGATAAAAGGCTGTCAAAACATTGCAATATAAGCATAATTTAAATTACCATTTTCATCGGTCTGTCATCTTATTCAAGACCACACTCCAAGCTTAGTTTTTATCTAGGTCTATACATTTAGAAACACTCTATGTTAAAACTCTTAGAGCAATACGAGTATAAGTATACACAGTACGTTTAAATAATATATTTTGCCTATATTTTTTAAATATGCTGTATACATACCATTTAATTTAACCTAAGATTCATGCAATATTAATGTTTAGTAAAAATCACGTTTGTTAAATATTAGAGTAGATATGATTGTGCATTAGATTATTCCTATTTAAAGCTCTTTTTGTCTCAATAATCTGCGACGCAAACTCCGCGCATTATCTATCTGAGTTGATGGTCATTTGTTTCTTGTTATTTGGTTGGCAGAATATATTTAGTTCCTTATGTAAGGTTTTCATCTTGTTTAAAATTTATTGTCAATCAAGACATTATTTTGACATTTATAAAAAAATCCAAATAATTTGCTTTAGCGAGACGAAATAACAAGAAAAGTGCATAAAAAGAAAACTAAAGCATCAATCTATAAACATTTCGTTTAAATGAAGTAATATAATGCAGTGCTCTATAAATTTTTGAAGTAACCACTATAACAGAGAATTTTTTGGTTAAAATAATACTGGTCCGTAATTTTATTCAGGTAATGTTAAATTTAAGTTTATAATAGTACTTTATGAATAAAAACTTACTTTTATTATAATTTTGAACAAAGTTTTACTTTTTAAACAGATTTTGGTATTATTTGTAAGACGTAAAATGACAGTCAATTTAACCTAAATGTTAAAAATTATCAAAAGCAAAATGGGCTACAAAAATATTACTAAATGTTATTTTTAAACCACTAATCATAGCTTCCTTGATCCAGTTTGTTACTCAGATAGATATTGCGCCGAGTATAGGTATATTTTTAAACGTATGCTTTAATTTTTTTTAACTACCTACACACAAAAAAAACGTATGTTTGAACCAAAAATACTGTGTTTTTGGGTTTTATGGGTTATTTAACCTTATTGTTTTATTGTTTATTGGTAGTTTAAATACATCACAGAGTCATGGAGAGCCCCAAATAAGCATATGCTTGTGGTAGGGGCTCTCCATTAATTTTGAGAATAAATAACGTTTCTCCATATTTCCATAATACAGTATTGCAGGTCCATTTTGTTAAAAAGTTATGGTATAGTCAATCCAATGTTTAATTTCATTCAACAATACCGTATGTTTAATATAATATGTTTAATATATAATGTTTAATATAATGTTTAATTTATCTATACTGTGGTTAAATTAACTATTTTAAAATATATAAATTAACATTATAAATTTAAATCATAGGGTATTGTTGAATCAAATAAAATGTTGGATTGACTATACCATATTGTTAAATTATCGTTATCCAAAAACAGTATTGTTGGTATAAACATAGTTTTTTTTTTAGAAAATATTTTGTTTATGAGCAAATGGTTGGTAACACAATGTCATGATAACTTTTATAAGAATATATTTTGTATGTACTAGGCCAGTGAAACATTGCTCACAAATAACAAAAAATGTAAGATGTTTTAGGAAAATGAAAGAATTGGAAAATTTACAAATTTTAAAAAGCTAAAAATAGGAACAATCTAACATAGCTATATAGATATGATTATAAGATTGTGCATTGGAAAAGTTTGCGTGCTTATGTATAGAGAAATTTATCGAAAAGCGAAAAAACAAATTTTATAAGTCTTTTATGTTATAAATTGGTGTTTTCCTTTTTCAAATATCAAGTTTATTTATATTTTATTATCATTGCCATGATTCAAATTATATATTGTATTTTAAGGTTAGTTTTAGGATATTTATACAAAAAGGAACTTTCCCTTTTAGTATAATTAGAATAAGATATAATATAATAATAGGACATTTTCTACGACAAAAATTAATAATAAGGTACGTACTTATTTCTAACAAGAACTTATCTACTGCGTAATTTTAGCAAGAAGGATTTTATAATTTAAGGCCTAAAATTGATTCAATTTTTTATTTGGTTTTTCAAATATTATAATAATAAATTTAAACTTATATATATCCGCAGATATCCGCTGTTTTTGTATTTTATATCAAGGAGGTACTAACATTTAAAAATTTTATCTAAAGATAACCTACAATTAAATATTTCAAAATTAGCAAGCAATTCTATACATATAAAAGCCAAGCATTATTCTGCTTAAGGCTCATGTCTACTTTAGGTTTCGTTGATTTTGAGAGTTTGCAAAATATTCTAGATCCACAAAAATAAAATAATCAAAAATTTCATTTTTGAGATATAGATTATATTTGCTAAAAGGAGTATAAATAAGTATAAATCTAAAAGAAAGGACTACATATAGATGTAAGATATACATATAATACAGTATAAGTACAAGGATTAAATATACAGGGTGGTCGTTATTAAACGATCTAAGAAGCACCCTGTATATTCTTTTATTCAAACAATATTGTTTGAATCACAGCGATAAAAATAAAATATTTTTTAGTTAAAATACTTACCTGCCTAAAATTTTGGAATTTCTTGATATAAGTTTGTATATCTCAAAATTGTATTATTTTAAAAACACAAAAATAATTTTTTTAATTTTATTCAAAGTTATATACATATATCCAACGTATATATTAAGTGATATTGTAGACTGACTGAAGTTTCAGGCTACTGGCCGTCATAAGTACCATTTTTTTTTAATAGCAGGTATTTAATATTTCTAGTCTGAAGAATTTAGCATTTTTTATACTTACTAGTTATACAACGTTTGGGTAGTACGGGGATTTAAACAGCAGATTTATAATTTATACATTCATTCATAACACAGGCCAACAAGTTTTCAACTTTTGAAAGTTGATTTGGATCTGATAGCTGATTTTGGGTTATTTAGTTATGTTGATGTCGAATGTAACTTAGATTTTTGTGACATAAGGTGTTTAAACAACCGCACAGTGGGCCAGGAAAAAAAACGGGGACATAATTCTGAAATTTTCCATACGACTATTTTTGATACCGCGGATTTCGAATAAAATAACGAAAAATTTCAAAAAGTCCAAAATTCTACTTTTGTTTCGATTTTTCTAAACATGTGTCAAATGGTTTCTTTTGGTTATGTTAATGTAGACCAATACTCATAACTTAAAAATTTTACACCTCATGTTAAAGAATGACATTTTTGGCATGGCTTACAGCTGAAAAAAATTATACGTCATGGAAACAAAAAAATGTTTGTTTGGCAGTCAGTGGGTCTTTACTAAGCGAGAAAAACATCTGATCACAAAATTCTTGTTGGCCTGTGTAATTAGAGAATTATTGTATTCATAAAAAACTTTCGCGGTGTGGTCAAGAGGTGGCAGCATGCTACTGTAAGTAACGTTTTATAACTAGGAAATATCAAAACAGTGATGGTAGCAAGTACTAGACTTGTGCCTTTAGTACATAGTACCAGTAATTGGTGGTAGGTACTATGTGTTAGCTATCTTATGCTAGACAGGCTTTTTTATTTAGGAATTTTTGAGTTTTCTGTTTTAGGTAGATAAATATTCTAATACAATGATTAATTTTTTAGTAGAACACAAAAACTGGCGATTGATACAGTGCGCGTACATGCGATCTCCCCATAGTAATGTATACTAGAGCTATAAACATGGCAACAGCGCGTTAAGCTCACGCAAATTTTTGGTGGAAATTATTCTTTGATACTGGTCAACTTAGTAACTGAGTAACTCAGTTACTGAGGCTCACTTAGCGTTCGAAGAGCGTGCAGAGAGCTGCAACGTTAGCATTTTACAATCCTATCGGGTGATCTTATTTACACGTGCTGTATATTTAAGAGATTTTTTTTTATTTTAGTATTATATAAAATTTACAAAAGTGTTTATAAATTATTCCATCTAATATAAGTTTTTTAGCTACTGTATTCAATGTTATTGGTATACGAATTTACTAACTTTTATTAGGGTTCTTCATCGAAAAATACCTAACTAGGTAATTTGAAAGTTTTACATGCTAGCATGTATTATATGACAAAAATATATAAGACTGCAATTATTATTTTGCGGAACATCTGATAATTAAAATTTCAACATGTTTTCTAATAGATATGAAGTTATTTGTTATTTTGCAATATTCGGCAAAATAATAATTAAAACATTATTTATTAGTACAATTTATTCATAAACAATCCGTGAAGATACTACTCATTTCATTATATACTATTCACAGTGGATGGTATATTGCATTTCCACAAATATCGCAAGTTAAAACTATTTAAAACGCAAAATAGAATATAGCTGCCAACAAAAAAATACTTTTCCTGTAGAAGACCTACAATAGGCCTATTTCATTAGAACAAACCATCAGTTAAAAAAAATCCAGACGAAAAATTTTTAAAAATTTCATACAAAAAAGAAAATAAAAAAATATTTATTTTTTCAAAAAACGAAAAAAAAAATATATATAGTTTTTTAATTTGTTTAAGCTCCCATTACTTTTTTGTTTTTAAGGGGATTACTTTCAAAAACAATAGGGATCTTCCCCTCATAGAACTTGTTTTTTTCCTGAAAACGATTATTTGTTCTTGAGTTATCGTGTTAACAAAAAAGGTTACATCAGACGAACAGACGGACATTTTAAAAGTTTCTTTTTTTTTTCATAAAACATATTTATATCCAAGAAAAGATTTTGGGAAATATGAATCTAACGTGTAATACTATTCTAGCGCTACGCGCTGTGAATAGTATAATAATGATATAAAAATGACTGAATTAATGGTATCCGTAGTCTACCAATATTTATCCATGGATACAATAGTTAAACAATGTAATAATAGAGGAAATAATTTAAGAGACCTGATAATCTTACATATATGACAAATTCGCCAGTAAATAGAAATGTAATTAGGATATTTGGTGTTATACACTTATTATTCTATAAACATCTATAGTTATTACTAAAACTATTTCGTTATCCTGAACATTGTACTACAAATATATTTTTTCAAAAAATTGGCAACTTGATTTTTTAAATTATTATCTATAGATGTTTTTATCGAAGTGATATTCGATTTTTATCGATTTTTAAAAATATAGATTTTTTTATGCTTTTGAGGGCTCCTCCTCTTGGTTATGCTTTGCAATTGCCAGCAGAATCATTGTCAGTTCTTTTTTGTCGATTTTACCATCCTGGTTGTAGTCTACACCTCTGAGGATTGTCTCTTCAAAGTCCTGTAGGTCCTGAGCATCATAGTCCTTAAAATATAAAATAAGAATTTTACTTGCAAGTAACAAAATTCGAATACCTACTAAATAAATAAATAAAAAAATATCATAAAGAGAGGCACACGGATCTGTGACAGACAGCTAAAGAATTGCGACAGAAAATTAAAACCGGAAATACGATTTTCCCAGACCAAAAATGTACGCTGACAGTAATGTTGTTGTAGGCGCCAACCATATTTTGTAATATGGTATAACGTAAATATATTATACTACAACCAGTATATAACAACCAGTAGTAGAATTAATAGGTAAACAACATAAACTTGTTATAAATACAACAAATGGTATCTTATGTCATTTTGTTGTATTAATAACGACATAATTTTATCAGTGTAAAAACTGTAGATATCTTAATAAATTACCGTTACCTTACCACCTCTAAAGGGAACTGGGGCATTTATTTTTTAAACGATAACATATCATTAGAAAGCTCTTTTCAAAGCGTATTTATTTACAAATTTTAAGGTGTAACAAATGCTAATCGGCAAGCCTTTGGTTAGCTAATTAGGGAGATATTATCAAGTGTAAAAAAAATCCTTAATTTTAATAAAATTGCTCTTTTTCGCTTATTAAAAAATAATTATTAAAAAGTTATGGCAAACATCAGCAATTTTCTCCCCGTAAAAGGGATAATTTAGGCAATAAAAAATGTAAATACATCACTAATTTCCATATAAAAACATTTTTCAACAACATAAATAGCCAAAACAATGGTTAATTTAAATGTTTTTCCCAGTCAGGGGGGTAGAGGGGCCATTTATTTTTATACAAAACAGTTTTCTTGATAAATCAGACTGATCTTTTTTTTAGAGAATTTTGATATTTGTTTTTTTTGTTCTCGGTAGGTATATTACTGGAGCAATATTAGGTACTCAACCCAACTAACAATTTAAGTCCTATAAAGGTTGTCTAAACCTAAAATGAGCTACTTTATAACACCTTAAGTAACCGGTTCATGGTGGCGGAAACCTTTACACAACCCTTATATGACTCTTATAACACTAATTTGGAGAATCATACTTTATATCACCTTTGCGTATCGGTATCTGGAGATTTTGTGGGTCGTAAGTAAGGAATTTTTTAATAAAATTTAAAAATTCAAGCCACCGCGGCGCCGGAGGCAATATAGGGTATTTTGGCATTTATGAACCATACCGACTCAAAATCGGTATATAGCGGTTTTTGGATCATAGATTAATTTTGAAAACTACAAAAAATATATTTTTTAGATTTATAATTTAAATTTTTAATATTTAACCCTTAACCTTTTGCGGACGGATACATAAATTCATGAAAAATAAATATTTTTATTGAAACTATACTTTAAAAAAAAAAGTAAAAACGTCAAAAAATATTAATTCATAAGCTCAAAAATATCCAAAAATGGTAGTCTACCATAGGGACCACTGCTGCACGTAGACATATTTATTTAAAAAAGACACTGAATATGAAAAATTTATTTAATTTTCATGACCATTATACACTTTTCAGTCATCTTACACTAAAAATGTCAAACATAAATAAACAAACTTGCAGCAGCAAGTGTATATTTACTGTGATTATTTAGTGTTTGTTTCTGCAGAATTAGTGATGTCTGAAGATAGGATCTATTTTTTATTCTATAGTTGGCATCACAGGCTACATGATAACGTTACTCACTGGTTACCCATTGGTTACGACTAAGTTACAACGTCCATAAAAAATCATTAAAAGGTGGTATCAATATGGGACCACTAGTCCCCAAAGGGTTAAGCTTTAGATTTTTTTTATTTATAATAAATTATTTTTATTGCAGTTATAAACCATATACGGTATAACTAATAGTTATAAACTATATATCGTTGGCTTACAAGTAAAAGTCACTAAGTCACTTTTTTGCAAAAATGGGACTTTTAGGGTACTGTAATTAATTTTTGATGATCTATGTACAGGTAAACCGAACTAACTTCTAGGTGGACTGCCAAGAGAGTTACCCACTATACAAAACGCACCAGTTTGATTTTGAATAAAATTTTATCTGGCAATAGGCACTAAGTCACTTAGTGCGTTTTACTTGTAGATTATTTCAAATGTTTCTGCACTAAGCGACTGAGTGTTTGTTTGGCGAAACGTGCATTTTTGTAACAATTATTACAAAAATTAAAAAACAACAGTAAAAGTTAAATTTGTCAATATCTCAAAACCATGTTTTTGGACTTAGTGCTCTTTACTTGTAAGCCGACGATATAGTATTCCTAAAACTTTTCTCGAAATATTTAATTAGATTTTATTAAAATGAAAAAAAAAAAAGGAATAAAACATAACTATATATAACGAGACTTTGTAGAATTTACTATAAATTACATACAAATAAACGTTTCTGAAATATATTTTATTTAAGTAAATATAATTTTGTTAATCTAAAAGGTTTTTTTTTTATTTCACAAACAGCGTGGGTTGATACTAAGCTCATAAAAGGGAGAAAAAGGCAAATAAAGAAAACCGTGTATAGAAATAAAGTTGCAGACTAAAATTATGTTTAATATAATTACCTAGCTTTATTTTAGTTTAGAGTTCCCAGAGTTATTAGCCTTGTTAGATAAAAGTCAAAGCTTTTACTTTTTTTAGGAAAAAAATAATTTAAATTAAATTAAAATGTAATAAGACTGATGATAATTATAATTAATAAGTAATGAACGTTTTAATATACCGAGTGTCACTTGGGAAACGAAAGAGGTTTTATTATATTAAAAAATATCTGCGTCATGAAGAGCCGATTTTGTAATTAAGGGAGCGTTTTTTTTTTTTTTTTTAATAAAATAAAATAAAATAAAATAAGGTCTTGAATCAGCTCTTAAACTTTTTGCGTGTAGATATGTGAGTGTTTAAAAGTTGATATATTTAGAGTTATTCAGCGTACGTTATTTTGTTTTTAATGGAACGTTTTAATACTTACTTTTTTAACCAACTCCAAAAGGTCCTTTAAAAATCCACGAAGTTCTTCATTTTCAATTGTGCCGTTGTTATCCTAAAAAAATAAATTGGGGTTATACTCGGAAATTTTAAAACTTATAATCATGTTACATATTAATTGTATAAAGATTATTGCTTTTCCATTTTGAAAATTTTCAAAATTTCGGAAAGCCTTGTATTCGTGCAAAAATTTTTAATTTTTTTGCGTATTTTTGTGTTTTAGGAATGAAATACATTTTTATTAGAAAAATTTGAAAATTGCTGCGGTTTTTAAGGTTGCTGAAATTGAATCTGATAATAATTAAATCTTTTTAATTGTTTCGTCAAAATTGGTATAAAGGGGGTTTTGGGGTTGGCGAATATGAATCTGATAATAATATTTTCTAATTTCACCCCCTGAGGAGTGGGGGGTAGTTATCGTAAAAACTGATATATAGAGGTTTTCGAGGTTGCTGAAGGTGAATCTGATAATAAAAAAATTCTAAATCCACCCCCTGAGGGGTGGGGGATAGTTTTCATGAAAATTGGTATATTGGGGTTATTGAGGTTGCTGAAAGGGAATATGATTATAAAAAATCTAACTCCACCCCCAAAGGGGCGGGTGGTAGTTTTCGTGAAAGTTGGTATATTGGGGTTTTTCAGGTTGCTGAAAGTGAATCTGATAATAAAAAAAATCTTACTCCACCCCCTGAGGGGCGGGGGGTAGTTTTATTGAAAATTTATATATTGGGGTTTCTGAGGTCGATAAAACTGAATCTTTTAATAAAATTTTTCTAATTTCACCCCCTGAGGCCTGGGGGGTAGTTTTTGTGAAAATTGGTGTAATGGGGTTTTTAGGGTTGCTGAAAGAGATTCTAATAACAAAAAAATCCATTTTACTAGCGGAGGTGTAAAATGGGAAATCTCTTTTACTGGGCAGTGTATTTTTTTTTTTTAATATAAAAACTTACCCTGTCATAGAGAGCAAAGACCCTTTCGATATCATCCTTTGTCAACTTGGTTGCACCCTAAACATAATAATAAAGTATTTTATAAAAATAAATTGCAAAATGTTTTACTGCCAAAATATAAAATACCTATGAAGTTTTTTAATATGTTTTTTAATTAAAATTTCTATGTAGATGTAATATGGCTATATCGATTTAACAGTTTAATTTTCGATAACTTTTGAATTAACCATTTAACGGTGTACCTTGTAATTTTAGGACAATTTAAATTTTTACAGGTTTTTTTTAAACACCAAATTTATAAATTTTAAGCTATGGTCTGTTTCATCAAGCAAGATAGTAAATTAAAAATCGCACAGTGAATATTTTTATAACAGGTTTGAATAGTATATGTTTGTGTTTGTGTTTGTAGAATATAGTTATGTTTTATAAAATAAACTAAGCAGTATATTCGCACATCCAATTTCGAATCTGTTTTGAAATAATTCACTGTGTGATTTTTAATTTAATATCTTGCTTGATGAAACAGACCATAGTAAATATTTTATCCTAGATTTAAAATTTAACTCGGTTGTTAAAATTAAAGGAAATAAAGCTTTGTAAAGCTTTATCTGTTATTTTGTCGCAAATGATAAAAAAGAGAATCTTTTGATTTATAGTATTTCAAGTTATTTTATTAGGAAATCAATAAAATAAAAATAAAAATCTTTCATATAAAATCTTTGTTTTAATCATTCTATGTGGGAAATACTTTGTAGGTGCTATATTTTATACTTTGACATTATTCGTTGAAAGTTGTCATAACATAATTTATAGAACAATATATCAAAATGTGGTTATGTGGCATATTTTGGTGTTTTATGTGGAGAAAGAAGATCTATTAAGGAAGATATAGTATAGGAACATGCAATACCGGGAGAACTACAACTAAAAAAACTACTTTAAGCTTTGTACTTCGGGCTATAAATCTTAAAGTAACCTAAAACAATAGCTTTATCTTCATTGTTTTAAAATTTATTTTACTTTAAAATTAGAGTGGCTCAAACAGTTACTACCAAAATGCTTTATAATTTTGGAATATTCTGATAGGATATTTATGTTTTATAATTTTTATTATTTATTTACATTACAGATGCAAAGAGAGCCCCAAATAGCTTTAGGTTGTAGCAGGGACTATTCGTTGACTATTCGTTTTGAAGAACAATATAAAAAATTCTATACATTTTCACGTCTGCATGTATATCATTATGGGATCCTTTTTGAATTAGATGTTATATTTTTTTTCATGAAAAAAAAAAAATACTATTCGTTGATTGATGAAAATTTATTTTTACTGTGTCTAATTAACTAATTTTGATTTCCAACTATTTAACATAAAATTGTTTTTTTTTAAGATGAATATCTTTATTCTGAAAAAGAGGAAAGTAATAAAAACTATCACTTATTGTCCATAATCTAGAAACACTTTTGTGTATTGGGACAAACTTTGTTCATAAATGCTAAGAAGGGGTAAGGAAGTGTTTTTTTCCTCAGGTGATTATCTGGCAATATCCCCTAAGTGGAAAACACTAACTTTAACACCTTTTGATTTTATAAACCGAATTTGTACCAACACAAAAGTAGAAATAGAAGTGTATCTAGATCTTTAAATATTAGGGCGTAGCGTACTTTATAGCATATATTAAAATTTCGAAAAACTAAAATGCTGGTGCTGCCATTTTTTTTCTTTTTTACCTAAAAGAAAAACGTGTGAAGTTACACAACAATAAGAGAAGAGTTGGATGCTCCGCAAGGCCAAAAGAAGCAAAAATCCTCAAGTATTTTGTGAGGAGTTTTGCTTGTTTTGGCCTTCCAAATCATGAAACTCTTCTCTAATTGTTGTGTAAGTTCACACGTTTTTCTTTTAGGTAAAAAAAAACAAATGGCACCCCAAGCATTTTAGTTTTTCGAAATTTTTATATATGCTATATAAAGTACGCTACACCCTATTAAATATATTAATAGTAATTACTACCAAGGTAGACAATACATTTTTTATAGCCGAACGTATTAAATCACGAGCTGCGTAGCAGCGAGGGATTTAAAAGTGGGAGGCTATAATAGTCTCCTCTACCGTAGTTTATATATATATATATATATATATATATATATATATTATTTTTTTTTACTACTAGCGCATTTATTCTTATTATTTAACATTTTTATATCAATAATAAACTAAAATTATTGCTGGATCTTAATTAACAGAGCAGAAAAAAGTAGGCTTTGAACTCGCCATTTCTGAAAACAAATTGATTTATTTACTGAAACTTCTAGTGGGTGGCATTTTGATATTTTTAAAATGTGTGAAAACATCGGTAAGTTGTTTATTTACTGAATAATATGTTATATTCTATTATAATTAATTCATTTATAATATTTACCATGCTTATTTTTAATCGAATGGAAAAATATTGCGGCATTTTGTCTATTCAAAATTATAAGCAATGTCTTTGCAGTTCAAGGAAAATCAAGTGACAGAAATCAATTTTTTATAAAATTTTCTCCTACTAGGAGAGAAAAAAATTATTATTGCTATAGGTGAAGAAAATTGATTTCAAGATCTGAAAACATGATAAATAATGGTATTTTCTAAAGCTAGTAGTAAAAAAACTAAACTAAATGTAATTCAATAGCATATTATAATTAATTTTGCAAAATCATATATTTTTTCAAATGACTAATTTTAAAAGACATAACATTATAAAGATTTTAAATTAATAATTAATCCAACATTACTCAACTTTCTGAATGTGATTCAAGTGTAATTTAAGATTTTTCCATTTACAAAGGGCAACAGCATTTTTTTTTAATAAGGGAGAACAGCCACTCTATTTACGTATTGTTTCGTGTACTTTGCACAGTTCTCTTTAAGAAATTATAGGATTTAAAGTAGTGACACCAAATGCCAATAATTGATATTAAAATTATAAAATCACTTTCAGGTAAATTGGATCCGATCGTAGTCAAAAACAAGTTGTAAAAGTTCTTTTACAATTGGTATATAATTTACAAACAGCACTATTTAAATCCACAAATGGATGTTTTAGCAATATTTTTAATGATTAACTCAATTATATATTGAAAGTTTATACTATACAAAAATTTTAAAGTTAAAAGCTTTATTCGTATTTTTGTTTTTTTATTTGGAAGTGTTTTCAAATCTAGTGACCTCAAAAGATTTAAGCAAACCTGTGATACTCCGCAGTGAAGATATCTGGATACTTTAGTCAGTCAGTCTTTGATGCCAGTAACCAGATGCCTCCACGCTATAAGCGGCCGTCAAATCCAATGAACTTGAGGAGTGGGGGAACAGGATTCCAATACAAATAAGTAGTGACACTACGTTGGCAGCCATTAAACGCATTCTTTATTCTAGGGGGTTCAAATTTTTCACACTAGGTGGTGCGATTTGGTAACTTTATAAGGAATTTTATCATCAGAAATTGTAGTCTCTGTTATACTTGCGGTTGAAATGTTGATATCTTTATCTGTGAATAATTTAGCCGTTTGGGTTTGTGGAAGTTTTCACCTCAAATCAAAAGCCCAAATCGACCAAACACCAAAACACACTAACACACCAACTAGACAAAGCAAAAACTGATCGAGTGACCCTAATTAAGACAATTTACACGCCAGTACCAAAATGTATAAGAAGAACCTACCTTGTTTTTTTTTATTAGTTATTTTTTTAATTCTGTCATTATTTTTTTAATTTTATACATTTCTGTAATTTTTTCAAATAGAAATATGTTTTTTTGAGAAATAAATGTTTTTTTATACCGGTTTTAAATCCACTTACATTGTACATAACCCTAAAAACTTCATTGTCAATAAAGCACGGTGCTTTAAGCACCAGAGATAAGTTGGTCTCTGAAAGCACCAAGATGAAAATTCCCTATAAAGTTACCAAATCGCACCACCTAGTGTGAAAAATTTGAACCCCCTAGAATAAAGAATGCGGATAATGGCTGCCATTCATATTAGCCACTTGTTCAGACGCCATTCCTGTTCCCCCACTCCTCAAGTTCATTGGTAAAATCGAACTGAAGATTACTGAAACGACCGTATTTGAAGGTAATGTTTACATGTTTAGTTGTCAAAGTTCACTATATCTTTACCTGACCAAAATTATCATATATAATATTTTATATATGGTCTTTTTAGAAATTTTCAGTTCAATTTGACAGCCGCTTATAGCAACAAAGTATTTTTTATTTAAAATTTTCTCTCATTTTCTTCTTTTGGTATGGTGGTGATTTTAAATCCTATAATTCCTTAAAGAGAACTGTGTTTTAAGACATATAGTAAGAATTTTTACGAACTTTTACATTTTTAATGAAGGAAATGGTTTCTAATAAAATTTATTACATAGGGTTATTTCATATATTAAATAACATATTACTAATATATTAAATAAGATATTACTAATATTTCATTATTACTAATGAAATATTGGTATATGCCAGCATAATACAAAGTTTGCACATTAGGTACTCATATTAGTTTATGAATCGTTATTCTTTGGAGTTTATAAACTGACAACTCTTTTCTAATTATAATTATTAAAAATTATATTAATAATTTTTATTATTGGTATTTCCTCCATACCTATGTGGGAACGTTCAAGTATTACGTAACGCAAATTGTACCAAAATTCATACACTTCATACCCCGTTTCTCGCGTTATTAAAGGCTACAGAGATTTTTTAGGGGGTAGCAAAAGTATAAAATGTCTACAGCCTTTAATAACATGTGAACCGGGGTATAAAGTGTATGAATTTTGGTACAATTTACAAGTAATACTTGAACGTTCCCTGTATGTACACGAAAACTTTTATAAACAATTTTTAAAATCATAATTTTTTAAATTATCATAAAATAAATACTTACTTCCATTCCTTCCTAAGATGTATCACAAAGACAGACAAATAAGCCGTGCAAACATGTATATTAAAAATATATTTTATTTAAATTATTTCATGGTCTTTATTATATAAACTAACTAACTTCTTGCTTTTAAGAACACTTTAATCTGAAAAATAAATAATAAAATGTTCTCAAAAACAACAATTTTAATTAATTATATTTTTAGATAATATTATGGCATCCCTGACAAAAATCCCGGCCTTTATTAAAGACCCTTTACCCTACCTCTGCTGTGCTCTATATTTATAAGTATTTTTGGGATAGAAAGGACTTTATCTAAAACCTGGGGAGCGTTCTAAAACCTCATCCGAACGCGCCAGACGTTTTCTTTGACGTTTATAAACCCAACATTCAAGCAAAGATAATCTCACTCAATTCGTTCAAATATTCAAGGATGCATGAAAATTTCACGAAAATCCAAGAAAGCTCTAACGCCGCAGGCGAAAATCTTTACGCTTAAGTTATACAGTCTCCAATAAAAAAAACGTAGAAGGCCCCAGTGCCACAGGTGAAAATTTTTACCATCTTGAAGGTCTATTTTAATTTTTAAACAGTTTTATTATTCTAAATTTCACAAAAATTCAAGAAAGCTCTAGAGCCGCAGGCGAAAATCTTTACGCTTAAGTTATACAGTCTCCAATAAAAAAAAACGTAGAAGGCCCCAGTGCCACAGGTGAAAATTTTTACCATCTTGAAGGTCTATTTTAATTTTTAAACTGTTTTATTATTCTAAATTTCACAAAAATTCAAGAAAATTTTTACGCTTAAGTTTTAAAATCTTAAATAAAAAAGATAAAAAAGCTCTAGTGCAATAGGCGAAAATTTTTACGAACATAATGATCTACTTTAATTTTTAAATAGATTAATTTTTCAACATTTTACAAAAATTCCAAAACTCTAGCACCAGAAGCCAAAATTTAAAGGTCTATGGTCCACTTAAACGCAAAATATACCTTAAAAAAAGCTCATTTTGGCGCCCCTTGTTGCTTTTTCTGGGAAGGATGCTTCAACCTCCTTGATTATATCATGAAAATGCGTATTTAGAAAAAAATATTTTCCTACAAATTTTACATCCTAGAGGGGGGGGTGGTAATTCCCCCCTATTACCCCCCGTGGATCCGGCCCTGTTCATGGCGGACGTGTATCTCGTCCAGGTAATGGTTAAGGGTTTTAAAACGCTCCCCTGTAAAGCACATAATTAAATTAAAGGAATTTCTTGTCGTTAAAAAGACAAAAATTGAAAGAGAGCTTAGCTTTTTATCCTTTTCTTAGATCGTTCCTTAAAATTCTTAAATCAATGGATAAATGCCAAAATTTTCGACAGAGATGTTATTAATTTAGTTGTTTTATCCTTTTTCTCATTTTTTTTTTTTAACAGTTTACAGCTTTAAAATTTAACAGAACATGCAAACAATAGGGTTTTATGCGGATAGTATTTAATATTATTTATGTTACATGTTACATAAATGTTTTTATCCATTAATTTATTTTGTTTAAATTGTAAACTGTAAATTATAGCAGTAATCTTGGTTATTATCGTATTTTTTTATTTTAAAATTAAGTTGTTTATAACTTTGTGCATATTAAGTGCGATAAAAATAATTTACGGACATAGGAAAATCGACTAGTTTTAGAATCAGCTAGATACTATAATAGTGCAGAAAAATATAGAAGAGTATCAAAAACAAATTAATGTACAGTACAATTCTAAAAAAAAAATTACCCAATACACTGATAAAAAAATTAATTTAGATTTATTTGGATATGGCCATTTATTTGGTCGTGATTAATAAATTTGATTTAAGTCAAATAAATATTTATTTCATGTAAATAAATATTTTAATTTTAAAATAATTTATAAATGGGAACAAAATAGTTTATTTGACAGAAATAAATTTTATTTGTCACAACCAAATAATTCATTTGGCTATATGCAACCAAATATTTTGTACACACAAATAAACTGTTTTATAAGTGTAGTGGTTCTATGATAACTTATCACTGATAAGTTACCATTAGTAAAAGTACTAGTTTCCATGGTGACTAGCACTGTTACTTTAGTAAGTTAGTTTCTACTTGGATGATTTGTTTATAAGGGATGTAGGATTTATTTTAAATTAAATACATTCTAGAAAGATTTTGCAAATAAGACTAATTTTCATGAAGCATAAGAATTGGAAATTTGGGACAATTTCTTAGAAGCAATCAGTTTAGTTACTGAACCTTAAAGAGCAACAAAAACTCTTTTTCTGAATATAACAAATTTTCTTTAAAACTGTGTCTAAGACATGAAATTTGATACTGTCTTAGCCTAGTTATTTAAATTTTAAAATTAAACCATACAATATTACAATTAGGCATATGACGTCATATCGGTACTATTGTATCTCGAAACCAGGTCAACTTAATAAGCAGCTAAACGGCCCCTACCTTTAACTCTAAGGCTCTCAATAAGTTATTGAACTGACCCAGTTTAGAACTAAGGTATGAATATGATGGCTTAATTATAGTTGTCTTCTTATCTCGATAAAAAAATATCATACTGTATTATAATTTGTTTTGAAAACTATTTTATTATTGATCTAAATAGTTAGAATAGTATATATACTAAAGAGATTTAGGAGAAAGAATCAGGCAACTGTATTAAAATTAAATATTAATGTCCAATAAAAAAATCGATGGATAATCTTATTATTTTTATTTTTCTAATAGAAGCTTTATTGTGTTATACTATATAAATCAAACTAATGGAAAAATAAAAATATAGCCTGTCAGAATCAGATTTTATTATTGGATATTGACCATCAAATACCAATCTAACATTTTCATGAAGTTTTAATAGCTATTAACGCTGTAGTCAAGTCAAATAACGAGAAATTCCAATGTTAAATTGCAATAAATGTACACAGGCTGATATTTTAAAGGGTAGCAGTGGATAGTAACAGAACCCTTCTGTTAGTTAAATTTTAAGGGTCAGTGCGGTTATCTCGCTAAATATGCATCTTGCGATAAAAATGCATATAACCAATTTTGTTAAGAAAAATTTTCAAACAATTTTTGTTTGGTTCATTTTTTTAATATATTAATAACAATCGAGTAATAAATATTCAAAAATAGCCATGTTGAGAATGAAATTGGTTTTTTCGATTTTTCAACCAAATTATTCATCGGAGAATAAAAACAAACTTGTAGCTCTTAAAATTCTCTATAAGTTTTATATATTATGCATTTTCATAAGTATTTTGTTACGGTTAGAGTGGGAGCTGAAAGTCGAGTTGCACCCTCTGTAACCGCACCAAAGTACCTATGAAAATTTATAATTTATGAAACTTATTACTTAGAGAATTTCAAGAGCTACAAGTTTTTTTATAACCACTTTTATCGCCCGACGAATAATTTGGCTGAAAAATAAAAAAAAAACAATTTCACCCCCAACATGACTATTTTTGAATTAACTCGATTGATATTAAAATATTAAAAAAATTATCCCAACTAAATTTTGTGTAAATTTCCTCCTTAACAAAATTGGTTATATGCATTTTTATCGTAAGATGCATATTAAGCAACTGACCCCTAAAATTCAAGATAGCGGACACCCCTTAAGCAAATCACCCGGTAAAAAACTAACAGGAGAGTTCTATTACCATCAACTACTACCCTTTATAATATCAGCCCGTATACTCCAGAACTCGCGTACCGAAATTTGAGGGTATATTAAAAACCCTCTGGAAAATATGAAAAAAATTAAAAAAAAAATCCATCTTCAATACTAATTAAAAAGGAAGCTATTTAATCTGACCAATCCTGTTGCTGATGTTAAATTACCTAAAAATTAGTTTTCCCTACTTATTAGTAACTATGGTTGCATTTTAATGGTTGACTCGTGCATTGTTTAAGACTTTCAACTTTAGAATCTTTTTAGGTTATTATATTTTGACAAAACCGACAGAGGCTATCAAATATTCTATTTTTATAGGGTCACTCCATCCGGCGGTGGTTTTATGATACCCGTCTTAGACGGCAGCAACAAACTGCCGCTGCAACTCCATTCAGCGCGCTGAATGTAGTGTTTTTTTATTAGAAACTCAGATCTTTTAATTGATTTACTGGCTATAAATTCTTAATACAAATTAATAAAATAAAAATACAATAACTGAATTTTATGACAGCTTCTTCATTATCAACAGTTCTTGCAGTTCGCGGAGCGCCTCCAATCTCTTTTTTGTTTGGAGTTAAATTTTTAGAATTTCTTGCCCTTTGCACCAATCTTAAAATAACATTTCTGCTAGGATGTTCTCTATTGGGAAAACGAATAGAATATTCTACAGATGTAGCTGAAGCACTCCGGCCACACTCGCCATATAAAATTAGTATTTCGCAATACTCTTCTGAAATAAACATCATGAAAGTTTTGATAGTTTTTTATGACATTAATAAATATTTATGTCACATTAATCACCATGTCAACCTACAGAATATGTACCTGCAATAATTAAATTTGCTTTCATGGCTACAAATTCAACCTTTAATGGTAATTTATAATCAGCAACAGTATTGGTCCACTTAAAGCGTTCTTATTTTTGAATTGAACGAAGATGGATTTTTTTTGAAATCTTTTTCATATTTTCCAGAGGGTTTTTAATATACCCTCAAATTTCGGTACGCTAGTTCTGGAACAGGCTGTATATTGCAATGTACATTTATTATTTGAATGACTGACTATATGGAGAAATAAACTTTTTACACCAACAAAGTTATGTCTACTGTTTTAGTTTATTTTCTTAATTAACGGTATAGTAGTATCAAATATCTCGCAGAAACTTTAGAAGCTTTTATAAATACAAAAGTTGGATAAGGTAAACAAATACACTATTATTTATTAAGTAGGAAGTTTATACAGAGTGGAGTTTTCGATAACAATTTTATTTTGAAAAATTTCTCTAACAAATAGAATTTTATTTTGAGTGGGACTTTCTTTGATTTTGCTCACATGAGCCATGTCATAAACTTCTGTCTTCAAGGGGCTTGATCTTTAAAAAAATTAACCTGACCATATGTCAAGTGACCTCATTTTAAAAGTTTTTAATTTTTGGTTTCAATAGCGTTTTGTTTAGGTTCAGCGAATCTTGGGTTTGGCCATTTATTTTTTCCAAATTGACATCTTTAATTCATCTCTCTTGGAAAACGATATTTGACCCCTGCTTGTCTTTTATGTCAAATTAATCGTACGCCTGCGGGGTACATTATTCATGTGAAAAATTAAGTGTTTTTAATTTTATCATTTAAAGTGCATTCAAACCATAGACAAAGAACATAGATGAGCTGTCATCTCAAGGTTATATACAAATTTACGAGTCCTCCATTTTGATCGGAAGTTACGTCAGAAATCAGCCGGGATATTTAAATTAGTGGGTAAAATGTAAATAAATAAACGACATAACCTTACTTTTTAATGTTTTCTTATGTTATATTAAAAAAAATCAAACTTACCTAAAAAATATGATACTGCTGTCTGCAGGTAGCAGTCGTTTTATGTTTCTACAGCTTTTTATAAAACACGTCATTGCAAAGACTTTACTAGTTCTTTGAAAAAGCACTATAAAATATACAAAAAACACAGAAAGACTTTAAAAGTTCAAAAACGCTATTATATAGTCTATAATAAAATAAAATGTTCACCCTTCTAGCACAAAACACCAAACGGGTAGAAAAATAACAGAAAAACCTCGAAAACAAACTCAAAACATACATAAATTAGGTTATGTTAACCTGTTGCACGAATATGTTAGAGGTGTGTGCGAAGAATTATATTTTTATATTTAAATTACTGGTAAAAATAAATAAATATCTGTGTAGTATAACATATTGATTTAGTTTTTACATATATAACAAACTGTTGCAACAAAACAACGACAAATAGAAACTTTTACTGACTACTGAAGTGAAATGAAAAGACACATCTCTAACAAAGAAAATATTCCTATCTAACGCAACACAGTGTTACCAACATAAAATATATATATTTTTACTTTATGTTGGACAATTTGAATCAAAATGGAGGACGCATTCAATCTATTTGTTTATTTTGTCTATGATTCACACCCACCCTGACTAATGAGGCAACCAGTTTTTTCATTATGCATTTTATTTGATCTCATTCTTGAAAAATATTTTTTTTATTTTAGTTTTTGTTTAAATATTACAGTCTTATTTTGGCAAATGCACTAGGCCAAATTCTCGAAAATGTTAAATTGGTACATATTTGGAAAAAAGAGACTTGTTGAATATAGTCGAGTAAAAACTAACTTGGCGTAAGATTCCATATTGTTTCCAGCTCACAAGCATGATTTAATGGGACAATTTTGCGCACTTAAAGAGTAGGTATTGGTGCGTTTTTACTTAAATTTTCAGTCCCATTATAGCGAATATATCTTACCACGTTTTAACCAATGGAAGTAAAGATTCGATTTATTCGGTGTAAAAAGTTTAAGAATAAAACGCACCATATGTCAAAATATCACATTTTGTACTAAAAAACATTCTTTGGGCCCGCCAGGTTAGATTTTATTCTACTAAAAGTTTTGTTTGTATAATTTTCAGGTAGTGTTAAAAAGTGTCCAACAAAAACACATAATTATGTGATCACTGCACATCACTTAAGATTTTTAATTAGATTCTTTTAATTTTGTACCTTACTCACCTTGAAGACCTGCCTGCATAAGAAGTTTTCTTTTACCGGTAATAACCTAAAATATAGGATTTTTATTAATTTTTCAACTGGCCAACTTTAAATTCGGGACACCTAAAAAATTGTCATTTTTTAAATTAAAATATTTCGAAAACTAGTTAATGTATTTGACTGATTCTTTTTTTATTTTAAAGCTTAAACATTCTCTACTTTTGTTTTTGTTTAGAATGATTAAAAAAAGTTTTTTTGTATTAATAGCAACAAATAATGTACTATGTTTTTTGCCCCATCTTCTAGGATTTGCATGATACACCACTGCAACTGTTTATCAAATTGTTAAAGTCTCTCTTATTGCCGCAGTTTTAGTGAATATTTTCTTTTTTATTTTTTTATATTTTTTCTTTTGGTTTAGGAGATATCAGAATTTTTCTGAAAGTTGTCATTTTTTGAGTTAACTCAAAAAGTACTATGTACATGAATTTGATTGATGCTGTGCTTTAAATTTTAAGCTTAACCGAGTTACGTTTTTCTTCTAATCAAGTTTATCAAAAACACAAATAGGTTTGATGAACTTGAGTAGAAGAAAAAATAGGGTCATTCCGGCGGCAAAATCACAGATAAGCCTTCGTCAGATGGACGAAGAAACTGTAGAAGACATGAGCTTCGAATAAAAAACAATAACTCTGCTGATTTAGTACTTTTTGAGTTGACTAAAAAAATGACAACTTTCAGGAAAATCCTGATATCTCCTAAAACAGAAGTAAAAATATAAAAAATAAAAAAGAAAATATACATTAAATACCTGGCAATAAGAGAGACTTTAAATATTTGATAAACAATTGCAGTGGCGTACCATGCAAGTCCTAAAAGATGGGGCAAAAAAACATAGTTGTACGTTTTTTGTTGCTGTTAATACAAAAATACTTTTTTTAATCATTCTTAATACAAACAAATGTAGAGAATGTTTAAGCTTTAAAACAAAAAAAGAATCAGTCATATCCATTAAATAGTTTTCGAAATATTTGAATTTAAAAAATGGCAATTTTTTAGTTGTGCCGAATTTAAAGTCTGGCAGTGTAGTAGACTTTTGCATGTTAAATTTATAAATTAAATTAATTATAATCAATTAATTAATTAACGAATAAAACTTTACTAATAATTTGTTCCTGTATTAAATACTGGACGATTTCGTATGTTTGGAAAGCAACGTAAGTTATTTCATAAAAGTTGTTACAGTAAAACATAACATTGTTCTGTTATTTTTACTATATAACATGTATTTATTAACTAAAGTTGCTGGGGGTTCAAAATGTAAAAAAAGTTGTTCAGTAATAAATACGGTAACAAATTTTCAGTGTATTTAAAAGTTAAACTAAACAATACAATAAAAATAAATATAACACTTTTGTATCACTTTTGTGTCAAGTTTTGTGTATGGGCAGTTTTTTCTTAAGTGATTAAATGGGGTCAAAGTTAGTGTTTTCCACTCGAGTGATGATGCGCAAAATCTTAAAACTGAAAATATCAACATTTTATTGTCTCTTCTTGTTTTTATTCTTTTCCAAAATAATACACAATAAGTTATCTTTAAATTTCTAAAACAGTTTTTATATTTGACTTATTAATCATAATTATGGGCAGTTTTTTCTTGTGATTAAAAGGGGTCAAAGTTAGTGTTTTCCACTCCAGTGATGATGCGCAAAATCTTAAAACTGAAAATATCAACATTTTATTGTCTCTTCTTGTTTTTATTCTTTTCCAAAATAATACACAATAAGTTATCTTTAAATTTCTAAAACAGTTTTTATATTTGACTTATTAATCATAATTATGGGCAGTTTTTTCTTGTGATTAAAAGGGGTCAAAGTTAGTGTTTTCCACTCCAGTGATGATGCGCAAAATCTTAAAACTGAAAATATCAACATTTTATTGTCTCTTCTTGTTTTTATTCTTTTCCAAAATAATACACAATAAGTTATCTTTAAATTTCTAAAACAGTTTTTATATTTGACTTATTAATTATAATTATGGGCAGTTTTTTCTTGTGATTAAAAGGGGTCAAAGTTAGTCTTTTCCACTCCAGTGATGATGCGCAAAATCTAAAAACTGAAAATATCAATATTTTATTGTCTCTTCTTGTTTTTATTCTTTTCCAAAATAATACACAATAAGTTATCTTTAAATTTCTAAAACAGTTTTTATATTTGACTTATTAATTATAATTATAGGCAGTTTTTTCTTAAGTGATTAAAAGGGGTCAAAGTTAGTGTTTTCCACTCCAGTGATGATGCGCAAAATCTTAAAACTGAAAATATCAACATTTTATTGTCTCTTCTTGTTTTTATTTTTTCCAAAATAATAAACAATAAGTTATCTTTTAATTTCTAAAACAGTTTTTATATTTGACTTATTAATTATAATTATAATTATGGGCAGTTTTTTCTTGTGATTAAAAGGGGTCAAAGTTAGTGTTTTCCACTCCAGTGATGATGCGCAAAATCTTAAAACTGAAAATATCAACATTTTATTGTCTCTTCTTGTTTTTATTCTTTTCCAAAATAATACACAATAAGTTATCTTTAAATTTCTAAAACAGTTTTTATATTTGACTTATTAATTATAAGTATGGGCAGTTTTTTCTTAAGTGATTAAAAGGGGTCAAAGTTAGTGTTTTCCACTCCAGTGATGATGCGCAAAATCTTAAAACTGAAAATATCAACATTTTAATGTCTCTTTTTGTTTTTATTCTTTTCCAAAATAATACACAATAAGTTATCTTTTAATTTCTAAAACAGTTTTTATATTTGACTTATTAATTATAATTATAATTATGGGCAGTTTTTTCTTTTGATTAAAAGGGGTCAAAGTTAGTGTTTTCCACTCCAGTGATGATGCGCAAAATCTTAAAACTGAAAATATCAACATTTTATTGTCTCTTCTTGTTTTTATTCTTTTCCAAAATAATACACAATAAGTTATCTTTAAATTTCTAAAACAGTTTTTATATTTGACTTATTAATTATAATTATGGGCAGTTTTTTCTTAAGTGATTAAAAGGGGTCAAAGTTAGTGTTTTCCACTCCAGTGATGATGCGCAAAATCTTAAAACTGAAAATATCAACATTTTATTGTCTCTTCTTGTTTTTATTCTTTTCCAAAATAATACACAATAAGTTATCTTTAAATTTCTAAAACAGTTTTTATATTTGACTTATTAATTATAAGTATGGGCAGTTTTTTCTTAAGTGATTAAAAGGGGTCAAAGTTAGTGTTTTCCACTCCAGTGATGATGCGCAAAATCTTAAAACTGAAAATATCAACATTTTAATGTCTCTTCTTGTTTTTATTCTTTTCCAAAATAATACACAATAAGTTATCTTTTAATTTCTAAAACAGTTTTTATATTTGACTTATTAATTATAATTATAATTATGGGCAGTTTTTTCTTTTGATTAAAAGGGGTCAAAGTTAGTGTTTTCCACTCCAGTGATGATGCGCAAAATCTTAAAACTGAAAATATCAACATTTTATTGTCTCTTCTTGTTTTTATTCTTTTCCAAAATAATACACAATAAGTTATCTTTAAATTTCTAAAACAGTTTTTATATTTGACTTATTAATTATAATTATGGGCAGTTTTTTCTTGTGATTAAAAGGGGTCAAAGTTAGTGTTTTCCACTCCAGTGATGATGCGCAAAATCTTAAAACTGAAAATATCAACATTTTAATGTCTCTTCTTGTTTTTATTCTTTTCCAAAATAATACACAATAAGTTATCTTTAAATTTCTAAAACAGTTTTTATATTTGACTTATTAATTATAATTATGGGCAGTTTTTTCTTGTGATTAAAAGGGGTCAAAGTTAGTGTTTTCCACTCCAGTGATGCGTAAAATCTTAAAACTGAAAATATCAACATTTTAATGTCTCTTCTTGTTTTTATTCTTTTCCAAAATAATACACAATAAGTTATCTTTAAATTTCTAAAACAGTTTTTATATTTGACTTATTAATTATAAGTATGGGCAGTTTTTTCTTAAGTGATTAAAAGGGGTCAAAGTTAGTGTTTTCCACTCCAGTGATGATGCGCAAAATCTTAAAACTGAAAATATCAACATTTTAATGTCTCTTCTTGTTTTTATTCTTTTTCAAAATAATACACAATAAGTTATCTTTAAATTTCTAAAACAGTTTTTATATTTGACTTATTAATTATAATTATGGGCAGTTTTTTCTTAAGTGATTAAAAGGGGTCAAAGTTAGTGTTTTCCACTCCAGTGATGATGCGCAAAATCTTAAAACTGAAAATATCAACATTTTATTGTCTCTTCTTGTTTTTATTCTTTTCCAAAATAATACACAATAAGTTATCTTTAAATTTCTAAAACAGTTTTTATATTTGACTTATTAATTATAAGTATGGGCAGTTTTTTCTTAAGTGATTAAAAGGGGTCAAAGTTAGTCTTTTCCACTCCAGTGATGATGCGCAAAATCTTAAAACTGAAAATATCAACATTTTAATGTCTCTTCTTGTTTTTATTCTTTTCCAAAATAATACACAATAAGTTATCTTTTAATTTCTAAAACAGTTTTTATATTTGACTTATTAATTATAATTATAATTATGGGCAGTTTTTTCTTTTGATTAAAAGGGGTCAAAGTTAGTGTTTTCCACTCCAGTGATGATGCGCAAAATCTTAAAACTGAAAATATCAACATTTTATTGTCTCTTCTTGTTTTTATTCTTTTCCAAAATAATACACAATAAGTTATCTTTAAATTTCTAAAACAGTTTTTATATTTGACTTATTAATTATAATTATGGGCAGTTTTTTCTTAAGTGATTAAAAGGGGTCAAAGTTAGTGTTTTCCACTCCAGTGATGATGCGCAAAATCTTAAAACTGAAAATATCAACATTTTAATGTCTCTTCTTGTTTTTATTCTTTTCCAAAATAATACACAATAAGTTATCTTTAAATTTCTAAAACAGTTTTTATATTTGACTTATTAATTATAATTATGGGCAGTTTTTTCTTGTGATTAAAAGGGGTCAAAGTTAGTGTTTTCCACTCCAGTGATGCGTAAAATCTTAAAACTGAAAATATCAACATTTTAATGTCTCTTCTTGTTTTTATTCTTTTCCAAAATAATACACAATAAGTTATCTTTAAATTTCTAAAACAGTTTTTATATTTGACTTATTAATTATAATTATGGGCAGTTTTTTCTTAAGTGATTAAAAGGGGTCAAAGTTAGTGTTTTCCACTCCAGTGATGATGCGCAAAATCTTAAAACTGAAAATATCAACATTTTAATGTCTCTTCTTGTTTTTATTCTTTTCCAAAATAATACACAATAAGTTATCTTTAAATTTCTAAAACAGTTTTTATATTTGACTTATTAATTATAATTATGGGCAGTTTTTTCTTGTGATTAAAAGGGGTCAAAGTTAGTGTTTTCCACTCCAGTGATGCGTAAAATCTTAAAACTGAAAATATCAACATTTTAATGTCTCTTCTTGTTTTTATTCTTTTCCAAAATAATACACAATAAGTTATCTTTAAATTTCTAAAACAGTTTTTATATTTGACTTATTAATTATAAGTATGGGCAGTTTTTTCTTAAGTGATTAAAAGGGGTCAAAGTTAGTGTTTTCCACTCCAGTGATGATGCGCAAAATCTTAAAACTGAAAATATCAACATTTTAATGTCTCTTCTTGTTTTTATTCTTTTTCAAAATAATACACAATAAGTTATCTTTAAATTTCTAAAACAGTTTTTATATTTGACTTATTAATTATAATTATGGGCAGTTTTTTCTTAAGTGATTAAAAGGGGTCAAAGTTAGTGTTTTCCACTCCAGTGATGATGCGCAAAATCTTAAAACTGAAAATATCAACATTTTATTGTCTCTTCTTGTTTTTATTCTTTTCCAAAATAATACACAATAAGTTATCTTTAAATTTCTAAAACAGTTTTTATATTTGACTTATTAATTATAAGTATGGGCAGTTTTTTCTTAAGTGATTAAAAGGGGTCAAAGTTAGTGTTTTCCACTCCAGTGATGATGCGCAAAATCTTAAAACTGAAAATATCAACATTTTAATGTCTCTTCTTGTTTTTATTCTTTTCCAAAATAATACACAATAAGTTATCTTTTAATTTCTAAAACAGTTTTTATATTTGACTTATTAATTATAATTATAATTATGGGCAGTTTTTTCTTTTGATTAAAAGGGGTCAAAGTTAGTGTTTTCCACTCCAGTGATGATGCGCAAAATCTTAAAACTGAAAATATCAACATTTTATTGTCTCTTCTTGTTTTTATTCTTTTCCAAAATAATACACAATAAGTTATCTTTAAATTTCTAAAACAGTTTTTATATTTGACTTATTAATTATAATTATGGGCAGTTTTTTCTTAAGTGATTAAAAGGGGTCAAAGTTAGTGTTTTCCACTCCAGTGATGATGCGCAAAATCTTAAAACTGAAAATATCAACATTTTAATGTCTCTTCTTGTTTTTATTCTTTTCCAAAATAATACACAATAAGTTATCTTTAAATTTCTAAAACAGTTTTTATATTTGACTTATTAATTATAATTATGGGCAGTTTTTTCTTGTGATTAAAAGGGGTCAAAGTTAGTGTTTTCCACTCCAGTGATGCGTAAAATCTTAAAACTGAAAATATCAACATTTTAATGTCTCTTCTTGTTTTTATTCTTTTCCAAAATAATACACAATAAGTTATCTTTAAATTTCTAAAACAGTTTTTATATTTGACTTATTAATTATAAGTATGGGCAGTTTTTTCTTAAGTGATTAAAAGGGGTCAAAGTTAGTGTTTTCCACTCCAGTGATGATGCGCAAAATCTTAAAACTGAAAATATCAACATTTTAATGTCTCTTCTTGTTTTTATTCTTTTCCAAAATAATACACAATAAGTTATCTTTAAATTTCTAAAACAGTTTTTATATTTGACTTATTAATTATAATTATGGGCAGTTTTTTCTTAAGTGATTAAAAGGGGTCAAAGTTAGTGTTTTCCACTCCAGTGATGATGCGCAAAATCTTAAAACTGAAAATATCAACATTTTAATGTCTCTTCTTGTTTTTATTCTTTTCCAAAATAATACACAATAAGTTATCTTTAAATTTCTAAAACAGTTTTTATATTTGACTTATTAATTATAATTATGGGCAGTTTTTTCTTGTGATTAAAAGGGGTCAAAGTTAGTGTTTTCCACTCCAGTGATGATGCGCAAAATCTTAAAACTGAAAATATCAACATTTTAATGTCTCTTCTTGTTTTTATTCTTTTCCAAAATAATACACAATAAGTTATCTTTAAATTTCTAAAACAGTTTTTATATTTGACTTATTAATTATAATTATGGGCAGTTTTTTCTTAAGTGATTAAAAGGGGTCAAAGTTAGTGTTTTCCACTCCAGTGATGATGCGCAAAATCTTAAAACTGAAAATATCAACATTTTAATGTCTCTTCTTGTTTTTATTCTTTTTCAAAATAATACACAATAAGTTATCTTTAAATTTTTAAAACAGTTTTTATATTTGACTAATTAATTATGATCTGTGAAATTTTAGTTCCGAGCACAAATGATTTTCTTTGGAAGAGTAATATTCAGATTTTCATTTTATCAATTTTCAATTTAATTTACATTATTATTCTATTATTAATTCAGAAAATGATTTGCATAGTTATGTTTGGAATAACTAATAAAATATTTTAAAATGGAATATTTATTATGTTAATAATTGAATCGTTAAATAACAATTATAATTATAACTAAATATTATTGATATTTTCAACGAACTAAGATCTCTTCTTTCTAGAATAGGCATACAGTTAAAATAAAGTATCGCCAACATCTCGGTATGTTTGTAAACAAATAGTAGGTATATTCAGGCCTGAACAATAACAATTACCAGTAACTGATATTGTTGTCTCTGTTAGAACAAATATGTGCGAGTAAGACAGACGAATGTTTATGTTGCCGACCTTTTTGTCAGTATATAAGAATGAAATGCCTATTCTAGAGAGAAGAGTTATTAGTTCGTTGGATATTTTAGATGACTTAACTGAGGAAACTATTTAACTATAACCAAGAAATTCATCAAATATTTTTAAGGTCAATTTATGCAACAATTAAACTAAGGAAAGTGTAACTATATTCAATAATTTGATAAATGAAATAAAAGATTTATTAATGAAAAGTCAGATTTAGTTACCATTTGGTCTTTAGTTCCATTGGTCTATTTCTTAACTGTGCATTTCACATACGTAATAGTTTATTACGCACCGAGTACGCGAACCTAGTTTTTAGTGCACGACAGGGCTTTTTTTTTACGAGGTGCAGCCAAGTAAAAAATGCACTCGATGTGAACTGAATTGTTTGGGTCGAGGTGCGTATACTATTTTTCCTACGACCTAACACCTAAACATCCAAAAATTATCTTAAAATTAGTTTTATTGGTTTAACGTTTACTAATTTTATGACACTTTCCAACCGTTGTCATAGGCAACGGTGGGAAATAGGCACTAACTACCAACTAGGTCGTAGGAAAAAAAAATAATTTTGTTAATTTTCTAATAAAAATTTCTTTAAAACTCTACTAAAAATGATTTTAAGAAAATATTTTCTCTTATTTTATGGTTTGGACTTTTTTATGATTACATAATAAGGTTAACAGAATCTTACCAAATTTATTTTTTAATTTTAGGTACTAGTGCCGTTAATTTTAGGGTGTTGTAAAGTTTACTTACTTGGCCATTTCAGAAAGTTGTAAACGACCATCTTTATTGGAGTCAAACACTTGCAGCTGGAAAAAATATATTTATGAGTTTCAATGCGACAAGAATGTTGAATGAGGCAGACAAAAAGTTCAAAATCGTTTCAGACCTTTGCCTTTTGCTTACACCAGATTTTTTATGCTTTCGTGAAAAAACTAAATGGATTATATAAACTTGGAAATCAAACTGAGTTCTGGATTTAACAATTCCACATTAATGTGGACAAAAGAAGAAAAATTTCGTTTTTTAATTAACTAAAATTCGAAAAAAAAAATAAATAGAATAAAATTAAACAATCAATACAACTACAGTTATTTGTCTAATGTTTAATAAACAGGGTTATTCAGAAATAAGTTCAAGAAATTTAGGAGGTGATTCTACGCTAAAAAATATGAAAAAAAGTTCATATAAAGGTTGGTCCAGAAATGAGTCCTAAGGAAGTTTTTAAAATTGTAATAAAAATAAGGTTTTTAATTAATAACTCTTTAAGCTAGCTCGACGAGCTTTTGCATGTATACTGGTATCAATAAGGGCGATAAGCTTATGTTAATTTATTTTTCTGAATTTATCCAGAAGGGTGCCTAGATGGACAAAATATATCAGGCACATTTTTAATCCAAACTTGTTTATGTACATATTTTTTTATTTTTTTTTTTAAATATAGATTCCTTCAGTAAAAATACTTAAAAAATGTCATATAGTGTAACACTGTAGGAGTAACCGTTAAAAAATGCAATTAAGAGGAAGTAACATTTTGTGCCACTTAAAATTTTACTTTTCGAAAGGATATTACTCCTTTAATATTAAATTTAGGTAATATGGTGAAGCATACTTTTTTGCTTAGTTTTAAACAAAGAATCGCCCTGCAGCATTAAAATTTTATTGGTGCTTTTTTTGTTCCCCATTCAATATGTCCATCTTCGAAGGGCCGCAGCTCCCTTAGGGTTCATTTCCGGACCAACCATTATAGGAACTTTTTTTCATATTTTTTAACGTAGAAACATCTCTTAAATTTCTCGAACTTATTTCTGAATAACTCTGTATAGTAGTAGTAAAACTTTAAATTAAAATTTTAAATAATTTGTATGACCCGGTCTTAATTTCCTCTACAAACAATGCTTTTGTTACAATACAAGAGAAAAGCCTTCTTTACTAAAGCGTAATTAAATGACACTTATTAAATGTAATTTTCATTTGTCTGTGATTTTAAAGTATCATGTAATCAGGATAACAAGTTAAGGCGCTTTTTAACGGAGCAATTTGTACGCAAGTTTGGTGCTATGCAATTTTGTTAAAAGAATGATTCAGTCACTGCTCATGCAAGTTTGACGCTATTTTCAAGCCATCAAATTATTAGAACATGTTCTATTTTTCGACCCAAATTTTATGGTTATTTTCGTGGTACCAAACTGGAAAAACAGTTCCCAAAGCGGGTCGTTTAGAATATTAGTAATATAATTTTTGGTAATTTTATGTTCAATTTTCTGCAGCAATTTGTTGAAGGTACAAGTAAAATTGACAAGATTTTAGGTGCAATTTTACAATTTTATATGAGCATTACATGTAATTTAGATGTTATGTTCATATAAAATCGTAATTTTACAATTTTATATAAATATTATATGTAATGTATATGTAATATTCATATAAAATCGTAAAATTAGATGTTAAATCTCGTAACTTTTACTTGTCTCACATTACCTATGATTCTGCATGTAAATTTACATATTTATTTTTTACAGTGAGCTCTGTAAAATTTACTAGATTTTACATGTAATTTTACCTGTAATGTGAATAAATTTTTTTTAAATTACATGTAAAATTACATTTATCTGCAGAATAATGTATAATTAAATATTTTTTTTTACAGTATATATGTCCCTACAGGAGCGAAAGGGTTAAAAACTGATACTGATTAGTAAATAAAATATTTCCGATTTATTGTTTTCCAATCATCGTATTATTGGCCAGGGTCCCATCCAGAAGTCAGTTTTGAGGGGCAGTTACATATTTTTGGGTAGAAGATGCCCAATGTCAACTATTTCTTAATAAAATGAAGGGGATGGCGAATAACTATTTTTGGGAAAAATATGCATAATTTTAAATTTTTCTTCAAAAATCGGCTGCATTTTCGTGCTTCATTGAAAAACGTTTTTAATATTAAAAATGGGTAAATTTACCTTAGGGGATGTCCATATATTACGTAACACTAATTGGCCAAAATTCATATATTTCATACCCCGTTTCTCGCGTTATTAAAGGCTGTAGAGATTTCATGTTTTGGCTACCCCCCTCAAATAGGGGGGTGTTAGGGGGGGTAGCCAAAATATAAACTCCCTACAGCCTTTAATAACGCGAGAACCGGGGTGTGAAGTGTATGAATTTTGGTCAATTTGCGTTACGTAATATATGGACAGCCCTTATGCAGTCAAAAATATGTATGAAGCTGAACTTTAAAAATAAAATATGACATTTTATTTTCTTTCTTGATAATATAATTCTACAAAAACAAAATATAATATTTTTTTATGGTCACTTTATTGTAATATACCACATTAGAATATTTTATTTAAACGAAAAAAAAAAAAAACTTACCATTGTGTCTGTATATTCAATAAGTTTGTCCTCAGAGACATCGTTAATTTTTTTCGCTTCTTTCAGTAAATCTCTCAGAAAATTCTAAAAAGGGAATTGAATTAGTAAACTTTTCTAATGAATATAAAAGTAGAATTGCCTTTTTATATATATATATATATACTGTTTGCAAACAGCCCTAGTAGAATAGATTTATTTTCAAATTTCCAAAATCTTTAATAACGAGATCATCTATCCGTCCGTCCGTCCGTGCTAATTTTTCACGAGAATCGATAAAACGAGATTTCTTGTCGTCATGTCGAAATTTATTTTCTTGTCTCGATTTCCAGAAAATCAAGAGAAGTGCAATTTAAAAAATCAAGAAAAGACAAGTGTCATGTTGAGATTTCTTTTCTTGGCTGGATTCCAGACAATCAAGAAGAGTGATATTTTAAAAATCAAGAAAAAAGGAGCGTCATGTCGAGATTTCTTGTCTTGTCTCGATTCCAGAAAATAAAGACGAATGTAATTTAAAAAATCAAGACAAGACAAGACAAGAATTTTTTTTCTTGTCTTGATTTCCAGAAAATCAAGACCAGTGTAATTTAAAAAATTAATACAAGACAAGTGTCATGTCGAGATTTCTTCTCTTGCCTCGATTTCAGAAAATAAAGACGAGTATAATTTAAAAAATCAAGACAAGTCAAGCCTCATGTCAAAATTTTTTTCTTGTATTGATTTCCAGAAAATCAAGAGGAGTGCAATTTAAAAAATCAAGAAAAGACAAGTGCCATGTCGAGATTTATTGTCTTGCTTCTATTCCAGAAAATAAAGACGAGTGTAATTTAAAAAATCAAGACAAGACAAAACAAGATTCTTGTCGAGATTTCTTGTCTTGTGTAGATTTCCAGAAAATCAAGACGAGTGTAATTTAAAAAATCAATACAAGACAAGTGTCATGTCTGGATTTCTTGTCTTGTCTCTATTCCAGAAAATAAAGACGAGTGTTATTTAAAAAATCAAGACAAGACAAGCCTTATGTCTAAATGTTTTTTCTTGTCTTGATTTTCAGAAATACAAGACGAGTGTTATTTAAAAAATCAAGACAAGTCAAGCGTCATTGCATTGCCTTGATTCTAGAAAATAAAGATAAGTGTAATTTAAAAAATCAAGACAAGACAAGGGTCTTGTCGAGATTTCCAGAAAATCAAGACGAGTGTAATTTAAAAAATCAAGTCAAGAGGAGAGTCATTTCGACAAGAGTCGAGACTCTTGATTAAGAATCGAGAGTTCGCGACTTTTGAATAAAATTTTGTAGTGTCTATACACCACTTAAAAGTTTTAAGTAAGTCCATATATTGGCGCCAACCATATTTTTAATGTTATAACATATATATGTTATACGATACAACAACCAGTTGTAGAATGAGAGGTAGACAACATAAAATTGTAATAAATACAACAAAAAATATTATCTTTTGTCATAGCTATTATTATACTATAGTACAATTTGTGGTTGGCGCATATATAGCACTATGTTGTTGTATTAATAACGCTATAATTCTATCAGTGCAAGTTATGGAAATAATGAATTATTCTCAATAATAAAAACTTTTCTGGCCTAATTTGGGGATGTTTTGATATGTCATCCAACCCCATAAAATATCGAAAATATTGAAAATCAAGACTTTAGCAAGACGAGACAATAAGTTAATCGTAGAGACTCTTGCTTGGAGGAAACAAGAAGTCATTAGTCGAGAAATAGTCAAGACAAGATCAACCTATTCCCTTTCTCGAAAATTGAAACTCTCGATAATCGAAACGAGATTCGTGAAACCCTCGTCCGTCCGATTTCACAGCTTTTTGTTCGCATTAAAACTCAAAAAGGAAATTAACTTTGAACTTAAAGCAGAAATTTACATCGTTAGAACTTTTAATTTGTAAAATATATTAAAAAACTGAAAAAAAAAATAAAATTTTGGCTCTTTAAAGATCTAACAATAGTTATTTTGAATATAAGAATCATTCATAATATTAATTAATTAATATTATTCTAAATTTCACAAAAATTCCAGAAAGCTCTAGGGCCGCAGGCGAATTTTTTTTATGAATTTCGCTTGCCCTAGGGCAACAGGCAAAAAGTTTTACAAACTTGATGATCTATTTTAATATTTAAGCAGTTTTATTATTTAAAATTTCACAAAAATGCAAGAAAGCCCTAGTGCCGCAGGTATTTTTTACAAACTTTAATTTTAAAACAGTTTTACGTTCCAAGAAACCTCTAGCGCCGCAGGTCAAAATTTTTACGAATTTAAAGGTCTATGGTCCACTTTAACACGCAATATATACCTTAAAAAAAAACCTCGTTTTGGGGCCCCTTACTGCTTTTTCTGGGTAGGAGGCTTCAACTTCCCTTTATTTATATCATGAAAATGCGTACTTTTTATCCTGCGGGGGGGTAATTACCCCCATTACCCCTCCCGTGGATCCGCCACTGTTACTTATAATAAAACTAATCAATTATTAATTTAATTATAATTTTTATGCATTATAAGGTAACTAAAGATTTATAAGAAGGCAGATACTTTAATCATTATTAATTTTTAGGACCTAATGGCTAAATTCTAAAATGCCAGGGGGGGAGGAAAATGCCATGGTGGGCGGAAATGCCAGGGGGGGCGGTTGCCGTCCCTGCCCCCCCTGTACAACGAAATGACGCCCTTGGACAGCTTAAGCATTCTTTTTTTACCTTTAATTCATCAGCTTCAATGTAACCGCTACCATCTGTGTCGTATTCGCGCCAGATCTAAAAAAAATCAATCAAAATTTATTTCATTTATACATGCTGATTAAAAGTCTACAAAAGCGCTATTTTAATTCAAATTCAATTAGAAGTTATAAATAGTATGGCTCTAGTATTACTAAAGCCATAGCTTCAATAATGCTAGATTTATTATTCCATCAATCTATTTTCTAATCATCGTACAGAGTGATATTGGTAGACTGACAGTTTCGGGCTGCTGGCCCTCTTCAGTACCAAGAGCAAACTCTGCACGCTGATTAAGAAAACGTTTTTAGACTTTACTCGCAAAAGGAATATAGCCATTAGATTGATGTAGACTTTGTGGGCCATCTATTTCTAAATGTAGACAACCTCTCCTAATCTGGATACTTTGAATGGTAGCAAGTTGAAGACTTGTGTGTCTCAAGCACATAGTAACACTAACGGGTGGTTAGACGTAAAATTAAACATTTGAGTTTGTGATTAAATTTCAACAAAAAAGATTGAGTAAAAAAACATGACTATTTAGGCAATGTAAACCCAGTTTTAACATGTTTCCATCAGAAACTTAAATTAAACAAATAAAGGTTAAGGATTCAAGCTTCAAATTTAAAAAAAAATCAATTAAATCCCCTGAGTAGTTTTTCTGTTATTTGCAAAAATGTTAATTTTCAGAAAAAACCGTATATCTCCTAAACGAGAAAAGGAAAATTAAAAAGTTAAAAAAAAAATAACTTTCATTTAGTTGGGCTATAAAATCAATTAATTAAATTGGAAATAAATATGCAGTGGCAAACCAAGCACATATTGAAATGTGGAGTAAAGAAACATAGCACTTTTCATTGCTGCTGGTATTAAAAAAGATTTTTGATAATTTTTAATCCAGGAAGTAAGAGCCAGCAGCTTCAAAATAAAAAAAGATCGAATAAATCCACTAAATAGTTATTTGCATTTGAAAATGTGTAATTTTTTAGGTGGGCCGATATTTTTGAGCGCAAAACACAAAATTTTTAATTAAATTTAATAAATAAATACATACCTTCATGAATTCTACACTGGACTCCAAGGGGTTGTCAAATCGAAACAATAATAAGAAATTTTCCTCCATTGGTAATAGTTGGGCAAGCTAAAAAATATTATAAAATATATAGGAAAATTTTCTTGATATTTCTGTTGCATTTTTACCTCTCGTATGTCAATTTTTCCATCCTGGTTATCGTCATACGCCTCCATGAAACAAGCTTTCAGTTCTACCAACATATCATCAGAAACAGCCTGAAAATACATTTTATTTTACATATACATTAGGTTGGACCTTATATTGATTTCATATTTTGAAAATTTTTAAAATTTCGGAAAGCCTTGTATTCGTGCAAAAATTTTCAATTTTTTTTTGCGTATTTTTGCGTTTTATGTCGATATAAATCCATTTAAGGCAAAAAAAATTGTCGGTCGGTTAGTCGATTGGTCGTTCTATCCGAGAAATCCTGTATCCAAGATAACTTAAAAAAGCTTTAAGTTAGAGACTTGAAATTTGGCATACAGGTATGTTACCAAAAGTTCTCGCTCGGGATTGTTTTTGGTAAAGATTGGGGTAAATACATTAATTTTTGACAAAAATTTGAAAATTGCTATATAGGGGTTTTTGAGGTTGCTGAAATTGAATATAATAATAAAAAAAATCTAACTCCACCCCATGAGGGTGAGGGGGTTAATATTTTAAAATATTTTCAATATTTTCGTCATAATTGATATATTGAGGTTTTTAAGGACGACAAAACTGATTTTGATAATAAAATTTTTCCAGTTCCACCCCCTAAGGGGTGGTGGGTAGTTTGAGGTTGCTGAATGTAAATCTGATAATAAAAAAATTCCAACTCCACCCTCTGAGGGGCGGGGAGTAGTTTTCGTGAAAAGTGGTATATAGGGGTTTTTGAGGTTGCTGAAAGTAAATCTGATAATAAAAAATCCATTTAAGGCACGGAGGTGAAAAATGGGCAGTGTATTTTTTTATTATCTTAAAATTTGAGAGTGATCAAACTTCTTTAAGGGTCCTAATAGAGCACTAGAGGGTAGGTTTGTTAGGGTAGGTGGGTGGTTTGAGTGGTTCCGCAGGAAAGTGTCCAAACTCCCTACCTACCCCAACAAACCTGCCTAACTAGTGCTCTAGGTCCTAACTGAACCTCTGGTCCGTAAATTTACCCATGAATCGTAAAAAATCGTTGAAAATTGTCTGTAATTTTCATATAAGAGAAAAATTTAAAGGTATTGAAATCTTATTTTTTTCCTTTTGAGCATACAAAACTATGTGCCAAATTTTAAAATGATCAAAAGACTTTAACCCATGCTCCTAACACTAAAATTTACGAATTTCTACCATAAATGTGAGCCAAACAGTAAACAAACAAAATGTATCAGATCGGACTGAATTTATTTTTATTTATGGGTAATTTACTAATTTAAGGGGGCCCAATTAAGATCCTTAGAGAAGTATGACCACTCTCATACTTTCAGATTTTTTTAGTTACACCTAAATAAAATTTTTAAGATAATATGATAAAAAAATATAAGGTCCACCCTAATACTGTAATATTGTGAAACGTGAAAATATTTAATTTTAAAACTTCAAGTCTTTCGCCCTTGATAGAGTTGACTAAAAATATCATGAGCTTTGCGTTTCAGGCTAGTAGGTACCTTCGGAGTGTTTATAGTTAATGACTAAATAAAAAAATCAAGCAACCCCATTTAAGTATAGTTTTCAGTCGAATATCATAAAATGTGGATTTTAAAATGGGATTTTTTAGGGAGATGATTACCTCGAGGCCTGCTCGTCTAAAATAAAATTATTTATTTATTTTTAATAACGCAGGACTAAGAAAAGTACATTGATGTAAAACTAAGGTATAATGTGGCCCTCATTATTCTAGCGTCGACATTCACCCCTTTTCTCTAAAAACAATAATTTTGGTCCACTAGTGATGTGAGTTCACAAAAAAAAAACAGCTGTGTTTTAAATATACAGAAAAGTCCAAAAGCCCCCCCCCCCTCCCTCTTAACTTTTGAACGAGTTTAGATATCGACTTCAAATTTAGAACTCTTAAATAAGACAACTTAAACTGTCTTTAAGCATATATTTGATACTTTTAGCTCTTAAAATGTGGGCAGGGGGGCATGGGATGACATTTTTTTTTAATGGAAAGGTGCTTCGTGTGATACATCATTTTAAAGCTTATGAAATTCTCCATTTAACTGTATATTTTTTATTTTTTTTTTAAACATTTTTTTTGGATTTAAAATAGGGTTGAAAATAGGTATTTTGGTCAAAATTTCTCTAAAAAATCCAAACAATTTTTTAAAAATGCCTAATTTCATGATGAAAAAAAGTAAATTATACTTTTTAACTAATTTTAGTTGACACAAATAAAAATTAACAAAAAAAAAAACTTAAAAATTTATTTTTTAGCACAAAAAATCAAAACATGTTTAAAAAATTTAAAAATGTATGGTTATATAGAGAATTTTAAAGGCTTTAAAATGATGTATCACACGACCCCCCTTTCCATTTAAAATAATTTCTCCCCATGTCCCCCTGCCCACATTTTAAGAGATAAAAGTATCAAATTATGCCTAAAGATAGTTTAAGTTGTCTTATTTAAGAGTTCTAAATTTCAAATCGATATCTCAACTCGTTCAAAAGTTAAGAGGGGGGGGGTGACTTTTGGACAGCACTGTATAAGTACGTTACCTCAGGTGCTATATCAGTAACATTTGCGCTAGCCACAAACTCTCGAAGAAAGCCATCTAATTCGGTTCCTTCAATATAGCCGTTTCCTAAAAAAATAATATTTGATCAACAAAGAAAATAATAATAACACTGTGCGACAGAAAATTTAGGCAAGAGATCTGTCAGTCGTTAATTTAGAACCACTATAGTCGAGTCCCTAGGGGTTTCACTACTTTAGGTCATTCAAGCGATTTTTTTTTAATTTAAAGTTTCCAATGCACCCTAATATGCAAGACCCATTTTTCAAGTTAGAGTTTCATAACTTTGGGAGGTGAATTCCTATCAAAAGACAGGATCATACTCAGACTAAAAAACAGCAAAAAAAAATACGGAGAAAAAAGTATTGGGCAAAAAAGTGGCTAAAATTACCACATGAAAATAGTATATATTAATAGGCCTTGTTGATATAAAAACACATGCATAAACTTATTTTGTAGCTCCTGAGTTATTAAACGAAAATCTAATTTGCGGGCCTGTCACTGAAGGACCGTAGTTCCCTTACGAAGCATTTTTGGACATAAGTTAATAAAACTTTTTTTCATGTATTTTGATAGGAATTCACCTTCCAAAGTTATGAAACGCTAACTTAAAAATGGGTCTTGTATATTAGCGTGAGCTGAAAACTTTAAATTAAAACAAATCGATTAAATGACCTAAAGTAGAGAAACCCCTTGGGGACTCGACTATTATAGTATATAATATTAGACCTATATTTTCGAATGACGCTGACAGATCTCTTGCCTAAAAGATCAAGTTCGATTTTGTCGCACAGTGTAATTATGAGGAGAAAATATACAGACACATTTCTGCCATGATAAAGTAAAGAGCAGTCAGTAAGTGACATAGGTCAATAGAAGCGTTTTCAAAATATTACATCAGGATTGAAATGAAAACGCGATAAATGTCTGTTACTGCCCTTTACTTTAACAGGGCAGATTTGTGGTAGAAATTCATAAATTTTAGTGTTAGGGGCAACTTTGGCGGAGGTTAGAATCTGTTGATCATTTTGAAAGGCACATTATTTTGATGCAAATATACAAAAACTCTCCTGCCAAATGGAAACCCCAGATACTTGACGTGACTTGATGTTGATTTAATCAATAATCTTAATTCAAAAATGCTCTTTAAAGATGGCGCCTTCACGTCAAATACAAACATAGAAAAAGGGATATTCTCCATTAAGCATGTAAGTTAAGTTGATAATTTACGAATAGCCCTAACGTTTTTCTATGTGTCAGTTATTCAATAATTTCAAACCTGGCACAGTAACTAATCTTCTATAGTAATATTTTTTGCGATCTCTCAACTCAACGTCATAAGGCATACATTTGGGATCAGAAGTGTATTATTAACACGTTCGTTGCCAGTCGAATTTATGGTACATATTCGCGGGTGCCGGTTACCATTATATATTTCTAAACCATCTCCAAAGAAAATACAATAATTCTAAAACTCGCCAGAAAAACTACTACTCAGTACCTTCGCAGAGTGCCGTTATTCACATCTGACCGCTCACGCAATGCCACAGTTACTGAATACTTACGATTTAGCCACTGACGGAAAATTCCGTCTGTCGCACTCGACCCAGGATAAGCGCGACGGAAATTTCCGTCAGTGGCAGTGAACGTGTTAAAAAAATACGTGACGCCATATTCAAAGAGTCCTTTTGGATTAGGGTAATTTAGGTTAAATCAACATAAAATCACTTCTAGTATCAGTTTTCATTTGACAGGAGAATTATTGGAAACACTTTATAGGTGATACTAAACGAAATGTTGACTATTTTTTTTTATAATTTTTACCTAATTAGGTTAGTTTAGTTTAGTTAAGGTCACGGTTTCGATAACATGTTATCATAATTTCATAACAAAACAAAAAATATATTTTAGTATTTCTGTGAAAAAAATATTTATATAAATAAATGTATTATACTCCCACACAACATCCTACATTAATATCATGTTGTTTATGTATAAATATAAAACTGTAAATGCCCCTTAGAGAACACTTGGAATTCCTGTTCATATAGGGCTCTATAGAACTCACAAATGTAATGAATATTTTCCTTTGCACTATTATTTTTTATTTCATTACGTGTATTTTTCTTGAAAATCTAAGAAGAATAAAAGAGGAATAAATGTTATATGAATAAAAAAAGTCGCCTCCCCGTTTCAATGCTTCGCATTGCCGTGACCAGGATTCGAACCTGGGTTACTACGGCCACAACGTAGGGTCCTAACCACTAGACGATCACGGCTATCGGAGTCATGTCTATCTATAAATATTTTACTTTTACCTAGCACTGATAAATTGACGTTAGGTACACGACCGAGTAAGAGTATAATCAGAGCATGGAGAAAGTAAATAAAATGCAAAAGAGATTCTTACTAACAAGTCTCCGATAGCCGTGATCGTCTAGTGGTTAGGACCCTACGTTGTGGCCGTAGTAACCCAGGTTCGAATCCTGGTCACGGCAATGCCAAAGCATTGTTACGGGGAGACAATTTTTTTAAATAAATTGTCAATGTAGAAAATATAAAAAAATCGTTTAGTAAATTTACTAAAAAAAAACCCTAAAAATTCCTAAGCTTTTACTCCTAAAAGTTGATTTACAGAATCATTAACAGTTAGTCTAAGGGCATATCCACAGATTCGCATAACAAGCATACTACATAAGAATGCGATGCCGTGATTGGCTTGATGTATCGTCCGGTATCGTAATCCAATCATGGTATCTCATTCTTATGTACTATGCTTGTTATGCGAGCCTGTCAATACCGTCTAAACGTTCTAACTTATAAAAATTTAACTAGGTCACTCGATCAGTTCTTACTTTGTCTAGTGTTCTGGTGCCATCAGACTGGTGGTTAGCCGTTTGGGGTTTTGGAAGTTTTCGCCCAAACCGACCAACCACCAAAACACACTAACACACCAACTAGACAAAGCCAAAACCGATCGAGTGCCCCTTTTTATTTAACGGCTGTGTTTTAGATTATATTTATTTAGAGTATGGCATTATTGACGGGGAGAGCCACCACAGTGGGTAGCTCCTGCGCCCGTTGCATCTTTAACCCTGCTTTAGGTAGTTAGTAGCGATGCTGATACTGAATATTTAGTTACAAATGGATAGGGAGTTATGATCCTGTGCGTTTGGGTTTTTGGAAGTTTTCGTCCAAACCGACCAACCACCAAAACACACTAACACACCAACTAGACAAAGCCAAAACCGATCGAGTGCCCCTTTTTATTTAACGGCTGTGTTTTAGATTATATTTATTTAGAGTATGGCATTATTGCCGGGGAGAGCCACCACAGTGGGTAGCTCCTGCTCCTGTTGCATCTTTAGCCCTGCTTTAGGTAGTTAGTAGCGATGCTGATACTGAATATTTAGTTACAAATGGATAGGGAGTTATGATCCTATGCAAATGTAATTAAATTTTTGCTATAGTTCTAAAGTCACGTACTTTAATATTTAAGGACGGATATGAAATGTTGCGTGTTTTTAACAAAAATTAAAGTACAGTTGTATAGGATAAAAACTTCCGATTTTCTATCCATTTGTAACTGAATATTCAGTTTAATTTTGACAGTGTTTTAAAACTGTAATAAAAGTTTTTATTCGAAAAATATCGCTCTAAAACTTCAGAAAGATCTACAAGAAATATCTCACCATCTCTGTCGTAATGACTCCAAACTTCCATAAACTGATTCGCAGAAAGTTTTTTCAACTCCCTGGAGTCCGGGTCTCTGTACTGTCGCATAAAATTCGTCGCTTTTTCCAAATTTAAACGTTTAATTTGTTCAGCAGTAGCAGACATTTTCCTGAAATAAAAAAAAATCGATAATAATCTTCTTTTCAATTTAAGGCTTTATACAAAATAAATATTATTACATATATTTTTTACATTGGTCTTATTAAAAGCCTTTTTACTTTCTCCTATCATAAAAATATTGGTAAGAGTTGACATAATGTTATTATCTTGTAATCTTACATTATGCAGTTTATTTTCGTGATATACCATGCATAATATGCATCCCAGCAAAACATTACCGACGAGACAGCACTGGGCTATCAACCTGTGATGGCCCACTGATGGCCCGTGGGTAAAGTTTTGCTGCCATGTTTGTTGAATAGGCAACTATCTGTACATTTCGGAACGATTGAGTGACAAAACTGCATCCAGAAAAATTTAGCATTCATTTCAAATCAAATTTTTGATTAATTCGATTACTTATATTAAACAATTATCACTATTAATAGTTGTTAGTCTTTTTGTGTAATTACCTAATAAATAAATGTTCGTTTAAACAAATATAAATGAAATGCGACAAATAAAAAAGACATTGTTTATCAAAACTATACATTTAAAAATCAATCAATAATTTTTATTTAATTGGCTAAATTTGTTAATTCATGCAAACTTGTATTTGGTTAAAATTGCCCCATAGTACCCTAAGTTACATTGTCTAAAAGCAACTTGTTACTTGTAGGACAATTGTTTCATCAGTGAATATCCTTTACATAAAAATCCTTGTTAATTTAAAATTAAATATGAAATTTATATAATTGGTTATTTAATTCCACGAACAAACACAAAAACAAAACATTATATTTAACAATGAGAATAAAACATTTAATAATAATTATTAAAATTGAATTTATCCAAGGTAAAATTACGGCTAATGAATCATCACCTGTAAAAAATTACACCTTATATACAGTACAAATCAAAACATGCCAATCAATAAATATTAAATTATAATTTGTGTAGGTTTAACCTAGTAAGTTTTAACTTAAGTATTTTACATCAAAATTATTCACAGACTGCAGCAATTTGACAATAAATACCGGGTGAGTTTCAGTCCATAGAAACCCCCTAAAATTAGGTTGTTTTCAATCCGACCAAAGCATTTTTTTTGTAGTTTATGTTTATCAACAAATTGACATAAAATTGTTATTTTTGTATTAGGAGCGGAAAATGACTGATTTCTGCTTGAGCGTGGAATTTACAATCACGAGAAAGCAGGAATCACATTTTGCGCTAGTAATACAAACAACATTTTTTCTACGATCTAAATAAATAAATAAACATATAAATTAGAGACAGTAAATTTATAACCTTACAAGGTCGCAGCACTTACATCAATGTCACTCTCTATAATCTCTATAATTCCTTCATGGCAACAAATATATAGCACACAAATATTTAGCACACGAAATTGAGATTTTATTCAAATAAATAATAATTTTATATTGAAAAAATAGCGGAACACAACATTTTGTAGCATATACTTGCACTGATAAAGAGGATTTATTTGGATATGGCCAATTAAATTATTTTAGTTCATGTAAACAAATATTTTAATTTCAAAAATATTTATTAATGGGAACAAAAATGTTTGACAGAAATAAAATTTATTTGTCACAACAAAATAATTCAATTGGCCATATCCAACCATATATTTTGTTGACACAAATAAACTGTTTAATCGGTGTGACAGCTGACATGCCGGTTGCCTACACTCTAGAGCGTAAAAAAAATAATTTTTTTGCAATTCCGGTTTCGTCGGAAACTAAGTTAAATTGTTTTTTAATGACATCCTATGTATATGTTTGCATTTTTGGACCCAGAAAACAGATTTACATATTATAAAATTATTTAAAAGCTTTTTATTTTTTTTTGTAAAATACAAGATTTATTTTTTTATAAATAAAATCTAATTTATTTGCTAAATGTGGGAAAAAAATACAAATTTTATGTAAAATCAAAATTTGGTATATTTTTTGTGCTTAAATTTTTTTAAACGTTTTTTCCTTCATAACTTATTTTTTTTTTAAATGGCCCCTTGGACGGCCTTAGCTTTTTGATGCGCTATTGTAAGGGTTGCAAAATGGCGTACTTTTTTTTCTTTTACTTCCATTTTTCCGGAAATTATGTTAATTTTTTTTATTAATAAAAAATTAAATAAATGTTTTTTTTAGATGTAAAATTGTTTTCCGAATTCAAAAATTCAAAAATATAGATAGATAGATAGATAGATAGATAGTTTATTAATCCCTTGATCACAAAGTGATATAGGACACATAATAATATTTTACAAATTGCCATATAGAAGCAGTACATAAATATTTTGCATAACGCTAATTCAAAAATATATGGGGGGTGACATTATGAAAAATAAAAATGCCTTAATTTCTAAAAAATTGCTTTGATCGGATTGAATACCATTCCATTTTAGGGGGTATGAGAAATGAGGGGTCTTATCACTTTTTTGCCCTGAACTTATTATTAGAATAGTATTCCTCAGATAAAAACATATTAAAAAGGTACTCTTGCTGTAATACTTTAGGATTAACCGTTTTCGAGAAAAATGGTAAAATTACAAGTTTCGAGAACCAAAAATTAAACACTAAAAGGTTAAAAACCAAAATTTTAATGGTGTAGGGATACCCACACCAAAGACTAAGAAAAAAGTTTGCATACTTCCAAAAATCAATGCTAAATGAGTAACAGTCTCCAAAAATAGTTTTTTTCTCGAAAACGGGTATTTCTATGACATTACAACAAGAGTACCTTTTTTATGTGTTTTTACCTTAGCAGTACTACTCTAAAAATAAACCCACAAAAAAATTAAGCAGAAAAAAGTTTGGGGCAAAAACCGATAAGACCCCACATTACGGACGTCCCTGGTTAAAGTAACTGCATGCAAAACCTCATTGCTAGTTATAGTTCTATTTAAACTGTTTATCTTGGATATTCCAATATATTATGAAAAAGGTTTTCCCCATTTTACGTTTATATTTATTATTAAAATTGTTTATTTAGCATTCTAATGTTAACCAAACTATTAAATTTATATTTAAATAATATTTTATCATTTTTTTGCTTAATCGTAGAAAAATTAAGATTTACAACCCGTGCGAAATGCCTATATCGCATATTATTTGAGCATTATATCCACACAAGATATACAATATAGTATAATATTTCTTTCGGTGAACGTTTGGCTTTTTTTGTTATATTATGTTATGTTTGTTGAATAGGCAACTATCTGTACATTTCGGAACGATGAAGTGAAAATACTGCACCCAGAAAAATTTAGCATCCATTTCAAATCAAATTTTTGATTAATTCATTTATTTATATTATATAATAATCATTATTAATAGTTGTTAGCCTTTTTGTGTAATTACCTAATAAATAAATTTTCGTTTAAACAAATATGAATGAAATGCGACAAATAAAAAAGACCTTGTTTATCAAAACTATACATTTAAAAATCATTCAATAATTTTTATTTAATTTGCAAAATTTGTTAATTCATACATACTTGTATTTGGTTAAAATTGCCCCATAGTACCCTAAGTTACATTGTCTAAAAGCAACTTGTTACTTGTAGGACAATTGTTTCATCAGTGAATATCCTTTACATAAAAATCCTTGTTAATTTAAAATTAAATATGAAATTTTCATAATTGGTTATTTAATTCCACGAACACACACACAATGCCTATATCGCATATTATTTGAGCATTATATCCACACAAGATGTACAATATAGTATAATATTTCTTTCGGTGAACGTTTGGCTTTTTTTTGTTATATTATGTTATGTTAGCAATTTTTTGTGGAATCTATGAAAAATCGATAATATATCTAATTTTTTAAATACTCTCAAAACCTCTAAGTTAAATTTGTAAAAAAAAATATTTTTTTACCATTTTAAATCTATTTGGTTTCTGTATTTTTATAGGAAAAATTTTTACTATGCGATGACTTACTTATCAGTTATATAAACATACATTCAATCATAATATCTTCTGTTTCATTCATTACCAACTATACAAAGTTGAAAGCCCACTGCCTTGTTGTCAAGTTAACTTGAATAATGAATAAAATAAAAGATATTGGGAATTAATGTTAGTATAACTGGTAAAGTAAAATACTATAAATATTTGCATAGTAAAAAATTTTCGTATACATTCCTATTTTCTTGTTATCATTTTTTATATGGTCCGTTAAAAAATTATATTAAAATTAATTAATTAAAAGTATCTAAAAATGAACCTTTATATATTGTAAATGCATTAAGTACCTACATATTCATAATACAGCACTTTATACAACAGTATTAAATATCAGTAATAAATAAATAAATATTCATAAATATAGGTAATTTCTATGCTTATTTTAATCGTTTTTATGAATTTTAACTAAGTTAACTAAATTTAATTAACGCCAATCAGAGGTAATATTAATAAATACTATTGGATAAAACACATGATCTCTATTTAATCCTTCTTTATTATAGATATTAAAACCAATAATAACCACTAACTGGTTTGTAATCAACTATGAATTTGAATAAAATATACCTAGTAATTTTTTTTCAAGCAAAAAAAAAACATAAAAAATGGCTTTCTAAAAAAGTTTTACTGCCCTTAGTAAAACTTTTGACTTACTATTTACTCTTAGTAAAACTTCTCGAACAGTACTCGATTAAATCGGGTAATAAATTGTATTAAAGATTAGACTTGTTAAGTTAAATTTGTAAAAAAAAATATATTTTTTTACCATTTTACATCCATTTGGTTTCTGTATTTTTATAGGAAAAATTTTTACTATGCGATGACTTACTTATCAGTTATATAAACATACATTCAATCATAATATCTTCTGTTTCATTCATTACCAACTATACAAAGTTGAAAGCCCACTGCCTTGTTGTCAAGTTAACTTGAATAATGAATAAAATAGAAGATAAAATATTTAATTTTTGACTTGTATGTTATGTAGAATAAAGTAAAACGAATTTGTATTTCAGCATATATATGTATTTTAAAATAGAAGATATTGGGAATTAATGTTAGTATAACTGGTAAAGTAAAATACTATAAATATTTGCATAGTAAAAAATTTTCGTATACATTCCTATTTTCTTGTTATCATTTTTTATATGGTCAGTTATAAAATTATATTAAAGTTAATTAATTAAAAGTATCTAAAAATGAACCTTTATTTATTGTAAATGCATTAAGTACCTACATATTCATAATACAGCACTTTATACAACAGTATTAAATATCAGTAATAAATAAATAAATATTTATAAATATAGGTAATTTCTATGCTTATTTTAATCGTTTTTATGAATTTTAACTAAGTTAACTAAATTTAATTAACTCCAATTAGAGGTTTTATTAATAAATACTATTGGATAAAACACATGATCTCTATTTAATCCTTCTTTATTATAGATATTAAAACCAATAATAACCACTAACTGGTTTGTAATCAACTATGAATTTGAATAAAATATACCTAGTATTTTATTTTCAAGCAAAAAAAAAACATAAAAAATGGCTTTCTAAAAAAGAGTTACTGCTCTTAGTAAAACTTTTGACTTACTATTTACTCTTGTAAAACTTCTCGAACAGTACTCGATTAAATCGGGTAATAAATTTTATTAAAGATTAGACTTGTTAGGCCAAATGTGATTATTAAAATTACATGTTTGTTTAACCTCGTACTATTCTACTTAATTAAGCATCCCCTAAGTCCAGGACTTGTGTGGGCTAGTAGTAGAGGGAACCACCGGCTTATACTGACTTTCGAACCAGTTTCTAGGGAGTGTCCGTTTCACTTATCGCCTTCGCCAAATTTCAATTATTAATTAACTGAAAAAGGCAAATCGGCGCCAGTGAGAATCGAACTCACGATAGTAGACTTGCTATGCATACGCGTTAGCCACTACGCTATGCCTCCCATTACTATCAATAGAGCTCTATTATTTACCCTTTAGAGGGTAAGTTACCTAAACAATATTCAGTGTCAAGCTGACAAAAAACAAACAAGGCATCAAAATACTATTTTGTGGTGTAATTCAGTATTTATTTATCTTTTTTTAATTCACTTTGCTGCAGTGAACTGCCTGAATAAAATGTACAAGATGTCAGGCTGTGGCACAATGAAAAGTTGTATAAAACTCGAGTAAAAAAGCTCAAATTATAGGGAAAGGAGTGGTAAAAATGTTGAAATGTGTCACATCATTAGATAGGAAAATAATTTTTATTACACTGGAAAAAAGAGGTGGTTGGGGCCAAATCAGATCAATAGTTAAATACGAAAAAACTATTTTTTCATTCAAAAAATTGAGGAAAGAAAAGTTTTATCTAATTAAGGTCAATACCGAATATTAATAGTAAGGTGTCATACTTTAAATAGGTAGCGCAAAATTTTGCAATTTTGTGCCCCTCTCCACATGTACATAGAAAACAAGGATTTCTTAGAAACAAGACACGTGTCTTTCGATATGTTCAAAGCCATATTCCCTTGTTTCAAGGCAAGTATTTCCTTGAACAAAAGTCAATACAAACATCCTTGAATGAAGAGCACAAATTTTTGAATTAAGATCCGAGCTCTTTATTCAAGGACATTAAGTTTGGTCCAAAGAAATGCTAGCTTTGAAACAAAAGAATATGACTTTGAACATATCAAAAGACACATGTCCTTGGTTCAAGGAATTCTTTTTCTCGATATAACGCTTCGTAATTCTGACACTTAACCCTCCCAAAAATACGTAATGCTAGCAGCCAGGACCCCACTAGAAAAATTTTGGGTGGTACGATATTATATTGCACAGGTATGTAAAATAAGGCACTTTCTGTCCAAGCATGTGGAAATTGTCAGTTTTATAAGGAATATTAGGATAAATACATGTTTTAAATAAAAATATAACAATAATTTAAAAATATAATTTGTTAAAAAATAAAATATTATTTTTATAGTCTATCAAACGAGAGCATTCATACAAAGGTAAATATTATACATCATGTTCATTTAAACTGGTAAAACCTTATTTGCTTATTTACAGCTGTGAGGTTTCTGGGTAAAAAAAGCCATCTCTCCCACCCGGGAATTAACCCTAGGGCAGAAGCTATTTCGAAGTGAAAGATCCTATAAATTACTATTTTTTGTTAAATGTAACCTTGTACACGGAAAGGAACCTTAAAGTAACGAAAGTAATTTTGCAGGATAGGTTAATCAAAATTAATAGTATTTTTGTTTGTAATTTTTAAGGAAGAAATTATAATAAGTAATATATGCACGGTGGGCTTTAAACTTACGGAGATGAAAAAATCGAACACACCATAACTGACAACGGGATATTGTTTCTAATGCTTTCAGAATAACATGTTAGCAAGTCAATATTATTAAATAATTACTTATTATAAAACTGGTAATTTCAAGTTACCAGATAAGGAGAGTTACACATAATTGTCTACTTCTAGAAATAGATGGGGCACAATTATATATTAAATTTTTAGAAAAAGCATACAGAGATGAGTCACATCAGATGATTTTTGGACTAAGTAGCAAAAGTCCTGGTACTGACGAGAACCAGCAGCCCGAAACTGCAGTCAACCAGTATCACTTAGTACGATGATTGAAAAAATAGTTTTGGGTCCTTAGAACACAGAAAATAACCATAATTTTTTCCAGAAGTTAAGGGAACACAGTAAACATGGAAAACCAAAAGTTGGTCAAAAATGTGAATTTTTGCATACGGCTATTTTTGGTACAGCTGATTACGAATATGATTATAAAAAATATAAAAAAAAACAAATCCCGTGTGATTAGGATGATATTTTTTATTTGTTTTCGTTCGAAATTGATAAAAATTGGTATTGGTATGGTAACTTTAAAATTTTAAATGGCGTAGGAAATATGGCAAAAGTCCAAACGAAGGTGCCAAAACACCAGACAAAAAAACAAAACTATTTTTTTATTACCTATATCACTCGCGTGTTTAAGAAGAATCTTTTGCTGCCTAGGTCGTTAAGACTACAAACTAAGGTTTATTTTAACTTATCGCACGCGGGCAGAAATTCGGCGATTTAATCAAAAATTTTTCTTCTGAGGACCCAAACAATGATTTTATAAGGATCAGAAAAGTTCCGCAGGGAGGCCAAAAGTCGCCGGATGTCAACCTCCTTTAAACATTTATAACTTTCTCCATTCTTAAAATAGAACTTATATTTAAATATCAAAGATATTAATACGTTTATGTCTATTATATAGCATCGTAAGACCTCTTCTCATTTCAAAGACTACAAATGCTCTTATGCGACACTGTTTAACAGATCAGTCTGGTTTATTAGAACGTTAATAACCATTTGCAGGATTCTAAAAAATCCTTGACCTCCAGTTATTCAAATAAACTAAACAAGTATATAAAGAATTGGCAGACAATTATACTATAGTTATCTCACCTTCTTAGTTTACAGTGGTTGGTTAAGACAAATACAACAACTAAAAAATTATTAAAATGAAATCATTTATTGTTTTAGTGCTTGTTTTGGCTACTGTTGGTCTTTCCACACAGGTAAATAACAAAAACAGAGATAAGGGAAGAAAAAAGTCCTTTTTTTAAACCAGTTGTAAAATGACAACTTTTTAAATGCAATGTCAACTTTAAAACTCTTTGATAACGAGTTTCTAGGATAAAAGGAAGGTTTAAATATATTTCAAATATCTTAGTGACACAACGAAAAATATTTGGATCACATTTTTTTTCGATTTTGTTAAAATTTGTTGCTTCCTTAAGAACTATCAACTGAAAATACATAACGCATAAGCCATACAACAATGGTGTGATTGGTTTTATGTCTCATATGCAACTTGCGTCAACGCAGTTGGAGCAAGGCGGAGCGCGTTCGCTTTGTAATGCCGAGGTCGCGGGTTCGAATCCCGCCTGGGACATGGATGTGTAGTGGTGTTTCAAAATTACTTTAAAATAACTTGCTAACTACATAATAATAGGCCATAATCGAAAAAAGAAACAAATATGTATCATTAGCAGGATTATGCGTTATGTCTTGTGGTTATAAATTAATACTAATAAATAATATATAAAAGCTCAAATTCAATATGGTCGAAAATAAAAAGTGCATTACAATGTGATACTTAATTTTATATAATTTTAATGACTAATTTGTCCTTTCTTTTATTTGTGGGTTTAAAGTGTAGTTTAAAGAACTAAAATACAATCATTAGAGTGACTTCTGACTACACGTCATGCACAAAATACGTGAGAAATATTTTAAGGATTTTTGACCCCTTTCCCTATAGGCGTTTGTAAGATTTCGTAATATTTTTACATATATTTTAAAATATTGCAAAATTTTTCACATCCTTTTCCCTTGAAAATTCAAATATATTTTTGTACATAAATACACAAGAAGTATTGCATACGAATTATCTCCGTAACTATAAGTGAAAGTTTTTTGAATTTTGCAGGATTTATATGTGATACGAGAACCCTCATTTTGATGTAGCCAATAAAAAAAATATCACTTTCGGTCAACCGGAAGTTATACTAACTTATGATTTTTAAAGAACCCTATATAGTTGTTTACATTTTTAGACGAAACTAAAATTTCCAAAATTTCCAAAACATAATTTTTTTTTTCGTAATTTTGGCTAAGACCAAAAATAAATGGAAATGGATTATAAAAATAATCAAAACCTTAAAACTTATCCGTATCTTGTCTCCATAAACTAAGTGGGGTAGAACAATACCATTTTAATTTTATTAAATATTCTTAGGGTATCTAACATAATAAAATTATCACGTCTGTTTATTTCAATGATTTCTAATTGCTAAAATGTAAAGGACTACTTAAGCAATATTTTATATATTTTGGACTAACTAGACACTTTAATCAATAAAATGTAATGTGAAGAAATTGATGTTTCTAATCTTGCATAACGTTGGTTAAATTTCTTAAGCCATAATTTCCTTAAAAAGTACAAAATATCCTTAAATAGAATAACACAGTGCAACAAAACAAATTGTTGTTATGTATTTTTTATGGAGGTAAATAAAGACTGGTTATTTTGAGACTAATATATAATTTTTCTTGACTTTTCTTGATTTACTGGTGATTGCCTTTCATCAATCCAGTAATTTGAATTTAAAATTAATTAAAAATGTAAAAGGGTTACGGATCAACCTTAGGGTGGCATTCTAGAAATAAGTTATTCACGCTAAACACAGCGTGTATGTCATTTTTGGATTTTTAAGTTATGTTTTTCGTCAGAAATGTACTTTACCTGATTGAATTGGGAGAGGGGCATCAAAAACACCAAACTTGTGAAAAAATTACGTCAACCAAGTTTTAAAGCTTATTCAGGCCTCCCCGCATTCTGTAGCATAATAATAATAATAATAATAATAATTATTATTATTATTATTAGGTATATTATAATATAAAAAAACATACACTGATAATTCGCTATCGTAGTAAATACTAAACATTTTTGCCCATTTGGAAGCCCAGGCAACATTTGTTGTTAATTACAGTTACAGTAAAACAGCAGAAAAAAGTTATATTTTACTGTAACAACTTGTAATTAACAACAAATTTTGCAAATAGACAAAAACGTTCAGTTTTTACTACGGTAACAATTTCTCAGTGTACGAATAATGTATATTACACGGTTCACCTGGGCGATTTTAAATAAAAATTTCGTGGACCCCTACATTTTTTGGACTAAAACATAACTGATGACATCAGAAATCAATTCCCATTTAAAACAAATCGTAAAAGATACACTTTTTTAGACAGCTAAAAAAACGTTTTTTTGAGTAATAAGGTGTGTCAAAAAATCGCGATTTTCAAAATCAAAAACGCTCTCTGGGTTAAAAGTTGCTCCTTAGTAAAAAACAGTGGCCACTCAAAAATGAGCCAAATCGATAAATGTTTAGAGGTAGCTCAAAACACTCAAACTTAAAAAAAATCGGTACCTGTTTTTCGGATAAAAACAGATACCGATAAAAAATTGAGAAAATTTTGGAGGGTTTCTTTGGTAATATTTAGAAACAATACTAAATTTAAGAACTAAAACAATTATATCCCCCCTCCCCTTAAGTTAGAACATGAAAAAATCGCCAATTATTTGAAGTTTTCGCGAAAATTAAATTTTTGCAAGTTTTTAAAAGTGCATAAAAAATAGTTTTTAATAAAAAATCTGCAAAATTATATATTAGTATATAAGCATATATATATGTTAACCTACATGACTATACAGAAAACATATATTTTTTCCTCAAGTTGTGTAAAAAAAATTAGTTTCGATTAGAAACCGGGTGGATTTTCTGTTTTTTGCCCAAATCTTTTTTCGGTGTACTTTTTTTTGATTTTTTGGTTGGAATACTACTTTTTTATGTAAAAATACACAAAAAAGTTTCTGTGGTTTAACATCGCAGCTTTAACCGTTTTAAAGATAAATGCATTTAAAAGTAAATTTTTACGCATGAAGAACCAAAAATAAAAAAATTAAAAAATATAAAGCAAAAAACAAATATTTTAGTAATGTGTGGTTATTTAACATTAAAAACATAGAACAAGTTTATATGCACCTTGGTCAAAAAATCATTCCTAAGGAAGTAATGTCCTTTTAAATATGCCCATTTTCAATAAATTTTCGCAAAATCTTCAAATAATTGGCGATTTTTTTATGTTCTAACTTAAGGGAAGGGGAAATATATTTTTTTTAGTTTTCTCACAATTAGAATTGTTCCTAAATATTACCATGAGACCCTCCAAAATTTCCTTAATTTTATATACAATCACTTTTTATCCGAAAAACAGGTACCGATATTTTTCAAAGTTTGAGTGTTTTGAGCTACCTCTAAACATTAATCGATTTGGCTCATTTTTGAGTGGCCACAGTTTTTTACTAAGGAGCAACTTTTGAGCCAGAGAGCGTTTTCGATTTCTCAAATCGAAATTTTTTGACACACCCTAATACTCAAAAAAACGTTTTTTTATCTTTCTAAAAAAGTGTATCTTTTACGATTTTCTTTCAAATGGAAATTGATTTCTTATGTCATCAGGTATGTTTTAGTCCAAAAAATGTAGGGGTCCATGAAATTTTTATTTAAAATCGCCCAAGTGAACCGTGATTATTCACTTAACAAAATTAGCCGATACATTTTTCTCGCGTGACAAATACATGTTATGATACACAAAGAATAAAACCTATAAAACATATTTGTTTAATAATTGTCGCTTTTGAATTGTACACCCCATACATTAGCATTTAAAATAAATTGGGTTAAATCAATAGTCTAGCTTTCGGATTTATATTCAGAGTTTATAATATAACTGATATGGATAAAGTATTAAAACGTTAAACTTTCAAAATTTTACTCGTTGAAATTTGTACAGGATAATTCTTTTAACTCGGCGCCCCTTTTCCATTTAAAAAAAATCTCCCCCCATGCCCCCTGCCCTCATTTTAAGAGCTGAAAATATCAAATATATGCTAAAAGATAGTTTAAGTTGTCTTATTTAAGAGTTCTAAATTTGAAGTCGATATCTCAACTCGTTCAAAAGTTAAAGGGGGGGGGGGGTGACTTTTGGACCGCAGTGTATACTATATATCGTCGGCTTACAAGTAAAGAGCACTAAGTCCAAAAACATGGTTTTGAGATATTGACAAATTTAAGTTTCACTGTTATTTTTTAATTTTTGTAATAATTGTTACAAAAATGCACGTTTCGCCAAACAAACACTAAGTCGCTTAGTGCAGAAACATTTGAAATAATCTACAAGTAAAACGCACTAAGTGCACTAAGTGACTTAGTGCCTATTGCCAGATAAAATGTTATTCAAAATCAAACTGGTGCGTTTTCTATAGTGGGTAACTCTCTTGGCAGTCCACCTAGAAGTTAGTTCGGTTTACCTGTACATAGATCATCAAAAATTAATTACAGTACCATAAAAATCCCATTTTTGCAAAAAAGTGACTTAGTGCCTTTTACTTATAAGCCGACGATATTACTACACTTTAAAATATCAGCCCGTAAAATATTTATGGCAATTTACATTTATTATTTGATAGGCCTTTTTATTAATATAATATTTTATAACAAGGGACCACATAAAAAGGTTATTTTTTGACTTTTTAAAGGAAAAATATTTAAGGACCTCTTTTTAGTCACATTATGTTTAAAGATCTTATTTTTTTCCGGGTCCCCCTTTGGCAGTTTCACGGGTCCCCTTTGAACGTTTCGTGGTCCCACCTTTAGTCGCGTCAGGGACCACTTTTGACCCTTTCGGGGGTTTCCGTTTGACCATTTCGCGGGCCCCTTTGGCCCTATTGCGGGCCCTGGCCCTATGTACTCAGTCTGTCCCTGACAAAACAAGTTTTATATCCATATAATAATATTGTAAATTATAAATTGGTCATGCCTTTAATCAAGACCAAAGTTTATTTTTGCTGCCAATGACACTCAACTCGTAGCAAATAATTTATTTAGAAGATGTGATTTATTTATAAATATTACGCATAAAAAAAAAACACTTAGTCATTGTAATCATTATTATATTCTCAATCAGTGATTTTATAAATATTAGTTTTTTTTATAAAATAAGAAGAAAATTAAAAATGTTCCAGTTGAGATGAAAGTCATTGACATGGAATAAAAATTATTTAAAAATTGTTTTGCCTTTTAACAGCCAGTAATTTGAAGAATTTTGATAAACATAGTCACATTTATTGTACAACACCCTGTTAAGTTTTTGGTAACCGTAGGTAGTCAAAAGATTTACCTATCTTGTAAAAAAATATTTATTTAAATCGGGTCATTAGATTCGGAGAAATTTGGCATAGAATTTATTAAAAAAAATTTGGGTGATTCTCTTCAAATGAATAGTTTAGTTTTACTTAAGATTAATGATTAGCAGTTTTTTTTTTCTTTAAATATGAATATTCACTTGATGAAAACATGTTAGACATAAATAATAATTGCCTTTCATTAGGAATTAACGAAGGAAATTTTATCTCCTGTTATTTTATTCCAACCTTGATTTTTGTAAAAACAGGTTAATATAACTCAGGTGTGAAGGTGATAATTATATTAACAGTGTATATAGAAAATATACTATTATTTAAAAATGTATGTTGATTTTGCTGATTTTTTAGTTCCATTTCCTATTTAATTTTTTCTTGTAAAAAAATGGGTAGTAGTTTACTACTACCTAGAAGTACATGGCGGGTAGGCCTGAAAGCTGGACTCAACTGGCCCTTTTTATCTACCCCGAGTTACCTAACTAGGTTAATTACTCTCATCCCGGCCAAATTTGTTTAATTTCCTAATAAGAACTTGCCAGGCAAGGAATTTGCATTCTTCTCTTCGGATTATTGCGGCTTTTTAGTTTTTTTGGTCTATTTAAAGCGATTTCGTTGTAGTTAACACTGTAAAAAGTTACTGAATATTTAGTAACAAATGGCACATTCAGTGCATCGAGTTCGCCATCTTTTATGATGTGCCTTGTGTATTTTTGTTTTGCCATCTTTTATGATGTGCCTAGATTATTTTTATATTTATGTTTAATGTACAAGTTAAAGTGAACCCTAGATATGGTTATTAATCGTGTGAACTGTTGAATTTTAAATTGATAATAATAGATATTTAAAGATATTTTTTTGTGTGTTTTTAATGATAACTTTTTATATTAACGTCAAATTTACCATAACAGTAATTTACCAGTGTCAGGATACATATCCGATTAGTACTTGCGCACTTTAAATCTCATGATTATATAGAGAAACCCTGGTTAATTATTCGGAAGAAAAATACCAAATAAATAGAGAGAGAAAGACTTTCTATCCATTTGTAACTGAATATTTAATTACAAATGGTTAGAAAGTTATGTTCCTATACAAATGTACCTTTAATTTTGATAAAAACGCTATAGTTCTACAGTCACGTACTTTAATATTTAAAGACTTACATGAAATTTTGTAAATTAAAGTAGAATTCGAGGTACAATTGTATAGGATAATAACTTTCGATTTCCTATCCAACATAAAAAGTTCGACCAGTTAGAGGCTACACAAGATTGTATAAGTGAAGCTACACCGAAAACACCTTTAAGAGACATGTATACCAATACATATGGCTCGTTTATCTGAATGAGAGTTATAACTCTCATATAACCACAGAACACAAATATCTATAGTTTGAATGGCGATTAGGGGGGTCACTCACCCCCCACTGCCCAAGTAGCACAAGTAGCTATAAAGTCTCTCTCACTACGTCATCGTTGTCAAATTAAAGCCAGCTTGGTTGTAACAGCTTTCTATAAACGAGATGTGCAGCGGTTGTGGCGATAGCATTTTGCCAATTTAGAGAGAGTCAGTACATAGTGGCTGTGAGGGTTTGGACTTGGACAGAAGCTGGAATATTTCTGATCATTATTGTTGTGAGGTGAGAATAAAAACACATCTGTCAGGATTCGTATGATTTGGGGTAAATCTAGGTCTCGTTAGCGAGACCTTGCACATTTCGGTTAAATACATAACACAGGGCAACAAATTTTGGGTAATTTGGTTATGTCAATACAACTTCCGTTTTTGCCCATCACGTAAGGGTTTTTATCAATCTCATTGTGGGCCAGGAAATACATGGACAAAATTCTAAATTTTTCCATACGACTATTTTTGATAAAGCTGATTTGGAATAAATTTACGAAAAATTAAAAAAATTCCACGCCTTTACGGTGGTCCAAAATTTTATTTTTTTTTTGATTTTTTTAAAAATGTGTCATATGGCTTCTTTTGATTATGTTGATGTAGACCAATGTCCATAACTTAAAAATTCTACCTTCATATTAAAGAATTATATTTTTGGCATGCCTTATAGCTGAAAAAAATTATACTTGATGGAAACAAAAAAAATGCTTGTTTGGCAGTCAGTGGGTCTTAACTAAGCTAGAAAATAAAAAACATCCTATCACAAAATCCTTGTTGACCTGTGTAATCTTTGTTAACATACCTACATAAGTTATTTTAATTACTCTTAATTGTTATTTTATCTGTGTACCTATACATGGATTAATTAATTTATGCTCTATAAATAAAATTACTATGCATGAGCATAAAATTATTCACGTTTCAGTAAAATACGTTAAGGCCTATCCAGAAGCTTGTATAAGAACATAAAACATAAGAATGCGATGCCGTGATTGGCTTACAAGATACATGGCGGTACATCAAGCTAATCACGGCATCGCATTGTTATGTATTATGTTCTTATGCGGGCTTGTGAATAGGCACTTAAACTAAAATGGTCCACAATTTGTATCTTACAGGAATTATATCTTACTGGAACAGTATATTCCCGTGTTACTCTATTTACACGACTAAGTACTTGTTGTTGTAGTTAATTTTAAATTATTGTTGTTCATATACTCGAATATAAATTTTAATGTTCTAGTGCTTAACCCATAGAACTGAATAATTATAATATACACAGAGAAATAATTTCTAAAAAAAAGTAAATAATATTCAGATCAAGTGACTCAAAAGTTTGTATATACACAGTGTTTAAAGTCCTTTGGTACCTAATAAAGGGGGTGATTCTACATCACAAAACATGAAAAACAAGCATAGAAAAATAGGACCAAAAACAAACTCTAAGGGAGTTACAACCCTTTAAAATTGTACTAATTGTTTTTAATTAATAACTCTGGCTAGAGTGACGAGTGCATGTATACTTATAACTACTAACTTCTACTAATGAGGGAAACTAGTTTATGTTAATATATATATTTTTGAATCTATCCAGAGGCGTCCCTAGGCGGAAAAATATATTGGCTTTACACATTTTTGCACCAAACTTTTTTATGTGTATTTTTTTTTGGATTTTTTGTAAAAATATAGATTCCTTGGGTAAAAATACATAAAAAATGTCATATAATGTAACACTGTAGGAGCAACCATTTTCCTTCAACTTAATTTTTCTCGAAAACGGTTAGTCCTGCAGTATTACAACAGGAGCACCTTTTTTATGCATTTTGACCTGTGGAATCATATACTAAAAATAAAACCAAAAATTTACACAGAAAAAAGTCTGGGAAAAAAAACTGATGAGGCCCCCCCATTTCGCACACCCCTGGTTAAAATAAGTACATGAAAATAAAATACAAAGATGGCCCTTATTAAGATTAGATCACGTGCAAAACCTCGTTGCTATATCTCAAAGGGTTCCTGCGTTATTAAATAAAAACCGTTTTTTTTAGCCACTTTCAAAGGGGCGTAGCTCCCTTACAAAGCATTTTTAGACATATGTTTATAGGAACTTTTTGTAATATTTTCTGATGTAGAATCACCCCTTAAAATTTTGGATCCTATTTCAAATACACCGTGTGTGTTAGATAAAAAATTGCTATTATTGTCAGAAAAGAATAATTTGGAAAATAGAGCAAAGTATTAATTAAACTGCATTATGTACCTTTATGTTAACATATATTTAAATTTTCAATGCTATTTTGGTACGGTTACAGAGGGTGCAACTCGCCCTCTGTAACCGTACAAGTTAGTAATAAGTACACTGATAAAAAGGATTTATTTGGATATGGCCAATTAAATTATTTGGTTGTAAAAAAAATTATTTGAGTTAAATAAATATTTAGTTCATGTAAATAAATATTTTAATTTCAAACAGATTTAATAATGGGAACAAAATAGTTTGACAGAAATAAAAATTATTTTTCACAACCACATAATTAAATTGGCCATATCCAACTAAATATTTTGTTGACACAAATAAACTGTTTTATCAGTGTATCTTTGAAAGACAAACACAATAAGTTTAGGTAAAGTTAAAATACAATACTCAAATTGTAAAATAATGTTAACTAGTAATAATAATAAATGAAATGAAATGAAATGAAAAAAAAAATATTTCCCTTGATTGAAATTAAATACATATCTAACTAATAGATTAAAACTTGAATCAAGTAAAAGTGCTTGGTTTGAATTATGAAATTTCTGTATTGAGTTTTAAAGATAATTAAATAAAAGATGACAAGAAGTATTTAAAATAATAAACATAATAAAAAATAGAACTTCTTCGAAACAGGTTCTAAACTTGAAAAAAATATATTATTTTTTTTTTAAATTAAAAATCAGCCAATAAGAATGCTGCCATTTGTTAAAAACGTCATTTAAATGTTCTAAGTAAAAATAAACGCTAAAAGTTTGGTCTTTGTGAACAGATGGCACTACCAGTAAAAACAAAAAGCACCATAAAGTTCTAGTTTCTGTGAACAGATGGCATTAATAATAAGAACAAAAAGAACAATAAATGACAATTTAAGTCCAACAATTTTAAGTACTGGATACATATTTTTACCTAATATTTTTAACTGCATAATATAAAATTAAATTAGGGTTAAAATAAATAAGGTACAAATAGTTTTTATTGGTTATATTGGCCGCCCTGATTACTGTTTCTTTCTTACGTTGGCTAAACTGTAGAACTAATTTTGACGGTCTTTCTTGTCAAGAAACTCTCCTTAAGGACGTATACTTAGCTTTGTATATGTCGGATGTATAAATAGCCATTTTTTTTAATGGTAGATCATATTTGCTGCACTATTTTTCAATTTGTATAATTGCCGCAGTATTTATCAATTTAAAAAAGGAATTCCATTTTATCAAATCCAACAATAAAAGGCTCATAAAGCGTTGTCATATCCACTTGAGAATATAATTGTTTATTCAACAAAAAATCAGAATAAAACGCGCCTATGCGAAAGGAAAAATTCATTCATAATTTATTATTCAGAATATTTAAAAATCTTAAAATTCAAATTTATTTCAATCGAAAGGACCGTAACAAATCAAGCAAAATTTAGAAAAATGGTTCAATGTAAAAAGTCCAAACCGAATATTCAGTTACAAAGGATAGAAAATCGGTTATTATCCTATACAACTTTAATTTTTGTTAAAAACATGCAATATTTCATGTCCGTCCTTAAATATTAAAGTACGTGACTTTAGAATTATAGTGTTTTTAACAAAAACAATTGTATAGGATCATAACTCCCTATCCATTTATAATTAAATAGTGTTATTTACAAAAGTACAAAAAATCGTTTTCTTTGTGCGGGTGCGCTATTTGGCTTTTGAACAAGGGACCCTTGTTCAAAGGCCAAAGTTTTTGACCCTAAACATTGAATTATGTGTTGCACAATAAGAAATCCTTTGCAACACAATGTAAATAAATGTTGTCTTCGTTTACTTGTCCGGAAGTTCATGATTGGTAATTTCCTGAGGGACTTTTAGAAGGAGCTTTTTTCTAAGCGTATAAAGCTTACTTACTTCGTAGTTCCACTTGGTAAACTTTGATATGACGTAGCATTCTATTATTCTGGAATTTAACTATTTCTTATTTACTTAAAGCCCTTTCGGATTGCTTACCAAAGTTGCGGTTATGGTTATGATTGGTAATATATTGATTTATTATTCCATCAGTCTATTTTCTAATCATCGTACAGAGTAATATTGGTAGACTGACAGTTTCGGGCTGCTGGCCCTCTTCAGTACCAAGAGTCAGCTTTGCACGCTGAAGAAAAAAATTTTAGACCTTATTCGCAAAAGGAATATAGTCATTAGATTTATGTAGACTTGTGCGCCATCTATTGCTAGATGTAGGCAACTATTCGTACCTCTCCTAGTCTGGAGACTTTGAATGGTAGCAAGTTGAAGACTTGTGTGTCTCAAGCACATAGCACCACTAACTTGTGGTTAGACCTAGAATTAGTTTTAAAATATTTAGGACCACTTGCACCAACTTTTGTTCTGGGATTATCTTGACTAAACCGAGTTTAAGTTAAAAATGCTGCGTTCTGATTGATTGATTGACCGTCAATTTAATCCAAGTTTAAAGTTAAACCACCGTTGATGCAAGTAGCCCTTAGCAATACTTTCGAATGTGTTGGTTATACTGACAGTTACTGTAGTAAACATAACCTATAAGTAGTGTTTGTTATGTCAAAATAGATAGTGCATAGATTTTGATCAAATGCAAGATTTTCGTTTCAATTTGTAAATAGAAATGGTAAGTTGTAAAAAATAGCCGTTTATACTGCGAATATTTACATATAAGGAACAAGGATGTTAGAAAAAGATGTAATAATAACCAAAGACTATAACCGCTCTCAAAGCACGGTTATAGATTTTACTACCAGTTGGTTCAACCGCACAAAACCAAAGCATTTCGAAATCAAAAGGTTAATACCAAAGGTATGACCAAAACTTTGGTAACTAAAACGAAAAGGCTGTATTTTTATTATTTTAATTTTTTTTTATTTGTTCGGATATTTTATTGCAGAATTTTGAAAAATTACTTTTTTCTCTATCATTTTTTAAAATGATTAATTAAAATTATTATTATTTTGTTTTTAATAATCTTTCATGTTGAAATGCATTAATGTCGGTTATTTCGGGGGTTATTAATATCGCAGTCTTATATATGGACCGTGTTTTGCAATAATATGTTTACCCACATTGAGAAATAACAGTAGGTTGTTTTTCCTTAATATTAAGGAAAAAGTTCAAAATAAAACCCTAAATTAATTCACAGTAACTTTTCTTAATGTTAAAATAAATTAAAAGCATATACTCTGCGGTCCAAAAGTCACCCCCCTCTTAGCTTTTGAACAAGTTAAGATATTGACTTAAAATTTGGACTTTAACTAACACTAAAATAAGACAACCCAAACTATTTTTTCTCATCTATTTGAAATTTTCAGCTCTTAAAATGTAGACAGAGGGGCATGGGGAGACATTTTTTTAAAAGGAAAGGGGGTCGTGCGATACATTATTTAAAGGTTATAAAATTCTCTATTTAACTATATATTTTTAATTTTTTTAAACTTTTGTTTTAAGGTTTAAATTTTTCAATTGTTTTTGCTAAAAACTCGACTTTTTTGATGTAAATTTTTATTTATATCAATTAAAATTAATTTAAAATTATAATTTACGTTTTTGTAACAAAAAATAATTAAGTTTTCAAAAATTGTTTGAATTTTTTAAAGAAATATTGACGAAAATATAGTTTGACGCACGGATCTGTGGTTACTGGAAATATGTTTAGAATGTTAATAGGGTCATGTGACAAATCAATTAAGGCTTTTCAAAACCCCTGCAGTGACACGTTTAAAGTGTTAAGAGTTATTTTTTTTTTATTTTAGCAAAAATGGACCGAAGAACAACAAAAAAGAATCCAACAGAACCGTGTCGATTGTATAAAAGAAACAAAAGTAGATCCAGTTCATATCGACAGAGCAGACATAGGTGACTTTACAGACGACAAAAAACTTCAATGTTTCGCCAAATGCTTTTACCAAAAGGCTGGATTCGTTAATGACCAAGGAGAAGTTTTAATCGACGTAGTTAAAGCTAAAATACCTGAGGCAGACAAATCCAAAGCTATTGAAATAATCGAAAAATGCAAGCAACAAAAAGGTGCCGATGCCTGCGAAACTACCTACTTAGTGCACAAATGCTACTTCTTGAACACTCATGTCAGACCTGTCCAACAACCGGAAGAATCCAGTAGCCCTGTAACAGAAGCCAAAAAACCAGAAGCACCTACCAGCCCAAAAACAGCAGCCAAAGCCTAAGTATACAATTGGTTAAGTATAAAAGTATAAAAGATCTGTAAACTAAGTCCATACTATTTTCTATATATTTTTTTATTATTGATTGATGTTTAATAAAATTATATTTATTTTTTTTATTTTATTTTTAAACCATTTATTAATAATTAACTTATTTAGTTAAATTCTTCGTAGTTGATGGAAATATTTTTTTGCTGATATCTGCAGATGTTACGACACTATCAGTAAATTATGTCATTAATTTTAAGGGGTGTTTCTACATAGAAAAAAATGAAAAAAAGTTCCTATAAACATATGTCTAAAAATGCGTCGTAAGGGAGCTAAGCCCCTTTAAATGTGGGTAAAATTTTCGTTTTTTTATTTAATAACTCAGGAACGCTTTGAGTTACAGCAACGAGTTTTTGAATGTAAACTAATCTTAATAAGGCCCATCTTCTTATGTTATTTTCTTGAACTTATTAGTTTTTTGTCCCAAACTTTTTTCTGTGTATTTTTTTTTTGAAATTTTTTTTTGGAATATGATTCCTCAGGTCAAAATACATAAAAAAGATACTCTTGTTCTAATACTTTAACCGTTTTCGAGAAAAATTAATTTGAAGGTGAAAGGTGAAATACTAAAATGTTGAAAACCTAAATTTCAATGATGCAAGGTACATCAAAAACCTCATATACAGGTTCTTCCAAAAATCAATCCTAAGGGAGCTATGGGTCCTAAAAATACACCATTCTTAAAGGGCCATAGTAGCTTTAAAAGCGATTTTTCGACCTACATGTATAGAAACTTTTTTTCTTGAAATTTTGGTTTTAAACATATTAGTACTTTTTTTCGTGCTCGATAGGTTAAATTTCACCTTCAAATGATTTTTTCTCGAAAACGGTTAATCCTACAGTATTAGAACAGGAATACCTTTTTTATGTATCTTGACCTGAGGAATCATATTCCAAAAATATAATTTAAAAAAGTTACAAAGAAAAAAGTTTGGGACAAAAAACTAATAAGGCACCCCAGTTTCGCACACACCTGTTTAAAATAAGTACATAAAGATAACATACGAAGATGTGCCTTATTAAGATTAGTTCACCTGCAAAACCTTATTAGTATATCTTAAAGGGTTCCTGAGTTATTAAATAAAAACCGATTTTTTAGCCACTTTCAAAGGGGCGTAGCTCCCTTAAGACGTAATTTTAGACAAATGTTTATAAGAACTTTTTGACATATTTTCTGATGTAGAATCTTAATCTTAAAATTTCAGACCCTATTTCAAATACACCGCGTATAGATTAAAGACCTACATAAAATCGTATTTTTAATAATTATTAAAAATACGATTATAATCGATTATAATCGATGAGTTATAGTTAAAATTTTCATCTTTATTTAATCTAAGAATAATAAGATATAAATGAATAGATAATATCATTTAATAAAATTGATCAGAAACTATTTGATCTACACAGAAAAAAGTAGTGTCAAGAATGTGTCATTTGGATATAACGAAGAGAATATATTTTCCTTTATAGCAAAATTTTGCTTTAAATAGAAAAGAATAAGAATATCCCTGTTGAAAATGACGGGTAGGGGCGGGTATAAATGGTGCACAAACCGTACTTGAGCGGGTGAATCTCCTCCCCTCAAGTACGGTTTGTGCACCATTTATACCCGCCCAGACCCGTCATTTTCAACATCAATTTTCAATATCCAAACCAAGCGAAAAAAGTTTTGTCAAAAATGTGCCATTCGGATATAACGAAGAGAAAATATTCTCCTTTAAAGCAAAATTGTTCTTTAAATACCTTAAAAAAAATTAAATAAATAAAAAAAAAGTAAAAAAAAAAAAAAAAAAACAAAAATATTTATTTGTATGTATATGTATGTGTGTGTGTATATATTTATAGATTGTTAGCCTTTTGGGTTTGGTTATTAATATTAGATACGGATATTATTATTGGATTTATTATTAGATATTATTATTGTTGTTTTTATAATTATTATTATTAATTTTATAGATAATGTAAAATTTGTTAATTACACATACAAATGTCTAGCTACATTTAAGTGTAAAATTTGCATATTTATTGCAAATGCTTTATGTTTGTAAACTTTCTGCAATAAATATTATTATTATTATTATTATTATTATTATTATTATTATATGAAAGAATAAGAATAAGGTATGCTCAAATATGAAAGGATAAGAATATGGTATGCATGTATGTTATATAAAAATCACCATATTCTTGATTTAAGACAATATTTTTCTGTGTGTACAATATTTAGGCAAATTTTGTTGAAGTTCACTTCACCACTTAACCACTTAACACTTAGTTATATTTTAATGATGTATTCATGATGTAGAAGTTATCTAAAACAGTTTGATTTTTGTATTGAACGTCGAACCGCAGATAAGGAAAATTAAACATTTTCAAAAATTTCATATTAATATTAGATTTTTTACTCGTAAGATTCATACTTTACTGAATTTAATGTGCATATACTTGAATGAGATTTAGTTAGGTAAATGTAGTACCAATTATGGAAAAGAAAAATTTCCTTGATAAAACTTAGTGCCTACTTTCTAATGAACATAATATGTTAAATTATAAAATTAACATTTAGTTGTCAATTGCACAAAAAAGTAATAATTTAATTATATTTCGTTTAGTAGGTACCTATAAAGTTGATAAATTTAATTAATGACTATAATATATATATATATATATATATATATATATTATCGTCATAAAATAGATATAGCATATAAAGAGTACAGGGAAAAACGATTCAAGTGTCAGCTTACCACAAAAGAATGATCGTAGTCGCTTTTCTAGCATTCATCGAAAAATTACCTTGGTTGAGAGTTTTAGCGAAAACTGGTCGAAGTCGCATCAAGACCGTTAATCCATTGATGCGTCAAGTGCGCCTTTTATCGTTCTTTCATACCACACTGGGACATTAGAATACTCTATTGTATGGTTACATTTTGTTTATATACATTTTTTACATTTTGTTTAACCTCGTACTATTCTACTTAATTAAGCATCCCCTAAGTCCGGGACTTGTGTGGGCTAGTAGTAGAGGGAACCACCGGCTTTAATTGACTTTCGAACCAATTTATAGGGAGTGACGATTCACTTACGCCTTCGCCAAATTTAAATTATTAATTAACTGAAAAAGGCAAATCGGCGCCGGTGAGAATCGAACTCACTCTATTTTGAGTAGTAAACTCGTTAAGTACGACCCGATAGTCCACTACAGTAATCCTCCCATTTAAATTAATACACATAATTATTTTTAAGGTCTTCTGATAAGTTAAATAAAAAGTTCTTTTGCTTCACAAAGATGCTAAATACTCCAAAGAATGTTTAAATATACGAAAATTAATTTCGATGCATTAGCGACCTCCCAACTCAACGTCTTAAACGTCGTAAGGCAGGATGCGTGCAAGTGAGAGGGACAATACCGCATTAAAATTTATCGTCCAACACAAACACAATTTTTACTTTTATATTTTACAATATTTTTGTTAGATCTATAATAGATCTAACAAAAATAGAGCACCTATTAGACTTTCAATTTAATCTTGAACATTTTTCGTTTTGATATTTAAATTGTTTTTCCCCTTTAGTCTTCATATGCTAAATATATGTGTCTTAAAAAGTTATCAAAATTATTTTAAATAAACATTATGGATGACAAATATTTGCAATCTAACAATTTATATTTATACATTCACCTATTAAATATAAATAGTAGATAAAAAGTAATATGCAAATTTTATGCAAAAATTAAGAAACCGTTAAAATATGCTGATGCTTTAAAATGTCATTTGGGTAAAATAAATCGTATGAATTTAATTTTTTGCTTAAATATGAAAACAAAATTCTTTAATTTTTAGTTTAGTTTACTTCTTATTGTATTGAACCAAATAAGCTTTTGGCTTGTGCTAGGGACTCTTCATTAATTAAACAAATACAATACATTTTTGTTTCTGTGGGCCTGTGTAATTTAGCACTTACCCAGATCATTTTTGATATATTAGGTATAGCTATAAAGCAATATATCATTAATTTTAATTTAATATACCATTTGCAAGATGTGCTGCGATTTCAAACAACATAAATCACACAAAATTGCAGATGGCTTTTATTGTAAAAACAAGATCCCAGTATACAGTTTAAACTAAAAGTCAGATAGGAAAGTGTAATGTAAAACTCATTTTCTTCTCTACTGAAAAAAAAAAATATAAATATAAACGGTGTATTTGAAATAGGGTCCGAAATTTCAAGGGGTGATTCTACATCATAAAATATGACATAAAGTTCCTATAAACATATGTCTAAAAATGCGTCATAAGGGAGCTACGCCCCTTTAAAAGTGGTTAAAAAATTCGGTTTTATTTAATAACTGAGGAATTCTTTGAGATACAACAACGAGGTTTTGCACGTGAACTAATATTAATAAGATCCATCTTCTTATGTTATTTTCATGTACTTATTTTAACCAGGGGAGTGCGAAACGGGGGGGCCTTATCAGTTTTTTGTTCCAAACTTTTTTCTGTGTAACTTTTTTTGTAATTTTATTGTTGGAACATGATTCCTCAGGTCAAAATACATAAAAAATGTATTGTTGTAATACTTTAGGATTAACTATTTTCGAGAAAAAATAATTTTTAGGTAAAATTTCACGTTTAGAGGACGAAAAATTAAATACTAAAATGTTGTAAACCAAAATTTCAATGATTCAGGGTTATTCTGTATCAAAAACTAAGAAAAAAAGTTTCTATACAGGTCCAAAAATTGCTTTTAAAGCAACTATGGCCGTTTAAAAATGGTGCATTTTTAGGAGACCATAGTTCCCTTAGGATTGATTTTTGGAAGTACTATACTATGAGGATTTTTTTCTTAGTTTTTAATGTACATTCAACATTGAAATCTTGGTTTTTAATATTTTAGTATTTAATTTTTCATCCTCGAACCTTTTTTTTATGTATTTTGACCTCAGGAATCATATTTTAAAAATAAAATTACAAAAAAGTTACACAGAAAAAAGTTTGGGACAAAAAACTGCTAAGGCCCCCCGTTTCGGACACATAACACTCTCCCTTGCAAAATCTACTTTCATGAGTAATATGGCCGATCTTTTCTTTTTATTTCATCTCACTAACTCATAAAAGGAAGTTTTATTTACATTTAATTTTATTTATTAGTTATATTTTTTTAGTGATATTTTATTTTATGTGTTTAAAGTTTTTGTAAGCTGCACGTTTTATATTTATACCTATATATTAAAGTTTATTTAATAAATGTAATAAAAACATAAAGCATCTTTTAATATATTGATATTTGAACTGCCCCTTCTCTTGGTTGAATCTGCCTCGCTCTGAGGCAGATTCAACCATTTTGCAGCTTGCCATTTAAACAGCAAAAAAATATTAAATATTTATTTTATAAAAATTTAAACTACATCTATTTATAAACAAAGGTTTGAAGTTTACAACCATGGCAAAATTATTTCGAAATATTCATATTTTACAAAGATATGAAAAAAAAGTGGTTGAACCATCCCCCTCTTCCCCTACGCTATATTAATTTTTTAATTGAATTTAAAACCATTTTAGCTAAGTAAAGGTTGGTTATTCAATAATAATAATCACTAAACTAACTAAAAATTTGACCAATAAAATTTCAGACTCTCTTGAGAGTCGGCATTATATTGTATATATTTCCCACCCTGTAATTGGTCTCGGCTGTTGGGTGGTGTATCGAAATAAATAAATAAATAAATAAATAAATAGGAGCCAGTCATCAGTTTCAAAGCGTAAAATCGAATTAAAATTACACCAGCCCCCAAAAAAAAATTTTTTCGTGAGTCTTGGATTCCAATATGATATTCCTATGTAGTTTTTCCCGCTGAAACCGAATCCGTAACCCGTTTAACCCTTACACGTCAGGATTTTGACATAACCTCAAAAAACACTCGAAACCGCTAAGATCATATACTCCTTACCACTTTCGCCCCCCTCCTGCAAATTCGCAATTTCGTAACCCCATAATCCCCTAACCTCGGAATACCATTACTCCATAACCTCAAAACCCCGTAACCTCATTAAGTAGAAATATCTGGTTCGGGAAAACAGAACAATTACGTGAAATTTTCTTGTAGAACATAGTTTTGTATAAATAACTATATAACCCTAAAATCCCATCACACCTCCTAACCCCTTCACTCCGTAACCCCATATATTATAACCTCAACCCCATCATCCTATTCTGTGGAGAAATCCGGTTTTCGAAATCATAAGAGTTTTGTGAGTGAAGTCATGAATCAAGGTCTACTTCATTATTTTTTTAACCGGACTTCTCCACAGAATAGGATAACGGGTTTAAGGGGATATAGCATATGGTGTTACGATATGAAGGGATTTTGAGGTTATGGAGTTAGGGCATTTTGGGGTTATAGAGTTACTTACCTATGACTATGTTCCAAAAAAAAAACTAAAGAATTTCTTCTGTTTTCCCAAACTAGATTTTTATACTCAATGAGGTTACGGGGTTTTGAGGTTATGCTGCTATGGTATTATGAGGTTAGGAGATTATGGTGTTCTGGGGTCATAGAATTAGCAATTTGGGGACAATGAGTGGTATGGCATAGATGATTTTAGGGGTTTGGACTTTTTTAATTTAGTTTTTCGGGTGTTTTTTGAGGTTATGTCAAAATCCTGACGTGTAGGGGTTAAACGAATTGCGGATTCAGTTTCAGCAGGAAAAAATACATAGGAATATCACATTGGAATCCAAGACTCAGAAAAAAAAATTGTGGGCCTGTGTTATTTATAATCAATTCCGATGTAAATACCTTTGGCTTTCGCCAGTTTTCTTTTTTGTCACCACAACCCTGCCGATAACATTATGAATCTGTGTACCTTATTATTATTAAAAAAAAAAATAAAACAAAAAAAAATGTATATGATTTTTTCTAAAATTTTTAGTTTTAAGAATATTTTAAGTAGTCAAACACTATTAAAATTTGTATTCATACGCTGCAACACAAACCTCTGGTTTAGGCAGCCTTAACAAATTGTAAAAATCTGTATACTTATTTAAATAAATAAATTGAATTGAAATTGAATTGAAAGCAGCGCTGTAGGGAGGTAAATGCGCGCGTGTCAGCGTGTGGCGTAGCATTTTATATTATATTCTGGACTCTAATCATACACATGCGGCTGTTACCGGGTGCGAAAGTCGGCTTCGGCCGACATGTAAGTGCTAGCAGTGAAAGTGTTAATTTTACTTTTAATAAATTATAAAAAGTTAACTTAGTTTTAATTATTATCAGCCTTTAGAGGGTTTTAATAAACTAAATTAAATTGTTTGATATTTACAAATTTAAAAAATCTATATAAAACATTTTACTATTCCTTAAAACGACTTTTGTTTGATTAACGCAGTCGTCCCTCCGAAGTGACTGATCGATTTCGTGCTTTTTAGCACTCTTCAGAGCCACATATCGGTAGTAGGGACAACTACGAAAATCAAATCCTTTCCATATATCTCTATATAGAGTTTAAAAATCGTTGTAAGGAAAAGCAAAAACAGCTAGCGACATCTACTGCTAAAAGCAGAGACTGGATAAACCTATCGATAGTCCAAAAAACGAAGCAGTTATTGGTTTCAAGAACCTATTGCACGCTGTCGATAGGGGGCAGATTAATCAATGTCACTTCGGAGGGACGACTGCGTTAATCAAACAAAAGTCGTTTTAAGGAATAGTAAAATGTTTTATTATTTAATACAAATTTTAATCTGTCTTTGTGGCTATACAAGGCATAATAAAAGTGCCAAAGTTGCGAAAATAAAAATAAAATATTACCCTAACATAGTGAATGATTGATTTCAGACTCCTAATTGAACTGCTGCTGCTGTGTCTTTCGCCAAAATTAATGTATAAACCACAATTTATCAAAATTATCTATTTCTTTCTTTCTCCTATTTGGTAAATTTCTGTAAGAAACTATTTATATATTTAGTCTATTTATTAATATATTAATTGACCTAACGTTTTTCTTTTGTGAACAAAAAAACATAATTTAATACACTGCCAGGTAAACAAGCTCTCCCATTTTTCACCTCCGAGCGTAAAATGGATTTTTTTTATCAGATTCAGTTTCAGCAACCTCAAAAACCCCAGTATACCAATTTTCATGAAACCTGCCCACGCCCCTCAGGGTGGAGGATTTAGAAAAAAATAATTTTAAGATTCAGAACAATTCTCTTATTTTGTTTCTATTGTTGATTTTAACACGCTCTTTAGCCCTACAGACAGGCCTATTATTTGGTTTTATTGTTTTTTGATTAATTTGGATTTCCATAAGTCTTCAAGTACGATTTTGAATTGATCCGCTTACCCCCATTCATGGGGTGAAGCGGATCAACCTTTAATAAAGAAAAACTGAAAGAAACGATGAACTAAATTTTTCTTAAAATGTTCAACTTGTAGCTGAATAGTAAGCTTATAAAATATATTTTCTCACATTTTTTGTTCAATAGATTTTTAGTACCTAACTAAAACGGAAAGCCTTATAATATGTTAAACAAAATTTTCAATGAAACATTACATTTTAAAGTGGTAGTAAAACAAATAAATTTCATTTAAAAGATTGATTCTTGAATATTCGCTACTTTCGCCTGGATTAAACTTATTTTATTTATTAAAGCAGATCCGCTATAGTAGTACAGTAGTACTGTAGTACTGTAACAGTATTGTTTCCTAAAATGTTGGTGAATGCGCAGAGTATGCTGTGAAGCGTGTTGCATAAGATTACTTAGTACTTAGTACTACTATATCCTTTCACTAGCTCGCAGAAAAGAGGAACGTGCACGGTGTAACTTTACACATTTTTACACACATTTAGATATGTTTTTTATTAATTGATTTTTTATCATATCTAGGAAGAGTCTAGTGTAGATATATTTTAGCCTACAATTTATGAAAATAACTTTTGATTTTTTTTTTTGTAAATTTATTAATTAATCATAGAACTTAAAATTACAACCAATAACATAAAGCTGAATAACCTGGATTGCTTAATAAGAAAGAGAATGTATTGATTTTTGGTTCATGCATGACATACGTCTGCTCGCTTTTGCACCTTTGACGGGCCAATCCACAAATAATGATGCGAATGTAGTTTAAAAGCAAAGTAAACTGAAAGATAAAATCTGAGGGGTTTAATATTTATATATGAGAATAAAATATTTATATAATATGTAATATGATATATTTTATTTTTGTTTGCATAAATAATTATATTTTGTGTATATAAAATTAGGGTTACTTATACCTATTTAAAACTGTGCATAAAATAATCGTCTTCACCCATCAAACATTGGTTTGATGGCCGCCCGTTGGCAAACCCACATTGGGCCTACATACTGAGGAGACATCAGACTTGTAACTTTATGATAATCCCAAAATGAATTTTGTATTTTTTTTGTAAATACATTTTGGATTATACTTTATTATAAAGTCCTTATAAAGATTGGGCAATAACCTAGTTATCTTATAAAATTATTGCAGGAAATGATTGTTAAAAGACAGTTTTCTTATCAGAGTACTTACCTATTCTATTTTAATATTTTATATACTTGGTCATAACTTTTATAAAATTAATATAAAAGCTATAAAATTTCAGGAAAATAATTTTAGTGCACACGGCATTCCTGAAGGATTAATGAGATGATGTAGCTCTACAGAAAAATCTGATTATGGATGATGGTAGTAGAAGGTTTACACATTATAGAACCATTTACAGATAAATCCAGAAAACTTGTTTTTGTTAAATAATGTTAAATAATCTTCTGCAGAATCTTTGACAATAAATTGCATATTTTGTTAAACGATTCCGATATTTTTTTTACCTGATTCCAAATATCTTTAAAGTAAATCTCTATTTTTTTTAATAGAAAGGGTTATGTTATTTAATTGTTTTAAACTTCAAGTTGATATCTTAAGCCGATCAAAGTTAAAGGGGGCGGACTTTTGACATGCTCTGAATAACCGATTAAGTTACCTAATTCTAAATGTCTTAATTCAGATAAGTGGGTTGTAAAGCTTTATGCAGGAGGGAAATACTTATTTGAGCGCATAATACTTGATTTTGCTTTGTATTGTAATAATTGCTAATATTTTTAAGGCTTATTAAATAAAAGAAATGTACAAAATGTTCAAAATGTTCAAATTGTTCAAAATAACATACATGTATATACCCAACTAAACTAAAATTTATATATAGGTTATCCAACAATTTGGAATACACTTGAAAGTAAAATTCGTATCTTCTATTCCGTATACCTTTTATTTAACTGAGTTACAAGTTAAAATGGCTTCTTAAGGTTGATTTACCCAATCATTAACACCATTCTAATTTAAAAACATAACCAATGAATTGATATATGTCAAACATGTTTGACTTTTAAATGGTCACATTCTTAGTAAGTCCAAACCATCCATTAAACGTAGAAAGATTGATTCCGATTTCTTCCGCGAGTAGCCACTACTGTCCTACTATCCTACTACTATCCTACTAGGAGTAGGACAGTTACAGTAGTAGTATCAGTTACTGTCGTAGTATCACGATAATAAGAGGATACAATACATTATACTTTTAAGTGTATACTAATCGGACGGATGATCTGTTTTATAAGCTTATAGAAGAGCATAAATTTGATCTCTCTTTGGATGCTATTTTTCGTTGACATGAATAGGTTTAAACGGAAATTACCAACCCTTCGTATCCTGTCCTATCCAATTTATTCCAAGGGTTAACGTGATTTACTTCGAATCAACAAATAAAGTGTTAGAAGAGAGCCAATAAAAAAATATCCGGTTGGGAATCGATCCCAAATATTATTTGGAATCCCTAACTAAAAAAAGCCAACAAGTCGTGTCCTCGTGATCTTATTCATTACGTTTTTTCTGCCGATTATGTTTGTTTGTTTTAACCTCGTACTATTCTACCTAATTAAGCATCCCGTATGTTATTTTTTTTTTTACTAATATAGCAATCATAACTTAAAATTAAGCAACTGGGTGACACCCCCTGAAAAAATCTGGATTCCTTATTTGAAACTATTGGTAACTAACATGTAAAATTTACTAAACTCTACATGTAATTTTACATGAAATTTTCAAGTTACACTGTAAAATTAGAAGTAAAATTGTAAAATTACAAGTAACATCTAGTAAATTTTACATGTATCCAGACGAAGTCTGATTTATACTGAAGCTTGTATTGAATGTCAGCATAACCAGGTAAAACTTTTATATTTTGTACCTTATATCAAAGATTTTACATAAACCAAATCAGTAACTACTTTTCATGTCACATAATTTTTCATGAGTGAGCAATTGTGCTAATTCGTAGGTTTTTATAAAAAAAAGCGTAGGTTTTTTATAATAAAAAGCATGAAAATAGTTAATTAGAAAAAATTTTATTTATCCTAATAGACTTAATAATCCTTATTTTATAAAATTAAAATATGATTACGGATTTGAAATCTACGACCCAAATTGACTTAAAAAAATTGGTCCAATGCCAGAATTTTTTTTCCTACGACTGCTTTAGAATGTAAGCAAATACACACACTTTTCAAACACAGAATAAATCCATTCTAGCTCTAGATACGGTATGAATATTCCGTATCAAGTGTTAGAATGAGCACATGTAGTGGCATCTCTTGTTTATAAAAGTAAAGTAAACTGTAGCAAAATTAGCAAAAATATATATTAAAACTGCTCCCTCTATTGTTAAATATTTAAACCTGATATCTGTCACAACAATCTGACATAACCTACAATTTTTGTATTATAATTTGTAAATATGTGCTAAAATTAAATAAAAATTTTTTTTAGGTACTGATTTGATAAAATTATTTTTTCTATTTTGCGACTCTTATAAGCTCATAATCACACGCATTTTGCGTGTTCTTATAGGCCCATAAGAGGTCTCTACTTTTTTTTTCTGTTGGGTTGGCAACATACAAAAGCCTATCTCTTGACGTTTTGCGTGCAAATGTCAATGTCGATTTAAAGTTTAATTCTTTACAAAATTTTGTGTTTGGGTTATTTTTTACCATGTTAAAATTGTGGACTGGTTGACTGCAGTAAAAAAAGAAGAGTTGACTGTAAAATATATCAAAATATTATTTGTTCTTAGAATTTTAAACATAGTTTAAACTGTAATGCCGACCCAAAACAAAAATCCCTAAATCAGTCATCAATTTAAATGTAAGTTTTTTAAATTTTAGAGCAAAATAGAAAAAATTGTATAAAGCACTCGTTTCATAACACGTTATTAGAGCACTAGTACTTCAGAAAACTCGCCGCAAGCGGCTCGTTTTCTAAACTTGTACTCGTGCGCTAAAAACGTATGTCATGAAACTAGTACTTTAATATACTAAAATAACATTAATTGCTTTATTTAAAAATATGTGTTTTGTTGCATTTACAATGTCAAGTCACAAAAAAGTATATTTTACAACACGTATGGAATAGTCATTCCGCAATCGCGGGACCGTCATACTCGCCTGCCGGCTCGTATAACAAACTTTCCACTCGCGCGTCTATTCCATACTAGTTATAGAATATAATATGCTGTTGTACCTTGTTATTGAACAGCCCATAAGGACAATTCTAGTCTGTCACGGATTTAAAACAGTAGTAAAATGAAAATATTAATTTATTTTATAATATAATTGATATAAAATTTTAATTGTTTGATGTATTAAAATTTTAATTATAATTAAAATTATATATAAAATAATCATTTATTTAAATATTACTTTTAAAATAAAAAATAAATTATACATTTATGTGAGATTTCATTGTTTTATTTTCTATTATTTTTTAAGTTTTTTTTTTTCATTATTGTTTTTTTTTATTTTATTTTACGAACCTTTATTTTAAAATGTCTGACACAAAAGCAAAAATTAAATTAAATTGCGAAAATAAAGCACCTGTCTTTAAAATTAAAACGGATTATTTTAAATTTAAAATGAAGTACTAAGCCTTGTTTTTGCCGTGCAAAAATTAGTTTATATACCTCAGGAGTAAACTGTCCCTTTTAGTCCTTGGAATAAATATTTTTCTACCTCCGCTGTTCTGCTTTCGGGGATTTTTATGCTGCGGTATTTAAACAGACTCTCTCAGGGAGTTTAATCCCTTGTTATATAAATAACTATTAATTAAAGATATCGTTATTATGCTATTGGCAGCGCGTAAACGCTAGAATAGTAAATAATAAAATAACTTAATAGAAATAATTATAAAACCCTTAGTGGTTACCACTTTAGCTATTTATGTTAAAGCTTCCAGGTTCGAGGCCCACCCCGGCTTATGCTTTATTTTTGTTTTAATTATAGTTTTTGTCCGTTTTTGATGTGACACAAATAGAAAAGGTCCTCAATCGATTGGTGAAAGAATTTTTTAAATCGTACATTCCGTTAAGAAGTTATAGTTTCCATACATACCGACAGACAGACAGACAGGCATTTTTTTAAGACCCACTTTTTTCACATTTTCTCGACGTTTCATGACATTCTAAACCCGAAAATTAAAAAAAAAAAATTGATTTTTCGGTCGATTTTAATAACGGTAAAATATATATGTTAAATTAAACAGGTACAAGATACCCCTTTGTAAGGTCCGCTCTGATTAGTATACTATGGAATGCGAATCTTCACGACTTTTATTCTTAGTAGTGAAGAGTATCTATTCTAAATTATTTGTATTTATATCGGTCCAATTTCATGTAAAATACCTGTCAACAGGTCTGAGAACGACTATAAAAACTAAACTAAACTAATCTAAACTTGTTTTGTATATAGGCAGCAAATCTACCCTTCTTAATATAAACGTACATACTATGTACATACTACATAGTATATCGACACAGCAATACAGTCTATTTTTGAATAACCGCCTTCAGAAGTTTAAACTGTATTATTATATCAACATAATTCGTTTCTGCTGAGGATAGAAGTGCATTTGTTGGTTCAACAAAACTCATAGCTATTTTTACTGTGTAGGTATACTTACGGCGTTTATGTCGTTGTCTATAAATCTGAAACAAAAATTAATATAAATAATAATAATAATTATAATTAATAACAATAAGGGAACGTTCAAGTATTACGTAACGCTCTAGGGGGGAGGGGGGGACGTTACTCCGCGTTACAGAGGAGGAAGGGGGGTGGGAATCAGTAAAAATGTTACGTAACACTTAAGAAATTGAAAATGTAAAGCAGCGTTACATGGGGGGGGAGGGTGGGGGTCTAAAATGGCCAAATTTTGCTTTACGTAATCCTTGAACGTTCCCTAATTAAAGGTTAGTTTAAATCTCATTCAGGCATTATTACTAGTATTATTAGTATTTATTTAACTTATTACACACGTATAAATGATTACTAAAAACAAGTATATATTTTTTGTTTAAAGTTGAATAGGTATCTTACACTTCAACCAGGTAAAAATGAATAACAAAATTTCTTGTGTTGACTTTTAAAGAAACTTAAATGCAAGATGGCAGGTGAATATTTATACTGAGTATTTAAAATACTAAAACAACGAAAATAGTACTAATAATAATTTCTTGAAAAGAAGTACTAATTGAAAAAATATGTATTTTTATACTACCAACAAGTATCCAGCACATGTATTACAGATACTTCATATTAGTATATTTTTTCTCTGTTTGTATATTCAAGATTATTATTTTTTCCTGGAAAAATTATGTATGCAGATAATTAAATCAACATTATTATACCCGATTAATATTTTATTAGTGTCAACTAAATCAATAAATATTATTTAAAATTTTTATGGTTTAGTGGAAAAAATATTAATTTAATTGAGCTACATTGTTGTTTGTATGAAAATCCAAGAATTACCATAAAACAATATATGCATATAGCAAGGCATATAACTGGCTAGAAATACATACTTTAAACAAAAATTAACGTTCTGGAAAATTTTAAACCAACGCAGAAGAAGAAGATTTTATTTTTATTTCGTATTAATTTCTCAGGATTAATTACTACTGTATAAACTAAGTACATATACTCATATTAATTGTCACAGAGGCCACAAATTTTCAACTTTTGGTTTTGATTTGGATCTGACAGGTAATTTTGGGTAATTTAGTTATGTTGGTTTCGAATATAATTTCCTTTTTTTTTTCTATCACGTAAGGCTTTTCTAAGCCAGAAAATAAAAAAAAACATCCGATCACAAAATTCTTGTTGGCCTGTGATATTGGTAGATAACAATAAGTAAGGATAAAAATATGTAGTAAAATCAAAAGATAATTTTTAAGAAACTATGGATGAATTTAATTAGGGGGACTGGGGGGCTTAGCCCTTCCTGGGAGAATCTACCCAGCCATAACATTAAATCAAAATAAATGTCTGTAGCAAACCTTATGGCTATAATAGCCCTCCCTTGAAGTAAAACTATAATTTTTCTTCGCCTTTAAAACTATGATTTCTCTTATACCTAATAAAGGGTCCTATGAGTCAAAAACTTGTACTAAACTATCAAAGAGGGCTGTTTCACAAAAATTTGCTGTTAAAAGGATAGTTTGTTTATATTCCAGATACAAGGTAGGTAAGCCAATTATTGCCATGTTTCTAATATTGCCACCCCCTCTTAAACTTGTTAGTTCTTCCTCTGTGTCATAGATGGCACTGCCAGTATATCTGCTATATCAAAAATATGCCTGTAAATATGAAGTATCTGTTACTTTGTTCTTTACTATTATTGCCAGAAATCTGGCAATATTTGGCACATGGGTTCCTAATATTGGTAGTATAAAATCTTTTTTAAAAAGCAATAATATTTTAAACTCCTGCAGTTTGTTTATTTTTTATCCATTAGAATAAAGTTATGTTTATTGTTAATGTAGTAAAGTTTCAGGTGATTACCAATAAATTTCAATGTAGTAAAAATTAAAGTGTCTTAACCTGCCAATAATTGGCTCACCCACCCTATTGTACATAAATATTTAAATTCCTAAACACTAATGAAAAACAAATAAGGCTAGCAAGCGACATTTATTTCGTCGGAAAACAGAAATTTTAATAATGGCCTTTAGAAGACAGGAGCAAATAGTCTAGAACAGAATGTAAACCCTGCACAGTTGTCTTGAACGAGGTTTAATGAAAATGACAATCTAAGTTATGCTCAAACTGTGATAGCAGGGTACAAATCCTTTCTGCTGTTTGTTAAAAAAATTCGGAACAGTCCAGTCAAATAATAATTGTAAATTTACATGGGCTGATATTTTAAAGGGTAGTAGTGGATGGTAACAGAAATCTCTTGTTAGTTTTCACCGGGTGATTTGCGTAAGAGGTGTCCGCTATCTTGGATTCTATTGTGGTTCTATCCACTACCACTCTTTAAAATAGCAGCCCGTGTACATTTATTGCCATTTAACGCAGAAATTTCTCGTTATTTGACTGGACTAACATCGAAAATCGATTTTTTGAGAAAATATTCGCCATTTTCGTATTTTTTTTTTGCGAAACCATTCGTTCACGAACTAGCTATTGTAATTATTAACAACACCCACAAATTTCAGATTGATCGGTAAATTGGTTTTTGAGAAATTGTAGTACAAAAAAAAAAAGCCTTTCGGGACAAGGGCCATGGTTTCCACAATTTTCCAAGTTTTTCAATAAAAAAGAAATCACAAACACATCAAAACATATACTATTTGATATTTTGTAGGTCGTTCGAATAAAGTCGTGATTACACACCTGAAAAAAGTAAATTAATTTTCCCGAGCCATAAGGTATATAACCCCTTAAGCAAGAAATATTCCAAAAATGGCCCTTATGAGGGCCCGGGCCCTAGGAACTAGGCCTAGTTCCCATAGGATTAGATTTATATTCAAAATTTAATGTGAATGAGTAAAACTTAATGTCGGTGAGTAAAACCGTTGTTGACAGCAACCTGCTGAGTTAATAAGTGAGAAATATGGTAAAAATGTCCCTAGTGCCTTTAGGAGACGATTTAGCACAAAAGTTCATAGAAACTTTGCTGTCATAGTTTTTTAATAAAAAAATAAATATTGTGCAAAAAAGCGCACCTGTAATACAGACATGTAATATAATATAACTCAAAGACACTCTGCTAGCATAATCTGAGCATAATTTAGATCGTCACTTTCATCGGTCTTAAAAAACCTCATTTAAGACCACTGTGCCTGCGGCCCTGAGACAGAAATGCAATTAGGTAAAATAAATTTAACTCTATTCAAATTAACACTGACATTGTCGACAAGTGTGTTTGAGGGGTTGCAGGAATTACGTGAATTAGAGGCCGTCAAAACCCAGAGAAAGCACCCGAAGCGTGATCTAATAGCGTCTTGGAAGCTCAGGCACTTTCTATGGAAAACTGTAAAATGGACGTGACTGTAATAGTTTAGACTTCATATATTAGCAAGCTGTGCACATGTGTTGTATTCTTAGTTTTAATAATACACACTGTAAAAAAGTAAAATGAATATTAGTTACAAATAGGAAATTTGAAGTTATTACCCTGTACAATTGTACTTTAATTTTTGTTAAATATTAAAGTATGTGAATTAGAACTATAGTGTTTTCAACAAAAGTTAGAGAACATTTGTATCATAATTTCCTATCCATTTGTAACTGAATATTTAGTTATAAATGGATTACATTAAATATATAAAACATTCAATTTTTATTCTGAAAATTTACAATTTACAATTTGTAAAATTTAGATATTTATTATTTAAACAAATAAACAGTATGTATTATGTAAATTGCTTTTCACAACTTTTTTGTAATTTTCCCGAATATGTTATGGCCACAAAATTACTCAAGATACGTTTGAGAATTTTACAAATTTTTTTCATTAAACCGCACAAAGAAATCGTGTTTTTAATCCAAAATGGGTATTTTCTGTAAAAGATTATCTCTGAAGAAATAAAAAAAGAAACAGTAACATTTGGTGTTAGTACAAAGTTCTGCCATGAATGGTTATTTACTTTTCCTGAAGGAAATCGTAAAAAATGTCATAGAAATCCAACTATACTATGAAGTTGGTAGTTTATTAAGTCACTTATTGTTTTTCTCATAAAAGTCCAACCCTTTATAAAACAAGTCTGGAAAAATGATGTAATTCAAAGGGTAAACGTATTTCACAAAAGCTAATAAGCTGAGTCAGTCAGGCTGATCAGAATATATTTTATTTTTTATGTTTTCAAAAGACATACATATAAAAAATATTTAAAAACGATTTTATTATTTTCATTCTTTTAAAAAACTAGATTTTTTAAGGTTTATTAGTTTATATTTTTATTTTTAGAACTTTTAACTATTCAATTTATAAAAGAAAAAAGAAAAATATTGAAACTATTTTTGCAGGTATAAGACAATTTATAATCATTAAATATTTGAGAAGAAACTTTAACCTGGCAATATAAGCAAACGTCTATCTTTCATGCTTGATCAATTACTTTAAGTATTTCTTTGAGTAAACCCGAAAATACTTTATTATTTAGGTATTTCGGAAACTTTACACAATTTATTCTGAATAGAACATTTCCTTGTTAAATAAACAAACAGGTAAAAATGAAAATTGAGTGTTGCTTTTCGCTATTACAGTACTTAATTTAAAGGTAGGTAGGGTGGGTAAGTAAGTAATTTAATGATCTTACCCAAACCTGTTACATTCCGCTGTTTTAATTAGCATTTTCGTGTTACTTATTGACCGAAAACCGTCAGATGGCGAAACTGTTTACGAGCGAGATTTGAAGCCTTATAGATTTTTCTAGTTCAAATGTAGAATTTTCTTTAGGCCAACCAAATAACCAAATAAACATATATGATATAATAAGTTTTTTTTCAGTAGAGATATTTACGCTGATTCCAAACATAAATATTTTAGCTAAGTTAACTTTAATCTTTTTAAAATTAAAAAAATTATGTTTAGATGAAAAAAAATGTTATTTTAATATAAAGCTATAAAGGGTGTTAAGTTATTTAAATCACCGTCTATTTAGTTGCTTAAATCGTTTATCCTGAAGCTGTAGGGATTTTGTAATATTCATCTAAATGTAAAATAATGACTTTCAAGGTAAAAAAAAATAATAAAACGCTTTTTCTGTATATCATACCTTTTTTCATCTGAAATGAAGTCCTGAAAATCTCTTTTTTATCCGCATTATCATTTTAAGTGGCAATCGCAGAATGATATAACTTTTCATTCAGTCGAAAAAAAATTTTCAAACTTTTTTCGCTACACAATTTTAAACAATGAGATTAATCCTAATCTTTACCCGATTTAGCCCTTTTATTTTAGATTTTGGTTTTAGTTAGTCAAGTTTATAATTAATTAAATTTCTTTAAACTTACAATATTTTTTTAATTAAAATTTTAATTATTTTTTTTATTAACTAGACACGTGCAGCATACATTATCTTCTCCTTGCAAAATTAATTAAATAAGATATCTATCATTTGGCTATGTTTCTTTAAAAAAACCCTAATTTTTTTATTATAATTAATATGTACAAGGTGTATTTAAAATAGGGTCAATAAATTTATTATATCATAATATATGACAAAGTTATAAACATATGTCTAAAAATGCGTCAAAAGGAAGCTTAGCACCTAGTAGTTAAAAATTCGGTTTTTATTTAATAACTCCGGATATAGCTTACTAAGGCTCATCTTCGTATGTAAGGAGAGGCCTTATCAGTTTTTTGTCCCATACTTTTTTCTGTGTAACTTTTTGTAATGTTATTATTGTAACATGATCCTTTAGGTCAAAATACATAAAAGATACTCTTGTTGTAATACTGTAGGATTAACCATTTTCAGGAAAAATTCATTTAAAGGTGAAATTCCACGTTTCGAGGACGAAAAATTAAATACTAAAAGTTTGAAAATCAAAATTTTAATGATGCAGGGTTAATGTACATGAAGGAAAAAAGATATGTTTGGATTAATATACATATAGGCCTGGAAAAGTCCAATCCAAAATATAATATATAATAAAAAATATTCTTGACACCTTAATATCCCTGCCCATCAAACATTGGTTCGCTGGCCACCCGTTAGCAAACCCAGATTGGACCTACATACTGAGAAGATATCAGCCGCCCCAAGGCCGCATACAATGGGCATTGTTGGCAAAACTGCATTGGTCCTACATTGGCCGCCCGAATGCCGCTTTAAAGCTGACGATAATTTCGATCGTAAAATCGTACATTTAATCTAAGGCCTCAGTCTTATGAAACAACGTACCTTGGCCAACCTAAGGCCAATAATAAATTTCCAATTTGAAAATTGAAAATTTTTTTGTTGACCTTTGACCTTTGACATAAGTCCGTCGTATGCGGCCTTAGGGTGGCTGGTGTCTCTTCAGTATGTAGGCCCAATGTAAGAAACATTGGCTGGCAAATGTTTGGCCAACGGACATCCAATGAACCACATACTGTGCTTACTTTCTAAATATGGCCAATTATTTCATTAATGTTAAAGTTTAAACCTAAACCCATGTTTTAAGTAAAGTACGTAGTGGTTATACTATATTATACGTAGTGGTTATACTATATTAATATAGTATAAAATTGAGGCGTATAGTGCAAGAGTGGCCCATCTCACTTTATGGAAATATCGAGATAATTTCTTCGATTTTTTAATCATTGATGTAGGACGCATTATTTTATTTAAAATTTTTCTGTTAAGGTTTTTAGACTCAACCAACATTAAGGTAATGTATGACTAACAAATTTATTTTACTTTCTTTACTTTCTTAGAGAAAAAAATTGGTGGGTCACTATTGCACTATACATTGTGTTCATTTTGGGCCACTATTGCATTACGAGCGAGATCTGACCTTCAATAACACGTTTTTTTTTGAGTAGATCTAACCTCACATTTTACTTTGAAATTTTAATTATTTTTAAATGTGAAAGAAATGTTCGTTATTTAATAACAGAATAGTCAAAATATCAATAATTATGCTCTGGAATAGTTAAATAAACGTTTTCTTACTGTTCTTGGAGTAATTGCCTTTAAAAATGAAGAATAACTAATGCGTAAACATTGTTCAAGTACCTAAATGGATTTCAGTTCCTATGATCTCAAAGTTTAAGGTAAGTTCTAATTATTTTTTATTAATAAAGCAAAATGTACAAAATTGGTAACATAACGCTCCTGCATTTGTGCAGAAAATGATTCGTTTTGGGGCGAACAAATAACTTTCTTGATAAAACAAATTTTGGCTTTTTTAAGAATTTTTCTAAAAAGCTTTTTTAAAAATAAAATTGATATTTTTAATGATGCAGTTGGCTTTTTTAACATCCCCAGCGAACACCACTATCAACCCATTAGGGAACATTCAAGTATCACGTAACGCTCTAGGGGGGAGGGCGAATTTGTTTAAAACGTTTCGCTGGGTTTGGACTTTTTTATGACTGTCAAGATATGTTTGACTGGTAGCCTATACCTGTGGGCCACTCTTGCACTAATAAAAGCGATAATTTTAAGAATGCAATAGTGCTTTAAATGATTGTATCGTGCCAAAAAAAAAACCCGCTAGGTAGATCTAACGTCACATTTTACTTTGAAATTTTAATTATTTTTACATGTGAAAGAAATGTTCGTTATTTAATAACAGAATAGTCAAAATACGAATAATTATGCTCTGGAATAGCTAAATAAACGTTTTCTTACTGTTCTTGAAGTAATTTCCTTTAAAAATGAAGAATAATTATTTTTAATTATAACTAATGCGTAAACATTGTTCAAGTACCCAAATGGATTTCAGTTCCTATGATCTCAAAGTTTAAGGTAAGTTGTAATTATTTTTTATTAATAAAGCAAAATGTACAAAATTGGTAACATAACTCTCCTGCATTTGTGCAGAAAATGATTTGTTTTCGGGCGAACAAATAACTTTCTTGATAAAACAAATTTTGGCTTTTTTAAGAATCATTCTAAAAAGCTTTTTTAAAAATAAAATTGATATTTTTAATGATGCAGTTGGCTTTTTCAACATCCCCAGCGAACACCACTATCAACCCATTAGGGAACATTCAAGTATCACGTAACGCTCTAGGGGGGAGGGCGAATTTGTTTAAAACGTTTTGCTGGGTTTCGACGTTTTTATGACTGTCAAGATATGTTTGACGTAGCCTATACCTGTGGGCCATTCTTGCACTAATAAAAGCGATAATTTTAAGAATGCAATAGTGCTTTAAATGATTGTATCGTGCCAAAAAGAAAACCCTCTGTTATGAGGGTGGTATGTAATGAAAGATATAGATGTCCTTATTACATTTATAAAAAAACGCAAATCTCAAAAAAACACATTTGAGCTACTCTTGCACTATACGCCTCAATTATACATATTACCTGTATTTCGTAAAAGGGAGAGTATGGGGACGAAAGTATAAGTTTGTTAGGACTAAGGTGTTGGTTTTGTAGTTTTAGATTTTGTCGACCTCTGCTTTTATCGGAACATCTCCCCATTGAATACTTAGTTTACAAGTTAGGTTATGAGCAATTTTATCTAGAAATTGGCCGACCTTAATAAGGAAAACTAATTTACCAGTTTTCCCAATTCGACTAACTTGGATCACATAGTAAAATATTTGCAACCACAAAACTTTTTAGCTTATTTGAGACTCTCATTAGGTACACTGTAATACAACATTGAGATAAATAAATAACACTGCTCAACAGTCAAAAATTTTCCGACACCATTTTAGTTGCATCTGACTATATTTAATACGCTGACTTTGGAAACTTTTTTCGTTCAGCTCCTTTTTTTTTGAGATATAACGCAAAGTGTTTTTTTTTTTGCTATAGTAAAAAAAATAATTAAGGTTCAATTTTTTTTTTGTGTCTCGTTCTGTAAGCTCTAAGCCAAAAAAAGCCTATTTCAAATATCTTTATTCGTTTGTTTTTTAAACACTTCTAAATTCACAAAATTATTTTTTTTTGTGATTTTCCGCTATATTTTCATGAAAATTTTATATAAATACTCAAAACATGTCTCTGATTTTTATAGGCAACACTGACACACATGTGAGATATGTAAAAATAAAAAAAGTTTTAGATTGAATCCAGTAACGGATATTTTACGGGATTTATTATTCCATCAATCTATTTTCTAATCATCGTACAGAGTGATATTGGTAGACTGACAGTTTCGGGCTGCTGGCCCTCTTCAGTACCAAGAGTCAACTCTGCACGCTGATTAAGAAAACGTTTTTAGACTTTACTTGCAAAAGGAATATAGCCATTAGATTGATGTAGACTTGTGCGCCATCTATTTCTAGATGTAGACAACTACTCATACCTCTCCTAATCTGGAGACTTTGAATGGTAGCAAGTTGAAGACTTGTGTGTCTCAAGCACATAGTACCACTAACGGGTGGTTAGACGTAAAATTAGTAAGGACAGAAATTTTTAATTTTAATTTTAATTTTTTAATGATTAGAAAATAGATTGATGGAATAATAAATTAATATTTTTATAATTTTGTTTAAAATTAAAAATTTATGTCCTTACTAATTTTACGGGATGTTATTGAAAGCAGAACAACAATATTTTGAATTATTTAATGTTTATTAATTGTTATTTTAATGTTTTAAAGCAAGGAGAAAATGTTTCTTTTTTAATTTTTTGTTTTGTTTTTTTTTTTCATAATAAATTTAATTTATTGTGTTACTCTTAAATAAATAAAATATTTCAAAATTTTTGTTTTTTTTTTTTCTATAACCCCCGGTAAAATCTCACTGGATTGAATCTAAAACTCTATTTATTTTTATAAACCGCATATCTGTGTTAGTATTGCCTATAAAAATTAGAGTTGTATCTTTAATATTTATATAAAATTTTTATCAAAATATATCGTAAAAATGCGAAAAAAACTAATTTTTTGAATTTAGAAGCCTATTAAAAACAAACGAATAAAGATATTTTAAATCCTATTTTCTTTTAGCTTAGAGCCCCACTAATAGAAAATCAATCCACCGCAAAAAAATAATTAGACTTAAATTATTTTTTTTTACTACAACTATAGGCAAAAAACCACTGTGCGAGTTATATACCATATATTTGCTGCTTCCAGGCTATTTTCTTAGGATTAGTTATCTTTGCTGATTCAGCATTCTGTACCTTCTATGTTATATTAAATTTATATTTTTATTCTGAATAGAGCTATAGAACAATCAAGTCTATTAGATTCATTTTTTTGTCCCAAGTTTTACAGTTTTGAAATAAAATAATCTTTTTTAAAAAAGGAAAATCCTAATATCGGATTTTAACTGGCGCAGTCGGTAGGATTTTCCAAACGGAAACGACAAAAATCGCGGATCCGGTGCGTTATAACGCCTTGTTGGAAAATCGAACTTTTGTGAACCTGTGAAATTTGGGAGACTGGAGGAGGACAACATTGCCAAGCCCAGCCTAGTTAAGTGATGAAGAAAATAATATTAATGTAAGTCCTTTTGATAAATTTCCTTATTTTTCCATATCCATAATTTTCATTATATATTTTATTGACATATTATTGATCGAGTATTATTGATCACATATTGAATTTTATCCGAAGTAAAGGTATAAGAATGATTAAATGTTAGTTGGTTATAATATTCTATAAAAATAATAAAGTAAATAATTATGCAGTACCCGTATTAAGCTTATCATTCGTACGTGCCTTTTAAAGAATTTGTTTTGTTGTTGAAAATAACCAAGTTTTAATCGTGAATAATATAGTAAGTAATTTAATATTTTAACTCGTCTGTCTGTTTCTGTGTCTTATCTTTATATTTTTTTTATCTTTTATAAAGCGAAAAGTTTATCAGGTATTTATTTCAATTCGATTCAAAAAATTCTCTTAGTGTAATAGTAAATAATATATTTATTTTGTAATATTTTCTTGTTTTAAATAAAATGGCAGTAGGAAATATAAACTACCAACTTTTAAAATTATATGTGGATACAATTCCTCAATTTGAAGGAAATCCACATACTTTAGGTATTTTTATTGATAGTTGTGAAACAGTAATTGCTCAGTTTGCGGATGACGAGAATCCCGTTCTAAACACATATATCCTTAGAGCCATTATCGGAAAGTTGTCGGGGAGAGCGTTAAGCCTAATAGGTTCCCGGATAGAACTGAGAACCTGGGATGAAATTAAATCCTCCCTGCAGCTAAGTTTCGGAGACCAACGGGATATAGACTGTTTAGTCCAGGACTTGGTATCCTTAAAACCGTTCAGAAACGAAACTCCTTATAAATTTGGCATGAGATGCCAAGATGTAAGAAGTCTGGTAATTTCAAAACTAAATACGCTAAATATCCCTCGCGAGGACAAATTAATTAAAGTCGAAATTTATAATAAACAATCTTTGAGTACTTTTATTTACGGTTTGTCGGGTCAAATCCAAAACAATATAAGACTCAGAAATCCTGACAGTCTGGAACAGGCAATGTCGTATTTAATAGAAGAAGAAAACTTCTCATATGGTCAGAATAGAAGTAGCAATATAAATTTCCAACGTGATTTTAACCCCTCTCAAAGAATAACGCCCTTTTCAAACCCCAGAGATGATACACCACAAAATTATAGAAATTTTAATAATGTAGAACAAAATTTTAGAAATAACGCACAACAAAATAATTTCAGAAACCAACAGAAACCAAATTTTAACCACGCAGGACAAAATTTCCCAAATAATTACCCGCGTCAAAATTTACAAAATTTTAGACCAAATTTCCAAAATAATTTCCCAAGAAGAAACTTCCAAAATAATTACTCCCAAAGACAAAACACTCCCCAACAATTTCAAAATAACTACCCCCAAAGGCAAAATACTCCTCAACAATATCAAAATAACTTTCCTAGACAAAATCAGCAAAATTTTAACTCACATAACTTAAATCCCCAACGTTTTTACCAGCAAAATTTTAATCCGAATAGAAATACAAATACTTTTAAACCGGAACCAATGGATACGAGTTCGGGCAACACTAGAATAAACTTTACAAATGCTGGAATTTCTAATGAAAACCAGAATTTTAACGAAACCCTTGAAATAAACAACGAAAACCCAAATTATATAAATAACCAACATGATAACTCAAATTTTGAAAATAATGTTGTAAGCCAAAATCAAAATGTAAATTTTCACTTAGCCGAATTACAAAACCACCCATTTTGATAAATATAAATTTTGACAGGTCTTGTTTACCTCACATTTACATAGAAGAATTAAATGCAAATTTTCTTATAGATACTGGTAGTTCTCGTAGTTTAATAGATCCTAAGTTAGCTCATAAGTTTTACAAAAATTATATACATAATGAACAATTTAATATACAAACCGCTCACAGTATCACATTTCACAATGAGGTAATGCAAATACCTATTTTTAAAGAATTTAATAAAAATTTAGTTCATAAGTTCTACTTGTTTAAATTTAGCGATAAGTACGAAGGCATTATAGGAATAGATTTAATTAAAAAACTTAACGGACATATTGATATGGAATCAAATTTATTAATTACTTCTCAAACTAAAATACCGATAATCTTCGAAAAAGAAAATAGCTATAAAAATAATACACCCCCATTATTTGAAAATCAAAAAATATTTATACCCCCTAGAACAGGAAAAGTCGTCTCTATTCCCGTAAATATGAAAGAAGGAGTAGGAATATTAAAATATCTAAAATATGGGAAAAATGTAGAATCCCCCGAAGCCTTAGTAACTGTAAAAAATTACTGTGCTATTACTACTATTATAAATTCAAGTATGAATGGCAAACAGTTATTAATTAAAAATCCTTTTAGTATAGAACCTGTAACTGAAAATGAAATAAACTTTTTTGAAAATTTTGAAACTGAACCTATAACTATGTCAGAACAAAATCACGATAACTCTCTCAAAGATAATTTAAATAATTTAAGGTTAGAACATTGCAACTTAGAAGAAAAAGCAGCCATTGAAAAACTTTGCTATGAATACCGCGACATATTTTATCTTGAAAATACCCCGTTAACATTTACTAATCAAATAAGACATAAAATAAGACTGACCGACGAAACTCCAATTTTCACTAAATCCTATAGGTACCCTGAAGTACATAAGGAGGAAGTGAGAAACCAAATAGACAAAATGCTACAACAAGGCATTATTCAGCCATCTTGCTCGCCATTTTCTAGCCCCATTTGGGTTGTACCAAAGAAAATGGATGCATCGGGTAAGAAAAAATGGCGAATAGTAATAGATTATCGTAGACTTAATGAAAAGACAATTGACGACAAATACCCTTTACCCAATATTACCGATATATTAGATAAGCTAGGAAGAAGTTTATATTTTACTACCCTTGATCTTGCAAATGGATTTCACCAAATAGAAATGCACCCCGACGACGTACAAAAAACTGCTTTTTCAACAGAACGAGGACATTTTGAATATTTAAGAATGCCATTTGGCCTCAAAAATGCCCCGCGAACTTTTGAAAGAATTATGGACAATATTCTTAGAGGACTGACGAACGAAACATGTTTAGTATACTTAGACGATATAGTTATTTTTAGCACATCCCTTACAGAACACATAGAACGACTGAGACAAGTATTCGAACGCTTACGGCAGTCAAACTTCAAACTTCAGTTAGACAAATCCGAGTTTTTGAGAAAAGAAGTCAACTTTTTAGGTCATGTTATTACTCCAGAAGGAGTTAAGCCAAATGAAGATAAAATAATCGCAATAAAACAATTCCCCATTCCCACAACTCAAAAGGAAATTAAAAGCTTTTTAGGCCTTGTAGGTTACTACAGAAAATTCATTAAAGACTTTGCCAAAATAACTAAACCTTTGACAGTGTGTTTAAAGAAAAATGCTCATGTAACCCATACTAAAGAATTTGTAGACGCTTTTGATTTGTGTAAAACATTACTAGTAAATGCACCCATACTCCAATACCCTGATTTCACTAAACCCTTCATTCTTACAAGCGATGCTTCAAATTTTGCCCTTGGTTCAGTCCTCTCTCAAGGAACTGTAGGTTCCGACAAACCAATTGCGTTCGCTTCACGAACTTTAAATGAGACCGAAACAAAATATAGTACAATTGAAAAGGAATTGCTTTCCATAGTTTGGGCCTGTAAATATTTTCGCCCCTATCTTTATGGGCGTAAGTTTACTATTTATACAGACCATCGACCCCTTGTTTGGCTTTTTAACCTCAAGGAACCACATTCCAAATTAGTTCGATGGAGGTTAAAATTAGAAGAATTTGACTACGATATAGTCTACAAAAAAGGTTCACTTAATACGAACGCTGATGCACTATCAAGAATCAAAATAAACACTATGATACAAAATTTCGAATCCCAAAATATTATTAACGACATTTTAGAAAACAATTTAAACATTAAAAATGATAAAGTAGATATAAAATACGAAAACATATTTAACCCTGGAAATAAAACTTCCCTTGCCCATTGTGTTTCACTAGATTTCAAAATGGCTAAAGGAATTGCAGTAGAATTTAGAGATAGATTTCAATCAATAAAAAAATTAAAAAACCAACACAAAAATATTGGTGAAGTAGCTTATATTAAATTTAACGATAGAAGAATTTACTACCTAATTACTAAAGAAAAGTTTTCTGACAAACCCACTTACAAAACCGTTATTTCAGCCCTAAAAAATTTAAAATTATTAGGTACCAAATTAAACGAAACTCATATCTCTATGCCAAAAATAGCCTCAGGACTAGATCGGCTTGATTGGAATATCATATTTAATTTAATAAAGTATATTTTTCAAAATTCTAAAATTAAAATTACTATATATTTTGAAGAAAATAAAATAGACTGTAATGCCCTAGAAAATGCATCAATAATCAATAACCCTGGTGATATAGACTTTGACATTGACAGTTTTCTAGACCAAGAACGTAACCTTGATCAAACAGAAGAAATTTCAAAAATCATACAAGATATAGAACGCGATACGCAACCTAAAATTAAGATACTTCAAGATATTCAAATTAGACCACCCCAAGACACAGTACATTCCCACGATTCTGATACAATTAATGAAGCTATACCCATACTAGATGAAATAATAAATAATAAACCTGTCCAAATATACGTAAAACCCAATGCACATAACGAAATTAAAACAGAATCTAATCATTTTAAGAATTTGAAAATCTTATATGTTACCATACCCAAAACCGATGAAAAATTAGTTTTAAAATTTTTAAAAGAGTATACAAGTACAAGTACTACATTTTACATTTATTTCTTTGATAAAGATCATTATAAAATCTTCAACGATATTTACATGAAACATTTTTATCGAACTGGACTTAAAATAATAAATTGTACTAAATTAGTAAATACCATTAGAGACAAAGAAGAACAAATTAATATAATTAAATATCAACATGAAGGCAAAACTAATCACAGAGGTATTAATGAGACATGTGAAAGACTTAAAAGAAATTATTATTGGCCGGGCATGAAAAATGACGTGACAGAATATATAAATACGTGCGATATTTGTCAATTAGCTAAATATTCTAGACAACCCGCTTACACCCCTTTGGTCTTAACGGAAACTCCTACTAAACCTTTCGAAATTCTACATATCGATTCACTTAAATTCGATAAACAAACGTACCTATGTATAATAGATAAATTTTCCAAATTCGCACAAGCCATTCCCACGATAAGTACACTAGCAACCGAATCCTGTAACGCCCTTTTACAGTTTTTCACTTATTTCGGATTACCGACGAAAATCGTTAGCGATAACGGAACTGAATTCAAAAACGAAACGGTAAAGGATATTTTGAGATTACATAATATTAGAATACATTTTACCACACCCGGACACCACGAATCAAATTCACCAATAGAACGTTTTCACTCAACCATTATTGAACACCTAAGAATTTTAAAAATTAAACACCCTAAAGACCCTTATACAGACCTAATGAAATATGCAATTATAGCTTACAATAGTTCAATTCATTCTTCTACAAATTTCACACCCTATGAACTTGTTCTTGGACACACAGACTCACGTGACCCCTTAGATCTTTTAAATACAACTTATTATACAGACTACGCATATAACCATAAAGAAAAAGTAAAATCACTCTACAATAGTATAGCGGAAAAAAGTAAATTAAATAAGGAAAAAATAATTCAAAGTAGAAACACAAAAGGTCCTGAACAAACCGATTTTATTTTAGGTAATATTGTCTATAAGTATGCTCATGAAAGGAATAAAAAAGAAAATAAATTTATCGGTCCTTATAAACTAATAGAATTTTTAGAAAATAATAAGGTAATAATTAAAAATTTAAGCAATAATAAATTAGAAACTATACACATAAAAGAACTGAAAAAACCTTCCGTTGTTGCAGACTCTACGCCTACACCCTCATGTTCGCAGATTCCAACTCAAGATTTCATGACTTAAATGACAACCCTGGACTACTAACCTTAAAATTAGGAAATGCACAACTGAAAATCGACCACTGGACGTTCATTAAAATATTTGACCTAGAAAATGTTATTAACGAATTTCGAACCCTTCAATCCCACTTTTCCGACTTAAAATATGCAATTAAAAATAGTCCTACTAAGACTCAATATGAGACAGAATTTTATAACTCATATCACTTAATTGATACTTTGGAAAATAATATTAAAACTCAAACGAATCAATTAATCCCCACAAATAATATTTACCCTAATAATAAAATTAAAAGAGGCTTAATAAATAGTTTAGGATATGCATTTAAATTTATTACTGGAAATTTAGATGACAATGACGCAATAAAATACGATAACGCCATAACCATGATTTCAAAAAATCAAGATAAAATTAAAACATTAGTTAAAGACCAAATTACATTACTAGAAACCTCAATTCAAACCTTTAATGAAAGTACTCAAACTTTAACTCATAATCAATTAATATTGGAATCTAAAATTAACGAAATTGAATCTGTAATAAAAGACGTAAGTGTCAAAGATATAGGCAATCATTATTTTACTATGATTAATATGATCATTTCACAAATAATTAATGCTTTTCAGATTATCAATAATGTTCTTAAAGAAATTGAAGTAATTGTTACTTTTTCTAAATTAAACACATTTCATAATTCAATGATCGAACCTACTGAACTCTTACGCGAAATTGAATCAATCAGTAAACATTTAGTAAAAACTAAACTACCATTTGAACCAAAACTTGAAAATATTTTACTATTCGAAAAACTTATTAACATTAAAAGCTATAATAAAAATAACCAAATAATATTTATACTAGAAATACCTATAGTAGAAAATGAAAATTATAACTATTATCACCTATATCCGTTACCTACACTAGAAAATAACTCCTTCCGAACCATATTACCCCTTACCAAATACCTTACATTGAACGAAAACTACTACATGATGTTTAACGAAAAATGTAAAGAAATCACACCAGAAGAATACATTTGCGAAGAAACCAACCCCATTCAAATTACAGAAGAAAATCTACCCTGTGAAGTCTCCCTCTTAAAATTCAATAAGAATAATTCTGCCTGTCACCAAACTCCAGTTGAGTTCAAAAACTTGAAAATTCAAAAAACAGAAAAAAACAATTGGATCGTAGTTACACCCAGAAAAGTAGTTGCTGTTCAAAAGTGCGGTTCAATTAAAGACAATTACCCCTTATTTGGTACTTACATTTTGGAACTTAATAATAATTGTGAGGTACTAATAGACAATATAAACATTCAAAGTTTTAAAACCTACAAAAGTACATTTAGAAATATTGTTCTACCAAATCTAAATTTAAATGGTAGTTCTAGTAAAACTTCAAAAATAAACTTTCAACCCTTAAAACTGGATACTGTGAGTTTAGACGAACTGAAAAACATTCGAAGTGTTTTAGACTTACAAAAAACAGACTTATTTGACATCCCTTCTATACACTATAACAATATTAGTGTTTGGACGATCGTCTCCTACATATTTATCGCTTTATTAGCTTTCTGCTTTGCTTCATACATTTACTACAAGAAATGTTATATTAGGAATAGGAATATAACCCTAGATGTGGAAACCCCGTTAAAAAACTCGAGGAACCAGAGTCAAGGACCAGCATCACCAAAAAGTGAAAATCCTGTTGTTACCCCCAGGATTTTCGTCTAAGGATGGAGGAGTTATATACCATATATTTGCTGCTTCCAGGCTATTTTCTTAGGATTAGTTATCTTTGCTGATTCAGCATTCTGTACCTTCTATGTTATATTAAATTTATATTTTTATTCTGAATAGAGCTATAGAACAATCAAGTCTATTAGATTCATTTTTTTGTCCCAAGTTTTACAGTTTTGAAATAAAATAATCTTTTTTAAAAAAGGAAAATCCTAATATCGGATTTTAACTTGCGCTATATATCAAAAAAACGAGCTGAAGAAAAACGGAAAAAGGTTCGGAAATCAGCCCATCAAATATAGTCAGACGCAACTAAAGCTACCCGGTAAATAAAAAAAAAAATTTTGTAGAACATATTTTGAACGTTATTTTATAAAAATAAGTACTTAAAACGATTTTGTCCATAACATTTTAAAACATTTAAGTTTTTGATATATCTTTGTGAAGTTAGTCACAAGATAGTTCCCGACCAAGGGATACAAATGTAGTGTTTCAAACATTTTAGGTAGTAGAAGTTAACAATAATCGATTTTCCAACTTTTACGTATGTATTTTTATTTTGTATTTCTTATTTTATTTTTTATTTTTTATTTTTTATTTTTTATTTTTTATTTTTTATTTTTTATTTTTTATTTTTTATTTTTTATTTTTTATTTTTTATTTTTTATTTTTTATTTTTTATTTTTTATTTTTATTTATATTATTTAAAATAAGTTTAAAAACATAATTTAACTTTTGGTATAATAAAATTAATCATTAACTGTTTGATTTTTTTGAACAAATGTTGACAGGGTTGTTGGTAGGGATTTTCTCATTAATTGTTAAAATTCTGTAGTAGAGCAGTGCAATTTCTTTATAAAATTCTCATTTTCAACCCATTTTAAGGCATCAAAAAAATATATGGTCAAAGAGAATTTCATGAGTTTTAAAACGATGTATGTACCCCTCTTTTTATTCACCTGCCCATGGTTTAAAAGTTACAAATATCAAATATATTTTTATTTACGTGTTCCAAATTTGAAGTTGTTTAAGGGTTAAGAGGAGCGGTGACTTTTGGACCGCTCTGTATGTATTTTTTACTTTGGGATACGGATGCAATAAAAGTACTTAATAAAACAAAACTTTTGAGCTCAAAAAATCTTGTATTTAGCAAATAGTAAGGCAAAGCTAAATCGCATTGTTGCTGTGCGGTTGTGCGTCGATGCCTTAAAGTAAGATGATATGGGTATTGTCATAATAACACTTCATATAAAATATCGCTGTATCTTCTGGGGTAGACTGGGGATGAGTTCCACATTTTTCATAGAGGTCTTCTACCAACTTTGAATCTTTCAAAACTTCCATTGTTTTATTAATTAACTTATCTTTGTTGAGTGTGCCATTTGGGTCTTGGAAGCCAATTTTTTTTGAAATACATAAAACATGTTCTTTAAATTTAGGGTCGTCCGTAAAGTCACCATTTCGAGCCTTTTTTATTAGTTCTTCTGATGCTCCTATTGATGCAGCACAAAATGTGTAATAGGACTTTAGGTCCTTAATATTTTGTTCAGATAGGCTAGCACCCTAAAATATCACAATAAAATTATTCAGATAAATTTTGATTTCCTCTACCTTATTAATATCTCAGTAAAGGACTAAAGCTGAGAAAACTTGTCACTATAAAAACATTACAAGTCTTTTTAAAATTTAGGACCTAGTTAAGGTGACTTGCCAATGCAACAGTAAAATCTGAGGTGCTCATTTTCGGAAGATAATGGACTTTATTCCTCAGAAAAGACCATTGTGGACTTGATATTGAACTTAATTTTGTACTATTTTTGATTATTCTATGTGAATTTTCGTTAGAAATTTTAAATCCCGTTACATAAATAGTCTATTATTTCTCAATTCAGAAAAAATAGTTGAAGAGATATTTGGTAGCTTGTTTTCTAAAAAAAATTTACTGCAGTGTCAGAACAATAATTCAATAACAATTAGTGTTTGACAAATAATGGCTTAGTTTACACCATGGGTACTATATTAAAGTCCAGGTGCTTTTTATCTACCTATTGCTGTTTATAGAATTTTGAAAATAGGAATAGGTAGATAAAAAGTACCTGGTTTTAAAATATAGTACCCATGATTTAAACGAAGCCAATTTGTTACTAATCGATACACTAGTGAAATTTAAGTTTTTGCCCTTTGTCAAGGGGTCTTTGTAAAGGACGCCTTACCTTTGGGGACCTGTCTTTGACGCTTTATCTATTGGTTCAATTCCATGTATCAGAAAAAAATACTTCTCTATTTTATAGATAACTCAAAATAAGTATACGTGGTATTAATCATGAAGGTATTTTTTAAGAGAAATTTTTTTTCCGAAATGGAAATCAGTAGATTATTTCTGTGAACGTATTTAAATTATCTGATCAAAGATCAAAATTTATATAGAATAAGCTAAAAAAGTGTATATAATAAAGAACTAGTAAGTCGACTAAGGTAATTTTTGAGTCCGGAATCGAGCACCTCAGATTTTACTGTTGATGGTTTTATAACGTGGAGACATCCTACTAACAGTATTAACTCTTGGTTTGTGGTGTCATGTCTATGAAGTCTATTTGAGATAGGCGTGATTTTGAGTAAAAAATAAAATTTAAATATGTATATTATTATACTTACATGAACGGTGGCAACTATAAAAACTGTCGTTAATAAAATAAAATATTTCATTTTTAATTTTAAAGTTTTTACAAAATCTATAGTAAACTGTACAAACTGTTAAATCAATTGACTTATATATTAACGCAAATAAATATGTAAATAAAAAAAGGATTTAATGACTGGTACTAAATTAATATGAGTGCACATGTACATTTGAGGAGTGCCGGATCAAAAAGAGGTCATCTGAAATAAATAGTATATTGTTTTACTAAGAGGAAAAGTGAGGCTTTTTTTTATTAGTCTGTAGAATTAACGGACGACGCGAAGCGAAGTCCGGAAACTACAGACGAGTAAAAAAAGCACCTTTCCTCTGAGTGAAACATACTATTTTTTCTTCAAGCATCCTATATATATATATATATGTTTTTAAATATAAATTTTTGAATTTAATTTATTCAGTAATAAAGTATGTTTTTTTTTTTATTAAAATAGGCCAATAAAACCCTTTCGAAATAAACTTAAACCTTCTTTAGCTCATTTTAAATTTTTTTCGTAGGCTAATTGCATATTGATTTTATTAGGCTCTGCTGTCCCTATATTTTACCTGTTATTTTACATATTATTAATTTTTGTCTTGAAACAAGCAAATTTCCCTCTTGTTGGAAAGAAGCGCTAATAAAACCAATTCCAAAAACTTTTTCACCATTAGAATATAAAGACCTAAGGCCTATAGCAATTCTTCCTGTGCTGTCCAAGGTACTTGAAAGAATTTTAGATATGCAGCTTCGAGATCATCTAGAAGTTAACAACATACTGCCCTCTTGTCAATCAGGCTTTAGACGCAATTTTAGTTGTGCCACTGCACTTGCTAGTATCGTAGATGATCTCGTGGTTGCAACCGATTCTAACCTGCTGACTGCTCTGATTCTTTTAGATTTTAGTAAAGCATTTGAGACAATAGATCACGATATTTTACTTGCTATTCTTAAATACATTGGTCTATCACCAGAAGCAGTCAGCATGTTTCGGTCATATCTTAGCGATAGAACCCAAAGGGTCAGCATCAAGGATCTATTGTCTGATATAGCTGCTGTGTTGTCAGGCGTTCCACAGGGTTCCATATTAGGACCCTTACTTTACATAATTTATACATTAATTTTTATCACTTATGTAATATTTTGCAAGAAACACTTTTACGCTGACGACACACAGCTATATTTATCATTTAATCTGAAAGATGCTAATCTAGCCAGTCAACAAATTAATGAAGATCTCGCTCGCTTGGCTAACGGAGCCAAGGACCATTCACTTTTTTTAAATCCAGGTAAGTCTAAGCTAGTTATTATCGGCAGAAAACTGGCAGTAGAGCAGTTACAAAATTTTAACGTTAACATAAACAATGTCCCCATTCCAAGAGTTGATGAAGCAAAAAATCTAGGTGTTTTCTTTGACCATACCTTAAGATTTAAAACTCAAGTTAACCAAATGATAAGAAAGGCCTATTGTGGTTTAAAAATGTTATTTAATAACCGACACATGATGGACATAAATTTAAAAGCCACACTTTGCAACTCTTTGGTTTTAAGCCAGTTTAATTATTGTGACACAGTTTATAATTTTTGCATTGATGCTGCAGATAAGGATAGAATCCAGAAAATTCAAAATAACTGCATTAGATTTATTTTTGGTATAAGGAAATTTAATAGGGAACATAGTCTTATATCACAAAAGATTAAGGAATTAAACTGGCTCAATATGGAACAAAGGAGGGAATTTCACTGTCATTGTTTTTTTTATAAAGTCATTAATGCAAACGCCCCACCTTATCTTACTAATAAAATTAAATTTAGAGGTGACATGCATAGCGTTAATATTCGTAGGAAGAATAACTTGTCTTTGCCTCGCTATCGTTCTGCTTTTTATACTCGATCTTTCTATTACAACCTTGTGCACTTCTATAATGGACTGGACTATGATATTAGATCAACCCCTTTTAGTAGGTTTAAATCAAATCAAAGGCAAATACTACAAAACTCCTAATTGTTAATTTTTAATTTGCTTTATTTTTTAGTTTTTTAGTTTTAGTTAATATTTAATGCTTTTTTTTTTCTTATTTCTTAAAATTATTAATATTATTATTATTTTTTGTAACTCTCATTGTTTTATATTTAACGTTTTTTTTTGGATTAGCGGAAGATCAGACTTTCTAAGGACCAAATTATAATGTAAATTTTGTATGAACAGAACCATTTTTGGTTCTTGGAAAGAGCTGAGCTAACTCCTTTTTATGTATGTATACCCTTACATAAATAAACTTATTATTATTATTATTATTATTATTATTATTAAATCGTACACTTTTCGAGATTTCGATGGTAACTTATCTAATGTAGCATTTGCAATTTCGGAGAGATTTATAGGTGTATAAACCATATTCTTCTTCAATCATTTTTAATCAATTTCACACAAGGTTTTTGCACAGAATCTAGAGTCAACCACCTGTTTACATAATAAACAAACAAGTTTGAAGTATGGCTGTCATCAAAGCCAAAGAGTGCTGCCGCCAGTCGTGGTTTTCCTAACTAACTTTTTTTTACGGCGTACAACAATATACTCATTTTTTTACTGTAAAAAAAAGATCACTTCTAACTAGTGTGTTCAGTTATAAAATATGAACATTTTGGTACGCTTGAAGAAAAACATATTTTTTAGTATAAGCCAAAAACTAATAATTTCTGAACGGCACAAAAAATAATTAAAATTGTAGTTGATTCTGACAGACAGTAATAAGTATATAACATAATATTACTTCAATCAAATTTGCTGTAAATCACTAGATAATTTAAAATTTCAAGATAATCCCTTTTGATCCGGCATGTGACTTTTGATCCAGCAAAATTAACATGATTTAACAATATTATCGTTAAATTTTTTTATATAGGAGTTTTTGAGGTCGCTGAGTGTGGGTGATTAATCCTTAATGTTTACAAGATTTTCGTGAAAATTGGTATTTAAAGGTAATAAAAAGATAATAACCACCCCAGCCTGGGTGGATTTACGACAAATTTATTATCAGATTCAGTTTAATCGACCTCAAAAACCCAATATACAATATTTTCACGAACATTTAATCATTTAAAAATATTTACCCCACCCCTAGGGGTGGAGTTAAATCTTGTTTATCAGATTCCGTTTTAGCGACCTCTAAAATCCGTATATACCAATTTTCACGATAAGGTTGTAAACATCTAAAAATAATTTACTACCCCCTATCCCTAGGTGTGGAGTTAGCAAAAAAATATTATCAGATTCAGTTTCACCGTATATAAGAAAATTTTGACGAAAATATTAAAAACATTTAAAAATAAATACACCCTCACCCCTATAGAGTAGGTAGATTTAGAAAATTTTTATTATCAGATTTAATTTCAGCAACCTCCAAAACCCCTTTATACCAATTTTCGCGAAAATATTATACACATTTAAAAATAATTAACGCCCGCCCCCGGGGGTGGAATTAAAAAAAAAATAATCATCAGATTCATTTTTGTCGACCTCAAAAACCCGTATATATAAATTTTGACGAAAATATTAAAACATTTAGCAATTTTCAAATTTTTGAGAAAAAATATTGTATTTTTTAGTTTAATTTTTTTATTAAACCAAGGCTCAGCTTAGGCAGGTAAAGCAAAACAGCAATACAGAGCTCCAGGGTACGTTCTATAACTCAAAATTTGCAATTATGTCATTATTTCTTGATTAATACAAAACTACTTGATCCGGCATTCCTCATTTGATCTAATTTGTTTACATTAATTTAAAATGAAAAATATTAATTATATTAATTGATATTGAATTTAAAACTACAAAAAATACAAAAAATTATATTAGCAGTTTTTATTAATGTAATTTTGCTTAATTTTTTCTACTACCTAATTAAGTGCTAGCTTATATAAACTTTTGTCAATGCTTGTTTTCTTGACAACCAGTAAACCTAATGGACATTAAATTTAATAATTTTTTTTTACTACTATGGTTTGTTAAAGATATTAAATTAAAAATGGCACAGTAAATATTTTTACAACAGGTTTGAATAGTATATGTTTGTGAATAGAATATAGTTATGTTTTATAAAATAAACTACTCAGTATATTCGAATCTGTTTTGAAAATATTCACTGTGCGATTTTTAATTTACTATCTTGCTTGATGAAACAGACCATAGCTTTAGAAAATACCATTATTTATCATGTTTTCAGTTTCAATTTTCCTCACCTATAGCAATTATAATTTTTTCTCTCCCAGTAGGAGTAAATTTTATAAACAATATTCTGTCATAAAGAACTTTCACTTTCGGGTTTAGACCGTGTTAATGGATTTTCACTTTCCGACGTTTCGTCTCTTACTACTAGAGACATCTTCAGGGATTAATCTGAAACTGTTCAGATTAATCCCTGAAGATGTCTCTAGTAGTAAGAGACGAAACGTTCAGATTAATCCCTGAAGATGTCTCTAGTAGTAAGAGACGAAACGTCGGAAAGTGAGAATCCATTAACACGGTCTAAACCCGAAAGTGAAAGTTCTTTATATCTTAATGGCCGTGAAAGCTTAAAATCTAAAAATTTTCTGTCACTTTGGATGTTTCAGTTCTTTGTGCAATTGTGCAATTTAATTTAATCCAAGAAAACAGCTTTAAATAACTTTTTATTTATTAAATATAATTAAATATAATTATTACCAATCAATACAATCAATAATTATATATAAATATTATGAAAAAAAAAAACAAAATTTTTAAACGTCAGTTCAAAGTATTTATTTGAGCAAATATCATTGATCAAGGCTACTTGATTTTTATGAAAATTTCAAGAAATATAATTTCTGTTAATAATTTATTTTATTATTTGAATAAAAATAGTTAAATAGTGCTAGTAGTGAAAAAACTAATATATAAACTACGATAGAGAAGACTATTATAGCCTCGCACTCTTAAATCGCTCGGCTTTAAAAAATGTCTTCTCTACCTTGGTTTGGACTTTTAATATGTTGGGGGAATTTTGAATCAGAAAGATAAAAAGTTATTTTAGTTGCTTATGTTATAAAAATGTTAATTATTGGATAAATAAATAGTAAAATACTCGGTAAGATAGAAATTTTTTTAGTTACCACTTTAAAATTTATTATTTTTAACTTGGGAGATTTGACGTATCTTATAAATTCATAAAAAAAAATAAGGAAAAAGGGTTTATTAGCAAATATTATATCATTTTACGTACCTTGATCGTTTTTTGTTACAAAAATATTTATTAAGATAAATTATTTTAAATAATAAGAGATTGCACTGGATAAGGCATATTAATTGTCAATGAAAGTCCCGATTGTTTAACATAACTTACTAACGACATTTACCGTAACTTACCATTACTAAGGCAAAATAAACCTATCTCGTTAATTATTAGTATTATACTATTAAATTTTATAGTAACTTCTTAAGTTACCATAGATATGGCAAATTATCTTAGTATTTGACAACTTTAAAGAAGACAAGGCCGCTTTAATAGAGCAATTTTATTATGAAAAAATGAATTAAATCATTTAATAATTTGATAAAAATATTCATCGATTGTTATTACATCTTCTTGGAGTCATCTCATTCTTGACAAAAAAGTAAGTTACCACCTCTATGTTGAGCACGGCAGTATAGTACTATAGTATAGTATTAACGTTAATATTACTTATGAATCTCACGTTGATTATTATTATTACGAAAGTAAATAAATAAAATAAATAAAAACTCAAAAGATGTATTCGCGCAGAATTCCCCCGTATACCGGGTAATTCCGCGCAGCTTGTGTGGAAGTTCCGCGCAGGAGTACTATAAGGCCAAAAAATTATGGAGTGAACCAACTTAATTAAATTATTATCAAAAGTTTTTTTTTATAAAGTAAAACTGCATGAATTAATAGAGTTGGTCGAAAAACAAAAAAATACTATTTTTTTAACTTTTAGTGAACGCGCGCGTATTGGCTCCAAGCAGGTGTAAAAACTTTAAACGCGATTTTCTCCGAAATGAAGTTGCGGACAGTTAATCTCCGGATTGGCTGAACCGATTTTAATAAATCTTAGCGCGTTTTGTTTTTTAACATGCCCTGCAGGGTAATTTACCACAATTTGACGAAAAAAAAAAAACAAATTTAACAAGGAAAAAACTATGAAAAAAAAGGTCGTTTTCTCACACCTTCTTTCAAACATCCACCATTTTTTTTTATCGATTTTTCATCAATGGTAGAAAATTACCCTGTCCGAAATCTTCCTCTTCAAGAAAATTTTTGAATTTTTTGTTTCTGGCTTACCAATCGTGAGATTAACTGTCCGCAATGGGACAAGGATTTTTGGAGCACTCAACTTTGGGACCCTCTATAAATTAGAAAAAAAAACCAAAATTGAAAAAAAAAAATTATTTTCTCAAACAATGAAATAATGTTTTGAAAAAAGTTTTGTAAGTATATTTAATAAAGGAGCTGAGAAAAAAATTTTGATATGTGCTTGTATTTGGCCTTCTAGACAGTAACAGTACCTTAAAACTTTAAAAAATAAATCAAAAATTATATCAAACAATACACAGAGTTCAATATGCATAAAGTCCAAACCAAAATTGAAAAAAAAAATTATTTTTTCAAACAATGAAATAATGTTTTGAAAAAAGTTTTGTAAGTATATTTAATAAAGGAGCTGAGAAAAAAATTTTGATATGTGCTTGTATTTGGCCTTCTAGACAGTAACAGTACCTTAAAACTTTAAAAAATAAATCAAAAATTATATCAAACAATACACAGAGTTCAATATGCATTAAAAGTTAAAAAAATTAAACCAAAACAATATGAGTAGGAGTATTCTCGTAATAACATTTCATAAAATTTAGTGTTGTATCAGCACCAGAAGCTTGTTGCTGACTGCATTTCTTATAGAGTTCTTGTACCAGTTTTTCGTCTTTCAAAACAGCAGTCGTTTTAGCGATGATAACTATTTTATTAACTTGACCATCTTGGTCTTGGAAGCCAATTTTTTGGGAAACGCATAGAAGATGAGCCTTGAATTTGGAGTCTTCTGAGAATTCGCCTTTACGAGCCTTGGCAATTAGTTCTTGGGATGATCCTGAGATTGCTAGACAATCTTTGTGATAAGAAGTTAGTTTTTTGATGTTCTCCTCTGACAAAGTACCACACTAAAAATAAATAAATTTTATTCTTGTTAGGAATAGCATATTTATTTTTTTATTTATTTATTTATTGTTACATCCAACAGTAAAAACCAATTAAAGGATGAGTCAAACAACAAGATACAGAATTATAAAAAAAAAAATAATAACAATCAAACTAGTAGAGTACAGAATATTAGTCCAAATTTAATTGGCGAAAGACAAATTTAATGCGGCTGTTACTGCAGGAGAATATATCAACATCAGTTTGAATCTTATGATAGTTTTTGCACATAGTGTAAATCGGTGAAAATGTTAGTAAGTTGGTTCTAGGCTTCGACAAATAAAATGTATCGTTTGTACGAGTGGCTGTAGGAATATGAAAATTTAACATTTCTAAGAGTTCTGAACAATCAATCTTATTGTGAATTATTTTGTACAAAAAAATTACAGATCCGGAAGCTCTTCTGCTTTTTAAGCTCATTATGTTAAATCTGTCCAGTAAAAGATAATAATCAATACCAATAAGAGGGTAAACCTCATCTATTTTAAAGCTAACAAATTTTAAAAACCTTATAGTATATTACATAACTAGTGTGGAAAGTGACATATTTCACTCGAGTGAGAAGGTTTAGGAACGAGCCGTCAGACGAGTAGGAAACCCTAAGAGTGTACGAAATACACTTTCCAACGAGTTATGTACACTATTTTTCCTACGACCCTGAAAAAAATATAAAGTTTCTTAATTTAATATTTTCTAATTTTTATTACTTAATCAACAAAAATTTGAGAAAATCAAAGCATACAAAGCAAAAAGTAGCATACAAATTTATGTATGTTAAACAGAAAATATGATTTTCTTTTACTTTTAGTTTTCTTGGTATTTAAATTTAATACAATATTATATAATACAATACCTAGCTGTTTAATAGGTTGCCTATAACTCAAGTCTATTGTGTAAATCAAGGCAAGACGCTAATTAAATTAGATTTCTTTAGATATGTTCCCATATAAAACAGTAAAATTGTACTGTTTTACGATTTCATAAGAAAAAGACCGTGTATTTTAATGCTTTTTTATATAATGCAAGGTAACTAAATCAAAAATTAAGTAATTTTTATAAAATGTAGACATAAATAAAACATCCCAAGTTATATCTTGTAAGGTTATAACTATAGTTTCTATTTTTGACATGAAAAACAGAAATATTGGGATTGAAAAACATAAAAGATATAAAATTCTGTGATGAAAGGAGAAAAATGGTATATAAAATGAGGTGAGCTAAATTCATAGAATCTACAATGTAAATTAAGGCAAACCTACATACGTGAAATTAGGCAAACCTACATACATAAATATCAAACTACGGGGATATGAAAATATCAAACAAGTGTGACATAAGGCGTTTTCTAAAGAACAAAAGAGTGTGCTAAATGTCATTTTCATATGGGATCATAGGAAAAATATTTATCATTTGCACATAAAATGACAGCTGCTACTATTTTATGAAAATATACCACATATCCTCACAAAAGGAAATTTTTCGGAACTTGCATTCAGGGAATATAAATTATATTATATTATAATAGCGGCTTTTAACTAATTTTGACTCCAAAATTAACTTTAAGATATTTTCCATCAGGCATAGTTTTGAAATACAGCGTATAGTATTTTTCTAGCGTAAATGCAACTCTTTGCTTGCTATGATTGAAAACTGTTATTTTGTCTTTTTTAGATCCATTCTTGTTTGCGGTTATATAATTTTGCATTTTTTTCGTTAAGTTATGTATTTGTGTCAAATTAACTTTATTTGACCCTCACCTTTAAGCGTTCCGTAATTTATGAACAAACCGCTTTATTAGGAGTTTTATGTGCTAGCTAATATGGGTATTATGGATTATTAGGGAAAATATTTGGAAAAAGTTGGGAAAATCTTAGAAAATAGTTTAAAATGAGGATTTTAAAGATACACTCTATAATTTCAGCAATATTTCATGAAAACTCAATACTCATTTTTTCTGAAATATCAGGGGCTTGGTTCTCAATGGACAGATGTCACATTTTTTTAGCAAAATCTAGTTTTCGTGGATTTAGCATTTAAAATCAGTTTTTAGCTTTCCTAATTTTTTTACTTTTGTCACATCCTCCCTTTGAGAACCAAGCCGCCCATTTTCGTTGCGTCACCGAAACTGCTGGGATTAAATCCGGTACCGTGTTAGTCACAGCGAATTTTTAAACAACATTTTACTACCACGCCAAACAGGGTAAATTGATTTATACCATATTTTGTGACTAAATTATATAAAATGTATTTGGCGCTTGGGGCAGATGAAGATATTGATTGATCGAAGTGAAATTTTGCAGGCTTATTATTGGTTGCAAGGACCATCTTTTCTTTACTATTAGAATTTAAACTTTTCAAAAACATAATTTCGTTCCACCCTAACCAACATGGTCATTTTTTAAATATTTACAACTAGATGGTTATTAATATAATAAAAAAAATTATTTCAACATAAATTGTTGTAAATTTGCTCCTTAACAAAACTGCTAATATGCATTTTTACCTGAAGATGTATATTTACTGAGATAACTGCACTCACCCCTAAAATTCAAGATAGCGAACACCCCTTAGGCAAATAACCTGATGAAAAACTAATAGCAGTGTTGCTTTACTATCCACTACTACCCTGCATTTTTGGCAATTTCAACATAAGAATTCCTCGCTATCTGACTGGACTAATTTATTCTTTACCAACCCTCTAGAAATAACTTAAATTGAATAGAAAATGCTAAAAAATATATCCTTTTCATATAGCTATAGAGCTTTTTATAAAAAATGTAATTTATTGTATATTTTTAGCAAATATTCTTTCATAAAACATAATACCGTATTAATATTATATGTTTTAAATATTATAACATTTTTTATTTCAAAAATGTTGTAAAAATGTTGAAAAGTGATATTTTTTATAAAGAAAATATATAAAATAATTTTTAATTTAATTTATTTATTATATTTTATAGAATTTTTTATTCAGTTTAACTATTTATATACGCGTTGATAAGGAAAAACCTCCATACTATTCGGGATATACCTACATAGTTTTAAACCACAATTATATTCTAAAAGACACTATGCTGCTTCTCAAAAACTGTTTAGATAGAAAAAAAAATAAGAAAAGATACACATACAATATTGTGTTTATTATTTAAAAAAATAAAAATATATATTAATAAAATGCTACATGGTTTTGATTTTCTTGTATTTAGGGAACTCTTAGTTAAAATTTTTGTCTATTAACCTATTAACACATTAACATGTTTTTAAAAAGTACGGTAAAAAATGGATCGAATTTTAGAATTTTTTTTTACTTACTTGTACCGATGCTATTGCCAGAACTACTACCAATGCAAAACACTTAATTTTTAAATAATTAGCAAAATTAAACTGATTTTAAAACTCGAGTAATAATTAATTTATATAAGATTACAGGAAACCCCACTATTAAAACAACTTTTTAAGTAAACCATGGCCATTTTTTTTAGGTAGGTAATCTTTTCGAAATCAACAAAAATAAATTAAAAATAAATTAAAATAATCCAGTTTGAAAATTCATTCATGGTTCTGAACGTCTGAACTTCTTATAGTGAAGTGGTTTATTATAAAATAATTAAAAAAGGCTTATAATCGACTTCACGTTAATTTTATTATTGAAAACAATTAGTGTGACCGCGGTTTCGCTATAATAGATATAGCATCTACGGACTAAAAATAAAATAAGTATTACAGATTGTTTGTCGTGTAGAAAAAATATTACCTTAAATACATATAATGGGACATCTTTAACATTCTGGTCATAAATAACACTAAGGACATTACACAATTAATAAATTAGGTTACAGATTAAAAATATGCATTTTCAGTGGCATGAAATAGGTTATGTTTACCGATTGGGCAAGGTGCGTTTTATTGCGCATTGGGTAAGGTGCGTTTTATTACGCATTAGTTACTTTTGTACGTTTTTTCGCAGTTAATTAAAATGAAATGAATTGTTTATATTTATAAGAAAAAGGAAGAACAAACGATAATATTTTGGGGGAGTTGAAATTATTGGGCGAGTATCGAGAGAGTACTTTGGGAAAGTTGAAATTAGTAAGAACGAGTATTGAGAGAATACTTTCACTAGCAGCAATACATAACGTTACATTCATGTTCCTCACACACATACCGCGTGAGTGAAGAGTATTGATATCAGTTATCATCACTAGTACTGCCACCTTTAATGAAGGAACCGAAATCTCATCATCAAAGACGCGGCATGAGGGGACAGAACAAAAACGTTTACATTTAAAGAAAAAGAAATTTGTGGAGAATCTTCCGACTGAGCCGGTGCACTGGCGCGTCCGCAGTCGAACATCAAGAATCATTCTTTTGCTGCCACCTCAAACAAAGGACTCGAAATTCGCATTGGCCGCACAAATGGGTCGGCTCAGTCGAAAATTCTAAACAGAGATGTGTTTGTAAAAGTTGTTTGTTTGTTTAGAATGCTGCTAGGGAATCTTTTTAAGTGGCTTACTATTTCAAGCTCTTCAAATATGACTAGCTTCCTACGGTTATTTTCATTGTGGAGGATTTTTACGCCTTTATTTCTGTCGAAGAAGTGGTTTTCATCAATTAAATGGTTGAGAAAGTGAGAAAAATGGTTATTATCTAAATGCTCTTTTAGTCTGATGGAAAATGATCTTTCAGTTCTGCCAATGTAAAAGTCACTGCATGTGTCACAAGTCAATTTGTAAATGCCGGGTTTGGTCATAGGGGGTAGGGGGTCTTTATTTCTGATTAGGAGAGACTTTAGGTTTTGACAGCTATTAAAAGCTACGTTTACGTTGCATTTCCGCTTTAATATATTGGATATTTCTTGGCTTAATGGTCCTAAATATGGTATAGACACGTAAGTGACTGGTTCACGTATTGCTTGTAAATTTGTGATATTGTTTTGAGTGATTTTTAGTTTTTTCTTATTTAAAATTTTATCTATTATAATTGGATTGTAACCATTACTATATGCAATCTGTTTTGCTATTTCTATTTCTGAGTTGAAATTTTTAGGGGAAAGAGGTATAGAAAGTGCACGGTGGTTAAAAGCCGACATTTTGTGTGAGTGTGGGCTGTTGGAATGTTCTGGTATTACATGATCTGTTTGTGTACTTTTTCGGTATATTTTAAAGGAATGTTTTTGATTAATATTGCTTAGGGTTAAGTCTAAAAAATTTATGTTATTGTTGGTTTCAGTTTCTATGGTAAATTTTATATCGTTGTCTAAAGTGTTAAGAAAGTCGAAAAAAAGGAATAACTGTATGATTGTGCCAAGCCAATAAATGATAATGTCATCCACGTATCTATACCAATATTTTATTAATGTTAAACAGGGGTGGTTGGAAGTGAAAATGAGGGATTCTAAATGGTTCATGTATGTATGTAAAAGTCCAAACGAAAAGGAAAAAATCTTGTTTTACACAATGTTTTATGAGGGTACTAAGGGATGATGCATCATTGTCTGACAGATTGCTGTTATGTATTATGTTGTCTAATAGTTGGAGGGATTTATCTAAGGGTACGCAAGTAAACAGGTTAGTGACGTCAAAGCTGGCAAAGAAACCATCCCTATTTAGGTCCAAATTTTTGACTTTGTCCACAAATTCTAACGAGTTTTTGACAGAATATTCGGGTTTAAAAATTTCAAGGTTTTGTATAGTTTTATTTAAAAAACGTGCCATTTTGTATATAGGTGAATTAAAATAAATTAAAAATTAATTTTAAATCCCCCAATTAAGGTTTTGCATTAGATGACTATTAGACCCAGTCATCGGCGAATTTCCAGTGCTCGCATAGGCGCCGCGTCGATTCTATCGTTGACGCGAGGTTTTAAATATTTACATTTTTATTTTCTTCGAAAAACACCGATATATTTACATATTTATAGTTAATATGTATATTCAATATTGTTGTGTGTAACAAATTAGTTGTCAAATCTGACCTTTATAAAAATTTCAATCATAATTCGGCAAAATTATTCCGTAAGTCTATGTTTCTGTGTTTATTTTCAACGTTGATGAGTCATAACTGAATTTATTCCGATTAATGATTATAAACTGCCGCAGTTGGAGCATTTTAATAAGTTTTTTCAGCCAGACAAAGTCTGGAAAACAACATGGAACTGAGTTCCTAAAATACTGCTCTCAAATTATTGTCCTTTTTCCATATAAGAAGAATCGAAAGAATGTTTTTTTTTACATATAAAAATGCATTGGATTTTTGTATGAGTGGCTGCTCTAGATGCTTAACTTAAGACCTTGTATGTCCCAAAGATGGCGAGATAAAAGTTTTTGTTTTACAAATATTTATATATTTTTTGTTCAAAGGTGCTACCCGATTTTGGTTCCTGCAGCATTTTACTTTCTCATAACGAAAGTAAAAGAGAAAAAACAAAAAGAGCCAAAAAAATACTACTGCCAAAAAAAAATACGTTCCCTTATAGGCCTAGGCTCATTAAAATCAAAAATAAAAACAATTTATTTTTTTTTAAGAAAAGTTTCTTCTTTCGTAAAACGAAAAAAAAATAAAAAAAAATGTTTTTGAAAAAAATTGTTTTTACCCCATTTTACCCCCTTACCCAATCCGATTTTTACCAAAAACAATCCCAGCCTAGAACTTTAGATAATCAACCTATGGTCCAAATTTAAAGTCTTTAGCCCAAAGCGTTCTTGAGTGATCGTGATTATAAATCAAATTTGGAGTGTTACGCCCATGTTAATGGTATAGGAAAAGAGCGTTACAGGGGCGGGGGTGGTGGTCCAAAATGATCAAAATTTGCGTTACGTAACACTTGAACGTTCCCTATGCCACAAAATGTAAACAATTGTTTATTGACTTATTTTTATTATTCACAATAAAGGAAAACCACCTAAAAGGTAAAAAAATTCACAAAAAGAATATTTATCTTTGTTTCTATGACGGGATGGAGGTGGGAGCCCCAAAATGTAAAAAAATATTTACCGCGATAACCATAGTTAATAAAATCACCATTATTAATCATATTATTCAACGATTTATTTATTTTTTATGAGAAAGTACTCATGCTCATTCGGGACAGATTTTTCGTACTGCTACCCAAAAAAGTCCGACTCTGATTATACAGGGTTATTCAGAAATAAGTTCGAGAAATTTAAGAGGTGATTTTACGTTAAAAAATATGAAAAAAGTTTTAGTTTTAGTTACTCCCTCTTAATTGCATTTTTTTTAAACGGTTGCTCCTACAGTGTTACACTATCTGACATTTTTTATGTATTTAGTAGCTAGCTTAGGATTCATTTCCGGACCAACCTTTATAGGATCTTTTTTCATATTTTTTAACGTAAAATAAATTTAGGCTGTTAGTCATATTTAAAAATAATATATAAATAAGGATCCTAGGATAAGATAAAAACATGTAAAATTAATCAAAGAACAATATAAATATATTACAATTTATTTACTTTTTTTTTCCTAAAAAAGCATATAAAATGGAAATTTGTAAACAGGTAACCTAGGCGATATTTGCTGCCAGGAATTCCCTAATAGAATAAAAGTGGTTTTAAAGTAAAATTTCTTTAACTGAATTTTTAAAAGAATTTAAATTACTACTATTATCAAAATCAGTTTCGTCGTCCACAAAAACCCCTACATACCAATTTTGACGAAAATATTGTAAATATTTAAAAATATTTACCCCCTCACGCCCGTGGGGGTGGAGTTAGAAATTTTTTATTATCATATTCAATTTCAGCAACTTTATAAAGCAATTTTCAAATTTTTGTGAAAAATTATTGTATTTACCCCATTTGCTCCCCTTGCTCCACCCCAATGTTTACCAAAAACAATCCCGAGCGAGAACTTTTGGTAACACATCTGTATGCCAAACTTTAAATCTATAGCTGAAAGCGTTCTTAAGTTATCGTGGATACAAGATTTCCCGAATAGAACGACTAATCGACCAATCGACCGAGCGATCATTTTTTTTTGCCTGAAATTGATTTATATTGACATAAAACGCCACAAAACGCAAAAATACGCAAAGAAAATTGAAATTTTTTGCAAGAATACAAGGCTATCCGAAATTTTAAAAATTTCCAAAATGGGAGAGCAATATGACCAAACAAAAGTTTAACCCCCCTTTCACCCCCAACAATATGACCAAACAAAAATTTAACCCCCCTTTCACCCCCAACCGATTTTACTCAAATACAAACTTGTCCAAGATAATATTAAAATACCTCTACCTCCTACAATGTGACACTATCTGACATTTTTTATGTATTTAGTAGCTCCCTTAGGATTCATTTCCGGACCAACCTTTATAGGACCTTTTTTCATATTTTTTAACGTAGAATCACCTATTAAATTTCTCGAACTTATTTCTGAATGACCCTGTATATAGATTTAGCTTATGGGCCCAAAACCTGTCCTCGTATTCCGAGGTTCAAAGCATATTGTCTAAAATAATTATAATTATAGTTTCCTGTTTCCCTGATCTTAACTTATTATTAAGTTATTGCACTGAAGTATACAAATGTGAATTAAAATATATAGCTAGACAGTTTGTATAATATAATTACAGTGGATTGCAAATAAGTTACAGAAATACCCTTTATAGATGCGTATTGATTCCTGGATACAGATTTACATTTTATGTGATGTGACCTGATCTTATAACCGGTAAACGCCAACTTCAACTACAGTTTTTTTCATGACATAATTGGTCAAAACTGGGTGCAGTTGGTGAAAAAGTCTCACATCCAATGTGAATTGAGAATTTGGGTCCCTTTTTCAGAAGTATTTTTTTGTTTTATAAATAAGGCACAAAAATATAAATAATTTCTTGCAAAAATTCCTTAAAATACATATTTTTACTAAAACTACACCTCACCCTCCAGGTAATGGAGTTAGATTTTTTTATTATAAGATTCATTTTTAGCTACCTTAAAAACCCCTATATACAATTTTTTACGAAAATTACCCCCGCCCCTCAGGGGGTAGAGTTGGAATATTTTTATTCTCAGATTTACTCTCAGCAACCTCAAAAACCCCTATATACCAATTTTCACAAAAACTACCACCCCTTAGGAGGTGGAATTGAAAAAAAATTAGTATCAAAATCAGTTTCGTCATCCACAAAAACCCCTACATACCAATTTTGATGAAAATATTAAAAATATTTAAAAAATATTTACCCCCTCACCCCCGTGGGGGTGGAGTTAGAAAATTTTTATTATCATATTCAATTTCAGCAACTTTATATAGCAAATTTCAATTTTTTGTGAAAAATTATTGTATTTAACCCATTTGCCCCCCTTGCTCCACCACAATGTTTACCAAAAACAATCCAGAGCAAGAACTTTTGGTAACTCACGTGCTAGCCAAATTTCAAATCTATAGCTTAAGACGTTAAGTAATCGTGGATACAAGATTTCCCGAATAGAACGACCAATCGACCAACGACCGAGCGACAATTTTTTTTTTGCCTGAAATTGATTTATATTGACATAAAACGCCACAAAACGCAAAAATACGCAAAGAAAATTGAAATTTTTTGCAAGAATACAAGGCTATTTTTAAAAATTTCCAAAATGGGAGAGCAATACGACCAAACATAAATTTAACCCCCCTTTCACCCCCAACCGATTTTACTCAAATACAAACTTGTCCAAGATAATATAAAAATACCTCTGCCTACAAACTTTTATGTCTATAGCTCAAAGCGTTCTTAAGTTCGTGGATACAGACATACGGATAGAGGGACCGACGTACATAATTATTGTTGTTGTTTATTTTGATTTAAGCAAAAAAATATATATTTTTTTTTCAATCACAATACCCTCTTTTATGAGAAAGTAAAAACTAATAAAAAGAACCAATTATCTTAAGGCATTATACAAAGTATGTTTATTTTAAAAAAGTTATAAAAAATATTAATCTTTGGACATACATTTAGTCCATATTATACACTGTATAATATACAGGCTCGGCTTATGCTTACTAATATAGTAAACTATGGGTAGACGAAAATGATTAATTTTTTTTGATGAGATTATTCCAAAAATTAAACAAAAAGCTAACCCTAGCTACGCATAGCTAGGTAGCTAAGGTAGCTAGGCGTAGGTTACGATAATGACACGGGACCACAAAAAAATAAAGTAAGTTTTTCAGAAACCAGACTAAATTTTTTCATTGCTATATTCGTTTTCAAAAATAAGTAGAAAAAAATTACTTTTTTTTGTGGTCCTGTGTGGTTATGGTCCTTTCACTATGGTTATGATATACGAATACTCACACAAATAAAGGTTTAAAGTTGCTAGAAAGTTGGTAATATTACCTCTTTAACCTGTAGTGCTAGATAGATATGTCTGTTTGGCTATCCAAACCTTATAAACCTGTCATCCCATATATGTTGGTACCTATTCGTGCCTAGGTTTATCACTAATATTTTAGTAGAATATTTTTATTGTAAAACATTTATAAAATTAAAAGGTATTTGATTTTTTAAATATAAATTATTTTTTTAATTAAATATTAAAAATAATAAACATGGGTTCAGGGAATGGTAGCTACTTCTTGGACACAATTAAATTTTAGTAAAAAAGCAACTAATAAACTGATTTCTATGCAAAATAGGCGCCAAAAATACTAAGCCGGCTCTGCAATAAGCGTGCTGCTTTGTAACGGTTCTTTATTTTGCAAATAATATAAAAAGACAAGTGATGATTCTATCAATATTATTATTCTTAAGTTTGTCTTGCAGAAAACTAATTCAAAAAAAAAAATCAAAATGAAGGGTTTCATTGCTGTAGTCGCTTTTGCCACCATTGTAGTTGTTCAAGTAAGTACCTAATAGTATTTAAATTGTTTTTTTTTTTCATAACAATTTTGCTTTATTTAATTTTTTTTTATTCAACAATTTTAATTATTAAATATTGAAAAATTGAAACAACATCTAGTAAGCGAAGTGAAGTATTACTAAGGGCGAAAAATAATTCGAGAACACTAAAAACAGTTCGCATACTTGGTGCATATAATACTTTTTTTACTACCAGGAGCTAGTTACTTGTTATTCGTTAAAAACATAGTTTTAAAATTATTTTGAAATACACAGAAAGAAAACTATTCCTATATAAAATGTTTAAACAAGTATCACAAACGTTTGTGATATTTTTATTAGATGATTGCTGCAAGTATAACAATACTTGACATAAACATATTTAAGCAATGTTAAAAATTTAATAATTTGTTTTAAGTTCAAACACTAATTTCTTCCAAGAAATTAGTATTCTATTTTTCATTATTTTTAGTATCGTAAATACTTAGTATAAATATATACTTGCCGTCTTTTATTTAAGTTTTTTTAATTTCAATAAAATAAATTTTATTATTCAAATCAAGTACTTTTACTTGATTTAAGTTTTAACCTGTTAGTCTAAGTAAGATACGTATTCAACTTCAATTAAGCAAAATATTTGTAAAAGAACTTTATCATCTGAATATTTTTTAAGTAATCATTTCTCTGTTTGTAGCTGTGGTTTGACAAATAAAACTAGTACACTGAAAAAATTTAGCACCGATGAACACTTTTATTGTATCGATTCTTAAAATTCCTTGCCTGTGTATGTATTATTTCATTATATTAACGAATTTTATTATTTAAATACATTTAAGCCACCCCCTTAACTTTTGAATAAATTGAGATAGCGACTTAAAATTTGGAACTCTTAAATAAGAAAACTTAAACTATCTTTTTGCATATATTTGATATTTTCAGCTCTTAAAATGTGGACAGGGGGCGTAGGGGGATTTTTTTTTTAATAGAAAGGGGGTCGTGTGATAGATCATTAAAGCTTATTTTAATTTTTTTTTAACTTTTTTTTTGGGATTTAAAATAGGGTTAAAATGGCCATTTTCGTTAAAATTTCTTAAAAAAACAAACAATTTTTGAAAAATGGATTATTTCAAGTTGCAAAAACGTAAATTATACATTTAAACTAATTTTAATGGATATAAATAAAAATTTACCAAAAAAATATTAAAAATCTCATTTTTTAGCAACAAAAAAAATAAGACCTTAAAAAACTAAAAAATTTAAAAATACCTATATGGTTAAATAGAGAATTTTATATTCTTTAAAACAATGTATTACGCGATGACCCTTTTCATTTAAAAAAATATCCCCTCATGTGGTTAGAAGGCAAAAATATCAAATATATGCAGAAAGATAAAGTTGTATTATTTAAGTTTTAAATTTTAAGTCGATATCTCAACTCGTTCAAAAGTTAAGATGGGGGGTGAGTTTTGGACCGCACGGTATAATCAAGCACTTAATTGGGTAGTAGAAAAAAATAGTTATAACTATAGTCTATAGACGGTGCTAGTTGTAAAAATTAATATAGCCTATGCTCTTATCAACGAACTAAGATCTCTTCTTTCTAGAATAGGCATACAGTTAAAATAAAGTATAGCCAACATCTCGGTATGTTTGTAAACAAATAGTAGTTATATTCAGGCCTGAACAATAACAATTACCAGTAACTGATATTGTTGTCTCTGTTAGAACAAATATGTGCGAGTAAGACAGACGAATGTTTATGTTGCCGACGTTTTTGTCAGTATATAAGAATGAAATGCCTATTCTAGAGAGAAGAGTTATTAGTTCGTTGGCTCTTATATATCTTGATGTTACGGATCTCAGGTGATAAAACAGGTCGGCTATAAAAATGTCTTTATTTACAATCATACAGTAAAAATGTCCCTTTGGTGCATTATAAAAAGTTGCAAAGTATATTATTTTTAATTACTTTTTAACCTGTTAGAAAAGTTACCTTTTTTTCTAACCTAACCTCGAAATGCTGATTTTGCCTAGGCTGTGCCTAAGCCAAATATCATCTCTCGAGTTAGAAGTTTTTCATTTTCTTATTAGGTTAGAAATATACCATTTGAACCTTGTTGTATATTTTATTATTACTTTATTACAGTCTGCTGAATTGAGTGACGAACAAAAACAAAAAATCACAGCATACCACAAAGAATGTCTACCAATCTCTGGAGTAACCCAAGAACAAGTCGACAAAGCCCGTAAAGGAGAGTTCATGGTCGACGACAAGTTCAAAGCTCAACTATTCTGCGTCTCCAAAAAGGTCGGTTTCCAAAACGAAGCTGGTGAACTCCAAAAAGACGTTATTATTGCCAAGGTCACCTCTGTTTTGAAAAACGAAGAAACTGTAAACGAATTGTACACAAAATGTGCTCAAAAACAAGCTACTGGAGAAGAAACAGCTTTCTATATGATTAAATGTTTCCACGAAAAAACACCTGATCACATTGCATACTTCTAAATTAAATCAATAAAAATTATTTATATTAGTCAATAAATAAAAAATTAAACAAACCCATAAGACTTTTCTTATTTACACATAAAGATTTTCCTCTTTATTATTTTTTATCAAAGTTATCCTGCTTTTAAGTTAGAAGATTCAACGTATTATGAATTGGAAAAATCAATTTCGGTCGCAGATATTATCCGTGTCTGAATTAGACTGCAGTGACTCATTTGCGAAAGTGTGCTAAAAGGCGAGGATCATACCAATTCCGGTGCGGTTCGCCTAACTCCGTCTGAGGGGAATCCCTTATACGTTTTAGGTATGAGTCACTGCAGTATATTTCAGGCACAGGTAATATACAGGGTGATCAATAACTGACATGCCAAAATTTAAGAGGTGATTCTACATCTAAAAAACAAAAAAAGTTCCTTTAAAGGTTGTTCCAAAAATGAGCCCTAAGGGAGCTACGGCCCCTTAAAACTGTTATAAAAATAAGGTTATAACTCTGATACCCTTTAAGCTAGAGTGACTAGCTTTTGCATGTATACTAGTATTAATAAGGGCAATAAGTTTATATGTATTTTTTTTGAATTTTTTGTAAAAAATATGGATTCCTTGAGTAAAAATACATAAAAAATGTCTTATAGTGAAATACATTCTAAAGATCATGCATAAGAAAAATTATACTTACTCTACGGATGAACTTTTTTCTTTATCTCATAGAATGGATTGTAGGCAGCTATTCTTTCTCACATTGGCCACACATACCTACAAATATAGAAACGAAATGATTAATAGGTCAACTAGGAGCAATAGAGTCTTACCTGTACCAAAGGTAAAAAAGACCATAGGACAAAGAAGTTGTAAATTTTTGGGTCCTAGGGTTTACAACATCCTTCCTAAGAATCTGCAAAATGCTCAAAGCATTAATCAGTTCAAAAGGTTATGTAAACAATATATTTTAAACTTACCCAGACTAGTCATTCACAAGCATATTGATTTAAAAAATACAGACACTTACTTAACCTAACTGATTCTATTTATTTATAATTAATTTAGTTATTTATTATTTTTTATATTTTAGTTTCTTCTTACACGTTATATACTTACCACTTTTTACTCCTTTTAACTGTTTTCTCTCTCGGTCGATTGTTTGTTTTATTGCTGTGCCTTTTAAACCGTTTTGTCCCATTTTACACTTAATGTCTGCATTTTAACCATCATACATGTATATTTTACCCATTTTTATGTTTTTGTTTTTGTATTGTTGTTTTTATGTTTTTGTTTTATTTTATATACTATACTTACCACCTATACTATTTTTAAGTGTCTTTTTACCTTACTTTACTATTATTATTATTATTATTATTATTATTTATTATGTAGTTTATTTAGTGAGTTATTTAAAAGTTTGACTCGCACACAAAAAAAGTAACATCAAGTTTTTCTTGCCACTTACCTCTTTTACTTTACCTATTTTACTATACAAATATAGCAGTTATTTAATTTTTATATTTTACTTACTTTTATTTTTTACTTTTAATTTATATATTTTTATTTTTATTAATTTAATTAAGACTTTATTATCTTTTTATATTTATGTATTTTATAACTTTTATTGTTGTTTATATGTTTATATGTTATTGTATGTTACGCACGCGCAAATGTTCTAAACATTTTTTGTGCTATCAGCATATTTATTGTACCTAATGTTAACATTGTACTACTTTCATTTGTACCAATAAATATTATTATTATTATAACACTGTAGGAGCAACCGTTTTCAAAAATATTGCAATTAAGAGAAGGTAACATTTTGTGCCACTAAAAACCTTACTTTTTAAAAGGCTATTACTCCTTTAATATTAAATTTAGGTGTTTTAGTGAAGAATACTTTTTTGCCCGGTTTTAAATGAAGCATTAAAATTTTATTGATGCTTTTTTTGTTCCCCATTCAATATGTCAACTACGAAGGGCCAGACCAACCTTTATAGAAAGTTTTTTTCATATTTTTGGATGTAGAATCACCTCTCAAATTTTGGCATGGCAGTTACTGATTACCCTACTGTATGTATGTCTAATTAGTATTAAACAGTACAGCTTCTTTAATGTAATATCTCATAATTGTTAAAAAAAAAACAAGCTATCGCGAGTTATCTTAAGCTATCGCAAAAAGTAAGGGGTAAACTGTAACCTGTATTTCTTGTAGGAGGCTATTTCTTAGCTTTCCTCGAAAAAATTGAAAATTACCTAAGAAAACGTTTGGTAAAATATTTCTAAACACAAACAATATCTTGCTTAGTAGAAACGCAGTCGAGACAATAAAAGTATTAAAAATCAATAAAATTTTTAAAAATACGAGGAAAAATTATTATGAACTGTGCAAAAGAAAAATCTCATCTTGTAAAATCAATAAGAAATTATTTTAATTTAAAAAAATTGCCTTTTAAAATATTAAAAGTAAAAACTTTACGTTTTAATTCTGAATAATATTAATTTAAAAAAATAAATTTTACACGAAAACGTTTTTCATTTTAAAGTAAAGGTTCTTATTTTAATGTTTTCTTGATAAAATTATAATATTTACCTTTATATTGTTAAAAAATATCAATATATTAAAAGAATTCTTTTTAAAATAACCAGTTTTTATATTCAAATCATTTACAAGTTACCAACGATTTAAAAGGAAAATTTTTCAAATTACAATGAATATTTTTATTTTTACAATGGCTTATAAAATTAAAAAATATCTTTTTGAATTAACAAAAAACACTATCGGAGCAAAAACATATTGGTTTTTTTTAAATCATATCACTTTTGTTTGATTCAAGATCTAAGAAGTAGAAAAAGGATTTTCTTAAAGATGGAAAACATAAAATTGGCAAAACTTAAAAGTATGCAAAAGAAAGAAAGGGTATAATTAAATAGTTTTTTATATATTTTTAATTTTTGTCTCATAGTTTATGGAGAGCCCCTAGCACAAGCTTTAAGCTTACTTGGGGCTCTCCAAACCAAAAGTCTTTATTTTAAAGCGTTTTTTTAATTGTAGATATAAATTTTCTTGGATTTTTTCTTCGAAATCAGATTATTTTACAGAAAACGTAAAGCCTTTTTTAATACTTAAAAGAATTTCCATTTTATTTGTTACGATAGGGGAAAGTAAACCATGTTCTTACATAACTGGAAACATTTTAATTTATAGGTAACTATCGTACTGTTTATATATAATTACAAATTATTTAAAATTAATTTATATGGTAATTAGTGATTCATATTCAGATTTAATGTATAGGAAAATCCATTAAAACACCTTGAAACAAATTAATAATATAATAAAATAATTACCTACATTAAAAATACAATTTTAATTAAAAAAACTAAATAAATATGGTAAATGCGTGTTTAAAGTTTATTATATAGGATATTGCTTTCCCATTTTGAAAATTTTCAAAATTTCGGAAAGCATTGTATTAGTGCAAAACTTTTCAATTTTTTTTTTGGTATCGGTCTGTCCGGGAAATCTTGTGGGCACGATAACTTAAGAACGCTTTAAGATAGAGACTTGAAATTTAACATACGGGTATGTTACCAAAAGTTCTAGCTCGAGATTATTTTTTGTGAACATTAGGCAAGGGGAAAAATACATTTTTTTTAGAAAAATTTGAAAAATGCTATATAGAGGTTTTTGAGGTTCCTGAAATTGAATCTGATTATAATTTTTTTCTAAATCCACCTTTGAGGGGGTGAGGGGGTAATTTTTTTCTAATTTCATACCCTGAGGGGTGGGGGCTAGTTTTCGTGAAAATTGGTATATTGGGGTTTTTGAGGTTGCTGAAAGTGAATCTGATAATAAAAGTATTCTAAATCCACCCCCTGAGGAGTGGGGGGTAGTTTTTGTGAAAATTGGTATATTTGGGTTTTTGAGGTTGCTGAAAGTGAATCTGATTATAAAAAAATTCTAACTCCACCCCCAAAGGGGCGGGGGGTAGTTTTCATGAAAATTGGTATATTGGGGTTTTTCAGGTTGTTGAAAGTGAATCTGATATTAAAAAAATTCTTACTCCACCCCTTGAGGGGCAACGGGTAGTTTTCTTAAAAATTTATATATTGGGCTCTTTGAGGTCGTTAAAACTGAATATTTTAATAAAAATTTTCTAATTTCACCCCCTCAGGGGTAGGGGGTAGTTTTTGTGAACATTGGTGTATTTGGTTTTTAGGGTTGCTGAAAGAGAATCTGATAATAAAAAAGTTCTAACTGCACCCCCTAAGAGGCTGGGGGTAGGTGAAAATTTGTATATTTTTAAGGTTGCTAAAAGTAAATCTAATAATAAAAAATCCATTTTACGCGCGGAGGTGTAAAATGGGAAAGCTCGTTTACTGGGCAGTGTATTTTTTAATTGAGAGAAGGAGCAAGTGTAGTTCACTTAGTGTATGTACATTCAATTTTGAATTTTGCAAACAGTGAGCCGATGGTGGAATTTTCTAGATTAATGGCCAAAATAGGGGGAAACAAAATTAACGCAGTTGAAAAAACGAATGGTAAATCGTTTATATAACACTTCAGTGCATGTAAAAATTATAATCCCAGTCTCCCTAAAGGCATAATTAATTTTTGCTAGTACCTTAAACTTTGACTTTTTTTTAAGGAGAACTTGATTTTATCGGCTTACTTGTAAGCTGAAAATTTAACCTCTTCCTAAAAATAACTACTAAATATTATACTTCATTTCATTCTAGATATATTAAGCTATATTTTCTTAAAAAAAGATTAATATAATATATTATATTATGTGTAATAGTTTTTAATCTAGGGCAATTCAAATTCAGCTATGCAAATACGATTTTTTTCGAACAGAGATTTAGTACCTACCTTATTAATCGTGATTAAGTTAAGATGGAGACACCGTTAGAAAGCCTGAATTTTTAACTAATTTCTGGGGTAAAACTAGTAGCCCATTTTGCCCCCATTTTCAAAAAAAATTAAAAATACTGAAATGATGCATTTTTTGAAAAAACATGTTTTTAACAAAGGTTATTAAAAAAGTGACCAAATCCAAACCATAACTTCAAAATTGCTCAAACATGATTTAACTGCGAACGATTAAATATTATAAATTGGCATGGGTTTTTATACGTTTTGGACCACTAGTTTTTTTATTTTAATTTAATAAGATAATATTATTTTATTATTTTCAATATTAGTCTTGCAAGTGTTTTGATAAAAAACTGTTTTAAAACAAATAAATAATCAGTGTGTTAACCAAAACTAATGCATTTATTATACTATTCACAGCGCGTAGAGCCAGAATAGTATAATACGGTAGTTTCGAATTCCCAAAATCGCCAAAAAACGTCATAGAATTTTTTTTTTTGGATATAAATGTGCTTCCGCCATTTTCTTGAAAAAAAAAAACAATAATAATATTTTCGTAATCAGCAACCTCAAAAATCCCATTTTTCAAACTTTTGACATTTATGACCGACATATTGTATCCTCCATTTTCTTAAAAAAAAATATAATTTTCGTTTGCTCAAAAGTTGCATATTCATAATTTTAAACAACTTTTTTAAAACTTTTGATATTTATGTCTTCTATATTGGATCCGCCATTTTCTTAAAAATAAAATATTACTTTCGTATTTAACTACCTTAAAAACCCTCATATATAAATTGAATTTTGGCCAGCTTTTTCGAAAATTTCACCACTGTGAGGGCACGTCATGGCTAATACCGTGACCGGTTAACGTTCTAGTAAAATATATAAATAGGTCAAATTTTAAAACAAACCACAGCGCAAAAGCAAGAAATCATGAGTTTGACACAATTCACTGGCGGCAAATACTATATGTTAAAAAATTAAATTTTAGCAATGCTAAGAGTAGTATAATAATTGTGGAGCAAACATGCAAAAACCGATAAATCCATGTTATCCAATTTTGAGATATTAAAGTAAGTAAAGCAAATTTTGATGATTTTGGACCCCCACCCCTCTGTAATGCTATTTTCCTATACCAATAACATGGGCGTAACACTCCAAAATGACCCCCATCCCCCTAGGAGCGTTACGTAATACTTGAACGTTCCCTTACAATTATGAAACCTCTCTATCCACATTGTATAAGATAAAAATATAAAATATCAACTATAGGCCAAAAGATATTTCATGTTGGTTTATATAACACGTTCGCTCCGACGTGCGCCACCAGTGGTACACGGTTTAGTTCAGTTTCTATACGCTGCCAAATCCATTGCTTGTCAGTAATACTTACGATATTGGATTTAATGTTGCATATATCGTCGCCTTTCTTGCTAAGGGGTTAATCTCAAGATGTATGCAAAACACCGACATGTCTATTGATTTGCCAATGAACATGTCACTTTATGTATAAGTGTAATTTTGAGACAACCCCTTTGTAAGGAAGGCGACGATATAAAGTATATACACCGGTGTACCAGGGTTTTCGCATTCGGCCGAAAAACTGGATTACATAAGATGTTAATAAAATACAAAAAATGGTTCCGTTGAGTTATACCGGAAACACAGTTGGAGCGAACGTGTTAAGTATTGCGAATCCGAAGTTTATATCTCAAATCGTTTAAAAATTAAGAGGGGTAATTACCATTTCGAGCAGAAAAGGAAAGACCTCCAAAGCCGTTGCGGAAAAGTGTGAAACGTGCCTTGCGCAATTGTAAAAAATGCAACCAAAAACAATAAATATCTACGAAGAAATGTCGAAATAGTTTTTTTAAATTATTTTATAAGAGTTTTTTGAGGTGTGTTTGAATTTCGGGATTTTGTACACCTAATTTGAGTACACCTGGGATTGACCCTTTGCTCTTCATAAAGCAACAATACAGGTCATGTTTAAAGTTATAAACAAATGCAGCAAAAAACAACAATTAAAACACAGTAGAAGTCGAAAAATGAACAGAAAAAAACGACGATCTGACAGTACTGACGGTATAAACAAACTACTAATAATTCGTCACCCCAGTATTCGTTTGCCATATCTCTATTTTCGGACATTTTGAGATTTTTACTGGGGAATTTTTGGGGATACGACAAATGAATACTGGGGTAACGAATTGTTTTACGACCGACAGTATTTCACAGCTGACCGAGATGCGTACTGCCCAAGGTCAGATAAATTGCGTTACGTCATTTCGCTGCCAAGTTCTGTCACAAAATAATCTTGTGCAGGCTGGACTTTTAGTCCTCTTTTCTTCTCTATGAGCACACTGTACAAACTCCAATAAAACTGCAAATAAAACAGCTGAATAGCATGTTTTTTCAGGGTATTAAATTTACATCTCTATATGGGAAATAAACTAGATCTTTCCTATTTACTAGCAAATGGGTTTGAAATGGACATGTGGAAATTGAATGTTTTTCAATTGTCGCTTGCGAAAGCCCATTTTCAAATATGAAGTCTTTATCTAAAGTAGCTGGTTTTATTCAATGTAGTAGTATGTAGTCCAGTTAAATTGGGATTCAAAATCGAAATGAGAGATAACAAGCTATAAACTTGCCTAAATCTTTGTTTTGACATTCTATAAGTTAGCTCAAAAGTCTCATATAATCTCGTGTCCGCGTCGCAAGATATTCAAGGTGAAAGGTCGCAAAAACTGTTTTTTTTTTTTGTAATTATCTTGTTTTCTTTGCTTTAAATTACATTTTGAGTTATTAAGAAAGTTGTAGAGCATAAAATTCTCTACAAATTGGTATTAGGTAATATTTTATACAATTAACCGTTCTCGAGATAAAGCGCTTATCCTTATATTTGATAACGCTAGGTCAACTGTGGAATTCAATACATAGTACACTTTATAAAGTTAATTATTTACTTATTATGGTTATTATAGTTATAAATTATACTATGCATTTGATTCCACAGTTGACCTAGCGTTATCATATACTGTGCGGTCCAAAAGTCAACCACCCACCCCTTTTAATATCTGAACCAGTTGAGATATCGACTTTATAAAGTGTGCTATGTATTGAATTCCACAGTTGACCTAGCGTAATCAAATATACGGATAAGCGCTCTATCACGAGAACGGTTAATTGTATAAAATATTGCCTTAAACCAATTTGTATAGAATTTTATGTTAATAACTCAAAATGTCATTTGAAGCAAAGAAAACAAGATAGCCGCTTGCATTTTTTTAGCCAAATTTGGTACTAACCCATTTTCGAAGACGCTGAATCAGTTTTAATGTAAAAAGATTGCTAATATATTTTCTCGAAAAAACGAGAGGTTTTGTTTTATTTATTTCTTTTTGAAAAAAATAATTAAAAAGAAATGTAACTACCATCAGAAGAAGGTAAGTCGAAGAAGAATAAAAAATCTAAAAAAACCTTTCATTAAAAAAAAAAACAAAAATAAGAAAATAGCTTAAAATTTGTTAAGATAATTTAATTTTAAATTTCACAAAAATCACAAATCCAAATCTTTATTTTTGATTCTTTTGAACTCATTGCATTGCAGTCAATTTGGACCCATAATTTACAGCTAAGAGAACCTTCAAGTATTACGTAACGCATTGATCATTTTTGACTTTTATATATATACGTGATAGTGACCCATATTGAAAGTATGGTCAGCGCGGGAAACGGAACTTAGAGAGGGGAGATCAAGTATAGGCGGTGCGGGTAAGGAAGCGTGAAGCGGGAGGTTGCTTAAAAGCATGAGTCACTATCCAGTAAAAACGAATTAGCCTATACCCCAAATCCCGGTACTTAAGCCGCGTTTACATTTGAACAGCAGTGTGGCGGCTACAACCCCCACTAGGACTATCAAACTGTTGCTCCAACAGCACGCCTGCAGTTGAATCCATTTCAACATCAGCAGTAGCAACTGTAGCAAAGGGGAATATGTAGGAGTGGGAGCACAAAAAATTTGGACGCTGGTTTCTGATTGGCTAAAAATCGGTTGTCTCGACACTGTTGCTCAAGTGTAAACGCCGCTTTTGCTCTCATAATAATAATTATTATTTTATAATATGTGTCAATGCCAATATTTTTTTTATCAAAATTTTTCTGTCAAGTTTTTTAATGAATAAAAGAACAATAAATAAAGAAAATGCAGTTGCTTAATAAGAAGATAGATAATATGGAAAACATAAAGATTTATTAAGAATTTAAGATTTATTAAGAACTAAAGAAAAAAGAAGAAAATTTAAAATTTACTGTCAGAAACATAATAATTAAAATTTTGGATAATTTTGTATGCCTAAATCAATGGGGAGTAGTCCCTAGTACAAGCTTAAAGCTTATTTGGGACTCCCCATAACTCTGTAATATATTGCTTAATAAATAAATAAATAAAATTAAAATTAAATTAAAATTAAATATAATAAATCGATATATCTATATTTAGTCTGCATTAAAACAAAAAAATTTACAATATTTATAGTTTTTCAAAGAAAAACAAACGTTAAAAATGTAAATAAAATGTTTTAATTTAAAAATTAGATATATAAAAGGCAAAAATATTTAAGACAAACATTGACAACGAAAAATCTTCATCATCAACATGAAAGCTGCCATTGGTGTTTTAATTTGTGTTTTAGCGGTTCAGGTAAACATTTTTTTTTCAAGCACATTATTCTTATATTAAACACTAAAAATTTGTTACTGTATCAAATACTAAATGATTTGTTTTAAGTATAAGTATATGGAACTCCAAGCTGCTTTAGTTATTGCACAAAAGTTGTTACAGTAACAATAATAGAACGTTATACTTTACATGCATTCAATTACTAAAGTTCTATATATTTAAAATAAATCAGTATTTAATAGGGTAAAAAATTCTCAGTGTATAACTTATACACTGAGAATTCTTTAGTTTTTACAGTAAAACATAAAACAACAACGTTATGTTTTACTGTAACAACTTTTTATTTAATAACAAATGTTGCCTGGGGTTCCAAATAGGCAATAAGGTTCAGTATTTACTACCGTAATGAATTCTCGAATAGGGGTCTTTACTAGGGTGGGTCTAAAAAAGTTTTTTATTTTAGTTGGGTTTTCGAGTAGGGCTAGAAGGCTTCTCAATGCGTTAGAAAATAAGCCTGTAAATTTTGGCGATGATTGGCAATGGGGAATATCTCCCAAAATCAACCAGAAAATCGAAATATTCCACAGTGGGCCAGAAGAAGAAAAACAGGGATAAAATTCTGAATTTTTGCATACTACTATTTTTGATGCCGCTGATTTAAAAAAAATTAAAAAAAAATCAGCCCCATTAGGGTGGTCCAAAATTTTTTTTTCGATCTTTTTAAAAATTTGTCAAATGGCTTCTTTTGGTTATTTTGATGTAGACCAATGTCGATAACTTAAAAAATCATAATGGAGGAGAATGAGGAGGGAGTCAACCTCCGCCATTTTGAATTTTTAAGTTATTAACATTGCTCTACATCAACATAATCGAAAGGTGCCATTTGACACATTTTTAGAAAGATCGAAGAAAAAAAAAATTTGGACCACCCTAATGGCACAGAATTTTTATTTGAATTTATCGTTATTTTATTCGAAAACAGCGATATTAAAAATAGTCGTATGCAAAAATTCAGAATTTTGTCACTGTTTTTTTTTTGGCCCACTGTGCAATATTTGGATTTTCCGGTTTATTCTGGGAGAAGTTACCCATTGAAAATCATCGCCAAAATTTACAGGCTTATTTTTTAAGGCATTGAGAAGCCGTCTAGCCCTACCCAAAAACTCAAATAAAATTTTTTTTTTCGTCCCAGCCTAGTATTTACCTTGAAAAAATTTACCTCGCAAGCAATTAATGAATAAAAATTTTTTAGAAAAAGAAGGAAAATTCACAGGAAATAAACTTAGTTATTTAAAGCTTATTGCTTTTGATATATTATACCAAAAGGAAGTATTTGAAATCACAAATAATCAAAAAGCTGACAATAAATTTACAGCACCATTTTTATAAAAAAAAATTAACAATAATAAATGTTTTTTATTTGAAAGCAATTTCACCGTATTTTCTAAATTTCCAAAAAAAACTTGTTTGTACACACGATCTTCATAATACACAAAGTTTTTATACACCGCTAATTCGCGAACTCTCGATATAGGTTAATCGATTCATTTTGAAATATTTACTAAAACTAAAAGCTAATAATTGCCAGTAAATTAAAATTTAATCAATAAATAATAAAATATGAGCAAAACAAACTACAATGTACAATAATCGCGAAGAAACAGATAAAAAATGAAAAAAAGCTTTTTTCGAGGTAAAAGCCTTTCGAGGTAAAATCATTCGAGGTAATATTCTTTTGAGGTAACGACTTTTCGAGGTAATGTTCTTTCGAGGTAAATTTTTCTGGGGTATGTTTTTCGAGGTATTTGCTGTTGAGGTAAATTTTTTCGAGGTAAAGACCGGTTTCCGTATTCTCAGTGTACCTATATATACAGGGTGCCCGTTTTTCGAACTCAAGCATGGGTATCTCGGTTATTATAAGAGATACAAGATCGGTTATTAGAAAAAAAGTTGCGCATTTTTATGCTGATCAATAATCTGAAAGAAAATATAACCTGCCATTTTTTGTTTATTAATTATAGCAAAAAAATTAAAAATTCCGAGTTTCGTTTTATTTTTTTGAGAGAAAACCGACAAAGCTAGACGTTTTTAAATGAAACATTGTCAAGGTTTGGACATTGTTAAGGTACTTTTTTGCAAGGAATCCAAATCTGTTCTCATATTTTCCATGGCATTTTAGATGCAAGAGTTACAAAACTTTGTTTTTTCTTATGAGCGCTATTTTGGATTTTTACATTTTTTAATGCAGTTTTTTTTTCTAATTACAATAATGTATTACACGAGATGATCAAGTCTTATATTTTAAGCGAAATTAGAAACATCATTTTTGTGCAGGGTGCTTTGGAAACAACGAAGCAATTAAATTAACGGAGATTAGGTTTGAAACCGAAAATATTGTCACTGTGACCTACACGCATGCGTGAGTTCGGCATTTAGATCTACAATAACCCGCTCCTTATATTTTGATAATCTAAATTCCGAGCGCACGCATGCGCGTTTGAAACCTAATCTCCGTTAAGTTAATTGCTTCGTTGTTTCCAAAGCACTCTGAGCAAACATTATTTTTTTTAATTTTGCACAAAATATAAGACTTGATCTTCTCGTGTAATACATAATTGTAATCAGAAAGAAACAGTAGGTATTCAAAAATGTTAAAAATCGAAAATAGCGCTTATAAGAAAAAGCGAAGTCAAGTGTTATAACTCTTGCATCTAAAATTCCATGGATAATATAATAACAGATTCCTTACAAAAAACTACCCTAACAATGTTTCAGTTTAAAACGTCTAGCTTTGTCGGTTTTCGCTCAAAAAATAAAAACGTAACTCGGGATTTTAAATTTTTTGCAATAATTAAAAAACAAAAAAGACTGGTCAAAATTTTCTTTCAGATTACACAGCCCCACAAAAAAAAAAAGTCTGGATCTCTAGACCAGACATGTGTATCCTTATGTATTTTTGCCCGCTGAATCCGAATCCGAGGTCAGAAAAAGCCCTACACCCCAGGAATTGGCCCCAGAGGCCGAAAATGGCCGCTGAAAGGTGTGAAACGGGAATTCGGGCATGACGGATGCTCAGGGCAGGTTGAGATTGCATTCTCAAGGCAAAGTCGAATTAGTGGCTAACGGTGGTTAGATCCGACAGGCATCGCGGCCCCTGAGGCCGGAAAATGGGCCCTTGGGGCCCGAAAAATCGAGATTTTCACGTCGGAATCGCAGTACTTGGATTTTCTTGAAACTTCAAACTGCAGCTACGTAAAGAGGCTGGAACCTCTTCCAGGCCCATTGAAATTCACGCCCAGGGTCCGGAAAATGGGCCCTCAGGGCAGGAAAATCAAGATTTCCACGTCGTCATCACGGCATTGACGTTTCTATGGACTTTCAAACTCAGGAAACACTGACGATGTTGGAACAATTCGTGGCTCATTGGAATGTATGCCCGGGCCCAGAAAATGGGCCTGAAGGGCCGGAAATCGAGAATCCCATGTCAGAATCACGGCACTCAAGTTTATATGGACTTTTTTTTTTTTTTTTGGAAGAGGTTCCAGCCTCTTTACGTAGCTGCAGTTTGAAGTTTCAAGAAAATCCAAGTGCTGCGATCCCGACGTGAAAATCTCGATTTTTCGGCCCCCAGGGGCCCATTTTCCGGCCTCAAGGGCCGCGATGCCTGTCGGATCTAAGCTCGGTTACCCACTAATTCGACTTTGCCTTGAGAATGCAATCTCAACCTGCCCTGAGCATCCGTCATGCCGGAATTCCCGTTTCACACCTTTCAGCGGCCATTTTCGGCCTCTGGGGCCAATTCCTGGGGTGTAGGGCTTTTTCTGACCTCGGATTCGGATTCAGCGGGCCAAAATACATAAGGATACACATGTCTGGTCTAGAGATCCGGACTTTTTTTTTGTGGGGCTGTGTTATTAATCAGCATAAAAATGGGCAACTTTTTTCTAATTTAACCGATCTTTTGAAATAACAGAGATACGCATGCTTGAGGTACCCTGTATATGACCTAAAGGGTTAAGTTTGTTTACTAGTTTGAAATATGTGAATGAATTAATGCATGAATGAATGAATAAAGGGCCGTTTAGAGGCTAGCATAACCATAAAACATAACATAGAACGATGTCGTGATTGGCTTGATATGCCGTCATGTGTCTTGTGGGGAGGCTATAAGGTTTTGTTTATGGTTATGCTTAGGGCCGGATTCAGGGGGGGGGGGATGAAGATTCCCCGGGGCCCGGGCAAGGGGGGGCCCGGCGTCGACAATTTCTTTTAGTTTATAATAAACGGTTTATTTATTTATACCCCCTCCAGAACGATATTGGCGCCAATACAAGCAAATATGCCCTTTTCAAGTGGGCCATATACCTTTAAAATTTTAAGTTAAGTTTAAATTCGTAAAAACATTGCCTGCCGCGCTAGGCTATTCTGTTTTTAGATTTTTAAACTTAAACGTATAAATTTTGAAAATTTTAGCCGACCGCGCTTGAGCCTCTTGCATGTTTGTGAAACTATAAATTGCAACAGTGTTTTAAAATTAAAATAAACTATTAAATATATAAAAAAATTGCCTGCGGCGCTAGAGCCCTCTTGCTTGTTTATGAATTTTGAAATTGTAACAGTGTTTTAAAATTAAAATGAACTATCAATTTGTATTTTTTTTTTATTCGAGCTTGTAAAAATTAAGCTTAAAATTCGTAAAAAAATGCCTCAGCGCTAAAGCTTTCTTGCGATTTTATAAAATCTGAAATAATGTTTTAAAATAAAAATTACCCATCAAAATTGTTAAAATTTTCGCCTGGGGCGATGGGGCTTTCTATTTTTTTATTTAATTGTAAAGCTTCTGTTTCAAAATTCTAAATTTAAAAGAATGAGAAATTAACATAATTCGTCAAAAATTTAGTTAATGGAAGGCTGAAGACCATTTCTTAGTAGACACTTTTTTGTTAGGACGGGAACCGCCCTTAGCGTAAAAGTGCCATAGATAAGACCCTGGGCTGGAAAATTATTTTGGAAAAATGGGGAGCCCGGGTAAAAAGTTCTGCTCTGCCGACCCTGGTTACGCTAGCCTGTGGATAGCGCGTTAATAGCTAAAACGTATAAAATATGTACAATATAGTTGACAAGGACACACTAGGTCACACCTTGCGGTGTTTTATAGCAAGTACAGTTTCCTGTTGGTCACACTTCGAATGGTACACCTATTAACTCGAAAAAGCTGGGTTGTATCAACAGAACATTTATATGAATTATTTTGCAATAATTAAACAAATTGCGATTGGCTATTGAAATGAAATAACAAATTATTTTTAAAAAATAAAAAAAAATTCTATAAATGATGTCGCGTATTTAAGTGGGTAAGTGGGTTCAAAGTGACACATATAGAGAAGGGTTTCCCAGGTAGTCACGTAATGTAATATGTACTAACTTTACACTGGTAAAACAGTTTATTTGTGTCAACTAAATATTCAGTTGTATAAGGCCAATTAAATTATTTGGTTGTAACAAATAGATTTTATTTCTGTCAAATAAACTATTTTGTTCCCATTAATAAATAATTTTAAAGTTAAAATATTTGTTTACATGAACTAAATATTTATTTGGCTCAAATAAAATTTGTTACAACCAAATAATTTAATTGGCCATATTCAAATAAATCCTTTTTATCAGTATAGAACGGGTTTTCAAACTTGGGATAGCAAGAAATTCTTCCCTAAAGAATCTTAAGTCCTAGTGTGACTTACATATAAATCGTTTATTTAGGAAACAGTATTTCATTTCAGTACAGTGAAAAAAAATTCTTAAAGCAAAAGTAATCAATAAAAAGAGACAAATAACTCAATTTCATAAAAAAACTGACCTTTGCTGTTTTCCAAACTTACGATTCATATAAGGGTCTTGTTTTAATCTGAAAAAATAGTAGTCAAAATGATTTATCATTTATCTCCCCAAATTTTAATGTTTAATCTGGTTTAAAATAGGCCCGTTTGGTACCAGAAGAGCTAACAAGGTTAATGGATTATAATAAAGACTGTCTGACAGTTAGTAATGTCGACGAAAGTTTGATGAGAAACATTTGCAACGGAGCATTTTCCAACGATGAAGAATTGAAAGAACATCTGCTATGCATTTCCACAAAGTCCGGTTTATTTCAAGACGATGGCACTATCAATAAATCAGTTATTCTACAGAATTTAATTCCAGTCATCCACAATTCAGAGCTGGCCAACGAAATTGTTAACAAATGCTACCTGGAAGAGCGTGAAAATCCGAGAGAAACTATATTTCAAACTGCACGATGTATATTTGAAAATACACCAGAAGAGGAAAGACTACACAGCATCAATATTTGCAACGAATTATTCTTTCCAGAATAATTTTCCTTTTTTTTATAAGGGAACGTTTCATTAATTGGACCAATTTATCATATGAGCAGCACTATTAATAAATATTGTTCATTAGCCACTTAGTTATTATAGAAGTTAAATAAATATATTTAAACTAAATCATACGCATTTTTTTTGGCTTTTTCTTTATTAGTAAGGGCATGTACAAACATGCCTCTGTTTTGCCCCAAACATGCCTCTGTTTTGCCCAAAACTTTTTTGTTTGTATCTTTTTGACATTTTTTCAATAAAATATGTTTCCTTACTTAAAAATATATAAAAAGGTACTATTTATGAAACACCGTATAGCCAACGGTTTTCGAGAAAATTGCAATTTAAACATCTTTCAGGTTTTGATTATAAACTAAATAATGCGCTAATAAAAATTTTAATGCTGCTGGGTGATTCTATATAAAAAACTATAATATAAAGGTTTTATTCACAAATGCCCAAAAATGTAAGTAAGCTCAAGGAAGCTTCTATAAAAAAATAAAAACCCTTAAAGTATGCGACCCGTTTTAATCTTTATTTGTATTTCATTATAAAAAAAAGCTTATTTCAATAGTTTTCCACTGATATGCTATACAAAGGGATTTTAATAAGTTCATTGTAAAAGAATAATTAACACATACAAAAAATCCAAAAACAGACGTTTTTCGGTATTACTGAAAATTTCTTCCATAGATTTTTTTTTAATTTTTAGTTTCTTTTACACGTATTCCATCCTTTAACAATAATTGATATCAAGGTGAAAATTTTACAAGTTGTTACAGTAAAACATAACGTTGTTCTGATATTTTATTAAAAACTTGAGTTGCTAGAGTTCCATATCGTCCCTAAAAGTGTAAAAGGTCGTATATCAAACGACTAAATTATAGATACCCTAATTAGGGTGCCTATAATTTAGTCGTTCCATTGAAGCCTCAATGGAATAAAATAAAATCTCACACTGGTGTAAAGTTTAATGCCAATTTAGTGGCGTTTTAACACAATAAAACGTAAACGAAACAGGGTTATTTTTTAAATGGTTAAATTTGGAACAGGAATATTTCATAATATAAACTATCTTTTTACGTAAATGACACATTTTTAAATTTTAAAATATTAGGAATGCTATGGGTGCAAAATTTACCCCGTTACCCCCAACCACTACAACTACTCAAAAATTATAGGTAGCATAAAGTTCAAACAAAAATAGTGTACCGGGTGAGTTTTATTTATATCTACCCCAAAAATTAAGATTAAACTTCATTCGATAAAACCGAAACTTTGATGATTAATATTATTTTACATTGGCGGATTTTTTTTTGTTTCACTTCCGGTTTCGCAGAATCAAATTTAACTTTAATATTAGTTTCATATGTTTTTAAGTTAGTAAAAACATGGCAAATTATGTAAATCTCGTTTTTTAATGATAAAAAAAAGTAAAGACATTATACATAGAATTTTTGGCTGAATTCAAAAATGTAAAACATTACAGGGTATTCCATTAAAAAACCATATTTATGATACTTCCGGCAAAATAAAAATAAATAAATATTCCATTTTATAGCCAACTATATAAATCTTTAAAGTTTCGTTTTTATAGAATGAAGATTAATCTTAATTTTGGGGGTGGGCATAAATAAAACTCACGCAGTAAACCAAATAAAGATTATTATTATTATTATTATTTGACACATTTTATTTTATTGGTTAAATTCTTAGTTAGTTTGGACAAATCAACATTATGCTGTTAATTTATAAAAAAACATGCTTCCATATATTTTGCTTCGGAGTTAGCAATAACTTTTAGTCAAAAACCTCTAAATGTATCATATGAATGATATTTTATAGCTAGATCCTTGTGGACCTTATATATTTTTATCTTAAAATTTTCATTTAGGTATAACTAGAAAATATGAGAGTAATCAAACTTCTCTAAGGGTCCTAATTGGGCCCCTAAAATTCGTAAAAGCCATAAATCGTAAAAAAATCGTTGAATATTGTCTGTAATTTTTGTATAAGTGAAAAATTTAGGGCTTGAAATTTATTTTGTTTTCCTTTTGGGCCTACAAAATTATGTGCCAAATTTCAAAATGATCAAAATAGTCAAACCCTTGCCGAAAATCCGCAAAGTTGCCCCTAACACTAAAATTTACGTCAAACGGTAAACAAATATTTTAAAATGTATCAGATCGGACTGAATTTATTTGTATTTGATGCATTCTTATATTCATAAAATTTAAATTATTTAATTAAAATTAAAATAAAACGATCTAAGCGCTAAACAAGAGCTCCTAAATAATTGTAGCTTAGCTAGTTTTGTTATAGTTAAATCTTTTCAATAATATGAAAAGTTATTGGAATGCATTAAATAAATATAAATTCAGCCCAGTTTGATACATTTTTAAGATGTTTGATTACCGTTTGACACGCATTTATGGTGCAAATTCGTAAATTTTAGTGTCAGGGGAAACTTTGCCGGATTTTCGGCACGGGTTAGAATCTTTTGATCATTTTGAAATTTCGCACATAATTTTGTATGCTAGAACGAAAAAAAAAGTAAGATTTTAAGCGCCTTATATTTTTAACGTATAAAAAAGTTACAGACAATTTTTAGCGATTTTTTACGATTTATGGTTATTTTACGATTTTAGGGGATAGCACCCATAAAAAAATTTGATCTCTCTAATATTTTCAGAACTTTCATGTTACATATAAATGAAAATTTTAAGATAATACATTTAGGATGGGCAAGTAGCAAGTCCTCTTCTGTACACGTTATATAATGCACCTGAACAAAATGATGGTTTATTTTAATAAAAATAATCTCTATTATTATGAAAACCACAAAAACAATTTACCACAAGATTTGATATGGATACGCAATATTTTAATTAATATTTATAAATGAAATTTTTCCAAATGACTATTTTATTTTTTATGAAAAACAATACAATTATAGTATTTTATTATTTTATTTTTACTTTGAACGTACTCACTGACTCATAATATTATATTATTATTTTAGTTTAAAATGACAATTTAATTGTCAATGTTTAAAACTTATAAATAATGATTTTGACGAGTGTTCCTTAAATTTCAAAATTTTCATTTTAAGCGAGTTTAAAAAAAAAAATATATATATATACACTAATGAGACCCACATTTTTTTTTACTTATTAACGTGTGCTTTCTGATATACAACCAAATTCAAAATCTCCTGGCTAGCTCAAGCCAGAAAACCGATTTTCATTTGTTCCATTTCAAAAATATGAGATTTAAAAGCTAATTTTATGAGAATTTTTGTTAACTTTTGGGCTAAATCGCTTCCTTAATAGAAATATTGTATCATAATAATTTTATCTACATTATACATCATATTGTACTTATACGTTATATTAAATTATTATATAAAAAAACAGAAACATTAACTATTCAAAACTAAATAATAGTAAATTATAAAATCAATACCTTTTAATACCGGTTAAGAATTGGCCCCCGTGAACATGTAATAAATTTCTAACAGAAAACTTTTGTTCCATAATAATAAATTCCAGCTCCAGCAGTGTTGTGATATATAAATTTCTATCGATTTTGCTGCTAAATCTAAATCTAAATTAGAATTTCTCAATCACATCATATTTTTCAGAAAAATTAGCTTACAGTTCGTGTAAAGATGAAAGTCGCTTGCAAAACAACTTCACACTACGATATTTCGAAAACGATTTGACCCAGAGACTTAAAATTTGAAACAAAGTAGTGAACATTTTTTTTCCGAATTTCAAGTCTCTATGTCAAAGCCTTTTTAAAATATCGTAGTTTAAAGTTGTTTTGCCAGGGACTTGCATCTTTACAATAACTATAACAGCATTTTTTTGTAATATAAAGCTCGTTTTCTTGAAAATCAAAACTGATAACTCTATTTTGTAGCCAAATTCTCATGCAGGGTTCCAGAATCTCTAAGAATCACATCAGTTAGGTTTTTAAAGAAAAACAAAAAATACGCCACCCAGCACTTTGGAAAAAAGGTTTGAATTGATTAAAAAACTAATTTTCGCAGAGAAAATTGTAAAAATTATTTATTATTTTGACAATTTTATTTAGATCTGCATTTTGTAAATATAAACCTTAGATGAAATCATTGTTGGTTGGCATTTTATAGTAAAAATTTAAAAATATATATAAATAATAACGTTCACTTACAAGTTTAAAGACGGTCACGGTCACGGTTTGTTCTGCAAGAAACTCGTGTTGTTATTCTTCAATCTGTAAAAAATATAAAAGTCATTATAATTGATGAGGTAATATTAACACAAGTCGATAAATAGGACTTTTAAGTGTCGATTTGCAGGACAACAAATAGCTTGAGATTGTCTTAAAGATTTCTCGACGATTTTCATGAGTCGACACTCTGCAGGGTTGGTTGACCTTAGTATGATGCATCAAAACACAGTAACCAAGACAACTTTTTTATTGAAAATAATTCTTTCTTTTCATCATTTGTATGTAGATAACTTACTTAAGACTTTTAAGAGGTAGGTATAAAAAGGTAGGTATGAAAAGTAAATAAAATCGTGAGTCTTGATTACACAGCTACAAAAAAAAAGGTCCGGAATTTTTTGGCAAACCATTGTATTTCTATGTATTTTGAGGCGCTGAACCTAAATTGAGGTCAAAGCGGCACCTTATCGGATTAGTTCAGGAGTTAACCTCAAAAACCGTTCTTTTATACACGGTGTATTTGAAATAGCGTAGGAAATTTTAACAGATGATTTTACATCATAAAATATGACAAAAAGTTCCTATAAACATATGTCTAAAAATGCGTCATAAGGGAGCTACGCCCCTTTGAATGTGGCTAAAAAAATCGTTTTTTATTTAATAACTCAGGAACCCTTTGAGATATATCAACGAGGTTTGCACGTCAACTAATCCTACCAAGGCCCGTTTTTATGTGTTATTTTCATGTACTTATTTCAACCAGGGGTGTGCGAAACGGGGGGGGGGGGGGCTCAGTTTTTTGTCCCAAACTTTTTTCTGTGTAACTTTTTTGCAGTTTAATTTTTGAAATATGATTCCTCAGGTCAAAATACATAAAAAAGGTACTCTTGTTGTAATACTGTTTTCGAGAAAAATTCATTTGAAGGTGAAATTCCACGGTTCGAGGACGAAAAATTAAATACTAAAATGTTGAAAACAAAAATTTTAATGATGCAGGGCGAATGTACATTAAAAACTAAGAAAAAAACCTCATATACAGGTACTTCCAAAAATCAATCCTAATGGAGCTATGGTCTCCTAAATATGCACCATTTTTAAAGGGCTATGGTAGCTTTAAAAGCGTTTTTTCGACCTACATGTATGGAAACTTTTTTTCTTAGTTTTTGATGTAGAATAACATTGCATCATTAAAATTTTGGTTTTCGACATTTTAGTATTTAATTTTTCGTCCTCGAACCGTGAAAGGACATGGCACAATTTATAGGGAATTTTGGCCCTCGGTGAAATTCGCTAAATTTTTTATATGTTTTAGTTTATACTTTTTTAAAAGGAATTAGGAACGTTTCAAGCACTTTGTATGTACAGTTTTTTTTCTATAAGGAAAATAAAAAAATATTTTTGCCCTACACTCCTCATAAAAATATTTTTCTAGTAGGCATTGTTTCGTTTGATAACTTGTCAGTGAAGGATATTCTGACGTATTTTTGAAGTTTTTTAGACTAAATTGTCAGTTTTATTGGGAAAAAGTAATGAAATACATATTGAAATTGGACAGAATAATTAAATAAGATGAAGAAAAGTGCAACAGAAATACTTCTTAAGGACTAAATTAGTGAAATACGTGAAATAAGTTATTTGCTAACCTGGTAAAAAGTACTAAAACGTATATAAAATTGAACTAAAGAATGAAATAAGAAGAAAAGCAGAATAGAAATACGTTTTAAGGGAATCGTTTGTAAAATAATAAGCGATTTTAATGCCGAAAGTGTATCCCTTATTTTTTGTACGGCAAAAAAAACAATTATTTCCAAAATTCTACATAAAAGAAATTGAATATGTGTTTTTGTAATATAATGTACTGGAACCCATGTTAAAACTCCAGAACTTAATAAAATAATAAAATAAGAAGTAAAACAGAACAGAAAAACTAAGTTGAAAGTGAAATACTGTGTTTCTGCATAGAATAAATTATCCAATATAACTATCATACCGAGGGCTTCATAACAGGGCTGTATCAACCGTGTTCATGTAGCAGATATGCCCCTTTGCTATGAAGCCCTCGATATGATTTAAAACATGAACACTAAAAAAAGGATCCATGAATCAAGAAAATGCATCTTTTGATTATATTTTAAGCCAAATTCACTTATTTTTGGACTAGCATTTCTTATGAACCTAATAACTGGCGCGGGTCTTTGAATGGAAATCCGCGCTCTTCATTTAAGATGTTAGCCTTAAAATAAGAGAATATGGTGTTGTACTTATCAAAAGACATGTGTCCTTGTTTCAATTCTTTTTCACAGTATTACATTAGGACATTTTTATAAAAAAATAAATAAAATGTTTTCATTTCCTCCCATTCGGGGCATCTGCTGTTGACCACCTTGACGGTTGCATACAAAGCAATTTACTTGAAAAAAGGCTCTAAAAGCCATGCTAAATTAATTTTATATTAATAATATACAAAAAAATTGACAGACATCAGTTTGACTTATACCAATCAAGCTTTTTTCTTAATCATTAAGCTAATTAAACTTATTTTTATGAGGAGTTTGGGGCAAAAATATTTTTTTATTTTCGTTATAGAAAAAAAACTGTACATACAAAGTGCTTGAAACGTTCCTAATTCCTTTTTAAAAAGCATAAACTAAAACATATAAAAAATTTAGCGAATTTCACCGAGGGCCAAAATTCCCTATAAATTGTGCCATGTCCTTTAAAAAGGACTTTGAAAAGGACTAATTCATTTAAATTAGATGCAAGATGTGCAATTTACTTGTAGCCTTTTAAGGATACATCAAACATTTCCACAACCCTCTCAAGTTGAAGCGATTTAAAGATGAGAAGTGAAAGGAGTTTTTTAGCGTAAAGATGAAGGCAAACAGAGAAAACTCCTAATTGGCAAAAATTAAAATGTAATGAAGGAAATCTTGAAAATTTAAAAAATATATTTCGAACAAAAATATTTTTGAAGAAAGTTATCTATCTGTCGTTAAAATCAAATGGACAGGAAACAGTACACCCTAAATTGTGGCGATTTGCCTTTTGGGAACAAGTGCACAGATAACAGTGACCACATCAATAGATGGCACCATGCTTTTATATCTATCTAACGTTTTATTTGAATATTAGCAACATACAGGATACACAGTGCTGATGATTCCCAAAACGGATGAAATGGTACTATTCACTGTTTCCTGTCCATTTGATTTTTCACCTTCAAATGAACTTTTCTCGAAAACGGTTAATCCTACAGTATTACAACAAGAGTACCTTTTTTATGTATTTTGACCTGAGGAATTATATTTCAAAAATAAAATTGCAAAAAAGTTACACAGAAAAAAGTTTGGGACAAAAAACTGATAAGGCCCCCCCGTTTCGCACACCCCTGGTTTAAATAAGTACGTGAAAATGACATACAAAGATGGGCCTTATTAGGATTAATTCACTTGCAAAACCTCGTTAATATATCTCAAAGGGTTCCTGAGTTATTAAATAAAAACCGATTTTTTTAGCCAATTTCAAAGGGGCGTAGCTCCCTTATGACGCATTTTTAGACATATGTTTATAGGAACTTTTTGTCATATTTTATCATGTAGAATCACCTGTTAAAATTTCCTACGCTATTTCAAATACACCCTGTATGCTCGAAAATAACGTTTTTTAAGGTTATTTCCAAAACTAATCAGAGGAAGTGCAATTTTGACCTCAAATTCGGATTTAGCGACTCAAAATATATAGAAATACAATGGTGTCCGAAAAAAATCTTGAACATTCTTTGTTTGGCTACATTTTGTCAGGTCAGTTACAAGGTTCTATTCGACATTTTTGTCATTTTTGAGATTTTAATACTGTTAGATTTGGTTTAACTTAGATTTTGCTTATACAACGTTTTATTAATGTATCTTCAATAATTTGTAATATATAGCAAGAATTACATAGTTCTATGTAGTTTAAATTCATTTCTTTTGGAGTTACAAAGTTCTATGAGCAATTTCTGTTAGTGTAAAAGATTTTAATAATAACTTAGATTTTGCTTATACAAAGTTTTATTAATGTCTTGTTAATGATTTGTGGTAAGTATACAGCAAGAATTACATAGTTGTATGTAGTTAAAATTAATTTATTTTGGAGTTACAAACTTATTTGTTATTTACTTGTTACTGTTTCTTTATATACATAACAGTTATGTCCTACAAAAGGATAATAATATATTAATTATATTATTGCTTTCACATTTTGAAAATTTTTGCAAAGCCTGGAGATTTTTTAAATTCTAAGATTAAGTTTTAGAGACTTTAACAACCCTTATACATATACATATTGTATAACAATTTTTAAGAAAACTACCCCCACACCTCAGCGGGTGTAGTTTGATTTTTTTTTTATTCTAAGATTCAGTTTTATATCAATTATATACTAATTTTCATAAAAATACTGTAAACATTTAAAAATAATCAAGCCCCATCCCCTGGGGTAAAGTAATTTTAATTTAAATATGAAACAACATTAAATATGGTAAAATTATATACTTCCTTATTTTGTTTGTGAAATAGTCTTCCAAAATACAATTTTTGCATGTTGAATTATCGATAATTTTTTTACTGAGCATAAAAAACATTTTGCCTAAAGAAATTGTTTTCATGCATTTTTCGTAACACGAAAAATGCACTTAAACAATTGCCAGGCAAAATATTTTTTAATACAGTAAAAAAATTATCGATAATTCAACATTCACTTATGATATAACTACTGAAAATACAAGAACAAAAATAGTTTAGTTTAAACCTAGATACAGTTTTTTGTGCAGACTTAAAATTTTAGTTAGACTAGGACTTTAGATCTTATGCAATGATAATAATTATAATTTTTAATAAGTTTACGGCTTTTAAATTGTAAAAATAATATATCAAAATTGACAAATTTGATACAGTAAATTAAATCAATTATTTTTTAATTTATTTAATGAGACCTTAATTTCGTAAAGCCATCGTAACTAATTTTTATTAATACATACACTTCGTTTTCATAAAAAATGGTATTTTCGAGGTTATTTTATTATACCAAAAAATATTCAAAATATATATGGTTTTAATCAGAGTTTGATTTTAAAATTAAAGCTATGTACTTAGTTTTATTTAATTTTGGGATTTTTAATATTATTTGAAAATTAAAGGCCTTTAGTAAATTATGTATTTCATACAAAAATGAGAAAAAGTTTCTTTATTGTAATAAAAAAGGTATTAGTGAAGAGTAAAACAGTTGTTTTAAAGCATTTTTGTGGTTTACATGTTTACCTAGGCAATAAAAAAATTATTTTAATTGATAGGTTAACATTTTTCTCATTTTTCTCCTCCCAATTATTAATTCCAGAACCAGGTATATAAAGGATTATATTGTATGAAATACCTAAAAATACCTAAAAAAATTGTGATAGCAAGTTGTAAGAGGATAAAATATCATAATGAAGTCGTTTGTAGCATTCTTGGCGATTGTTGGGTTTATTGGTATCAAGGTAAATATTTTATTTTATTTAGTAGGATCATGTAAAAACATGCCTTAAAAGCATGTTTTTACCTGAAGCATTGCTTTATTTGTTTAAAAATTTCAGCTAAAGCTAAAATATCTTGGTTAAAAAAAAAAACAAGATTCTTATTTTTAGAAACTTTTTTAAAAAATAATATTTTTAGTTTGCTGTTTTTTATTTTTTTTTTATTGCAATACCCTAAAAAAAAACTATTTATGAGGAGTTTTACACAAAATTCAAAATTTTATTCTTGGTATAGCTATAGGTTACTTTAATATATTAAGAGCCACTTGCATCAACATTTAAAATGAGATTATCCTGATTAAACTGATTTTAAGTTAAAAATTATGTGTTCTGATTGGTTGACTATCATATTAATCCAAGTTAAACCATCATTGATGCAAGTGACCATAGGCGGTTTTTTATAGAGAATAATTTTAAACTATTGGTGTTTCAAACAAATAAAACAGCAGAACTGTAAAAATACAAGGATTATTTTGTGATATACTATAGTTTACTGTTTTATGTTTGTGTTTATATCCATTTAGTCCAAAATTTATTTATATTTTATTATTTTTTTGTTTTCAAGAATTTTTTTTTACCTTTTTTTTATACAGGGAGCCTCAATTGGCGAAACTAATGAACAACATCAGCAACAGCAAGAAGATATCGCCCAAATCAGAAGTGAATGCCTTAAAACCTCAGCCGTGAACCAGGACGTTCTTGACAAAACAAAAAATGGAGACTTTACTGACGATGAAAAATTAAAATCATATTTGTACTGTATATCCAAGAAAACTGGTTTCCAAAATGAACAAGGAGAACTCCAAAAGGAAGAAATTATCAAAACATTAATTGACACCCTTAAAGACAAAGAAGCTGCAGAAAAATTGGCAGAAAAATGCGCTGTTTCCAAAGGAACTGCCGAAGAAACAGCGTTCTATAATTACAAATGTTTATATGAGAACACAGCCGATCACATTAGTTTAGCTTAAATCAATTTATTGACTTGATTTGTTGCTATATTAAGCTTTAATTTGATAACGAATTTGTTTACCTTAAGGTAATTACCTTATAATTAACTTTTTAGAGTATTATAAATAAATATTGAGCATTTATCAAGTCACTTTATTATACTATTCATAGCGCGTAGCGCTAGAATAATATTATACGGCAGTTTCGAATTTCCCAAAATCGTCAAAAAACGCCCTAGACAAAACATTCTTGGATACAAATGTGTTTCATGAAAAAAATAAGAAACTTTGAAAATATCACGTTTTTTGTAGATACGATATCTCAAAATCCGATCGACTCCAAATTTTTAGGAAAAATTAAGTCCCTATTTTCAAATTAATCCCTCCAAAAACAAAAAAGTTATGGGGGGTTAAACTTTTTAAAAAAATTAAAAAACTATCATTTTCAAACAATTTTTTTTTTTGAAAATTTTTCATTTTTTGCTAAAAGAAAATAAAAATAAAATAAAAATAATGAATTTTTTTTATTTTTTTTTTATTTTTTTCGTTTTTTGCATAAAGAAAATAAAAAAAAAGCCTTTACGAAATTTTGAAAAGTTTCAAAATGGGAAAGCAAAACGAAAATTTACTTTTTTTGAAAATATTTTTAAGTATTTGGGAAAATGCAATATAACATTTACTGTGAATAGTATATAATGGAATGCGTAGCATTACATATATTCACGGCTTGTTTTAATTTCCGAAAATGGATAAATCCATTTCCCGAGACGAAAATTTACAAGACTTTAATCTTAAAAATTTGAAAGATCAATATAAAATTATTTACAGTTTTATTTATATCTAATTCGAGTTATTATACATAGAAAAATATTGTCTTAAATCAAGAATATGGTGATTTGTATATAACTAAGAGATTATAATCTTCTTTTATGCATACCATATTCTTATCCTTTTATATTTAAATTCTCTTCTCTTTGTTATATCCAAATCACACATTCTTAATTTAGGAAAATATTATTTTCTGTGTACTTTTTTTCTTTTACAACATACAGTGCGTAAATTAAGTCTGGAATCAACCGATTAACTTTTCAGTCACAAGTTAAAAAAAAAACGCTGGGACAGATTGATTTTTGTTTTTAATTTTGCATATTTTGATGCAAAAAAGTTATCAAAATTTTTACCCCCTATCAATTTTTTTTTAAATAGCAACCTACCTCTTGTGACACATCGTTGGAAGGGTTATTAATAAGCTTTCTAACTGTATATGATAACGCCTAATTTGGCAAAGGACTTATAAAAAATAGGTAGCTATTAAAAAAAAAAAATGGGATGGGTGGGTGCAAGGGGGTAAAATTTTTGATAACATTTGGTGTAAACCAAAATTTTTAAAATTAAACAGTACTATATTACTTTATTAACCCGGCGTCTGACAGGTGGATTAGTTTTACAAGTAACGACAGGTGGGGTATAATAAACCCCAACAATAAATGGGACCGTTTTTGCTTTATTTAATAAATTTTATATAAAATGTAGTAAAATATTTGAGTTATACAATATATTAACCTAAAAATAATTTTAAAAATCTTAAATACATATATATATTTATTTTTAATCGGTTAACAAAAATAAATCAAATTTAAAAAACAAAAAATAGGAAACCTTTTTGTTTCCTATTACTAAAAAAAATAACGTTTAAAATTGCCAAACAAAGATCTACATGAATAACATAAATTATAAACTTTTAAATATTATAGGTAGGGTTCAAAATAAATTACTTTAAGTAATCGTAATATGACTGAAAAATACAGGAGAAACAGGAAGATAATAGTATATTACGCACCGAGTACGCGAACCTAGTTTTCAGTGCTTATTTTTTTATGAGGCGCAGCCGAGTAAAAAATCTCTCGAAGTCCACCGAAATAGTTTGCGTCGAGGTCCGTATACTATTTTTTCCACGACCTAAACATCCAAAAGACGCAAAAATTGTCTTAAAATATTAATTTGTCAATTTAAGGTTATGTGTTTCACGTTTACTCATTTTCTGACAGCAGATGTAAAATCAACTAATTTTCACTTTTCAACCATTGCCATAGGCAATGGGTGGAAAATAGGCACTAACTACTAGCTAGGTTGTAGGAAAATAAATGTTACTTATTATGACACGTGGGGTGTCAGAAACCCCAGACGACTTCAAAAGGACGTGGCCTCTAATGCTTCAATATTCATACTGCCGTTCATGCTACACTGTGCAAAGTAAAAAGCGATTGAAAGGTACTGAGGCGCTGTCTTCGCTTGGCGCGAAAATAAAATAGTTACGGAGTAATATTTGGACTCTGGGGTTTGTGACACCCCACGTGTCAGACGCCGGGTTAAGATGCAAAAGTACTTGTTGACGAGATGGTCATAGTGTAAACCTTCCGCTCGAGATGGTCCCAGTGAAAACCTTTCGCCCTCCTCTTACTCCTCATCAATTTTGGTCCTGTTGAAAACCTTCTGCCTTTCGTCACATATAGCTAACCCCTTCCCTCGTAGTGCGTGATGTAATTTATGGATAGCCTCTAAGAAGAAAAACAAAGTGTTTTATTGTTTTCTTTTTAAAGAAAAACACTTGCACACGGTGTTTAAAAACACCGTGTACAAGTCTTTTATCTTCGACTCTCAGATAATCATGATAGTAGTCTATTTCCCAATATTATATTTAAATTTGTAAATTATTTAAAAAAATATATAGACTGTAACATTTGACCCCTGTGCAACTAACCTTGCTGTCTCCTACCATATAATTATAAATCATAAAATTATTGTTAATAACAAGAATACCATAATGGTGTAGTTATAACCCATACAGTATGTATATTTTACCTAACCAATTAAAAAAATGTTATTTAACAAATGTAACTTTTAATTGACAGAATAATGATTTTCTCATCCCTACCAATACCATTGTGTTTCCAGAAAGTGATATATAAAGAAAAAAACCTATGAACATATAGTGTTTTAAAAGCGAGTTCTACAAAAAAAAATCATGAAATATTTTGTTACTTTCTTGTTTATTATCGGGTTTATCACTATTCAAGTAAGTAGGTATTATATTTTAATTATAAAACTTTTAATAACATACAAAGAAAATTATAAAAAATTTCAATCAAATCTATAACATATTTTTTTCACTACTAGCTTTAGAACATACCATTATTTATCATGTTTTCAGACTGTGAAATCAATTTTCTTCACCTATAGCAATAATAATTTTTTCTCTCCTAGTAGGAGTAAATTTTATAAATAAAATAAATTGATTCCTGCCACTTTAGATGTTTCAGTTCTTTGTGCAAATTTTACTAATTAAGAAAATAGCTTTAAATCACTTTTTAATAGCTTTAAATAACTTTTTATTTATTAAATATAATTATATTAATTAAAATTATTACCAATTAATACAATTAATAATTAGATAAATATTATGAAAAAAATTATAAAAAAAATTAAACGTCAGTTTAAAGTATTTATTTGAGCAAATGTCATTGATCAAGGCTACTTGATTTTTATGAAAATTCCAAGAAATATAATTTCTCTTCATAATTTAATTTATTATTTGAATAAAAATAGTTAAATAGTGCTAGGTCACAGGTGTCTTGAATCAAAATAAAGTTTTTTTTTCTGGCGCCAAAAACTCTCTTCACAGATTGAAGGAGGGTTGTCTGAAGAATAAAACCTTTTAATATTAAAATCCTCCCCCGACTCCTTTTCGAGAAAATGGGGATTAAAAAGGCTTAAATGGGCCTAAATTTAGTTTTCTAGGGATTTCATAAAAATGGCTAACTCGACAAAAAAAACTGTTCTATTATAAAAGATAGACAAAAAAATTATCTACAAACCACTTTTTTAATGAACTCGCTAGCTCAAACCCTTACCGTTTTATAGCTCAAACAAAGTTGCATATTAAGATAGCTTATTGTCAATCATTTTTTAAGCATGCATATTTTGGGTTTTTGTAAAAAAACTCAAAAACCACAATTCCAACAACAAAAATAGTTTTTACATAAAAGATTCTTAGTTAAATTCAACACAAACCAACATTTTGTTTATCTTAATAGCTTTAATAGATCAAGAGATATATAGCTTCAAATGTTATCGTTTTAAATTTCATGTTACAATTTTTTCCTTCATATGCAATAAATTGGTTTTTTGTAAATATCTTAAAATCGAGTAGGTAAAAGAAAAAAAATCATATGAGTGAAATAATAGCTAAGAAAATTATCTAAAAAACGCTGTTTTATTTGTTTACTTAGCTCTTTTGGTTTGCAAACTATAGCTCGTGAAAGTAAGAAAATATTGTAATAATTTTGTATATATATATATATATAATTTTTTATAATATTAATATGTAGCAAAATGTTAATTCTTAACGTTGTTTGTAATAAAAATATTATAAAAAACTCCTAATTGGGCCATGTTATGCAAAAAGCAACCAACCCACAATATTTTAATATTGTGGGTAGGAATGTAGTATGTACATTTCTAGATCAGTATACGACATTATCTCTTTTTTTTTAATATGTTGGCTACTTTTTGCATAAAAGGGCTTCCGCATCGCAAATGAAAAAAATTACTAATTTCTTAAGATGCAGTACAGGAAGGAATTCGGTGCCAGCATATTATGGGACTCATATTAGTAAACGTTCCAAGACATTAAAGGACATCTATAAAGATGGAATATTTGAAATTTTTGTAGACGATCACGAAAAGAAAGCAAGACCAGTTATTTGGGCAGACGCAGAAGAGCTTTTAGATGCTGTACTCGAAGCCAGAGATGAAAGAGATAAAGTGTATATTAAAATAATGGCTGATGGAGGACAGGGCTTTTTAAAATTAAGCATGACATTGCTTCCTGAAAATTATTGCCTAGACGCCGAAAAAACTGATCTGGAAAATAAAAAACCAAAAAGAAGCCTATACACAGAAGGCGGAAGCAGTGCAAAAAAGGCCAAATTAACCAGCGTGCAGAGAATTATTATGCTATGTATTGTTCCTGAAATCAAAGAAACATATGAAAATATAAAACTGCTCTTCGAATTAACAAAAATTAATAATATTCCATTTAAATTTGTGGCTGATTAATACTTATAGTAAATGGTCAACAAACGGCGACATCAACGTACCCCAGCCCATATTGCTTTGTTACCCTAAATGAATTAAGAGATAATAAAGAAGAAAACGAAGAAGAAGAAAAAGAAGAAGAAGAAAAAGAAGAAGTAGAAAAAGAAGAAGAAGAAACAGAGGAAGATACAGCAAAGAAAGATCCACTTGATATATCAATTGAATGTATGAGTTTAAAAACATATGGCGATCTTCGTTACAAAAAATTTTGTTCTCTCGGAAAAAACAAAAAATATGCCAAAGACTGTCATAATACAATAAACATGCCTCTGTTTGAAGAAGAAGATAAAACATATATAATAGAAAAATGCGTAGTACCAGAACTTCATATGTTGCAAGGAGTTGTCAACCATTTGTTTTGGGATGGGTTGGTACCGCTACTGGGAAGAGAAAGAGCATTAATTTGGCCTAAGAAGCTCAAAGTTATTGCCAAAAATTATCATGGGTGCATATTTGAGGGCAATGCTTGTAGGAAACTTTTAAAGGAAGCTGACAGATTAAATGATCCCATTATTCTAGGCTCCATCAATCCACTAGCCATTGTTCCATTTATTTCAGCCTTTAAGGCTATGAACAAAGTAGTAGAAGACTGCTTTTCTACAAAAAAAGTAAGCCCGGAATTAAAAAAGCATTTAAAAGAATTAAACAAAGCAATCAAAGCTACGGAAATTTCCATTACACTAAAAATTCATATAGTGTTAGAACGAACATTCCCTTTATTTTTTAAACCATAGTGGGCTTGGTCTTTGGTCTGAACAAGCAGGAGAATCAATTCATAGGGAGTTTCTTAAATCTTGGAATAAATATAAAATCAATTTTATGGATGATCCTGATTACAGAATACAACTTAAGAAAGCTGTAGTTTTCTTCAACACATTTATAGTTCTATTCATATACTTAGTAAATGTACCTATAGTTAAAGACAACATTTGTAAATTACAAATGAAAATTGTGGATAATTGTGTAAATAAAAGTTTTTTATTTTAAATACTAATTATTTTTATTTTAAACTCCAATCTTAAATTAACACACGTAATTAGTAAAGTACTTTATAACTATAACTGCAATCTAACTTTCACGAGCTATATTTTGCAAACCAAAAGAGCTAAGTAAACAAATAAAACAGCGTTTTTTAGATAATTTTCTTAGCTATTTTTTCAGTCATATGATTTTTTTTCTTTTACCTACTCGATTTTAAGATATTTACAAAAAACCAATTTATTGCATATGAAGGAAAAAATTGTAACATGAAATTTAAAACGATAACATTTGAACCTATATATCTTTGTTGAAGCTATTGAGATAAACAAAATGTTGGTTTGTGTTGAATTTAACTAAAAATCTTTTATGTAATAACTATTTTTGTTGTTGGAATTGTGGTTTTTGAGTTTTTTTTACAAAAACCCAAAATATGCATGCTTAAAAAATGATTGACAATAAGCTATCTTAATATGCAACTTTGTTTGAGCTATAAAACGGTAAGGGTTTGAGCTAGCGAGTTTATTAAAAAAGTGGTTTGTAGATAATTTTTTTGTCTATCTTTTATAACAGAACAGTTTTTTTCGTCGAGTTAGCCATTTTTATGAAATCCCTAGAAAACTAAATTTAGGCCCATTTAAGCCTTTTTAATCCCCATTTTCTCGAAAAGGGCTCGGGGGAAGATTTAAATATTAACAGGTTTCATTCTTCAGACAACCCTCTTTCAATCTGTGAAGAGAGTTTTTGGCGCCAGAAAAAAAAACTTTATTTTGATTCAAGACACCTGTGAGGTAGTGAAAAAAAAACAATATATAAACTACGGTAGAGAAAACTATTATAGCCTCGCACTCTTAAATCCCCCGCTGATACGAGCAGTCCCTAGCTAATTACTAACGACACACAAAGCACTCAAAAGAGGCTCAAAATTTTATATGTTAAGTACCTAAATCAGATGTTTTTCTTGATTGAAGTTAAATATTTATTTTACTTTGACCAATAGATTAAAACTTGAATAACATAAAACTGCTTGGTTTGAATAATATTTTTTTCTGTGTTAACTTTTAAAGAAAATACTAAAGATTCTAAGAAAGTATCACACATAGGGATACCGGGTGAGTTTTACTTATGTCCACCCCCGAAATTAAAATTAATCTTTATTTGATATACACGAAACTTTTTTTTTAATGGAATACCCTGTAATTTTTTACATTTTTAAAATTCAGACGATAATTCTATGTATAAAAAATATTTGTTTTTTTAAGTAAGCTTAAAAATATATAAAACTAATAATACAATAAAAATTTGATCAGTGACAGTGAATTGAAGCTGAAAAAACGATTTTTTGCCCTGAACTACTATTTTTTTATGTCGCTGTAAGCTTTATTTGTAGAGTATTTTTCCAAAACTTTTTCTTATACCAAATTTATGATTTACTTTGAAGATTAAGTAAAGAAGATAAATAAATTATGTATATATCGTTTTTTTTACGATAAAAACATAAAAACGAAAAAAAAAGTAAATTTACATAAAACTATCAGCTAAATTCAAAAATGTAAAAAATTACAGGGTGTTCCATTAAAAAAAAAATATTTATGCCACTTCCGGCGAAACCGTAAGTGAAACAAAAAAAAAATCCGCCATTTTATAGCCAATTTAAATTTATATAACTCACCCAAGTTTCGTTTTTATTGAACGAAGATTAACAAGTCATATCTGCAATTTTGCGGTTTTGTCTATTCGTCTAGCAAAATGTGGTATTAGCTCTATAATTAATTATAATTAATAAAATTATTACATTAAGTTGTAAGGTCGTACCTGCTTTTAAAGTAAGTTGTGAAGTTCAAATGCCGTATGCTCAAATATTTAAATTAAATGTCACAACTGACACTCGCATACTGTAGTTACGAAGTTTGTGCTTAGCATAGGTGAAATATAACCTCACATTTGTGGACTCCCGCCACAAAAGAGTATATTTTATTGCTTACAGTTTACGAGATATAAGCGATCTAAGTTGGCGTCTGATTTGGCTTTTTTGTTTTTTTACTCTAGTTTTTCAAATAAAAACATAAATATCATTTCGATGGCATATTTTGCAGATACGAGTTCTTTTACAGGGCAGAATACTTAATACTTATTAGAATCTTTTTCTATCTACATACTTAACATTTTTTATCTTTCCTCTTTATTTTATTATAATTAATTTTTTTTGATTAAATTAGAATTAAATTTGCATTTATTTTCTTTAACAGATAAATTATAAATTCTAACATGATTAATTGTTTCACATTTGAATATTTTTTTATACAATATTTTATTTATTTTACATTAACATTAACATATCTAGACTACAATTCAATCGAAAATATTCTTTTTCAATTTTTATTCATGAATTTTCCAGTTATCTCCTATAGGAGAAATGACCATATTGCATTATAATGCAATGGGTCATTTCTCTTAATACAAAACCATAAAAAAATACTTAAAAAATTAAATTAAATTTTTAAAAATTATATTTAATTTATTTATTAGTGTTAATTTAATATGTTAGTATTGTACTGTGAACGTTATTTTAATGATTTTACGACGGATATTACAATTTGTTGACGGTTTTTGAGGTAGGTAAACATAACCTCAAAATATTAAATTATTATCCATGTTTTTACTATCAGGTTGACTTTCTTTTCACTATTTTTAGTATGTGGCCTGAAGATGTCCCATATTGTTTAGGGATGAAACATATGTAGCCAGTCGAAATAGAAATATAATTATTTAAAAAATTGTGGAGAAGACTTCAAGTTTTGTTTTATTTTTTGGGATTTTTATATTTTTTAATTCTTTAGTATTTAATAATGAAGATAATAGTTATTTATGGTACTAGTGGGTAAAGTAAGATAATTTTCGAGAGGGCAATATCGGTTTACCCACGAGTGCCATACAAGGTTTTATCCAATAAATAGCTTAGAAAGTCATATTTTTTTTAAAAATTTTATTAAAAAGTCCAAACGAAAATAATTTGACAAGTGACAGCTGAGTGGTTAAAATAAATAATTATCCACTCAATAAAGTAAAAGCCACGCGGGGCTTATTATTGAGTTTATATATTTAAAATAAAGCTGGCAATTGTCTCATTATCTGTATGTATTGGATAAATTATTTTTTCAATTAATTTTTTAAAAGGCAATATTTAAAAATCTGCTTTATGGCAACATTTGAAAATCTGCTTATAAAATCGAAAGGAAATATTTTAAAAATTTTGTAAATTATAATTATTGTTTTTTGCAGGGTGCCTCCATAAGCGAAGAAGAAAAACAAAAAATAGAAGAAAACAAACGTGAATGCATTTCAAGCACAGGAGTGGATGCAAGCCTCATTGAAAAAGTAAGAAATGGAGAGTTTACTGAAGACGAATATTTAAAAGAATATATGTTTTGCATATCCAAGAGACTCGGTTTTATGAACGATGCAGGAGAAGCCCAAAAGGACGTGATTATCAGAAAATTAAGCGAGGATATTGAGGACAAAGATTTCGTTGCGGAATTGGTAGAAAAATGCACTTTTGATAAAGACACTCCTGTAAATAGAGCATACAATGGTTACAAATGTTATTATGAAAATGCAAAAGATCGCATTATTTTCTTTTAATTAAATTATTATTATTGTTTTAATTTTCTGATTGAGTTACGACTTTGTTAAATAAATTATATAACTATTATTAATTACTTTTATTATTTAAAACTTTTCCAAAAATATGTTACTAATTTATTACGAAACAGTATATTCTAATAACAGTAGTAAGAAATGGACATATTTTTTAAATAAATGTATTTTATTTCAAATAAGTACATGTGCATGCGTAAATCGGACGTCAAATAACAACGCAACATGTTCACTTTTGTTCCAGACTCAAAAAATAAGTGAAAACATACAAAAATTAAAATATAATATATACATAATATAATTTTAAAAAGTATATAAATATATTCAAAAAAGTACCTATATTGTCCTGGGGTGGAGACCTATCCAATGTATTTTGAGGCGCTTAATTAAAATCTTATGTCAAATTGGATATCTACCTGTTGGTTTTTTAACTCAAAAAATGAGTGAAAATACCCAAAAATTTATAATATATCTGTGATCCTGCACAAATTTACGTATTTTTTTTTGTCAGATTCTTATGTAGAAAAGTTTTTTACATAAGAATCCGAAAAAAAAAATTTAAATTTGAAACACTAACCGGGTTTCTTTGTGCAGGGTCACATATATATTTTCAAATCTGCTTTATTTTGAAACATAATTTAATGTAATATTTTTTTTGTATTTTATTATTTAATGTCCCTTAGAATTTTCATCTAGAGCCAGAGTGCTGTAGTTAATTGCATACAAAGGCATTAAATTGACTAATATATTACAGAGTATCCCGATAGTACAGCCAATCTAATTTACACACCACTAAATTTATTACTTAAGACATACAACTACAGGGTGATCGATCACGATACCACATATTCTTACTTCGCCAGAATAATTTATTTGGATCAACGCGTCGACGTTGGGAAAATTGAGATGAAGTAGAAAGAATAAATTATAGGCAACACGTCTTACCACTTTCTCAAAACAAATTGTTTATTAAAAAGATAACATTTAAAGGACAAAATAAAAAATAAATTATTAGTTTGACAATTGACAATTTAAAAGTTGTATGAAGTATTTGATGAATAACTAGACTATATTTTTGGGTGGTGAGACCGAATTTAACAGTGAAAAAGCTCGCTCACACCTAAATTTAAAAAAAAAACTGAAAAAAGGATATTGGACGAGCTAGATCCAGATCTTCAAAGTTCTCTAGTAACTAAACTGTTGAATTTTGGGAGTTTTGTGAGTATATATCCAAATTTTAACCAAATATGGCCAAAACCACTTTTCTACAGGACCGGTGCATCTAAAGTATTAATATTTAGGAGTTGTGTCTGTGGAAATATTTGATCACAATACTGAGAACTAAAACATATCCAAATTTCAGTCAAATCTGCCAAACACCTTTTCCAAAAGAAAGCGGTGAGTTCCTTTAGGGGTCCGTGAGCTGTTTAGTACAGTAATAGTAATTGATATTTTTATTTTTTTTTGTGTGTCGGTGTAATTTATTGCTGTTAAAAAAAATTAACCAGATATTACAAGATTTATTTAAAAAGATCAGGAACCAGGATATTTATGTAAAAAACTGGATTATTATTAAAAATTTATATATCATATATACATGATATCTTTTACTTACACATTTGTTTTGAAAATTAATCAATTTTACAATTTAAAACAAATAAGAAACCAGTATATTTTTATAGAATAATAATTTGACTTAAGACAAAAAAAACTAGTTGGTTCAACCTGAAAAAAAAAACATAAAAGAAAAAAACTAGTTTTATTAATCTTATGTGCATCATCATCAAGTTGATTAATTAGTTCAAAATTCATAGCAACCGTTATTTTTTATAAGATAAATCATAGATTCAAAATTTAAAAAAAAAACAACAAATTTCACCTTGAACTTGTATAAACCATAGTGAACTATATTAGTTAAGTGTATTTTTTGTTATTACAGATGTATATAAAAGAAAAAATTGAAGAGGACTTAATAGTCTTAAAAAGTTGTTCTCTCATTAAACATGAAGTGCTTTATAGTTTTTGTTTCTTTGTCCATATTTGGGGCTCAGGTAATTAAAAAATATTGTCAACATTAATGTTGTTGTGCAAGTCGAATTATTGACAATTTTGGTTTTGATATATCAAATTCATTTTGCCTGAAAATTATTCTATTTTGCATTGTACAGACAGGTCCAGGCAACGGCGTACAAGAAGGATAAGGTGTTAAAATTTTTAGTTAGTTTAATATTTACAAAAAATGGGATTTGGAGGTTTTGAGACTTGCTAAAAATGAATTTAATATTTAAAAAATTCTATCCTACCCCTTAATGGGGTAGAACCACCACTTTTTATATAAATAAATTTAACATTTAAAAAAATCTGTCTGCCCCCTTAGAACCTTATAACCAGGGTTTACCTATTTGTATTTTTTAAAGTAATATTTATATTTTTAATTAACTGGTAATTTATCAATGTTATCAGTGATAATATTTGGTACATTGGGGTTTTGCAAGTCGCTTAAGACGAATTCAATATTTAACAAAATCTATGTGCCTCGCGCAAAGAGTTTCACGTAACGCAATTTCATCCGCGAATTTCTTGCACACCTTTGCCTGTACCTGTCTCTATAGAATGCACGAGAACAATATCCCTAAAGCAAAATGTGTTTGATATGCCAAAACTAAATTATCTAATAATTCAAGTTGAACGAAGAATGTTTTGATGGAGTATTTCATAAATTTTTTAACTAAGTGACTTCCTTTATATAAAAAAAAACTGTAAAAAATATTGGGAGAAGTACCATACATATATTTTGAAGTTTTTTCCATACATACCTATACACATGTCATAGTAAAATTTCCATACCTAAATTGAAAACTAGACTACATTTACATACATACACTATAACAGTAATAAATTTTATCGATTCCGCGTTATATAAAACTTATGGGTTGATTGCTTTGAATACATGTATGGCAAGTTTACCACAATTTTTTTTAGAGTGTGGTTTTTTTTCTTTACATTATTATATATATAATTATATGTATTTTTGTTTTTTAGGCTGCTGTTTTATTATCTGAACAACAAGAAAAAATAAGAAGTTATGAAAAACAGTGTATTAAAGAATCCGGTGTAGATAAAGAACTAATTTTGAAAGCACGTAATGGTGACTTTTCAGAAGATAAATCTTTAAAAGCTCATATCTACTGTATGGCCAAAAAAATTGGATTTCAAAATGAACTAGGAGAAATTCAGAAAAATGTAGCCTTAGCTAAACTAAACATTGCTATAAATGATGTAGAGAAGACAGAAAAACTATACGAGAAGTGCGCTGTCAGTCAAGAAAACCCTGAAGATACTGCAATGTTTATTGTTAAATGTATGTACGAGAATATTAAAGAAATCTTTTTGACCAAGGAACAAAAAGAACTAATTGCAAAACATGAAGCAGAGTGTATAAAAGAATCAGGAATTGATAGAGAAATTGTTCATAATGCTTACAAGGGAATTTTTTTGGAAGATAACAAATATAAATCCTATGCCTATTGTATTTCCAAAAAAATAGGTTTCCAAAACGATAAGGGAGAAATTCAGAAAGACGTATCCATAGAAAAAATAAACAAATTATTAAAGGATGAAACACGAAGTGAAAAACTATACGAACTTTGCATTGCTAAAAACGTAAAAAAAAGTCGTGAAGATACCGCCTTTTTCATCAAAAAATGTATGTATGAAAACCGCCCCAGATTTTGCTGGTTGTTAGATGTCGACTCGTGTTAAGTTTTAGGCTTTGGATATTACACCTATAACATAATAAGCCTGTCCATGGCAAAGAGGCCAAAATAGCCCTAATCATCATTCGATTGATATTTCTTACACTTTTGTAAAAGACTAGGATTTTGTTAAAATATTATGTATACATATATTTAACTATTTCCAATAAATTATTTATTTAATTTAATTATTTGTTGTTCTTTTTTTCCCTAAATTTATAAACATTTTTTCAGAAAACATCTTTACTCCATTGCTGGAGAAGTGATTTTTTTGTAAGTTGCAGGTGATATAATAGCTGGTTTTAACTAATTTCGATCTGCGAATTCAAATTTGCTGTTAAAATATTAACATTAGATATATTTTTTGAGATACAATAGTTTTAATGTTCATTTTCAGCGCCCAAAAATATCTTAAACTTACAAATTTGTTTTAAAAATTATTAATTTTACAATTTACAGTTTAAAACAAATAAAACATCCAGTATACAGGGTGATTCAAAAATGAGGTACAACATTTTAAGGAGAAAAAGTCCAAAAATTTGAAAAAAAAATCCTATAAAGGATGGTCCGGAAATGAGTCATTAGGGAGCTATTACCCTCCCAATGGTACACCGGCACACAAAAAAAAAATTGTCTGTACACCGGGCGCCACCTATCTACGGGCATGTTTTTCGACCCGCTGAATACGAATTTCAAGTCAGTTTAGGCCGTCCAGCCTTCAATTTCGAGTAAAAATTTTTTTTTCTTGCCAAAACATCGAATTTTCGCTATTTTTTGGGGTTTTTTGCAATTTACTCGAAATTGAAGGCTGGACGGTCTAAACTGACTTGAAATTCGTATTCAGCGGGTCGAAAAACATGCCCGTTGATAGGTGGCGCCCGGTGTACAGACAATTATTTTTTTTTGTGCACCGGTGTAATATATGATTCTCTAATTAAAAATACCTAAAAAAGTACTTTTTATGTAACACCGTAGGGCCAAGCGTTTTCGATAAAATTGCAATTCAAGAGGCAATTTCACATTCTGAGCATCAAAAATTGTAACTAGTAAACGCACCAATAAAAATTTCAATACTACAGGGTGAATTTGCATTAAAAACTGTAAAAAAATCTCGTATACATCTAGGTTGGAAAATCAGTTTTATGTGTACTACGATTTCTTAAAGAACAACACTTTTTAAGCGACCTTAGCTCCCTTAAAAGCGATTTGTGTACGGAAAGTTGTTTTCATAGTTTTTTATGTAGAATCTTTTCACTATTGAATTTTTTTTTTTAGTTTAAATTTTCCTATTTTGGATACTCAGAACATGAAATATTCTCTTTAACTAAAGCGGTAGATAGATAGATTTTTTAGGGTAGTTTGAGTGGTAGTGTGTAAACTACCTACCTATCCTAACAAACTTATCCAGTGCTCTAGTTTTTTCGAAAATAGTTTGCCTTACGGTGTTACATAAAGAGTATCTATGTACTTTTAATCAAAGATTAGTATTACATTGAGAAAATGTCAAAAAATCTACAGATAAAAAAAGTTTGGGGCAAAAAGCCACCCCCCCCACTTTGCAAGTCCCTGTTTAAAATCACCAAATAAGAATTACATAAAAAGATAGCCTTTATCAATTTCAAGACATGTGCAAAATATCTTTACCGTTATAGAGATATTAAATAAAAGTTACTTTTCACATGTACCCTTAAGAGGGTCGTAGCTCCCTTAGTGCTCATTTCCGGACCAACCTTCATAGGAACTTTTCTTCATATTTTTGAACCTAAAGTTACCCCTTAAAATGTTATACCTTATTTCTGAATTACCCTGTATTTTTATAGAATAGAGATTTGACTTCGGAGAAAAAAAGCCAAGAAAAAAAAACTAGTTTTATCATTCTGCATCATCATTAAGTTGATTTCATAGTTCAAAATTCATGAAAACCGTTATTTTTTATAACATAAATCAAAGATTAGGAACTAAAAAAAACAACAAATTTCACCTTGAACTTGTATAAACCATAATTAACTATACTTTTTTGTTATTATAGGAAACAAAAATAAAAGAACATATTAGTCCCAAAGATTTCTTTTCTTCTAAATCATAAAATATTTTTTTCATATTTTTTTTGCATCCTTGCAGGAGAGTATATATTTTTTTTTTGAAATTGCAGGGGATATAATAGCTGCTTTTAACTAATTTAGATCTGCTGATTCAAATTTTCTTTTAAAATTTTTCCATCAGGCACAGTATTTGAGATACAGTGTGTACTACACAGTGCTTTTTTAGTTTTAATTGTTGTGTAAAAATTACTGAGAATAATATGGAGGTTTTTCTTTACCAACCGTAAAGTTAAATTAGGGAACTTTCAAGTATTACGTAACGCAAATTTTGATCATTTTGGACCCCCACCCCTCCCTAGGAGGGGTAATACGTAATACTTGAACGTTCCCTTAAATAACAAATGCTAAAAAATGTAAATATAAGAATATTATTTTCTACGATCTAATAGAAAAGCTAACATCTCTACTAAAACAAATGAAGTTTTTAGACTTCAAAATAACCTGTTTCTTAGTATTTTGCTTTTCTGCTCGTTACCATGACAGCAAGTAGAAAACTGATTTTTTTCACGCGCACAGTGTAGGCAACCCGTATGTCAGTTATAGGTATGTGACGAGATGGTCCGCCATTTCAAAATTTGCGTTACGTAATGCTTGAACGTTCCTCTATGATACACGGACGAAAACTATTTTTAGGGCGATTACGGTTGCCAACATCTACCTCCGTAATACCCCTGAAAACACTATTTTTCGTCCTACTATCATAAACTACTATTTTTAGTGGCATGATACCCTTTATCAATATTAGGGCACGTGCGAAAATTCGTTACTATACATATAATTCCAGAAATACTAAATAAAATATATTTGCCAGACGTACGCTTAGAAGGGAAGTATCTCTCTTAGCGCTCATTTCCGGACCAACCTTATTAGAAATTTGTTTTCGTATTTGGATGCATTGGATGTAGAATCATCCCTTAACCCTTTGCATTATAACCAGTAATTGGAATAAACTCAGTTATGACTCATCAACGTTGAAAATAAAGACAGATGACTCATCAACGTTGAAAATAAACACAGAAACATAGGCATAATTTTGCCGAATTATGAGGGAAATTTTTATAAAGGTCACTAAATCGAAACATTTTACGACTAATTTGTTACACACAACAATATTGATTATACATATTAACTATAAATATGTATATATATATATATCGGTGTTTTTCGAATACGAAAGTTTTTAATTTTTATTTATCGATAACTTTTTTCCCACCTAACTCGTTTAAATGGAATCATTAAAAAAAATCAAGATAAAAAGAAATAAAAATGTAAATATTTAAAATCTCTCGTCAACGCTAGAATCGACGCGGCGCCTATGCGAGCACTGGAAATTCGCCGATGACTGATTATAACATTATTGCATTGAAATTATTGCATTAGGGTCCGATGTCAGGGCAGTCCCGGCATCGTAATTTAAATGAATATAAACACTAGTGTTTATATATATTATTTTATATATATTATTTATATGTCAAGTGCACTTGACATATATTTTCTTTTTTGGATTGTATATTTTAAAATGTTTACAATATTTTCGTTGAAATTGGTGTAAAGGGGTTTTTGAGGTCGCTGAAATCAAATCTGATATTACAAATTTTCTATATCGACCCCTTCCCCTAAAATAAATCGGACCTGAGGAAGCCGACAAAGAAAATTTAATTGGACCGCAAAGGGTTAAAATTTTGTAACCTGTTTCTGAATCAGCCGGTACACTGATAAAACAGTTTATTTGTGTCAAAAAAAAAGTTGGTAGGATATGGCCAATTAAATTATTTGGTTGTGACAAATAAATTTTATTTCTGTCAAATAAACTATTTTGTTTCCATTAATAAATCATTTTGAAATTTAAATATTTGTTTACACGAACTAAATATTTATTTAACCCAAATAAAATTTGTTGCAAATATGATACTATACTAAATGATATCGTTTTTGTGTAACAATAATATTTATACGTTTATGTAAATGTCTTCAGATAAAAGAACGTTACCTTGACCTTAAACCAAACATCTACTACTATAATGTATTTTTTATTTAATTTTAGATGTGGTTATATAAAAGAAAACAAATCTGTTCATTTTATTAGTCCTTAAACGTACTTTGTCTATCAAAAATGAAAATATTTACAGCTTTTGTTACTTTGGTGATATTGGGAGCCCAGGTAATATAACACAAATATTTAGGTATATTTACATACATTTACATTATTTACAATCTGTTAATATCACTGTTACGAATTATTTTATAATTATAAACATATTAATATATCGCAATAGGTTTGTATGTTTATCGATTTTGTTATATAATATAATTAAAGAATATTTGTTTGTTATATAAAGAATTAAAGAATAGTAAATAAAACTCACTTTAAGGGTTATTCTAACTCATTTTATTTTCGTAGTAAATTATCAAAAAAAAATTCTAAATTTTTTTGTAGCAGACGGTTTAGACTTTTTGTTGATTAAAAATCCATTTATGCTGTGAAAATAATCTTTCCAAGCAGAAAAATGTCAATGGTGCATAAAAAAATAAATTTATTAAACTCAAAAGTGAAAACTCAAAACCCAAAACTCAAAATTCAAAACCCGATTAAAAAACGGAAAATAAAACTCGAAACTCAAAAATATATCAAATCTAACGCAAAGTATATAAAGTACTAAAAATGGCAGTTACTAAATGATCAATAATGTTCAATAAATTCGGAAAAAAAAATCATAAAAAAGCATTGTTTTAGGTAATAAATTTCATTTTAGTAAATGTATAAATTTTTATTCGCGAATAAATACCTAGAAACACCGATTTTTTATTAGAATTTAAGAGTATTTGATTCACTTGAAGAAAATCGACAAAAAAGCCGCAAACTTGTATACACTGATAAGGTTTTTGTTTAGGTAGGTAGGTAGGTAGGTAGGTAGGTATACCTAAACAAGCCGTGAAGATATATAATGCTAGGCATACCATTATAATGTGAATATTAAATAATTATTTAATATTCAAAGTAAATGGTGTATTGCATTTTCCCAAATACTTTTAAAAAATAAAAATAAATAAAAAAAATTAACTTTTTTTCCCAAAAGAAAATCCTTTCTCGAAAAAAGATATTTTTTTTGAAAAAACAAAAAAAAAATGAAAAAACAAATATTTTTCAATTGTTTTTTTTTTTTACGAAAATCAAAAAAAAATAATAGTTTTTTTTTTCAATTTTTTTTAAAGTCAAAACCAAAATGATCAAAATTAGCGTTACGTAATACTTGAACATTCCCTAACCTAGCCATACAAAATTTAAAAAGTTGGATCTCCGACGGACTCGAGTAATCAATTCCTATGTATTTTGAGCCGCTGAATCCAAATCTGAGGTCGGAATTTGCTAGTTAGTTCCCATTTTCAACATAACCTCAAAAAACATATATGTACATATCATTGCGAAAAGTATGTTTTTTGAGGTTAATGGGAGCTAACTTTTAAATTCCGACTTCAGATTCACCTTTTTTAATTTTGTGTGGCTGTGTTATCTCTACAACTAAAAGTCTAATCAAATTTTTTTTTTACAATTTTTTAAATTTTTTTTTGAGAAGAATTAAATATCAGTAAAAAAATGTATATTTCTATTAAAACATAGTTGACCATGTAAGGGAGCGTTCAAGTATTACGTAACGGGGGGGTCTCGAAAACGTTACGCCGAGTTACAAGGGGGGGGGGGTGTCAGTAAAAACGTTACGCCGCATTACATGGGGGGAGGTGGGGGTCAAAAATGGCCAAATTTTGCGTTACGTAATACTTGAACGCTCCCTAATGACCTTGAAAACGTAAATTTCCGTAAAAAATAAATACGTCATTTTATTCCCCCATTAAAACAAACAACTTTTGTTTTGTTTTGTCCAAAATGCATACTATTCGAGATATTTGAATGTTTCAGGTTAAAAAAACACAGGGTATAATGCTCATAGGTTATACGGACCAGCTTCAATTCCAGTTGTATCTACAATATAATCCTAACATTATAATATCTGAGAAATTTTTGCCTAAGCAATAAAATAACTAGAGACTGTTTAAATTAGGGATGTTTTTATATCTCAGAGTTTTATTCTGGTTTGTTTAGCTAACCTAAAAATATTTACATGCCGATTTATTTATTAAGAGGCCCCTAGGGGTGGGTTATAAGGAGCTATTTTTTCTTTAAGTGAGGACACCCTTAAATATTTCGTTGGGGTGTCCGGATTACTAAAAAAGCTTTTTTTTTGAAAATCGGTTACGTTTTCGGACAGAACCGGTCGAAAAATGTCAAATCTTTACGGTTTTTGGTTATAAATTGGTTTTGAATAGTACAATAACTAATATTTATAACGTGAGTATGTAAAAAATATAACAAAAAGTATAATAAACAAAATGTAAAAAAGAATTTGTATTCTTGAAAAATTGTCAAACTACCAAAATTTTCTAAAAACAAGTTACAAAAACTAAAATAATTACCCTACTCTCCCCATTTACGTGCGACACTGGATCTGACATTTTTATTGTATTTTTAGTCCCCTAAAACATAGGAATCGATAACAAAAACATCTCAAAAAATAACCTATTTATAACCAAAAACCCTAAAGATTTGACATATTTGGGCCGTTTCCGTTCGAAATCGTAACCGATTTACAAAAAAAAAGGTATTTTCGTAATTCGGATACCCTAGCGGAAACTTTAAGGGTGTCCTGACTTGAAGCCAAAAAAGTTATTTTATTTATCTCTGTATTTATACTCCTATTCTTAAGCAATAAAACGCCTTTGACCAGGTCAGTGACCATAATGTTTTTTCTTACTGCTTTAATTATTTATGATTATTTTTTAGCCTGGAGTTATATTGACAGATAAGAAAGAAAAACTAGAAAAATATGAAAAGGATTGTATACAAGAATCAGGAGTGAACCAAGAATTAATTTTAAAAGCTCGTAAAGGCGACTTTTCAGATGAGAAAACTTTTATTTCTCATGTGTACTGTATGACAAAAAAACTTGCAATTCAAAATGAAAAAGGAGAAATACAAAGTAATGTTTTTTTAGCACAGATAAAAACTGGTTTAAATGATGAAGAAAAAATAGAAAAAGTATACAACAAGTGTGCAGTCCATAAAGATAATCCTGAAGATACTGCACTTTTCCTTGTTAAATGTTTATATAAGGGCCTTAAAAAATACTTTTTTACTAAAGAACAAAAGGAAAGAAAAGAAAAATACCAATCAGATTGTTTAAGAGAATCAGGAGTTGATAAAGAGACTTTAGAAATTTCTCATAAGGGAATTTACCCCGAAGATGACAAATTTAAAACTTATACTTATTGTATTTCCAAAAAAATGAGTTTCCAAAATAAAAACGGACATATTCAGAAAGACGGTTCTATAGCACAATTAAACTATTGGATTAAAGATGCAGCTAGAAGTGAACATTTATATGAACTTTGCATAGCCAAAAATGAAAAGGAACGTCCGGAAGATACCGCATTATTAATAAGGAAGTGCTTGAATAAAAACCGCCTTGTAAAATTTTGTTGGCTTCTAGATTTTACCTCTTGCTAGCTTTTATCTTACAGCCGCTAGAGGACACAAATAACTGAGAAAATCTGAGTTTTCAATCCATGACATCGAGAAGAGCCAACACTTCTTAAGGTGTTTAAAAATAGTTTCTATACCAGGTGTTGTTTTTTAACCTGAAACTCAAATATATCGAATGCTATGCGTTGTAGAAAAAAAAATGTAGGACAAAAGTTGTTTATTATAATGGGAAAAACAATAATTTTTTACGGATATTTACGTTTTCAAAGTAATTTCAAGCTCAACTTTGTTTTTTTTTTTAATAGAAACATTTATTTTTTTTACTGCTGTTTTTTTCTCAAAAAATAAAAATCTTTTGTAAAAAACTTTTTTTGATCGGACTTTTAGTTGCTGAGATAACACAGCCACACAAAAAGTTGGATCTCAGACGGACTCGACTAGTCGATTCCTATGTATTTAGAGCCGCTAAATCCGAATCTGGAGAGTTAAATAGCAGTCAAGTTTGCCTTCAGTTAGGACAATAGGTAACCCATTAAACAGTTATGTACTATAATAATACCTATATTGTATTAAATATAAAACCAAGAAAAAAATTAGAAAATTTTAAAATAAGAAACTTCATATTTTTTCGGGATCGTAGGAAAAATTGTGTACATAACTCGTTGGAAAGTGTATTTCATACACTCGTGGTGGCTTGTTCGTAAACCTTCCCACTCGCGTGAAATATTTCACTTTCCACACTAGTTATGTAATATACTATTCTGCACCGCAACTGATGGTCCGTATTCCAAAGTTAACTCTTTACATTGTATATCATATTGTGTGGCTAAACTGCTCGGTTTTAGACACTATAACGATATTTTTTTGATGAATGGATTTTTTTTTATGGTAAAGGCTTCTATTAAAAAAAAAAACGGCAGTAAAAAGTAAACAGTAAAATTATTTGTGATACCACCTAATTTTGACGCAGCTACTAGCTACGTAGCAAATGTTTCTTAACGAGATGTTGTTACAGACGGTGCACGGAAGTAATGACTTCCTTTTCATATTTCCCTATTTTAGTTGTAGGTATTTATGTAATAGGCTACTGTCAATGAAATTCTAGAAAAATGTG
>OY294049.1:11647072-11792072 GCA_958510825.1 Brachypterus glaber
CAGCAAACTATTTTCAACAAATTCTAGATTATCCCGAAGGAATAAGCATACGAAACTTTCCAGGAGAGACAAGCTACAGATGAAAGCCAGTGAAATCCAACCCTCAATAGACTCTGAAACATATAAAAACCAGGTAAGTCCATAGACAAATGTATTATAGAGAAATAAGTCATATGATTCTTTATTATTAAAAATCATATTCTAATTATGTTTTCTTTATATTATTTTCAGGTAGAACTATGAAATAGAGACTTATATGGTTAGAATTCAGTTCCTGCTACTAAATAGTCCCAGATAAAAAATAGTTCTGTACGTACGTAACTATTTATATACAAAATAAACATAAATTATAACGTAAGTAAACGAATAGTTTAATTAACCCTTGCTATATTACAAAGTGACGATTTATATCGTTACACTGCTTTTAGCAGTAGATGTCGCTAGCTGTTTTTGCTTTTCCTTACAACGACTTTTAAACTCCATATAGAGATATATGGAAAAGATTTGATTTTCGTAGTTGTCCCTACTACCGATATGTGGCTCTGAAGAGTGCTAAAAAGCACGAAATCGATCAGTCACTTTGGAGGGACGACTGCGTTAATCAAACAAAAGTCGTTTTAAGGAATAGTAAAATGTTTTATAAAGTATAAATGTTTAAAAATGGAAAAATAGATGCATTCGTTGCATTTATAACAAAACCTCAGTAAAAATTCTAGCTATTTAGAAATATTTTTTCTTGTCTGGGTTGATCTACAACTAGTTCGCCCTTTAAATTCATAAATTATATTCGGTAATTAAATTTAATAACATATATTTAGTAATATCATATTATTTATTAATAGTTTCTCGTTATGCATTTAACTAATAATAAATTATAATTTATAGTTTACCATAAAAAAAAACTTTTTACACAGAAAAAAAAGTTGTCATAAATCAAGAAGGTATGATATGGATATAATGAAGAGAATATATTCTCATTTAAAGCAAAATTATGCTTTAAATATGAAACGATAGATTCTTTTTATCATAAGAATATGGTATGCTTGGAGAATAAATTCTTAAAAATTAAAGGATAAGAATACGGTAACCACAAAAGAATATTTTCTCTTTTTATCTACAAATCACCATATTCTTTATTTAAGACAATATTTTTCTGTGTGTAGAGGGTCAAACACGAAATGTATGTTTAGCAACAATTATTTTAGAGACCATGTTAAATCAATACGCAAAACCGCAGGTAAGCAAACGACGTATTTAATACTGTAACTGCCATGTGTAAAAATAAGCATGCACCACGGATACAAAGCCACTTTTGTTCATCTATTTGTAGGCAACGTCACGTAAAAAACACATTTTGTCTGATAGTTAGGTTAGAGTCACAAAGTTGTATGTGCCATTTTTGTAATTTTTAAAACTTTAACATTTTTAAGTTCGATTTAACTTTTTGCTTACACAAAGTTATATCTATGTATTGTAAATAATTTGTGGTATATAGCAATAATTACATAGTTGTATTTGTAATTTATTTTGGAGTTACAAAGTTGTATATTTTTACTACTGATTTTATTTTTTAGTTATTATACAATGTATTTTAAAAGTATTAGTTCATTAAAGATAAAAATAAAAAAAATCTAATAATTCGAGAACCCCTGATGCAATTTTCTTTCAAAGACATAACAATATTGAAACAAGAATCAAAAACCTTACAAATGAGGGACCACTTGACATATGCATATATATGGTCCTATTAAAACTTTTGAAGATAGAGCCCCTTGACGGCTAAATATTATTTTTAGAGTTTTCGACTTTATATATCTTGAAAATTCCACACTGTATTTATATAATGATTTTTGAAAAAACATTTCAAATTATACATAAATGTTTCTTGTTTAGATAGGTAAATATCATTATGTTTTTAGATGCACACTTTTACTACTATAAAACGTGGCTTAAGGCTACCAGAATGTATTAAGCTTTGATTGAAAAAGTTTATATGGTTTCTCGTATTTGTATTAGGTAAAGTAAACATAATACGTTATTTTCACGTCTGTATATAAATTTTGATTTAAATATATATTTTTTTCTAAAATATAATTTTTTACTTTTATATACATTATTCATAATATTTTTATATATAAAAAATAATTTAGTTGTGGACAAAATACAATAACAACAGTAGGTTCCGTTCCTATGGGAACGTTCAAGTATTACGTAACGCAAATTTTGATCATTTTGGACCCCCACCCCCCCTGTAACGCTATATTCCTATGCCATTAACATGGGCGTAACACTCCATAATGTAGTTTTGCGCAAAGTTGTTTTACAATATGCTGCAAATATAATTGGTTAAATAAATCTTTTGGGTTTAAGTATTAAAATTATAATATCTGGTACTATGAGAAAACATGTTTTAATGTTTAATGTTTTAAAGTTTTAATTAAAATTACATATAAATTTTACATACATAGATGATATTCATTTTGATTAATATATAGCAGTTAATGCTAACCATAAAAACAAAATATAGAGAGACGAGGCCGGATCACAACCAACTTGATAAAAGGTTTGTTGGAGGTAAACTGGTATCGTTAATTAAAATTATGTTATACACGAAAAACGAAAACTTGAAATACAAGCAAACTTTAAAAAGTAAACAGAAAGTTAGATTAGGTTAGGTTTTATATATTATAAAGTGATTTGTGGGAAAAGAAAAACAAAAAGTGTTTAAAAAGATAAGTTACTGAAAACATTTGGATGTTTTTGAGAGTGCTTTACAGCATAAAAAAATTAAATTTTATATATAAATATTTAAATTAGGAAATTCTTGATCCTTACTCATATTGGAGTTGATTTAAATAAACCATAGAAAAAATGTTATTTTCAAAATTTTGTTCTTTTTCGGTTTGTTTTTGAGTTTTGAATATGAATTAGCTGCTACCTCTCCAGTTTAATTCCAATTACCAAGTTAAATATAAATTAATCTTTTTCCTTTTTTATGTTTAACTACATTTTTGCAGTTTAAAGATAATTTCTTTGGTCTGTTTGAAATATAGTTTGGATTAGTTTATGATAGATGTCCCAGATTTTTATTCAGTTCAATTTTATATCGCATTAATTTAAATTTGAACTTATTGTAGTTTTCTTTTTGTTTAAATTTTTAAGATTTTATAAAAATAATATAGTTAAGGTCAATATGACATTTCTAATAATGTGTACTCAAGTTAATTTGTTTATATATTTAAAAAGTAAGTTTTTCTAAAAGAAATTGTACCATTTTCAATCTAATTTTCATTATTTGTAGCTTAAAAATGACTTTATGTTAAAAAAAGTCGAAACAATTGTCGCTGCAATGTTTGTTTAATACACAATAAATTTTAATTTTGGAGAGATGACATTTTTTCTATGGCTTATTATTATTTAGAAACACTAGGAACTGACAGAAAACATATTTAAAACATTCAATTTGCTCCACAGATGCCCCCTAGGTGAGATATAATTATTGAAACATTTACAAAAAGTACATGATTTTTTAAAATTCTAATTAAAATTATAAATAATTAAATTAAACTATAAATTTTTTTCTAAATATTTTCAAAGTTACAGCATAATCTAATTCGAAATGGGAAATGGTTTGGACCTAAATTTTTTGTTACCTAAAATAATTTAAATAAACTAAACAATAAACTAAACTAAACTAAAACCTAAAAGCCGCTTTTAAAATATAAAATAGGTCTATAATAAACTATGTTGCATTTCATTTTAAAAGTTTTTTCATGCAATGGTGATTTTCAGTCTAAAATCGGTTTATTGAATCTCAAAATAATGGGGCACAAATGGGTAAATTATGTTAAAATTTTTAATTTTACAACAATTTAAACGAAACCGCTAATTTTCGACTAATAAAGAATTTTTTTTATTTTTTCCCAAAAAGAAAATAAAACGATAAAAACCTACAGTGTAACGTTTAAGGTGGTGCCGTGTATTAGTTATTAGTCGTAAAAAAAATACATACGACAAAAAATGTAGGAAATTTGGACTTCTTTATTTTCATAAAAAATGGTTTTTGTCCTAAGATGGACCGATCTTGCGATATCCGATCCGAAATCCGGTTGTTGTGAAAAATACATCAAAAAATTGCAGTTCCAAATCGAGTTCAAGGTCGAAAGATTGTTTTTTTTTATTTGCGGCCCTAAACCCTATAAATTAAATCCAAATTCATAACTCCCTGAATTTATTTTAGGCAAAGCCACTTTTATTCACCTGACGACTGGATTAAGAGTCCCTATTAAGTTTGGTCGTATAAAATTTATATTTTATCTTAATTCCCAAAAGTATCAAACAATGTCGTTTTAAAATGATTATATTAAGGATATATACTTAATCTTGGCAGAAAATGTCTACCATTTGCTTTAGTATTGCAATACGAAAAATCCTGACAATCGATTATTGACTTTCAAGAAAATGGATTGTTCTAAAATGTGACTAGCAGCAAAATGCGACACATCGGATATAAATGGTTAAAGTTTTATGCCATTTCGTACAGTGGAATTTAAATAAAACTTTTTTAGTAAAAAATGAGTCATCTGATGAGATAAAATTTTCATTATAAGAAAGATTTAATCTCATAACATGTCACAAAAATCGTGACATCGGACAGACTTACAGACGGACAGACATTAACAAAAAAAGTTGCTTATTTTTTTCATGAAACAAATTTATATCAAAAAATTTTTCGTCTAGGACGATTTTTGAAATTTTTTGAAAATTCGAAACTGCCGTTTATTATTCTAGCGCAGGCGCTGTGAATAATAAATAACATTTTAAGTTATACTTTAAATCACATGAAGGTAAGGTATTTGTTTATTCAAGTAAAAAAGATCCTTTTTCTACGACTGCTTTAGAATGTAAACAAATGCACACACTTTTCAAACACAGAATGAATCCATTCTAGCTCTAGATACGGTATAAATATTCCGTATCAAGTGTTAGACTGTTATAAAAGTAAAGAAAACTGTGGCAAAATTAGCAAATATATATATATATATTTTACCATGAAATATTGAATAATTTAATGCAATTTAAAGTTTTGCGTTAAAATTACATAAAGTTTATTAGTTTTTCTTAATATTTATCAATTTAGTTCAAAAAATTAAAACTGCTTCATCTAATATTAAATATTTAAACCTGATATCTGTCACAACAATCTGACATAACCTTCAATTTTTGCATTATAATTTGTAAATATGTGCTAAAATTAAATGAAAATCTTTTTTAAGTACTGATTTGATAAAATTATTAAATAACATTAATCGTATTATTTAAAAATATGTGTTTTGTTGCATTTACAATGTCGAGTCACAAAAAACATCGTTTTTAACCTTGTCCGCAGTTTAAAGCCATACAGTTTTTAATATTTGCAGTCGAAGAAAGAGTATAGTCTACAACACGCGGGACCGTCATACTGGCCTGCCGGCTCGTATGATAAATTTTCCGCTCGCGCGGAATATTGTCTATTCCATACTAGTTATAGAATATACTATTTTTAATCTTAACAACACAGTTATGTAAAAGCTTCGTAAAAAAACAAATAAGTTATCGCTCTCTTTACAGTAGGTTATAAGTTATAACGTAGTATAAAGAGAGCGATTGGGAACAGCCCGGGCTAGCCTGTAGTGTGTGAAGATTATGTTTGCTTTTGTGTTTAGTGTGCCAGTGCGGACCTGCTAAAACCAAGCACACCTATAGAATAATTAGCCCTAACAATTGTTGCTTTTAAGCTTGAAAGCCGTTATTCCAGAGCATTAAAGCACAATACCAAAAGTCTATAGTCTATAGATATTTCTATAGATATTTCTACAGACTATAATAATATCCGACAGCTGGTATTTCCTACACACTGTGTATGTACAATTTTATTCAACGGGAATTAGAAAACATAGAATTTAACTCCAACTAAACAAAACATACCTTTCACTAGGGACGGATTTACTCATTTAGCCCATTAGGCAACATAACAATAGTTATAACTAACTATAGTTAGTTAACTGTTATAGTTAAAATGCCGCTAACTTTACCCGAACAAAAGCCGGCATGTGCACAAAAGAAAAGTAGGAATAAATTTGCCTAGCTTTAAAATGTTGGAGATTTTCGCCCATTATGAGACATGATGCCTATAGCACTTTCTGGATATTTTCTATTTCTATTCTTAAAAGGTGACGCGTTCTATTCTTTACTTAAATCTCCCTATTTTCAAAACTTGTCATCCTCCAAAACTTGTGACCCACTATAATTTTTCAATCTAGACAATTTCAATTATTACCAAATGGGAAATACGGGCCATGCTCTCACATAGGGAAATATTTTGATGATAATTAGACATCGGATTTTAGCGAGTCGTGACGTCAAAATGCATAGCCGGGTACAATAAGTTAACAAATTCATATTAATTTTATAAAAAATTTTAATATGTTGCCAAACTACTACATTACCAAAGAAAATTATATAAATATTATGAAAATCTCGTAACGTTTTATTTAAGTAAAAGAAAATAAACAAAAATTCAATTCTGAAAATTACGATTTAGTTGAGCTCTTTAAAAATCCAGATTTAATTTTATAGTATTGTGGCATGGTGGTTGGGTATTACTTTTACCAAGTTTTAAAAAATCTGCCTGGCCAATCGTTTTTTATTCGCAATAAAAGGTCACCTGACGTTTATAACTTGTGATTAAAATTAATTTTGTATCTTTTTACTTTAAATATTAAATCCTTGCTCCTCATCTTCTTTATGGGTTTTTGTATTCAAATGTCTTAAAATATAAGTTTTTCTTCCCCAGGTTAAGTCTTTTTTACAAAATATTCAGTGTGAAATATTGCCGTCGAAGTCTAGTTCTGAAAAATCTTCAATCCACGATTTAACCGTAGTAAGCATTGAGGTAGGTACCTAAATGTAGTAAGTAATGGTTTTACGAATATTTTATTAAGGGATTTAAGTAATGAAATGAACGGTGAGAAATGAATATTAGATTAGGCCCAATAGGTATATTAAAAACGAAAAAGCTAGAGCAAGAAAAGAAATTAATTCGCACTGTTAAGATAAGTCAAACGAAATGACTCAATTTACTTGCAATAAAAACCTTGTGTCCGCATGCGCGCGATTCTAACCAATAAAAAAACGTATATGGTAGACGCCTGATCTTACATCTCACTTATTTCGTCGCACGCATACGGAAACAAGTTTAGAGCTTTCAGATCTCTGCAGAGTACCTACATGTCTATAACGAGTTCAAATAGATTTCACCTTCCAGTCAACTCTTCACAAATTGAATAAAACACAACAATATTTCGTAGGTAGTTTGTTTTTTCTACAAATACTATATGTTTTAGTTGTGTAATTTTGTATTTTATTTATAATAAAAAAAACAAAGATTTGAGTAAAGATAATAATTTCGAAGAAATTTTTAAAAACATTTTTCACAAGTATAAACGTCACGTGAGGTGTTATTGCGAATAGAAAAGGATTGGCAGAGCAGACTTTTTTTTTAACTTGATTAAATTAATACCCAGCCACCATGTTACAATATTATTAAATAAAATTTGTATTATTTAAAAGTCCAACTAAATCATAATTTTCGGATCTGTTATGTTTTTTTTTAAATTTTCTTTTAATTATATAAAAACTTTAGGGGATTTTCTTAATATTTATATACTTTTCTTTGGAAATGTAGTAGTTTGATAATTTTTATAAAATTAATATTAATTTATTGTATCCGGGTCCAAATTTTTAAAATTTGCGTTACGTAATACGTGAACGTTCCCTAACTTGGTTAGTAACCGCTGCTCCAAAAAAAATTCGGCTATTAGGTACCTTGTTGCGAAGAAATAAAAATACTTGACCGAACTGACAGATTGACATAGCCTAACTCACAATGTTTATTTTTTAGAATATAGGACAAAATACCTGTGTATAAAGTCCAAAAATGACTGTAAACTACTTAATAATAAAGAAAATATGTGAAATTAAAATGTAGGCGATTTTTGCACGTAACAGTCCTTCATAAAATACTGGCACTATAGTGACAACTAAATATCTTAGTGACAACAACGTTTCGAGCTTAATGTACGTCATTTTTGCTGCATTTTTCATTATTAAGTTTTAATTGTAAATTCTAGACTGTAGTAGGATAACTTTATGGAATTTGGGTTCATGTCACTCCTGTGTAATTTCTTTAGTAGTAATTTAGCGTTTCTCTACAAAAAACATGATTCGGCTTGAAAGCGTTACAGTCCCCTGGCAAGAAAATAAATGTTTAGTTTGCTTGAAAGCGTTACAGTCCCCTGACAAGAAAATAAATGTTTAGTTTTTATATTAATTTTTTTTTTTTAATTATATTCTGATTATTGCTGTGTTAGGTAATTTTGTAATAAGTTATTAGTATGTAATATTTTCATGTTCTGCAAGATTTCTCAGTCCCCTGCCGTCTTATTTCTGCCAGGGGACGGAAAAATACTTTATGCTGGTTATTTGAATAACAGTCACATCATCTAAAAATAAAATACAATGCAAAAAAAGAATAAATCTTACATAAAAGAGGAAGAAATAGTGAGCGGTCAAGGTATCATCGCATTTAAACTGACTCAAAAAGATGGCAATGAATGAAAGAAAAGGAAAAAGTACTAACAAAAAGGTAAAGGGACAAACAAAAATTGTGAAAGACATGAAACCAAGACATTATGGATATATATGCGCATCAAGAAAAACAAATTAAAAAAATCTTATCATTTATCACAAAATGTTCAATATAATGTAAATTATAGATAAGATATTGCGACCCTTTACAGAATTTAGTACATTTATCCCTTACTATCATCCCTAATTACTTATTTTCTTTGTTTGAAGAAAAAAAAGTCTTCGGACACTTACTTTCCCTTAATTACACTTCGAAGTAGGAGTTTTATCCTTTAATGGCCGTGCTGCGATCTCGGATAAAATCGGGATTAATCGTTATCTTTTCAGAATAGTGAAATAGCAAAAATATATATACGTGCACTGTAAGTTGCCTACGGATAACGAAGGAATTATCTTTTAAATTTAACACATTTTTTGTCGTTAATTTTTTACCTTTCCACCAGTAATTTCAGTTTAGTTCGAGTTGTACGCTTTTAAGAAAACTATGTCTATATTTTTATAATAAATTGAATAATTAAAAATACGACTGTTTATTAGGTAAGTCATTTTGGTTTATTCCCTAATAATTAGTATACTGTTTTATGTGCTTGTATTTTACAATAGTTTATAACAATTTATCTTTTTAGTGTACAATAAACTAACTAACTAAGATTTCACGATTCCTGTATTTTATTACGAATTCCCGTTTCAATAGTGATGATTCTACTTTTAAATGTATGCTAAATACATGGATTATCTGTATGTTGGTACTCTTAGAAATGTTATTTTACTAAAGTAAAAACGACAAAAAGTGTTTTGAATATAACAAATGTCTGAGGCTTTAGTTTAATCCTACGAGATAAAAATATTTCAAATGTTTATAGCAAATAAAGTTTTCTATCACTAGCATTTTCTAGAATTGAGATTTCAAATAAATTAAATAAGCTTTTCCAGAAATTGCGGTCATTGCATTTTACGGTTTGTGTGTATTTATATATCTGCAGTTTAATTTATGTTTTAGTTTAAACTTCTAGTTTCAGAACTCTGGAAGTGCTTTTAAAAATTATTTACTTTTTATTTATTAATGTCATTTAATTATTATTTTATTTGGATGTGCTAAACAGGGGCGACCCCAGAATTTTTGATAGGGGGGACAAGCCTATTCGGATTTACAATAATATTAATAAAAAGTTTTTGAAAAATTATAATTTTGATGATCCTTGCTGATATTGGAGGTAGTTTTTAAATAAACTTAAGACGATATTATCTCTCCAAAAATGTTTTTATTATTATTAAATAAATAATAGCGACATGTTTCTGCCCTTTTAACATAGGACCATCTTCAGGCTAATAATTAAAATTAAAAACAAACAACAACAATTACATTACACGTATACAAGTCATACTGACGTGTAATGTAATTGTTGTTGTTTGTTTTTAATTTTGTAATTGTAATGTAATTGTTGTTGTTTGTTTTTAATTTTAATTATTAGCCTGAAGCCTGAAGATGGTCCTATGTAACAAATTAATATCGTCTTAAGTTTATTTAAAAAGTTTTTGCAAAATCAAAAATAAGGGCGTAGCCCGACTTTTTTTTTCTGAGGGTAATATGAGGTAATATGGTGTGGCATCACCATTTTGAATTCTCAACAACAACAAAATTTTTAAAAGTTACCTCATGCACGGCATGCACGTCATATGCCGTGAAGTGTAATAAACTATTTGTTCGTATATCAGCAATTATGTTAGTGTAGAAGGCGAAAACTTTTATTATCATTTATCAAACACCTCAGAATTTTCAAAGCAAATTAATTAAATTAATTTGCATTGAAAATGAATTATTATTAATTATAATTATTTGCAAAATATTTTAAATAAAGTTTACCATAGAATTAGGTTTGGTATTTATTTTCAGCGCCGCAGGCAAAATTTTTAGAAATCCAAAGGATCAAACACCTTAGAATGTTTAAAAACAAAACAGAATAATAAATATCTGAAAATCCAAATGGGCCACAGCCTCCGTGCTCCCCCCCTCAGGACGCCCATGTTGCAAAACAATTAACATACGTATGTCGTTAAAATTTTAAAAATAACAGTTTGTCATTTACAGAATTTAACTTTTAACAACCTGTTATTAAAAGGATTTAACTTTTGTATTTAACTTACTATTTATACATTTACTAAATCGCAAAATCCATATATGACAATTTTGGTTAGACGAACTAAAATAGATATGCATGCATTTTGTTACTTCCTGTTAAAGATAAAACTTGGCGTTCGTTTATAAAATGACCTAAATTATATAAAAGCTAAATTTTAACAATATACAACAAATAAAAAAATGCCAAACAATTTTGCGTGCATACTTAACATTAAGAATTCACAGCTTGATACGCAATTTTGACCCAAGTCAACCCAATAATCACCCGGATAAAAAAAAACGTTAATTACTTTTAACTAGACACCCATTTTTGTAAAAAAACTAAAAAAAAATATTCATACCAGCGAGCTTTTTCATTGTGAAAGTTTTTTCTGCGTTTTAACTTATATACACTCAAAAATTGTGGAAAATTTTCCATACATCTAGCGGAACTCATGCATGGTAATTTTTCAATAAAGTGATATCGGAAAAAATCTTAATTTTTAGTATTCGCAGTCCAGTCCAGTTTTTGAGTAAGGTATAGAAGTTTTAATATATACTAAATCTAATACACAAAATCTAAAAATATTAATACAAAACGTTGTTGTGTCAACTTTTAGGTATATTTAGAATACAATATTTACTATTATTCTAAAACATTATAACGTTATATTAAATACAATATTAAAATATTTAAATTTACAAAAACATTTTTGAAAGTAGGCATTTTGGACTAAAATTTCCATGTTTATAAGTATCACTAATGATAAGCATGTACATGTAAATTTAGTTACATGTGATATGTAGTACAATTTATTGTTGTAAATCGAACAACTCGTTTGTAAATAACGAAGTTTTTAACTTGTTGTTGTTGTATTATATGCAATACACAGGATGTCCAGTAAATTATGTCATAAATTTTAAGGGGCAATTCTACATAGGAAAACATCAAAAAAGTTCCTATAAACATATTTCTAAAAATGCGTCATAAGGGAGCTAAGACCCTTTGAAAGTGGCTAAAAAATTCGGTTTTTATTTAATAACTCTTTGAGGTACATCAACGAGGTTTTAAATTGTATTTTTTTTAAATTATTATTTAAAGTGTAGGTCCATAGATCCACCTACAGAATTTATGAATAAATTTTCTGTTTATTATAGATCAAAGGAGTTACTTTGCTCTATTTTTTCTCAAATCGATGTTTACTTTTAGGCTTTCCAGTGTTGTCAAAGAAGGGATTTAGAAAACAAATAAAATAAAATAGATAGTTTGTCTTTCAAATCCCTTTCAAAAAGGCATAAACAAGTTAATGTACTTATACTTATTCATCAGACGTTTAGCATACATTAAGTATGTATGTGTTGAGATGTTTAAAAGCTTTAAATTTTAAATTAAAATTTATAATTTTTTTAGGTTATTTTATGCTGGAAGCAACTGCGGAACAACAATTTTAAGTGCCTATTCACAGGCTCGCATAAGAACATAAAACATAACAATGCGATGTCGTGATTGGCTTGATATGCCGCCATGTATCTTGTAAGCCATCGGCATCGCATTCTTATGTTTTATGTTCTTATGCAAGCTTCTGGATAGGCCTTAAAAACGGTTTATGAAGACCATGCAAGGCATACGTGAGAATTTTATTTATGGCAGATGATATAAATTCGAAAAATATCAAATATCTAAAAAATTATCACGTTCAATTTATTTTGAAATATTTAAGGGTACACGTGGTGACATTTACTGCAAGTGGATAGTAGAATTATTTTATTTCTTTGTCGATACTGCCTCGAACAAGCACATTTCAGTTAGACATCTTCATTTTTTTATAACATTAGTTATTTACGGTACAAGTTACTTAATTGGGCTGGGTGAGTTAATTTTTAAGTGGGTAATTAGTAATTACGCTAATTCTCGTGAACTGTAAAAAAGAGATTTTGTATGGTTACTTTTTTAATTTTTAAACGTGCTTCTAGTTTATTGACAACTCAGTTTAAGGTTAAGTGGAAAAATTAAATACCTTGACTTAGCAGTTCAAAATTAGAAAACGATTTCTTTAGCCAGATGGTGACCTGTGACACTGGCAAAATCTTATTACCTCCAAGTTAATAAGTTTTAACAAGGGTTTAAAAATCAGAACTCGTGGCCTTGTTTCTAGAGCCCTAGTAATAGGGGCATTTTGAAAAGTTTAAAACTTTTGAAAGTACATACTACTAGTTGAAAGTTCATTCTCAAATATTTATTTAACAACTTCGTCTTAACTTATACATTATATTTTAAAAGTTCTACAATGTTTAAATATAAAATTACAAAAAATTCTTGAAAAATAAAAATACTTTTTAATTTGTTTTCTTTTATATCTTTGTTGTTGCTATAATAGGTTCCATGCAAAAAAAAAATTATGAGGTTTTCTATCAAAGCATTGAATTGGCAGGCTAGGTAGGCTTGATAGGTAACTTATTCGTTTTACTTGTGTAGGTTAGGTAGGTAAACTGTAAAAAGTAAACTGAATATTCAGTTACAAATGGATAGGAAATCGGAAGTTATTAATTATCCTATACAATAATTGTAATTTTTGTAATTTTATTGTAACTTTTGTTAAAAACACGCAACATTTCATATCCGTCCTTAATATTTAAAAATATTAAAGACTTTAGAACTATAGTCTTTTTAACAAATATTTAGGTATATTGGATAGGATCATAACTTCCTACACTGATAGAACACTAGAGTGATTAATAACGTAGTTAGGTTATAGTATACAACAATAAAAAGTTACATATATGCGCCAACCACTATACCGGGTGTTACAAGACCAAGGTACACCCCCCTTTTTTTCTTTATTTTAAAAGTTAGAGATTTCAAATTTGGAGGGTCTCTTATAGCCATAAATTTTCAACTTTTAACATAAACTGTACATTTCAACCACTTCCGGTTTAACCGGATATTATATCAACTTTTGATTTTTAAATGGGACACCCTATATATTTTTACATATTTCAATTCTGCGCTTTATTCTGAATACAATGATACCAAAAAAGTGACATTTCCGATGTCAATGTATTTTTTAATTTAATTTTTAGTTTATATCATAGGTAGACCATGATTACTTAAAATTACTAGAAATGATCTAAGTAATCCTAGAAAAATACATTTACGCTAAAAAAAAACATTTATAACTCAGTTGCACCATTTTAAAGTTTTCGAAAATGGTTTTTGCTCAAAAACTCAATTTTTTTAAATGGCACCATATTGGTACACTGGTACATTCAAAAAGTACCGCCTTTTTGGAACCTACCAATATCCTTTATTTTAATGTAGGATAAATACAGCCGGTTTTATAAATTAAAATAAATGATAATCATATTTTTGATTATTGTGTGATATTAGTTAACAAAGCTGGCTTTGATAACCAAAAAGACAGGATGCCTTTATTTTTATCTGTCAGGTTAAATTTTGTAGATTTGTTTCGGTTTTTTATGTAATCTATAATTAAAAATGTTTCTAATAAGCGGTCAAGCAGTTTAGGCTGTCAAGGGGACTTGCCTTTCCGGATATCTTTCAATGTAAAGTAACTGTGCTTGTACAGAATTTTCCTGCACTCCCCATAAATTAAAAGCATGTCAATTTTTTCGTACCATTTTTAATAAACAAAATTATGTATGTTACAAAAACGTTCAAAAATTAATAACACTAAATTTGACAGAAAGCAGAAAGCAGTATTTTGTCTTTTTATTTGTCAAAGCCAACTTTGTTAACTAAAATCACGCAATAATTAAAAATATGATAATTATCATTGATTTTAATTTATAAAAACGGCTGTATTTATCCTACATTAAAATAAAGGATATTGGTAGATTCCAAAAAGGCGGTACTTTTTGAATGTACCAGTGTACCAATATGGTGCCAGTTAAAAAAATTGAGTTTTTGAGCAAAAACCATTTTCGAAAACTTTAAAATGGTGCAACTGAGTTATAAATGTTTTTTTTAGCGTAAATGTATTTTTCTAGGATTACTTAGATCATTTCTAGTAATTTTAAGTAATCATGGCCTACCTATGATATAAACTAAAAATTAAATTAAAAAATACATTGACATCGAAAATGTCACTTTTTTGGTATCATTGTATTCAGAATAAAGCGTAGAATTGAAATATGAAAAAATATATAGGGTGTCCCATTTAAAAATCAAAAGTTGGTATCATTTCCGGTTAAACCGGAAGTGGCTGAAATGTATAGTTTATGTTAAAAGTTGACATTTTATGGCTATAAAAGACCCCCCAAATTTGAAATCTCTAACTTTTAAAATAAAGAGAAAAAGGGGGGTGTACCTTGGTCTTGTAACACCCGGTATATTGCATAGAATACAAAAACAAAAAAGTAAACGAGTGCAGTTATTCTATTTACAACAAAAAATATTTGTTGCGTACAGTATTGTATAGTTCTCCGCATGAAAGAAAGTCTCCGATGAAAGGGGGAGGAATCCTTCGAGCTCTCTTCTTTCCGTCAAGAGCGTTATAAGGCGTGCGTGCCTACAACGGGCCTCCCAGTTGCACACACATTCCAAATATATTTCCCGTAGCCACAGATCCGTGCGTCAAACTATACGCATTTTATTTTAAATTCACATATTACATAAGAACTACATATTACATCATTTACATGTACATGTATATGTTTATCGTTAGGTATACTTCTGCACATGGAAATTTCAACCCAAAATGCCTACTTTCAAATTTTTGGTAAAATCAGCTGATTTTCGCCATCGAATGAATTGAGGTTGAAGATGACACCCGTAGATGGCAGCACATACAAATTTCAGCACTGACCAAGGTTAAAAAATACAAGGTGGTCCAACGTGCAAAATGTGTACAAAATAAGGCTAATAAATGACAAGCGCCTAAATGCAGCTCTCTGTGCAGGAGTTTGTTTTGGTTTTTTCTTGGTTTGGACTTTTTTTTTAATGAGGAGGCCTTGATTTACGTTAAAAAAATGTTTTTTATTTAAAATAACATATTGAAAAACGGTCAGCGCATGCGCGTGCGCATGCTCAGTTTATGAAAACGCTGCATAAAGAGCTGCACATAGGCGCTCCTAATACATTAGTCAATTTTTTGTGGTAACGCCGGTTAACCTGTACGTATCTCTTGCTCTGTTTAATTGATGTGTTGAAAAAAGAAAGAAATACATATTCCCCTTTTTTTTTGGTTAGTAACCAAATGTGGCGAGGTCTTATGGAAAAGTGATTTTTTTCAGAAGTCAATTCAATATTCCAAATATAAAGTTTATATTTCAGTTACGGTGGGTGTATTTAAAAGAATAACCCTGTAAAAAAAGTCTGGTTAAGAGTAAATAACTTTTCTTTTTTTTTTGTAGGCCTGTGTAATATCTGTTATGAAGTGACTACTTAAAAGTTATTAAAATTTTTATTATCTTTTGTTATAACAAGTTAAGAGCTAGATTTATTTCCTTATTTAAAGTTGAAAGAAAATGCGATGTAAAGTGCATAATAAATTTTGCGAAAAATGTGAAAATATTTAAGATGACGCGTCGCTGTTAGTATACTGCTTTCAATATTTTTTCCACATTTTGACAGTAACTAATTTTGTAAATTTTTAACGCTTATCATAAAAATTGAAAAATTTAGTTTAAGCTTACTCATTGCTACTAATAATAAAGTATTTAATTTAGAAATTATAATTTATATAAAAAAAAATCTTATACTTGATATTTATCAAAAATAATGCATTCTATTGCTATGTTTGTCTTTTTGTTTATATTTTAAAAGTTTCCTTTGTTGAATTCAACGAAAAATAAGACTGGATTGTACTGATCCAAAACAAATTAGAAAATCAATTTAGTTCAGTTTAATCCCGAAATAAGGAATTACATCTAGTTGAGTAAGCCAGGAAAGTAAACTAATTGAGTAAACGAATATGGACTTTAGAAAAGGTTTAAAAGAAAAAGTAGTCAATTTAAAAATAGAACGAATGTTAAGTGAAAAGTTAGTCTCGGGTAAATCTCGCCTAGTAATAATAGTCTGTAAGAATTCTCTTACTTCAGAGTAATAAGACATTATTAGATTAACGTCTTACTTCCGCCAACATTCTTATTTACCTCAAATATTAAAAAAATGTACAGCAACAAAATTAAATTTTAAGAGAGCATGCTTTCGCTTTAAACTTTTTAATATAAATGTATTTTTTAATAATAAAGAATACAAGCAAAAATTCTTTTATAATTTCTTCTGCATAAGGAAAAATTTAATTAAAATAAACTTAAACGCTTTCTTTAAATTACACAGGCGCAAAAAAAAGTCTCTTTTTCCAGACGAGACCAACATTCCTATACGGTTTTGGGGTAGCTGAATCCGAATCTGGGGTTGGTTTGACTCGGTCAGGTCAAATTTCGTTGCTAACCTCAAAAAGTGATAAAAGTTGAAACATGTTATCACTTTTTTGAGGTTAGAACAAAATACAAACTGACCGAGTCAAATCAATTCCAGATTCGGATTCAACGACCTCAAAAACGTACTTTTTTTTGTGTTATTATTTGGAATTTGCAATTTGGGCGAAGGTGCTTCTATAGGAAAAATGGTCGGTCTAAAGCCAAAGTGAACTAAGCGCCACTTTTTCAAAAATTTGGTTTTTATTGCAGCCCGTAGGATATCAAAATCTGCACCATGGATTACCAATAGTAAAAAAATGGCTCTTAGTTCACTTTCCTTTAGAGCGACCAAATAAACTAAATTTTTCCTGTATTTTCCCCACTGAATCGTTCACCCAAAAAATACCCTCTGGACCATTTCCCCAAATTTTGTATCGAGGGTCGATAAAAACGAATCCGACAATAAAAAAAAAATGAAACTCCACCGTCAAGGGCAATAATTTTTAGATATTTATTTTTTTTTTAAATCTTTAAAATATTTTCATAAGAAAATAAAAATGGGAAATCAATTTACAATTTTTTGGTTAAAATAAGGCAATATAATGAAGTGGTCAAAAAGTTTAATAATAAACGATGTGGAAAATTTTTTTTGGCAAGTTGAAATAATAAATTTATTCTGGTCATAAATGTCAAAAATTATCAAAAGCATAATGGCCTGTGTAATAAAATTATCTCTAATATTTATTTAAAACCCTAATCATTACTTAGATAGATTCTGCGCCGAGTTTAGTTTTTTTGTCATAGCTTCCCGTCCGATATGTTCTGATTCCTGTTTCATATTAGAGGAAAGACGCCTAATTTCGGACTGTTTCCCTATTTCGGATAGTAGTGTATTTAAGATACTATATGCAGAGGTAAGCAGAAACGGTAGAGCTTCTCCCCGTTAAATGGCAGTAAAAATCGTTTAAATTGCAAATAGGAAATTCGTGCTCAGTTAGTTTGTTTGTTTGTTTGTTTGTTTGTTAGTTTGTGTTTATGTCTTGGGTAAGTTAAAAGACTGGTTGAGTTGATATACTAGTCATAATTTTATAAATTTCTAATCTAAAAAGCAGAAAGTTTTCTAATTTCGGATAGTGTATTTTTGTGCATTTGATTCCCAATTTCTGATATTTAAAAGGTACTTGTTATTCAGAACCAACTATAAATTATTATTATTATTATGATACAACAAACTAAGATACACAATTCTGAAAAAGAGACAATTACTTAAGACACTAAGATAAAAGAAATTGGGAATCTAAAATTATGCTCCTATAGTATTTCGTAAAAAACTGCCTAATGATTAAATTACTTCTTAAGTGTCAAGAAATAACAAGAAACATAAGCAATGGGATCCAAATTGCAAATGTCCGAAATGAGGAAACCTTTTTAAAATGCACAAAAATGAGCAAAGTTTTTTTAACCGTTCTATTTTGAAAAAAAAGAGTAATAAAAATGTTTTCATAATAAATCATGGTTCATTATAATAAGTTGTAAGTTATTATTTTATAAAGCATCAAAAAGTAATACAGCCTATTAATAATTGGATAAATTGTAAATGGTATCCGAAATTAGGCGACTTTCCTCTACTTCTTGAGCTAGGTGTAATAGTGTGAAAAGTAAGTATTTTCAGCTCGAGTAAATAGATAATATAACAGCTCCGCAGTAGTTTATAGATAACACAAAGACTTTCCGCACTGCTTTGCTAGTGAGGTAGGGTACATTTAAAGGAAAGTCACTCGGAAACTTGCCGCATAAAGCTGCTTTGTATCTTTGCACGACAAGAATTTACAATTTTTATACTTGTAAATAATATATCCTTAAATCAGCCGCAATTTTTTTATGATAATTTTTAATATATTTTTACTAATAAATAATGTCCAAAATAGGGAAAAAATCAATTATAATAATTATAAGTAATTATTAAATAATTACACTATCCCACAAAATGAAATTTAGAAAGCATACTTTTTTTCTGACTCACCTATCTCAAAGCATTTTTTCTCCTAAATCCAGATATTTTTTCAGATTTGGGCTACGACCGCGCAGTTTTTATATACAGGGTGTTTAAGAAAACATATCTGTAGATCTTGCATTAATAAATATTTTAAATTTGGTTGACTTTTTAAAAAACGATGTGTCTTTAGGATGTTAAAAGATTTTTTTTTAATATTGATCGCTATTTTTTTTTAAGTGAATTTTTTTTTTACTGTAAAATTTTCAAAAGATGGATTTTTTTAACTTAATGGGAATTAAAACATTCTGTATTTATCTGGCTGCATTTTGTTTTTTAAATTTTTAACGGGGAGCTGCTAAAAGTGGCGCTACATCAATTTTAAGTGCGCCGTGTTGGAAATTTTAACACCAATACTGCCCTGTTAAAGTAAATGGCAGTATGTGACATTTGTCGCATAGCGGCGTTTTCACGTCAACCCTGATGTAATGTTTTGAAAACGCTGCTAATGACTAATGTAACTTACTGCCCTTTATTTTAGATTTTAAGCTTTCACGGCCATTTTCAGGGATTAATCTGAAGATGTCTCTAGTAGTAAGAGACGAAACGTCGGAAAGTGAAAATCCATTAACACGGTCTAAACCCGAAAGTGAAAGTTCTTTATTACTGCCCTTTACTTTATCAGGGCAGAATCACTGATTTTTTTCATAACTTTTAAAAAATACAGAGGTCGCTCACAGCGATTTTTTAAAAATTTATGTCTCTTATTCTTTTTTTAAAGCACAAGAATTTTTTTATTTTTTTTCAACACGGCACGGTATAAAGGAATACTAAATGGATAACCTAAAAAAAAAATCTAATTTTTTCTTTCAAAATGGCGAAGGTGTGCCGTTTTTATTTCCGGCTAAAAAGTACCAAAAAAATTCCAGAAACACCCAGACAAAAAAAAACCTGAAAAAGTAAAATTGAATTGCTAAAAGAATATATATGACTATTTTTTTTTTTGATATTCATTAAAAAAAAATAGTGATATCTTTTGTGGGGCATATTGGGTTATACATAAATTTTTTAGACAATGAACAAAATTTTGTGTGCCTGTTACGCCTAAAATGTAGTGAATTTCAAATTTAAAAGGGCACAGCTCCGAAATTTTGAAAGAAAAAGATTTTTTTTTGAGGTTTTCCATTTGCTATTCCTGTCAAAAAAAAATTATATTTTCGTTGTGGGACAGTGTTATTTTCAATTCTGGCGAATGCGCTAGTATAGGGAAAATTCACCGATTTTTTTGTTTCGTCTTTTTACAGTTTGGGCTTACCTGCTTATAATAAAAACAAGCCGTGAAAATATGCAATGCTACGCATTCCATTATATACTATTCACAGTAAATGGTATATTGTATTTTCCCAAATAAAAAAAATCAAAAAAATAAATAAAAAAAATACATTTTGTTTTAAAAAAGATCTTTTTTTGAAAAACAAAAAAAAAGTTAAAAAAAATCCAAAATTTTTTCTTTTTGCGTAAAGCGAAAATATTTGAAATAAATATACAGAGCTGTCCAAAAGTCAATTTTTTTAAAAGTTTAAAGCCCCATTTTATTTGTTTTTGGCGGGTTACTTTCAAAATTGGTAGAATTGATCCAAGTAAGTTTTTTCGAAAAAAGTTACGTTAATCGGAATTTTCTTCCAGCATTTTTGATTGTTTTTAATTTTTTTGTTTTTGGGGGATTACTTTCAAAAACAATATCCCTATCCCTGGATCTTCCCATCATGGAAGTTGATTTTTTATGAAAATTTCGAGTCGAGGATTATTCAGTTATCGTGTCTACAAAAAACATGACACCGGACAGACGGACGGACGGACGGATGGACAGACAGGCGGACATTTTCAAAGTTTTTTATTTTTCACGAGACACATTTGTATGTAAGTAACAAAAAAGTGCTAGTTTTTTATTTTTTTAATCAAAAGTACACATAATTAGTAGTTGATCCTGAAATTTAAAAAAAAATAAAAAATGGAGTTTTTGAGAAAAATGGCCTTAAAATTTTTCGGCGCCATCTTAAAAAAAAACTGTCAAAACTAATTTGATTAAATTTGATAAAAAAATATGACTTTTTTAATGGCGGATAGCAGTTCTCTGAGGTTATTGTACTTCAATATCACATTTTCAAGAAATTTTTAAATTTTGAAAAAATAAAAAAATATATATTTTCGAAGCGGCGCGTTTTTGAAAAAAATCCCGTGGATGTTTTTCTCTAACATCGGTGGGCTACGCATAAAAAAATAATCAGCCAAATCCCAGATCCAAGCCTCCAGCCCTGCCTGAATGGGCGCGGATATAATCAAGAGGGCTTTTCCTGGCTGCAGTCCACATAAATATATTAAATGTGAACTCTCGCCATATTATCCTGTACTAATATTGTTGGTAAACATATCTTTGCTTTTACCGACGAATATTAACTCACGTATGCTAAATAAATTTTGTTTGAATAAAACACGTACATCTTTTCATTTCCTTTAATAAAATTATTTTTTTTAGTAGAAACAAGTGTTTATTAGAAGTTTTATCACAGTATTAAAATTGCAAAACATTTATGTTTATTGGTAATTTAGTATGAATTAAAATTTTATTACAGCTATTTATATCAATTTCATATTTGTTTCTTATAAACAAAGTATTTTTCTATAACTATTTTTAAGAAATAGTACATTGGGAATTTGTTACCGTGTCAAATACTAAAAAAAAACGGTATATATGCGACCCTTGTCAAATTTACTTATTGAATACCTACAAGTTATTACAGCCAAATTTATTTATTAACTTAGTACTTTCAAGAATAGCCCTTAAGGGCTCTTTTTTCAAAGTCGAGCTGATAATTGTCTTAACACGTTCGCTGCTCCCACCCACGGGCACACACTCGTGGGAAGCTGAATTGAGTTATTTGCTTTCTTATGTGTTAAATATTGCATGCAATGATGATTTTTAGAAAGTAGTGTAAAATTCACCAACACGTACCTTTTTGACAATGCTATCAAATACACAACCCCACCCGGCACGGTTCACCTGTGTCAAAAAGTCCCGATTTTGTAAATCGAAAACTCTCTCTGGCTCACAAGTTGCTCCTTAGTAAAAAACAGGGGCCACTCAAAAATGAGCCAAATCGATTAATGTTTAGAGGTAGCTCAAAGCACTTAAACTTTGAAAAAAATCGGTACCGGTTTTTTTGGATAAAAACTGATTATATATAAAATTAAAGAAATTTTGGAGGGTTTCTTCGGCAATATTTAGAAACAATACTAATTGTGAGAAACTAAAAAAATTATGTTAGAACATAAAAAAACTCCAATTATTTGAAGATTTCGCGAAGATTTAACCTTTGCAAATTTTAAGAAGTGCATAAAAAATAGTTTTAAACAAAAAATCTGCAAACTTATATACTTGTGTCAATATGAGAATGCGCGTAAACTAAATACCAATCTGTAGGGTAATTGAAACTTATTTCTTAAGATTTAATAAATGATTTTTGTTAATACACATTTTCTATATAATAATTATGCATTGTCTTAATAAATAAGTTTCAGTTACACTACAGAGTACTTTTTAATTTACGTGCTGTGACGACAGAGTCGCATTCTCACATTGTCACGAGTATATATTAGTATATAAGTATATATACATGTTAACCTACCTGACTATACAGAAGACATTATTTGTTTCCGCAAGTCGAGTAAAAAAAATAAATTTAAATTCGAAACCGGGTGGATTTTCTGTTTTTTTTCCTAAAACTTTTTTCGGTGTACTTTTTAGGTTTTTTCCTTATTGGAATATGTAAAAATACACAGTAATGTTTCTGTGGTGTAACATCGCAGGTTTAACCGTTTTAAAGATAAATGCATTTAAATGGAAATTTTTATGCATCAAGAACCAAAAATAAAAAAATATAAAGCCAAAAACAAATATTTTAGTAAGGGGTAGTTATTTAACATTAAAAACAGAAAAAAAATATATGCACCTTGGTCAAAAATCATTCCTAAGGAAGTCCTTTTAAATATTCCCTATTACAAAAAAAATTGCGAAATCTTCAAATAATTGGCGTTTTTTTATGTTCTAACTTAAGGAGAGGGGGAATATATTTTTTTTTAGTTTCTCACAATTGGTATTGTTTCTAAATATTACCAAAGAAAACCCTCCGAAATTTCCTCAATTTTATATAAAATCATTTTAATCCAAAAAACAGGTTCCGTCTAATACAAGCTGAACGCACCCGTATGCGTCCGGCGAACGTGTTAAAACATTGTTATTATTATTTTTAGATAAAATGTCATTACACTGATAAGGATTTATTTGGATATGGCCAATTAAATTATTTGGTTGTGGGTAACAAATTTTATTTGAGTCAAATAAATATTTAGTTCATGTAAACAAATATTTTAATTTCAAAATGATTTATTTATGGCAACAAAATAGTTTATTTGACAGAAATAAAATTTATTTGTCACAACCAAATATTTCAATTGGCTATATCCAACAAAATATTTTGTTGACACAAATAAACTGTTTTATCAGTATACGCAGTTAAAACCCGAAACATAAAGTTTTCTAGTTTAACCTTATCGGAAATTTTAATGCAGCTCTTAACTTAAACAAATTGGAAAAGCTATTTTTATCAAAACTCTGAAAATATTCAAGCGTCGCCAACATTCATCTGCATCAAGTTTTCCTTATCGAATTCGAACTGATGTTTTCCACGATTCGATGGAACTCTTATAGTTAAACTTGTTTAAGAGACATTTTAAATTTAAATTATGAATAGTTGATATTTGATTTTGATTTATTCTGTGAATCGCATTTAAATATTTTAAAACAAGCACAGCCCAATTTCAGTTAATGGTCGAGGTCACATTTCCATATTTTTTATAATATATTTCGTCTAGAGATATTGGCTCTAAAAGCTTATAGGTACTCTGTAAAAAATATTATTTTACTTTACCTGGATGGCAACACATTACCTACCATTCTTTTTATTTTTTACAGTGTAAAGCATTTATATTTGAGTGGGGAAAATTGAAGTACAGTTGCGAATTTTTCAGAGGTGGAGGACCCTCAAAAATTTTCTGCAAGTAAATGTGATTCAATGCAAATACATGTAAAATTTACTAGACTTTACATGTAATTTTACAATTTTACATGCAGTTTAAAAAAAATTAGGCACATTACATGTAAAATTACATGTAGAATATAGTAAATTTTACACTGTAAAAAATAAATATGTAAATTTACATGCAAAATCATAGGTAATGTGATGCCATGTAGAGACAAGTAAAAGTAACGAGATTTTACATGTAATTTTACGATTTTATATGAATATTACATGTAAAATTTATATAAAATTGTAAAATTACGATTTGATATGAACATTTTTATGTAAATTACATGTAATTCTTTTTATTTTTTATAGTGGAAAGCACTTTTATTTGAGTGGGGGAAAATTGGAATACAGTTGGGAATTTTTCAGAAGTGGAGGACCTTCAACATTTTTTGTCATAGGTTTTTTGGAGATGCGAAATTTCTTTATTTTAAAAATATTTTGTCAAAAATACTGGCCCCCTCGCAAAGTTATTAATTTTTTAATTTTTGAAACCAGGGTAACGCTTGCACCGACATGTCGACATGTCGCGACATTCTTGATTTTCAAAATTTTCTCTACGGCATTCGAAAGTGCTCGCAAAGTGCTGGCGAATGCTGTATATTTTATCAAAAATGCGCTAAATTTCTGTTCTCGAAACCTTGTTCTTGAACGGAATGACTTCATCATCTGTAATTTGTTTGGTCTTTAAGAGACAGGCTCAGTGCCTATGGCTCATTTATCTAAAATTTGAATTAGTTTGAATGGGGAATGACTTTGACTGGTCGGATTATAATTTATATATTTTTACACGATGACGTCATATCACATTAATTTTATTATTAGAGCAAAGTTTAAAAGAAAAAGACCCCTTAAATTGTACTTTTGTATTGTTTTTATACTCAATTTTTAGGGTGACAACATATTAAGAAGTTGACTACATTATATCATTTTTATTATATACTATACTTTGTTAGTATACTAAAAAGCTTTTTTTTACAATACATGTATTTATTTGATAACGCCGAAATTTAATTATCTGTATATATTAATATGTATATTATTGAATATAACATATGCATTTAATATATTATTGTGTACAGAACATTGCTAGTGGTAATGTCACAAATGTGGTTAATATTATTTGTTAGATCCCTGAGGGGTTTCTCTCTGGTTTAAAATTCATTAATTTATAATAATTTTATTTGAAGCCTTTATAATAATTTTCAACTCATGTTAAATTAAATTTTATAGCAGAATAGAGAATTCCGGTAAATTTTCATGCAATTCATTTTATTAATATTTAATTATTTTTCACAAAATATAATTTAGTAGAATACACAGTTTTAAGAGAGAATACATTTTTTTCTCAACAAAAAATTTTGGCTATCGAATTTTAATCGAATTTTAGTGGGTGAAAATCTATTTCAAGATTTGACCTAAACATAAAGATAATTACATAATATGTACCGGGTTTCCCAACTCTATTTATCCAACGATTTTCTCAAAAACTTAAAGATATAATCAAATTCTCCTAAAACCATTTTAAATAAGACAACTTAAACTATCTTTTAGCGTATTTGATACTTTCAGCTCCTAAAATGTGGACGGGGGCAAAGGGGGGATTTTTTTTAATAGAACGGGGGGTCGTGTGATCATTTTGAAGCTTATTAAATTCTCCATTTTACTATATATTTTTAATTTATTTAAAATTTTTTTTTGGGTTTAAAATAGGGCTGAAAATGGGTAATTTTGTCAAAATTACTCTAAAAAAATTATACAATTTTTTAAAAGTTATTAATTTAGTGATGAAAAAACGTAAATTATAGTTTTAAACTAACTTCAATTGACATAAATAAAAATTTACAAATAAAAAACTTAAAAAATAGCATTTTTTAGCACAAAAAAATAATAAATCAAAACCCTATTTTTTAATTAAAAAAATATATACTCCAATAGAGATTTTTATTTGCTTTAAAATGATGTATCACACAACCCCCCTTTCCATTTAAAAAAAAACTCCCCTCCATGCCCCACTGCCCCACATTTTAAGAGCTGAAAGTATCAAATATATGCTAAAAGATAGTTTAAGTTGTCTAATTTAAGATGGTTTTCGCAGAACTTGATTATCTCTTTTAGTTTTCAAGAAAACCGCTGGGTAAATAGAGTTGGGATACCCGGTATATTATATGTATAAACAAAGAAAGTAAGTAAAATAAAAGACTAATAAAAAGTTACAAAAACAAATTTTACTATTACTACGACGCGTCGGGTTTTTATTTCTAAGATCAATTATCATGAATAAAACAATACTTACACTGATCAATAAAACCTGTAGAAGAGCTATTTCTTCAAGCAGTCTTGAATACATTGTTATACAGGGTAACTTAGAAATAAGATTTTAAAAGTTGATCAATAAACAAGCCGTAAGATATGTTATTCTAAGAATTCCATTATATACTATTCACAGTAAATCGTCGGCTTACAAGTAAAGAGCACTAAGTCCAAAAACGTGGTTTTGAGATATTGACAAATTTAACTTTAATTGTTGTTTTTTAATTTTTGTAATAATTGTTTTTGGAAAAAAACTACCGCAAATCGCAATGACATGTTTGGACATAATAATGTCCCATTTGCAGTTAAATAAAGGTAAATTAAAGTAGTTTAATTCAACTAAATTTGAAAAAAGACATGGTCTTAGTGCCTTTTACTTGTAGGCCCACGACGTCGGCTTACAAGTAAAGAGCACTTAGTCAATAAAATAATATAAAAAACAACTATTTAAAATTAAACCCCTTCTATTAATTAAACGTAACAAGATATTTACATAAATTTTCAAAAACTAGATTTTTAAAAGAAGGGTTTGGACTCTTTGATTGTTTAAAGAACGTTTCCAAAATTAATAATAATAATTAATTAGTATTAATTATATGAAACTGCTTACTATGCAAGACAGTTTTCAGAGGCCATCGGCTGTGCCGGCAAAGAAGCATCTCCTAAAGTCAATAATTATAATGAATCATTATTAATGATAAAACACTTCACGGCGCATTTCTAAGGGCTGTTTTCTGAACTTTATATTCTTGTTATTTCTGTTCTGTCTCTATTCCATCAACTTTAACATAGCAAAATTTGAATTCGTTTGTCAGTACAATAAATAACGCGATATTGTATCATATAAATGATTCAAGCAATCATATTTTTATAAATTAACTCTTTTTAGAAAGTCGCTTAGTGCAGAAACATTTGAAATAATCTACAAGTAAACCGCACTAAGTGCACTAAGTGACTTAGTGCCTATTGACAGATAAAATTTTAATCAAAATCAAATTGGTGCGTTTTGTATAGTGGGTAACTCCCTTGGCAGTCCACCTAGAAGTTAGTTCGGTTTACCTATACATAGATCATCAAAAATTAATTACAGTGCCATTAAAATCCCATTTTTGCAAAAAAGTGACTTAGTGCCTTTTACTTGTAAGCCGACGAAATGGTATATTGCATTTTCCCAATACTTAATTAAATAAATACATTATTTTTTAAATTATCTTTTTTTTTGAAAAACGAAAAATTTTTGGAAAAAAATAAAAAAAAAATAATTAATTTTTTAATTTTTGTTTAAATTATCTTTTTTTTTTGAAAAACGAAAAATTTTTGGAATAAAATTTAAAAAAATAACAAAATTTTGATTTTTTTTTTTGAAAATTATAGTTTTTTATTTTTTTTACTTTACTTTTAAAATTGGTAGATTTGATCCTTATATAAAAGTAATCTTTCCTGAAAAAGTGACCTTAATCGGAAATTTCTTTCAGCATTTTAAAACTTTAACCTCCCATAAAGGTTGATTCAGGCATAATTATCACTAACTAAACTAAACCATTCTGGCCTTTTGATTGGCCAAAAAGAAAAAAGGGCTTCTCACCTGGCCAATCAAAACGCCAGAATGGCTTAGTTTAGTTAGTGATAATTATGCCTGAATCGAACTTAACTTTTTTGTTTTTGGGGGAATAATTTCATAGAACTTTTCCTGAAAATTTCAAGTCTATCGGATTATTATTGTTTGAGCTATCTTGTTTACAAAAATAGTGACAACAGACGGACAGACGGACATTAAAAAAAAAGTTACTTATTTTTCCTTGAAAAAAATTTATACCCAATATTTTTTTATCTAGGACGATTTTTGAAAATTTTGTAAAATTCGAAACTAACGTATAATACTTTTCTAGAGCAGTCGCTGTGAATAGTATAATAAGAAACAAATATTGCTAATATATATCCAAGCACATTAAGCACGGCCTATTCTCTATGTACTTTAAACAAGTTTAAATTAAGAAAGTCGGTAAATTGGTTTTCTTTTTTATCAACTCCGTCAATTATTTCGTTTTATAGCTACATTATGTATAAGACCCCACCAATTAAAATCAAGCATTTTAAAAGAATAAGAATAAGAATAAGAATAATTTATTGTTCAAAATACCTTACAAAGGTGTGGAACAACTTAATACAATATAATATTAAATTAAAAAATTATAATAACTAAATATTACACAATTAAGTAAAAAATCATTCAAAGTTGTTTTAGGCTATTAACAAATAATTAAAAATAATAAAACTATAAGTATAACATCTACTGATAGACTCTGTAAGTATTGGCATCTATATACTCATGAAGAGCAACAGTTAAATACTTTTGTTGACGATATAGACTTAAAATTATGAGGTAAGTGATTATAAAGTTTAATGGAACTTTTTGCAGTTAGTGCAAGTCTATGCATGGGCAAATTATATTCCCCCCCCCCCCCTCTTAGATTATGATCACTAACTTCAAAGGTTCTTGTATGTGGTTGTCAATGTTTGATTTGATGTAGACCACTGAGTTCAGAATATAGATGGAAATAACTGTCAAGATTCCCAACTCCCTAAAAGTTATCTGCAGGAATATTGGAAATGCTTAAAACAATGTTTTTTTAATTTTTGATTGGGTTGAATTCTAACAAATCGAATCATTAAACAATTAACCCTAACTTTTACAAATAGTCTGTTTGAAATATTTTATTTTTACATTTAACGCTTATCGGCAAAGCGGCTCGACGTGTCAATAGAATTTATTCTCATAAGGTCCAATAAAGTATTATTATTAATTATTATTATTATTAATATTATTATTATTATTATTATTATTATTATTATTATTATTATTGAAATAAAACCAGTCAGGCCACCTCGCGTTCCGACACCTACGAGGCGACGAGCTGGGAAAGACCAATAGCTGCTCTCCACGTCCATGGAGTAAGCCGCTATTGGGATCGATTTCCATGTGCTCTAAGCAGATTTAGGGACCCAAGGATAACTGCTTTCTGCATGCGACCGGCTAAAAATTATTAATATTATTATTATTATTACATGTTTGTTTAACCTCGTACTATTCTACTTAATTAAGCATCCCCTAAGTCCAGGACTTGTGTGGGCTAGTAGTAGTGGGAACCACCGGCTTATACTGACTTTCGAACCAGTTTCTTGGGGGAGTTTCCGTTTCACTTATCGCCTCCGCCAAATTTCAATTATTAATTAACTGAAAAAGGCAAATCGGCGCCAGTGAGAATCGAACTCCAATAGTAGACTTGCTATGCATACGCGCTAGCCACTACGCTATGCCTCCCAAATATTATTATTATTATTATTATTATTTATTTCGTGCAAATATATATACAATATATCGATATTCTAAAAAGATATGGTCATAAAACAAATATTCTTCTTAGTGCAGGAATCTTCTTACAATACTGCATGATTTTAAGATACTAGCTTTTTGGAGTTCGATGTAGGTTAATTTTGTTAATTTTAATTTATTAATTGAAGAATGAATCTTCTTAGGAACAATTCCCGTAGATGACATAACAATTGGAACTATAATGACTTTTTCTTGATTCCAAATCCTTTTTATTTCTTCTGCAAGTAATAAATATTTTTCTATTTTATTATTATAGGTTGAACTTAAATTTTTGTTTGTTGGTATCGCAATATCTATAATGAAGGTAATTTTTTCTTTTTTTTCAGTAAGTATTATATCGGGTCTGTTACGTGTAATTTTTTTATCGGTTAATATTGTACGGTCCCAGGTAAGTTTATGAAATTCTGATTCTAAAATATTTTCAGGTATGTATTTATAATAGGGTATTCTTTCATTTAGTAGATTATATTTAATAGCTAATTTTTGATGGATAATTTTGGCCACATTGTTGTGTCTTATAGTATATTCAGTGGGAGCAATTATCGGACAGCTATTCAAAATATGTTCAATTGTTTCGTTATTCTGTCCACATTTTCTACAAATATCTTCTATATCAGGAATTTTAAGAATATTCTTCAAATAATTTTTTGTCGGAATAACTTTATCTTGAATTGCTATAAGATATCCTTCAGTTTCAGCATATAAATTTCCTTTACTCAACCATATGTTTGACGCTTTTATGTCAACAGTTTCTTGATGTAAATCAGAGAAATGTCTGCCGTGAATTGCTTTATTAGCCCATTTCTGAAAAATATCATTTTTTGTTTCCAGGTAAAATTGTAAATTTCTTTCGCATAAATTTAACGGTGTAAAATTTTGATCTGCTTCCGTAACAACTCGATGAATTAAACAATTATTATTATAAAAATATTCTCGAAGTTTTATTATTTGTTTGTTATGTAAATTTTGTAAATGTATAATCCCTTTACCACCTTCATCTCTTGGTAATATCCATCTTTCAGAACATGATCTTGGATGATGATTACCATGTTTCGTCATAATGGTTCTTATTTTTCTTTCAACTTCTTGAATGCTAGTTTTCGTCCATTTTATTATTCCAAAAGAATATGTCAAAACTGGTATTGCATAGGAATTTATTGCTTTAACCATATTCTTTCCATTAAGATATGAATTAGCTATTTTACGAACCCTTTCGAATACTTCATTTTGTAATCTATGTATTACTCTAACGTGATCAATATTACGAGATTGTTCAATTCCAAGATATTTGTAGAAATCAGTATTTTTCATAAAATCAATTTCACTGTTTTCTTCTTGAAAAATTGGTTCAGTTATTTTACCTCGATTTATATGAATGATTTTACATTTATCGAGGCCGAATTTCATATTGATGTCTGTACTAAAGGTTTTCACAATTTCAAGTATTTTATTCAGTTGGATATTTGATGTAGAAAAAATTTTCAAGTCATCCATGAAAAACAAATGACTTATTTTAATGGAATTATTCAAACTTTTTAAGTTAAAGCCATACTTGCTATTTTTTAAAAGTATACTTAAAGGATTAACAGACATTACAAACCAAATACCACTAAAACTGTCTCCTTGATAAATACCTCTGTTTATTTTTATATCTGGGACATTTCTTTATGTTTAAGTACCAGATTTGTAAACCATTTAGACATACAATATTAATAATACTCTGAATTTTGGGATTAATTTTATGTAACTTTAGAACATAACTTAACCAAGAATGGGGTATTGAATCGTAGGCTTTCTGGTAATCAATATAAGCTATATGAATATTTCTGTTACTTTTAGTTGCCTGTTTAAGTATAGTTGAGTCTATTATAAGTTGTTCTTTACATCCAAATGAGCCTTTAATACATCCTTTTTGTTCTTCGGCTATTAAATTATTTCTATCTAAATGTTCATATATTTTATTATTATTATTATTATTATTATTATTATTATTATTATTATTATTATTATTATTATTATTATTATAAAAGCACCTTGTTACTTAAATTAAATACTTTTATTTGCCAGTCTCAGTACAGAATAGAATTATTTCACTATATATTGTATTTATAAGAACTACCTATTGGATTATTATTCTTTTTGTTTTCATTAACTCACACTGTGATCTTTTTACTTTCTAGTGATATAATATTTGATTTTAAATGAAGTATATCGCATGATTTTTTAAATAGTAATTCTCATCTTCATTAGCAACATCTTTCAATTAGTGTTTATCTTTCGTGCTTCGGCGTAAGAGGATCTACATATCGCTATTTGTGGTTAATTATTTTCTACAGGGTTATTATATTACAGGTAAATCTATTGAATTAAATCACTCAAGACTTAGTTCAGGAAGTTATTGTAGAAGGAAAGGTAGGAGAAATTTATATTATATTGTAAGATCGCACTATATTTTAGAAATGCAAAACACGCGATCACAGTTATTTGTTAATTAATTTAGCAGTTAAAAAGCCAACTGATTTTTTTTTTCAAAAAAAATTATAATATAAACTCACTTTTTTTAAAAAACATTTTGTCAAAGAACCGGTATTGCTCTTCTTAATGCAAATTAAGGATTTAAAAGACAGAAATGAATTAACTTATTCACTTAGTTATACCATAACGTATTTTTTTGTTCACTTCCGGTTTAACCGGACACTTCCGGTTTAACCGGAAATTACCCTAACTTTTGAATTTTAAATGAAACACCCCGTATATTTTTACATATTTGGCTTTTCCATTAAATTCTGTGTATTATCTCAAATTTTTGTCAAATTTTGACAGGCATTGTCATTTTTTTAATACAATTTTCTTTTAGATTTGTACATCTGGAAAGTCATTAAATCTATTCATGTTCGATAAAATAGTAAAAAAATACGAATTATTGAAAAAATTGTTTAATTTTAGCATGAAAAAGTCCAAACTTGGAATTTTTTGCTTTTGCTCGATTTTTTGCTTAATTACGTCTATGGGTCGTCAATATTATTTTATTCTTTTTACAATGATAACAAAAAGTCATTATTTATTTTTATTTCAGTAATTCTGAAACCGGTATTGCAATCCTTGAATGCAAATTAAGGATTCAAAAGAAAGAAATGGATTAACTTATTCCCTTAGTTAGTAAACCTTTCTATATCAAAGAAGAGCTTATTGTATCACGTCCAAGAAAACTATGCTTGTGAACAATGAAATTTAAAATAAACCAATGTCAACTACTTCCTTTTCTACATAATTAACTACACTGTTCTCTATTTATTTCTTAAAAATAAAACAAGGATTTTGGTATTTTAAATTGTATACCGGATTCTGCATCTAAATTTACTTTAATTTCTGATGCAATTAGTTTTACAGATAAAAAGTGTGATAAATTTTGTCGTTTTATTTAAAATAAAAAAATATATGTCTGTCGGTCTGTTTGTCTCGCTGTATCTAAAACATGCTTTTAAAATTATTTTTTTGTTTTATTTTGATATCAATGCTCGACTGAGCATTAATTTTGACTTTTTTATGATGATAGGGGCATTGAAAAAATTTTGGTTGAGGTAACCATGAGAACTATCTGCAACCTGAAAAACCCCAATATACCAATTTTTACGAAAAATACCCCCCTCCCCTTTGGGGGTGGAGTTACATTTTTTATGGTCAGATTCACTTTCAGCTAACTCAAAAACCCCAATATACCAATTTTCACGAAAACTACCCTTCGCCACTCAGGGGATGGATTTAGAATTTCTTTATCAGTTTTCATAGAAACTACCCCCCATTCCTCAGGGTTAACATTAGAAAAATATATTATCAGATTCATATTCGACGATCCCAAAAACCCCTATATACCAATTTTGAAGAAAATATTAAAAATATTTACCCCCTCACCCCTGTGGGGGTGGAGTTTAAAAACCCCTATATAGCAATTTTCAAATTTTTGTAAAAAAATGTATTTTTTCCCATTTGGCCTTTGGCCCTCCTTGCAGCACCCCAATGTTCACCAAAAACAATCCCGAGAGAGAACTTTTGGTAAAATACCCGTGTGCCAAATTTAAAGTCTTTAGCTTAAAGCGTTTTCAAGTTATCGTGCTTAAAATATTTCCCGGACAGAACGACCAACCGACCGACATTTTTTTTGCTCGAAATTGATTTATATTATTATTATTATTATTATTATTATTATTATTATTATTATTATTATTATTATTATTATTATTATTATTATTATTATTATTATTATTATTATTATTATTATTATTATTATTATTATTATTATTATTATTATTATTAATATTATTATAACAGTAAGCGGACTAGCCGATGAAACTGTATCATTTTTACATAACATTAATACATAACATTATTTCTGTATAAAAAAAGTAAATACATATAAAAAATTTAAAAAAGTATATAAATATAAAATAAAATTATATCACATGAACTTATCACATTGTCTTTTCATTTTGTATCACAGATTTTAGGTAGGGTAGTGTGTCCATTGACTTAGAGATCTCTGGAATTCTTTATCTAGCCTGTTTTTGAATTGGTTGACACTTTCTGCTAGCACAGTTTCCTCGTTTAGTGCATTCCACCTGTATGCCACTGTATTACAAAGGAAGTTCTTCCTTGGTAGTTTTGCACACCTTTCCTTTACGACCTTTCTTTCATGACCTCTTAAATTGGTATTGTTCATCCGAAACATATCCAGGTTCACCGAGTAATATTTACTTAAAATTTTATATGTCTGAATAAGGTCACGTCGTGCCCGTCTCTATTTTAAAGTTGTGAGGTTCATAAAAGAAAGGCGCTCAGTGTAAGACAGTTCTTTGAGTTCAGGTGGAAATCGACATAAAAGGTCATAAAACGCAAAAATACGCAAAACAAAATTTTCAAAATTTTCAAAATGGGAAAGCAAAATAAGTGTTCTGTATTTAACTATAGTTATTTATCTGGTAGCTGAAACCAGATCTTTTTTTACACTAGTTGGCCAGTGTTCTTTTTTTTTTGATAAAAAAAAAACGAGAAAAGTAATTATAAAGATATAGCTAGATGAAGAAAATTAGTTAATTAAATTGAAATGATTAAAAATAGGAATTCAGTGTAATTCAATTTAAATTACGTTAAACAGATGATCATTTTTTATTCCTTTTCAGACATAAAGTAGCACTTTTTGAAATTAAAAATACATTAAGTTAGGTTTTTGCATTTTTCTGGATCCTGCACTAAGTAAACCTAATGACCCAGCATACTCATAAATATATTTATAAATATTTCAAATGCAAATACGGTGCAGCTTTTGTTTATAATGGAGGAATTAAAGAATCAAAGTTATATATAAAAATATATTATCTATGAATAATATCAAATAATATATATTATATTTTGAGGACCTCCTAAAGTAATACGCTTTACGACGCGCTCTGATTCAGGGAGTAGATGAAAACCTTTATTCATTCTGTCCAGTAGTTCGATTCCTTTATGCATTTGGTTTAACAATAATCAGTGAGCTCGAAAAATGACTGCTGACTACCTATTTTTTATGGAGTTGAAAAACTGTTTAATATGGTACCAGAAACTGAGGGGTAGATATACTCAGCTTTGCTTTCGATTACATCAGACGTGGCTTAGTTCACGAAAAACTATCAGGCTCTTATAACAGACTTGAAAAAAGTGTATTGAAAACTCTTCATTTACTCAATATGTCTCATCCATTATTAGGATTAGAACTGTTTTTCGGTAGGCAAATCTTTAGCCACAAGAACTCTAACAGATTCCAAAGAATTTGGTTCTGACTTTCGTCAACTATTAGAAAATTGGAATCCGAACGCGTTATACTTTCAATAAATTAACTGGTATATATTTAGGCCTGCTGGTCCATTGATTTTTCGTTAACATAATTTGATATAAGAGCATAATATTAACGTGGAAACACAATTGACCAGATAGTCTGAAATTATAGCATTTACTTCGTATTTCTGCTCCTCTACTGATGATTATGATGCTTCTCGCAAATTATTTACCGTATTTTTGAATAAGAACTAATAATATACCTTTCTATTTTATTACTTTATCATAAAAGAAACTATTTTAATAGAAAAAAAAATTGCTTAAATCATCTTATTTTTCCTGAAGTGTCGAGAAAAACCAAATAAGCAAAAAAAAATATCTGTCTATCTGTCGGTCGGTCTGTTTGTCTGTATCCACGATAACTTAAGAACGCTTTGAGCTAGCGACTTGGAATTTGATGTATTTTTATATTATCTTGGACAAATTTGTATTTGAGCAAAATCGGTTGGTGAAAAGGAGGCTAAAAGGGGGGTTAAATTTTTCTTTTGGTCTTTTTTTTAATTATTTACAATGGAAGAAAAATTTAAAAACCTCATAAAAGGTAAAATAAAATTACACAAACAATGTTATTATCATTTTCTTCCAGCACCTCCCCCCCCTACTCTTCTCCCAAAATATAAAAAAATGTTTTTAGGCATAACTTTCTTATTATTCACAATAGAAGAAAAATCTAGAAACCACATAAAAGGGCAAAATAAAATTACATAAAATATGTAATTATCTTTTTCTTCACCCCTCCCCCCTCCCCAAAAATGTAAAAAAATGTTTCACATAATAAAAGAAAAATTTAAAAACCACCTAAAAGGTAATATAAAATTACATAAAAAATGTTATCATAATTTTTTTCCCAAAAAGGTAATAAATTGTTTCTGTACATAACTTTTTTTAGTATTCCCAATAGAAGAAAAATTTTAAAAACACTTAATAGGTAAAATAAAATAACATAAAAAATGTTATTATTTTTTCTATGGCCCCTTCCCTTTTCCCCAAAATGTAATAAATTGTTTCTGGACATACATTTTTTTATGAAAAAGTATTTTCGCTCATTCGAGACGGCTGGTTTATTTACCGTTCCCAACTTTAGCAGTTACATAATTTTAATGACCCTAAGGCCTAGGGATCTCTATAATTAAAATAATCCTGGTCAATATTTTGTCGATATTTTGTTGGCAATTCACAGTTATAAATTGCACAAGTAAATAATTTAATTGTTGATGGTTTATTATCTCAAAAATAATGTTTTTAAGATATAAATAGTTAAAACAATAAATTGCTCAAACAAATACTACATAATATTAAATCTAAAGGCTTGTAGGTAAAATAAAAATAATTAAGAACAAACATTTATTTATAACTTATTTATTTTAATATGAAGTTTATTTTATTAAAACGTTGATCGTTATTATTGTTTTCTTGTCTATTATTAACAATAAAATAAATATTTGAGAAAATAAAACCAACGTCAGTTTTTTTACTTTTCTCGATAAGAATGCAAAAATTAATTACATCTCTTTAAAAATTGGCACTAAACTAATAATCAATGGCTGATTTGGGTGGGGAGTACTGGGTCAGGATGGATTTCTAAATACGCCACTAGCAATAATAATATTTATTATTTTGCAAAGTTGCTTTAATGAAATAAATAGTGAAATAAAAATTTATGTTGTAGGATGTTAAATCTTATCTGGCGTATGAAATCTGTATTGCTACAGTTTTAGAATGTATTCTTATGAATGAAAATCTAAAATGACTCATAAAATCCAAACCAGCAATTTGAAAATTGTTTTATGACAATTTTAAAGTAAACAGTACAGTACAAAAACAATAAATATAACTTGATTGGTGAAAATATTTCAAGATTTAAATCTTTTTTTTTATATTTTTACTCATAAACTATAGCTATAGATTTAATTTCAATATAGTAATGCTGTACTGATTTCAAAGTAGAATCTTTTTAAATATTTTAGAGATAAAAAAAATATATATAGAGAAGTTTTAAAGTAGGTATGGAGGTTTTTTTTAGATGTACTTGTGTTGCTTGTTTAATAAAAGAATTTCGGTACTATTCTTGTTTGGAAATTTATGAAAATTTACACGTATTTACATAAATACTTATCTTAACAATTTGGCTGTGTCACAGTCTCCGTAAAAAAAGACAGGCTCTTAGGAACGTGCTAAGAGGTAAAACCGTTACATGATATGAAATGGTTCAATAAAATGTATACTAAAAAGGTTATTTTTATTATAATTCTTTGTTAAAAAAAAAACTTGTGTCCAAATACTACATTTTAATTAAAAGATTTTTGTCAAATAAATATTATACCGCACTACAGCTAAGTAAAAAAAAATTACCATAATAGAAATTTCAGTCTCGCTCGTTAAAATTTAAAATAAATAAATTTTATGTAATGAAATTTGATCCAATATAAAGTAATACAAATTTACATAGCTCCAGTTTTCAGCAAAAAGGTTACGTTCATATTTTTTGCACTGTACTCTTCAAATACAATAATTGTAAAATTGTACAATTTTCTCTCTATAATTAAATTTCCTGTGATACCAAATTTTAAACACGAACTAGTATAAAATTTATAGCATCTATAAAAAAAAACAAAGATAAAATTTTATGGTTTATTTTTGCTAATAAAGAAACATGCAATAAACATTTAAGTTATTTATTTATCACTCACCGAGATGTCAAAGTCTGCCCGGTTCTCTGTAAAAATACATATAAAATTAACATCATCATCCTCATCAGGGTCATCATCATTATCACAATATTTATTATTAATATACAAAATTTTTATACGTCAACAAGAAAAAATTCTGCCCGGTTCTCTGTAAAAATACATATAAAATTAACATCGTCATCCTCATCATCATCATTATCACAATATTTATTATTAATATACAAAATTTTTATACATCAATAAAAAAAATTGTCTTATTTAATAAACATGATTTTCAAGTTTAATTTTTTTTGGTAAAAATATGATTTTTTAAGATTTTTTTTCTAAAATTTTATCATTTAAAATTAAGTTAAACAACTTACGTATTTGTATCATAAAATTAATCATTTTCAAAAACTGATTGATTTTTTCAAAAAAATTAACCGAAAATTCCCATTTTCAACCCTATTTCAAACCTCCAAAAATTACATTTGTTTAACCTCGTACTATTCTACTTAATTAAGCATCCGCTAAGTCCAGAACTTGTGTGGGCTAGTAGTAGAGGGAACCACCGGCTTATACTGACTTTCAAACCAGTTTTTATAGGGAGTGTCCGCTTCACGTACGGCTTCGCCAAATTTCAATTATTAATTAACTGAAAAAGGAAAATCAGCGACAGTGAGAATCAAACTGGCTAGTAGAGTTGTCATGTACAGACGCGGTAGACCACTACACCAATCCCTCCCATAACACCAATCCATCCCATAAAATGTCTTAAATAAATAAAAAATATAAGGTCAAATATAAAATTCTATGGACTTTCGCTTTCCATTAAAAAAATTGCCCACATTGCCACCCTGGCCACAATTTAAAATCTGAAAATATTAAATATATTTAAAAAAATAGTTGAGTTGTTTTGCAAGACAAGCTTGTTTACGTGCTCTAAATTTAAAGTGGATATCTTAACTCGTTCAAAAGTTAAGAGTGGGGTTGAGTTTTTGACCGCTCTGTATGTACATGTTATTAATAAATAATATTCTACATACCTATATGTATATGAATTAATAATACTCTTTATTGATTTTATATGTATTAAAGTATTAAAGTTCAAAGACTGCTTTTCAGCAACATTGTCAGAGAATATCAAATAAAATGTATTTAAATCTGTATTTAAATACGTCCAAAAGTCACCCTCCCCCCTCTGAACATTTGAACTAGTTGAGAAATCGACTTGAAACTTAGAACTTAAGGCAACTTAAAATATCTTTTAACATATACCTATTGAATACTTTCGGCTCTTAAAATGTAGTCAGGGTCGTATGGGGGGAGTTTTTTTTAATGGAAAGGGGGTAGTGTGATACATCATTTCAAAGCAAATTAAATTCTCTATTGGACTACATATTTTTTTATTTTTTTTTAAACAATTTTTTTAGGGTTTTGATTTTTCAATTTTTTTGTGCTAAAAAATGCGATTTCTTTTTTTTTTGTAAATTTTTATTTTTATTAATTAAAATTAGATTAAAAAATTTACATTTTTTCATCATAAAGTTCGTCATTTTAAAAAAATAGTTTGATTTTTTTAGAGAAATTTGGACGAAAATGCCCATTTTCAACCCTATTTTAAACCAAAAAAAAATACTGCTGCCAACAAAATAATACTTTCTCCTATAGCCCTAGGTTCATTAAATTCAAAAACAAAACAAAAAAAAATTTCAAAAAAAGTTTCTTTTTTAGTAAAACGAATAAATTGAAAAAAAATGTTTTTTAAAAAAAAATGTTTTTACCCCATTTTAGCCCAATCCGATTTTTACCAAAAACAGTCCCAGCCTAGAATTTTGGATAATCAACCTATGGTCCAAATTTAAAGTCTTTAACCCGAAGCGTTCTTGAATTATCATGGTCACAAATTTTCCGGACAAACAGACCGACCCACAGACAGATTTTTTTTTACGGAAATCATATTTTTTGTATATAACTTACTAACGCAAGACTTCCTTGGAGAAAGTAAAATTGATAATTAAAAAATATATAGTTAAATAGAGAATTTTATAAACTTTAAAATGATGTATCACACGACCCCCTTTCCATATCCCCCTGTCCACATTTTAAAAGCTGCAAATATTAAATATATTTAATAAAATGTTATTATTTACGTGTTGCTGTTATACAATACGTACAACTATAATATAGTAATAATATAATATTATTATTAGGTTAATTACTACGCCCCTGATTAAAATGTTAAAATTTGACATTGTTAATTTGTCATAGTAAGTAAATAATCTGTCAAATATAAAATTGAAAGTCAGGGAGTCGAAATACAACTTGATTTCAGCGTACTGTGTAATTAAATGTATGAGACTTTAATAAAATGTTATTATTATTATTATTATTATTATTAGCATTAGCATAACAAAAATGTATTAAAAAAGTGCTAGTTATAGGGGTTATTCGCAAAATCTATGACATGATTTTTCATCATTAAAATAAAAATAAAAAAATCTTTAAAAACCACAGGTGCAGATAATGGCCGCTCGAGCTATGTACAACTTTCTTCAAAAAATATTCCAGAGATATATTTGTTGTCAATAATAAATTGGCAAAATATTCCTTGGGGTTTAAAAGTTATCCCGAATATATTATTTTCATTTCAAAATATTAAATTTATTGCAGTAAAGTTCAAAAAACACATTGTTTCTGAAACTTTTTAAAAATAGACGTTTATTATATACAAAAATGTTTTTTTATTATTGCTGAAAGAAATTTAATGGTAAATTTGACGTTCATATTTTTAGAATATCGACAAAATATTGGAGTGCGGCATTAAAGTCACGATCAAAATTTCATATTTGAAAATATCTTGGAAAGAAGATCCATCTAAACAGGGTGATCAATAACTGACATGCAAAAATTTAAGACGTGATTCTCCATCCAAAAATATGAAAAAACCTTCTATAAAGGTTGGTCCGAAAATGAGCCCCAAGGGAGCTAGTATGGCATGGCAGTTACTAATCACCCTGTATGTGACTTATTTTTAAATTGGTTAAAACCAATTTACAAACAGTTTGACCAAATTTGTATCTTATGACTAAAATTAACAAAATTTCTTATTAAAAAATACATGTTTTATAAATTGAATAGTATGTTAACTAACCCTGTCAAGGGAAGTGGTTTTAAAATGGGACCACAGTTCTAAAAAATCTCTTCTAATGCAATGTGGTATACTACTAATACCACAACTTGGAGATACTACCTAGCATATAATAATAACACTAGTTTACAAATTTCAACTTTTGTTTTATGCGCAACTTTATTCAGGTTTTTTAAAAAGATATATAAAAGGGGTGGTTCTACTCCATTAAGGGGTAAGGATAGATTTTTTTTAATATTGAATTCATTTTTACCGAGTCTCAAAACCTCCAAATATCAATTTTTGTAAATATTAAACAAAAGTATATGATTTCTTTAACTTTCTCCTTAAAAAATCTTTAGGGTAGATTATCTCGAAAACTGAACCAACGTTTTTTTTTGACGAATTTGGATTCAGCATCAAAAAATATACAAGAAAACATTAAAATATAGTTGCGCAAAAGCCTTGTAAATAAGTGTAATTATTATTATTTATTTATTTATTAAAAATAAAATATATAATAATAATAATAATAATAAAGGCGAGCATTATTTTTTTAAATTTTTGTATGTTTTATTTCTCCTAATTCAAAATCGTAAAAAAATACTCAAAAAAATAGAAAAAAATAATTCGTGCTTTAAAGGGTTAAATCGGCACCATACTAGTAGGGAGCCGATGTATTGAAATCATCATAAATTGGTTAAAAAAGTCTATATAACTATCTAAAATTAACCCAATTTTTAGATCATGCATATTTCTAAAGTAAAAATAAATACTTTATAAACGAATCGAATTTTTATATTTCTTATCAGTATATGTGAAAATGGGAAAAAACTCCCTTGAGAAATCATATAAAAAAACTAAATTTTGCTCAATTTGTCAAACCTCTCAACGAATCGCTAAATCAAAGTCTGTAAAACTTTTTTTACACTACCCACGGTTCACCTGGGCGATTTTAAATAAAAATTTCGTGGACCCCTACATTTTTTGGACTAAAACATACCTGATGACATAAGAAATCAATTTCCATTTGAAAGAAAATCGTAAAAGATACACTTTTTTAGAAAGATTAAAAAGCGTTTTTTTGAGTAATAGGGAGTGTCAGAAATCCATATTTTCGAAATCGAAAACACTCTCTGGCTCAAAAGTGGCTCCTTAGTAAAAAACTGTGGCCACTCAAAAATGAGCCAAATCGATTAATGTTTAGAGGTAGCTCAAAGCACTCAAACTTTGAAAAATATCGGTATCTGTTTTTCGGATAAAAAGTGATTATATATAAAATTAAGGCAATTTTGAAGGGTTTCTTTGGTAATATTTAGAAACAATACTAATTGTAAGAAAACTAAAAAAATTATATTACTCCTCCCCTTAGGTTAGAACATAAAAAACGCCAATTATTTGAAGATTTCGCGAAAATTTATTAAAAATGGGCATATTTAAAACGACATAACTTCCTTAGGAATGATTTTTAGACCAAGGTGCATATAAACTTTTTCTATGTTTTTAATGTTAAATAACCACTCATTACTAAAATATTTGTTTTTTGCTTTATATTTTTTAATTTTTTTATTTTTGGTTCTTCATGCGTAAAAATTTACTTTTAAATGCATTTATCTTTAAAACGGTTAAACCTGCGATGTTAAACCACAGAAACATTTTTGTGTATTTTTACATAAAAAAGTATTCCAACCAAAAAATCAAAAAAAAGTACACTGAAAAAAGTTTTAGGCAAAAACAGAAAATCCATCCGGTTTCTAATCGAAATTAATTTTTTTACTCAACTTGAGGAAAAAAATTATCTTTTCTGTATAGTCATGTAGGTTAACATGTATATATACACTAATATATAATTTTGCAGATTTTTTATTGAAAACTATTTTTTATGCACTTTTAAAAACTAAAACTAACTAACTAAAATTTTCGCGAAATCTTCAAATAGTTGGCGATATTTTCATATTCTAACTTAAGGGGAGGGGGGGATATAATTGTTTTAGTTTTTACATTTAGTATTGTTTCTAAATATTACCAAAGAAACCTTCCAAAATTTCCTCAATTTTTATCGGTATCAGTTTTTATCCAAAAAACAGGTACCGATTTTTTTTTAAGTTTGAGTGCTTTGAGCTACCTCTAAACATTAATCGATTTGGCTCATTTTTGAGTGGCCACAGTTTTTTACTAAGGAGCAACTTTTAAGCCAGAGAGCGTTTTTAATTTTGAAAATCGCGATTTTTTGACACACCTTATTACTCAAAAAAACGTTTTTTTATCTGTCTAAAAAAGTGTATCTTTTAGTATTTTCTTTCAAATGGAAATTGATTTCTAATGTCATCAGTTATGTTTTAGTCCAAAAAATGTAGGGGTCCACGAAATTTATATTTAAAATCGCCCAGGTGAACCGTGTACCACCTGTAAAATTGATACTTAAAGATTTCCTTAGATGTAGTAAAATTTCTCTACCCTAGGAGAATAGTAATTATATACCAAGGTAGAGAAGACATTTTTTATAGCCGAGCGTATTATATACCGAGATGCGTGGCATCAAGGGATATAAGAGTCCGTTGTTTATGTGTTTTTTTTACCACAAATATTTTTATATCAACAATAAAGTAAAATGTTTGCTGGATTTTCATATACCTCAAAAATAACAAGTAGCCTTTAAATCGCCATTTTTAAAAATAAATGAATAAATTAATTTATTACCTAAAAGTTGACAGTACTAGTAGGGTAAATTCATGGTAACTCACGTTACAGCCGCAGAAAAAATAACACTTTGTTTAAATATTTTATTAAATTATTATTTGTTAATAAACAATCTTTAATAATAATGTAATAAAATATTTAAAAGAAAGTGTAATTTTTTCTGAGGCTGGACTTACCCCGCAGCGTTTTTGTATTTTTAAAATGTGTGATAACATATTGGTAAGTACTTATTGAAAAAATAATGGGTTATAAGTATTTTATTTTAATTAATTAATTTATAATGTTTGTCATCTCCTTTTTTTATTCAGTGCCAAAATATTGTTAATTTTTTTCCAACAGAAATAACTAAGCAATGCCCTGTTTTCGCAATTCAAGAAAAATCAAGTGAAATTTATCAATTGTTAAATCAATTTTAAATCAATTGTTAAAATTATCTCCTACTAGGAAGAAATAGTAATTATATAACAAGGTAGAGAAGACATTTTTATAATCGAGCCTATTAATTCCCAATCTGCGTAGCAGCAAGGGATTTAACAGTGCGAGGCTATAATAGTCTTCTCTACAGTAGTTTATATATTAGTTTTTTCACTACTAGCATTATTTAACTATTTTTATTCAAATAAAAAAATAAATTATTTATTATTATTTAAAAAGAAATATTTTTTGAAATTTTGATAAAAATCAAGTAGCCTTGATCAGTGACATTTGCTCAAATAAGTACTTTGAACTGACGCGTCATGACGTTTAAAAATTTATTTATTTTTTTCATAATATTTAGCTAATTACTGATTGCATTAATTGTTAATAATTATAATTAATTATATTTAATAAATAAAAAGTTATTTAAAGCTATTTTCTTGGGTTTAATTAGTAAAAATTGCACAAAAAACTGAAAGTGACAGAAATCAATTGTTTATAAAATTTACTCGGTACTAGGAGAGAAAAATTTATTATTGCTATAGGTGAAAAAAATTTGTTTTACAGTCTGAAAACATGATAAATAATGGTATGTTAAAAATTATTTTTGCCACACTCTGTATAACTATTGTTTACATAAAAATTGCTCATTGAAATTATTATTAGTAAGAAATATTTACGGTAATATGTAATATTAATATCTGTTTTTCATCAACGCACCTTTGTTATTATTTAATATATTCGGGTTTATTTTGTTTAAACTTGTAATTAAAATATTTATTGCAGGTAAATTATATTTGTAGAGCTATTAAAATTAGATAAATGATAAATTTTATCCGCATATTAGAAAAATTAAAACTATAAAGGACCCCGCAGTGTTTATCTGATTTGGATTTTTACGAAACTTTATTTTCTAGAAATTTTTACGCATAAAATTTTGTATGGTGTAATAGTTATTTATGGTACTAGTGGGTAAAGTAAGATATTGCCCATGAGAAAATTAACCTGCGAGGCGCCAGCCAAGGTTAATTTTCGAGAGGGCAATATCGGTTTACCCATGAGTGCCATACAAGGTTTTATCCAATAAATAACTTAGAAATTCATATTTTTATTAAAAATTTTAATGACATTTACAAGAAAATACTTTGACAAGTGACAGTTGTGTGCGTAAAATAAGTAATTATTCATTCAATAAAGTAAAAGCCAGGCGGGGGTTATTATTGAGTTTATCTATTTAAAATAAAGCTGGTAATTGTCTCATTATCTGTATGTATTGGATAAAACATATTAGTCGCCGTCCATTAATTATACCACGCACTAAGGAGTTTGCTCTAGCATGACTTATTTTGATAAGAAGGGGTTTCCTCCCCCTCATTACCGAACGTCACGCTTTTTTACTTTGCTCAAGGAAGGTCTTGCGTTAGTAAAAAAAAAATGAATTTGCATTACGTTTCTCGACGTTTTACATACGAAAAAGATCGCTGTCAAAAATATACATATATGTATGTCTGTCGGTCGATCTATCTCTCGGTCTGTCCGGGAAATTTGTGACCATGAAAACTCGATAACGCTTTGAGCTAAAGACTTAAAATTTGGAAAATAAAAATATCATTAGCAACTGTTACATCTTACTTATTAGTGATTTTTAATACTTAGAGAATAATCTATTCTACGAAAAAACATTTGTATAATAGGGCATTGCAAAGAAAACACTTTTTTCTAATTTTTCATATGATGTTTTAACTAAAAAACTATGCATGCATAGCAAATTTCAGGTTGAACAGTTATAACAGTTATAATAATGAGGTATTTGTATTGTTAATAACTTACATTGTTACAGTTTTAAGGACAAAATAAGCCGTGAAGATATGTTTGTTTGTCTGTTTTAACCTCGTACTATTCTACTTAATTAAGCATCCCCTAAGTCTAGGACTTGTGTGGGCTATTAGTAGAGGGAACCACCGGTTTATACTGACTTTCGAACCAGTTTTTATAGGGAGTGTCCGCTTCACTTATGCCTTCGCCAAATTTCAATTATTAATTAACTGAAAAAGGCAAATCGGCGCCAGTGAGAATCGAACTCACGCTAGTTGTAGTAGACTTGTCATGTACAGACGCGGTAGACCACTTCACCAATCCTCCCATGTAATGCTACGCATTCCATTATATACTATTTACAGTGGATTGTATATTGCATTTTTCTTAATAACGCAACTTAAAAAAAAAATAAAAAAAATTAAATTTTTTTTTCCAATTTTTTTTTTAAACCAAAAAAATTTGAAATTTTTTTTCCAAAAAAATGTATTTTTTATTTATTTTTTTAAGTTACGTTATTTGGGAAAATTCAATATACCATCCACTGTCAATAGTATATAATGGAATGTGTAGCATTAAATATCTTTACGGCTTGTTCTGTCTTTAAAACTGTAAAATGTAAGAAATTAAACAATACCTCATTATTATAACTAAGTTAGGTGGGGGTCAATAAAAGTTCAATTAACCTGAAATTTGGTATGCAAGCATAGTTTTGCTTTCCCTTGAAAATTTTCAAAATTTCGGGAAAGCCTTGTATTTCAATTGAAACAACATAGGAGGGGTGCATATGAAAAATTATAAAAAGTGTTTTTTTACAATTGTATAATTGTATAAAGACGCATCTAAAATGCTTAGTTTTGGAGATATCGGCCTTTGCCCGGCTAATTAAATAAATCGAAGTTTCTGTATGATTGTTCTAAATACTTTCTGAAGACTTGTTATTTTATTGCTTAAATAGCAGTTAGAAACTAGGCTTAAGAAAAAGTTTAAACTCGATTTAAAATTTCGGGCAAAATAGTCAAATTTAGCGTTTGTAAGATTTGCAATTTAAATTTGAAACAAGAGTGATGATTTGGCTTGAAAGGCCATAATTAGCAAAACTTAGGAACATTTCTGATTAATCATAGCACTAAAATTTAACAAGACGTGAAAATATGTCATGCTACGCATCCCATTATATACTGTTCACAGTGGATGTTATATTACATTTTTTGAACTAAGTAATTATTAAACAAAAGTTAAAATTATTTAAAACAAAAAATGGGAAAGCAAAAAATAAAATAAAAAATGGCAGCCGGTGGGATTTGAACTCGAGACTCATGGCTACCGAAAACTTATTTTCTACCTAATGGAAAGCTATTGGCGCCTTTAATTTCATAAAGCATGCAGTAAACATAGTTTTTTTTTGTCAAGTTACACCCCTATATCTTATTTGTTTCTAAATGGATTTTTTTTTTAATTGATAGGATTGATGCGTATGATAAAAGTATTTTTTTCTAAAAAATTTGAGCCATTTCGGCTTCCTCTTCAGATTTTTTGATTTTTTTTTAGTTTAACCCCCCATAAGTTTTGATCTTTCATAGAAAGAATGATATCGTTTAAAATGTGAGTTTTGGGCTAAATGAGAAAAATATTTTTTTGTTTAAAAATGTGCAAAATGTAATAATATAAAAAACTGTGTACCAAGTTTATTTGTCAATAAAGAACAAAATGAAAAAAAAATCGTTAGGAATTATTTTTTATCGTAAACCCGACAACAACGCATTATTCTTGCACTAAATGTGAAAAATTCCATAATCGTACTAAAACTTAAGAAGCTAGTCATAACATAAGTCCAGCCTAATTACACATTGAGTTCCAGTATGTTAAATCCGTAAAAACTAATAAAACACAACACAATATTTTAATTTTATAGCAAGAGCAGTGAACACAATACAGCACCCTTTCCTTTGGCTCCACTGTAGTATATTCAAAGTTTTTTTTTTTTGACTACATAACACTTGACACTTGAATTTTCGGTAGGAGCAATGTTGCCCAATCCTGCATTGACATATGTCAAAATTCTTAATTAAAATAATTAATGAAACTATGTTATGGGATGTGAAAAGGGATGAAACTGTGGTTAAGTAATTTTTTTTTATGTATCTATAAGTATATAAAATCTCCTATATTTTTCCTGAAAATTTAAATTTATTTTATTCTTGAGTTATTAACTCAAGAAGGTTAAAGCTGACGGAAAGGCATTTTCAAATTTACTTATTTTTCATAAAACACATTTAAATGTATACAAATATTTGTATAGCCGGCGCAATTACTACACGGAAAAAAAATTATAGCTAGGAGCGCTATAACACACATACCAAGCAAATTATAATCGCTTATTATATAAATACAAAGCTTTCTCTTACAATTATGGCAGTCAGTGTAAAAATTTATATGAAATACTTTAATTGTTTAGTGAATAATAAAATATAACAAATAGTATGGCATTTATAGCTTAAATAGATTTAATTATTGTCCGTGCTAATAATTTTTATAATATAATAAAATTTCTGTAAATTTATAATAGTGCCTGTAATAAATATAATCGTGTCTGTAATATATATAATCGTTTTCAATTTATTTTTAACATTATTAGTTATTGTGTCCCTTATAATCTATAGCTTAAATCACTATAATTTGCCACTGTTACCAAATATCTTATAATGTATAGCGCAGAGCCCACTAATTTCTTTCCGTGTAGACGATTGTACCTCTCACTTGAACGCATCCTGCGTTGCGAAGGTTAAAGCGTAAAGTTGAGAATTGAATTTTTTCTATAGAACATTTTTTGGCAATTTTGGAAAATTCAAAACAACCGTATTTACGAATATAGCGCTGCAAAGAGTATAATAACTGTCTTGATTTTATTTAGAATTAATTTGCCTAGCTGTAGCCAGTAAAATTAATTTTCATTATAAGTCAATATATAATATTATTAAATTTTCGCTGCAACTTTTAATGAATAAAGTTTAAATACAAGTTTAGTTTGAGAGATACATCCAAAGATAAAAAGGCTCATGTCTTAAAGGTAGGTAAAGCCATCTATTTACTAATTTTTCTCAAAATAAAAGTAAAAATTGTGTTTATTCATATAATTATATGATAATTTTGGACGTGTGCTATATTAAAATGTTAAAAATTTAAGTAGAAATAAAGTACAGACTATGAATACCCTCAAAAGCCAGTTTTTATTATTTTTTTTTAATTTTGAGAAATAATTCGACATTTTTCCCGGCGAGTCCATTTGTTGAAAATGCCACTAAACTGTTCTGGGTAAAAATCAAAGCTAAAAGTTCCAGTATTGTTAACAGATGGAAATAGTAGTAAAAACAAAAAGAACTCTATAAATGACAGTAAGTTCCAGTCTTTGTGAACAGATGGCATTAATAGTACAAACAAAAAGGACCCAAATGACAGTGAGTTATGTGACAATTTTAGTACTGGATATATATTATTAACTTATATTTTTAACTATAGTCCGTCCAATTATGCAAGATAGTAGTTTAAAACTCCCGTGATTTTTAAGCTTGGTTAAAAACTCGTACCTTTTCATATAAAATATTGTGACATTTTTTGTTTATGACAATGATTGACGGTCGTTAAAGCTAATAAAAGAAGAGGAAATTACATAAAAAATGGTTATACCTAATGTTTTTTGTATGGTATTGAAAAAGGTACTTTTTTGGTTTATTCTTTATACACTCACACTAAATTAGCATATTCTATATATTGTACAAACGTAAATTATATTGAACACAAGGAAAACGTCAAATTTTTAGGTTACAATTACAATTTAAAATGCTCGCATAACAACAATTACAAGATACATGACGACACATCAAGCCAATCCTGGCATCGCATTCTTATGTACTATGCTTGTTATGCGAGTCTTTGGATATGCCCTTTCCAGAAAAACAGTACCGGCATCTGTTAAATTTTTGATAAACTACGATTTATGCATAATTATGCTATATATGCGCTTTGTGGTGTACAACGGGCCGCGTCCCTTAATATCTTGCATAACTGGACGGACTACAAGTGTTTTATCATAATTTTTTAATTAGATTGTACTAAACATTTAAAATCACTGAAAAAATTATCCAGACCCAACTTGTCCCACAACCAGAGCAAAACAGCAAAATACGGAACGACTATTTTTCTGGTTGCTGCAACCAGAAATCTGGTAAGGGCAACAACACAATTTTTTGTGGTTACCAGAAACAAAACTTGTATTTTAACGATGTGGTAAGCACTGGATACCGGATACTGGATAATTGGGGTGGAGGGTGCTGACATATTCATGCACAGCACATGCTCTTAGGCCGCCTTGTTGGGCCTATTGTACTACCTCCCTTTGGTAGCAATATCTAATCCCCTAACCATCCAACCCTTTGAATTAGAGGTGATGTTACTTAAACCGGCCATACTAGCCAGTACTCTTCTAGGATGGACCCTCGTTTTGACGCTAACGCTGGATAGTGGCAGAGCACGTGTTCCATTGTTTCGTCTTCTAGGTTACATCCTCTGCAAAGTGGGCTATCGACAAATTTCATTACGTGGAGGTGCTTATTTAGTTTGCAGTGGCCGGATATAATGGCTACAAAGAACCTTAAATTGGGTTTCTTAAGTTGCAGGCAGAAGGGCTCCTTCCTTTCACAAGGAATGGAAAGGGCTGCTCTAGCATGTCTGCAATTGTCAAGTGGTCCAGCTGAAACCATGTTTTATGCAGGTATCTTAGTTTATAATTGAGGTGACATGAGTAGGTTCCGGACCATCTGGTGCCGTTGCCGTTGCCAATCTGTCAGCCTGCTCATTTGGACATGTGGTAAGCAAAAAATTTGTCTTGTTCGCCTTACCAGATTTCTGGTTAAAGCAACAAAAAAAAAAGTTGTTCCGATTTAACTATTAATTTACTTGGTCCAACTAGATATTTTTTTTTTCAGTGAAAAATTTATTTGTTTATTTTTTTGCCACTGTAGGTACCCTTAAAAAAAATGAGACATTTTTGATTTTTGACCTAAAATAGGCATCAAAAGTTATTCTTCTTTTTTCGCATTTGCGCTGTGTGTATAATAGTATATTATGCATCTAGTAGTTTTAAGGCAACAGAAGTGCTTAAAAGAAGTACTCGCAGTGCACTAATGGTTTGGGTTGAGCTGCGTATACTATTTTTCCTACGACCTAAAACCTAAACATCCAAAAAACACAAAAATTGTTTAAAAATTAGTTTGTCAATTTGAGGTTAGGTGTTTAACGTTTACTCATTCTCTGGTATGGCAACGAGTGGAAAGTGAGTTCTATCTACTAACTAGGCCGTAGAAAATAATAATATACATAGCTACTTATGTTAGTAATAATAATATGTATATTATTGTATTATATATGCTATTTTATTGCTCTATAGCTTAAACTTTTAGAAAAATATATTTATTCCTACAGAAGTGGTCCCTTAGGAAATAGGGGGAACGCTATTTTCCTATACCATTACACGGAAAAAAAAATTATAGCTAGGAGCGCTATAACACACATACCAAGCAAATTATAATCGCTTATTATATAAATACAAGGCTTTCTCTTACAATTATGGCAGTCAGTGTAAAAATTTATATGAAATACTTTAATTGTTTAGTGAATAATAAAATATAACAAATAGTATGGCATTTATAGCTTAAATAGATTTAATTATTGTCCGTGCTAATAATTTTTATAATATAATAAAATTTCTGTAAATTTATAATAGTGCCTGTAATAAATATAATCGTGTCTGTAATATATATAATCGTTTCCAATTTATTTTTAACATTATTAGTTATTGTGTCCCTTATAATCTATAGCTTAAATCACTATAATTTGCCACTGTTACCAAATATCTTATAATGTATAGCGCAGAGCCCACTAATTTCTTTCCGTGTAACATGGGCGTAACAGTCCAAAATGACCCCCCCCCCTAGTAGCGTTACGTAATACTTGAAAGTTCCCTTAAGGATACAGCTTTAATTGGAAAATTTGTCAATCTTTAGTTGGAAAATATTTTTCCTACTCCCAACCTCCCAAAAATGCCACGGAGTACCCCTGAATTCATATGCCCTTTATTTTAGCAGAAACAGACAACATTTAAAGAAAAGCAATTATAAAATAGCTGACTGCATAAATGTAGCGTTTTCGACTGAAACAAAGAACTTTCTCGCATTAATTTTACATGAAAAGGGTAAATGAGGTATTTAAGGCCATAAATTTTACATTATATATTAAATTTATTACACGTGGGAATATATGAGTGAGAATACTCTAAAATTGGATAACTTTACGAGAGTTTTCAAAAAATTTAACATGGGGTACTAATAAAACGAAACGAATTTTCAAGGTTTGAGCGATTATTACATATTCTAATCATCTGTTTTTTAGCAAACGAACTATTATTATTATTATTATTATTATTATTATTATTATTATTATTATTATTATTATTATTATTTAGAATTATTATTTAAGATGTAGCATTTAATTAGGGAGCACAATTTTTTTTTGTATGTATAATGTGCCTTATAAATTATATGATATTTGCAGAGTATATCTACATATGTATGTGCAATATATAATATATATATATATATATATATATAGTATAATAACATATACAGGGTGTATTTGAAATAGGGTAGAAAATTTCAACAGGTGATTCTACATGATAAAATATGACAAAAAGTTTCTATAAACATATGTCTAAAAATGCGTCATAAGGGAGCTACGCCCCTTTGAAATTGGCTAAAAAAATCGGTTTTTATTTAATAACTCAGGAACCCTTTCAGACATGTTAACGAGGTTTTGCACGTGAATTAATCCTAATAAGGGCCATCTTTGTATGTCATTTTCACGTACTTATTTAAACCAGGGGTGTGCGAAACGGGGGGGCCTTATCAGTTTTTTGTCCCAAACTTTTTTCTGTGTAACTTTTTTGCAATTTTATTTTTGAAATATGATTCCTCAGGTCAAAATACATAAAAAAGGTAATCTTGTTGTAATACTGTAGGATTAACCGTTTTCGAGAAAAGTTCATTTGAAGGTGAAGTTTCACGGTTCGAGGTCGAAAAATTAAATACTAAAATGTCGAAAACCAACATTTTGTTACTATGTTTTATACTAACACAGTTTTTATACATAAACATTTTCATTTAACAGTTGGAGGCGCCGGAACTCTATTTTGCATCCGTTTCTCATTTATTTTTCGTTTTTATTTACTACTCATAAAACAAACTGTTTACGCAAATGAATATAAAGGAAGAATTTTAAAGAACTTGTTATGGTTTAGATTAAAACATGTATATACCAACAACATAAAAGAGAAGATATAGGTAGCTTTTCTATTTAAAAAAAAAAACTGGTATCAACAAAATAATACTTTCCCCTATAGGCCTAGGTTCCTTATCAGTAGAAAAGGCCAATAACACATATTGGATTGGATTGGATTGGATTAGCATAGGTTCATTAAAATCAAAAACGAAAAAAATAAAAAAAAGAATTTTGGATAGTCAACCTATGGTCCAAATTTGAAGTACTTAGCCAGAAGCGTTCTTAAGATATCGTGGTCACTAACTGCCCAGACACAAAGACCGACAGACAGACCGACAGAGCGAAAGACAGACCGACAGACAGAATTTATTTTAGGGAAATTATATTTTTTGGATATAAAACGTCCAGAAACGTAAAAAAAGCAATAGAAATTGTTCGAAACTTTTTTACTTGGGGAAAGTAAAACTAGAGGTAACATTTTGATTGGTTTTACTAAAAACATATTTTATTATACGGCCCTGCTAAGACAAGTTGTCCTATCTACAAATTAGATGTTTTGAGATATGGCCAGTTTTATTGTTTTTGTTTGTACTTTTTGAAAACATGTTTAAATAAATATGGCGCTGGGTTCTGATTTATTTTTATTCAAAAATACGTGATATCCCTTGAAAAATAATTTTTTTGTCAGAAAAATAAATTGTCATGCTAAATGCATTTATTCTATCTGAGAAAGTTAGGACAAAATGATATAAAAAGTCCAATCAAATTACTAAGATCTATAAAGTTAGTCCTAGTCCTAACTTATTCGTCTAATAAAGAATATGGTATGTTTTATCAAGCAATATAGTAAATTAAAAATCCCACAGTGAATATTTTCAAAACAGATTCGAATATTGGATGTGCGAATATACTGAGTAGTTTATTTTATAAAACATAACTATATTTTATATACAAATATATACTATTCAAAGTGTTGTAAAAACATTTACTGTGCGATTTTTAATTTACTATCTTGCTTGATGAAACAGACCATATTTAGGAAAATTTTATTTAGAAAACATTGAAAATTTTCCACATCTTAGGCAAATTTTTAGGATTTGGGTTTTAGATAGGACATTTCTTTTTAGTAGGCACATGGGGCTAGTGTAAAGCAATACAATGGTGTGTTTATCTCAAACAGTGAACTTGTCTTAGCAGGGCAGTATACTGAAAAGATCTTTTTGGGAAAACCAGGTCAACAGTTAAATAGCTACATAACTACTTTTTTTCTGGTTGCTTTAACCAGAAATCTAATAATATAACAACATAACTTGTGGTTACTAGAAACAAACCAGATCCTTTTTTTCGGTGTATAGATACTTTTTTGTACTAAAATTCTTTATTATTTAAAATAAATATTTTTTATTTATTTTAAAAAGTAATTTAAATGAGAAATAAATATTAGCACGATAAAATTCAGACTAAAACTTTTAAACATGAGGTTTTAAGAGTTTTAGAGATCCATCAAGGGTATTTTAATTTTATTTTTGTCGATGAATAAAAATTGAAAAAATGCAATTTTTTTTAATGGATGTAAGAAAATGCTTTTGTAGTTTAAATACTCTAATATTACTTCTAGATACATATTTTTTATTTATATTGTGACAATTTCGGTTTTAGCCAAATAGCTTATAATACAACTTTTTTTAGACAGTTGCGATCTTAAAAAAGTACTACATCCAAAAATTGTACAATTTAAGTCCAACTTGTCATTAAAGTCATTTGAGGACTTAACTAAGTCACAGATATATAAAACTAAGTATAACAGTCATCTTGTTGGCAGACTAACATCTCTACTCTAAATTTCTCTACTCCCTAACATCCATACTCCATAACATCCCTACTCCATAACAACTCTACTCCGTAACATCTCTACTCCATAACATCTCTACTCCGTAACAACTCTACTCCACACTATAGACACTCGATTAGCCACTTGTCTTAACTCAAAAGAATATTTGTCATGCTAAGTCACTGTCAAAAATGAATTCAGTTTATTAATTACTTACATATTAGTGTACGTTAAGAGTACGCGGTCATTGTTGCTTTTAGAATAATTCATTTATGATTGTTCTAGATTTACATTTAAAGATAAACGTTTTCTAGGAAAAAAATAAAATAATCTAGAAGAAGAAGATTCTTTGTTCTTTGAACTGCTCATTTATTATTAAGTGGCTAATAAAGTGCATATAGTGTGGAGTAGAGTTGTTACGGAGTAGAGATGTTATGGAGTAGAGATGTTACGGAGTAGAGTTGTTGTGGAGTAGGGATGTTATGGAGTAGGCATGTTAGGGAGTAGAGAAATTTAGAGTAGAGATGTTAGTCTGCCATCTTGTTTGAAACGTATTTTTTTCAAGTGTCAAATGTTTTAACATGCTTCACCTAAGCCAGCAACAAAAATCAATTTTAACCTTAAATTTTGCAGCTAATATAAGGAAAATTACGAAAAATTAAATAATTCTACACGCCAGAACCGAAATATATAGGAATGAAGGTTCGGGCCCTTCAAAAGGGTCAACTGCTATTAAATAAGGTACTTTATTGTTTTTCGTTATTTTACCAAAGATATTTTTTATTTCTGTTATTATATTTTTAATTTTATTTATTTCTGTAACTTTTACAAATGGGAATATATTTTTTCAAAAAATTAATGATATTTTATAACGTTTTTAAATCCACTGAGTTTGTACATAACCCTAAAAATGTCATTGTAAATAAGGCACTTAAAACAGCTAAAATTTTAAAATTTTGGTGTACCGTAAGGTTCACTGCTGTAGTACCTACTTTTTTTTATTTCAACTGTACTTGAAATTAAAAAAAAAAATAGTACACTTCAAACCAGATACTGCTTACTTGAAAGTTTAGCAAATTATCTATAGTTAAGTAGGTATACTAATAATTGAATCGTAAGTTATGCTATGCGGTTTTATCAAGCTTTTCACTAAAAATGAAGAGCTCTTTAAACTACGTACTTTTTATGAACTAATTAGCTTGTTAGCACTTTTATATAATAATTATTACGAAGGACGATAAAAAATTGCAGGTAAAAGATTAATGTTTATAAGTAAAGTGGGTCGAGTTCAAGGGTAAGAGTTTTTTAGCCGAAATCCGAACATTTTACTTCAGAGAAAACCTAGTTATCGCTCTCTCTATCGCCAGATTTGCATAGTTTTTAATATATTTTCCCGTTTTGTCATAACGAGAAAAACCTTAGTTTAGTAAAAAAAGAACCAAGTATTGATTAATAAATTATCCTTAACTCGCTTTTTTCAAGCATACTAATAATTACACTGCTCTACAAAAAAAATATTTTTTTTTTATTTTCCTTTTAGTTGCTTCTGGCTATATTTAATGCGCTGATTTCGGAACCTTTTTCGGTTTTTCTCGATCAGCCCGTTTTTTTTTGAATATTCAGTTAAGCTACGGTTTCCTCCAAAAGTCGCGGTCGCTGACGACTGCGACCGGGTAGCCGCGACCGAGTCGTTAAGACATCTCCAATGTATTTTAAGTGTCCCTGTTTTCCCAGCTGCTGCCAAGTCATTACTACTAACTACCGGTCGCCGTCCGTTTGGTAGCCGGTAGCTTGACCGCTCCGGGAGCAGACGCACTACTAAATCGTCACGAATTTGATGGCGAAACAGGTGGTTTTGCACTGTGAAAAGTGTCTTTCTCTGTTTCACTTAATTAGAATTGCTTGAAATCCCTCCACCTCTCTCAGCCGAAACATCTCATCAACTTTTACCCTTTTACTTTCCCCAAGTCTTGCGTTTGTAAAAAAAATTCTAAGTTTTTTTTTGCTTTTTTATGTTTCCGGACTATTTTATCCAAATAATATAATTTCCGTAAAAAAAATTCTGTCTGTCGGTCTGTCGGTCTGTGTGTCCGGGAAATTTGTGACCAGGATAACTCAAGAACGTTTCGGGTTAAAGACTTCAAATTTGGACCATATGTGGATTATCCAAAGTTCTAGACTGGGATTGTTTTTGGTAAAAATCGGATTAGGGCAAGGGGGTAAAATGGGATAAAAACAATTTTTTTCAAAAACATTTTTTTAATTTATTTTTCGTTTTACGAAAAAAGAAACTTAAAAAAATATTTTTTTTTAACTTTTTTGAATTTTTTTATGTTTTTTTTTAACTTTTTTGAATTTTTTTTTATTTTGTTTTGTTTTTGATTTTAATGAACTATAGGGGAAAGTATTATTTTGTTGGCAGCAGTATTTTTTTAATCATGTAATGTTAATAAGAGGAGGAGATTCTCTTCTTCCGCTTGATAATTCAGCAACATTAGAAGAACCGACTTTTTAGAGATATTCATACTGATTGGAAGGCATAAGCTCACAAGCAAAAAAAAATAGCTGTTTATAAAATGGCCAGATAACAGAATGGCAACTGGGGACTGGCGAGACCGAGGAAAATAGGTAAGGTCGTAACGATCTGGTCGCGGCTACCAGGTAGCAGTCTTCAGCGACTGCCACTTATGGAGGAAACCGTAGCTTTACAAATGGATAGGAAGATGATCCTATACAAATGTATTTTAATTTTTGATAAAAACACTATAGTTTTAAAGTCACGTACTTTAATATTTAAGGACGGCATGAAATGTTGCGTGTTTTTAACAAAAATTAAAGTACAATTGTGTAGGATAATAACTTCCGATTTCCTATCCATTCGTAATTGAATATTCAGTTTACTTTTTGTGGGCATAAGAAGTGTGTTAGTAATACCATCCGTCCTTTTTGTGTGTTTTTTTAAAGAAGGTATATTTTTTTTTCTAGATCTAGAATATTGCTTGTGCTGTGTGCGATTAATTTGTGTTAGAATAATAATAATCCATAATTAATAATAAGAAGCCGTAAGATATGTAATGCTACTCATTCCATTACATATTATCGATCGCATATTATTCACAGTAAATGGTATATTTCCCATTTCCCAAATACTTAAAAAAAAAATCATTTTCAAAAAAAATAACAAAAATAATTACATTAAAAAAAAATACCTTTTTTGAAAAACGAAAAATTATTGAAAAAAAAAATCAGAATTTTTCAATTTTTTTTTATTTATTTTTTTTTGTCCAATTAATCCTTACAATAATAAATTTTTCCTGAAAAAATACGTTAATCGGAACTTTCTCTTAGGTTTTTTCGTTCAGACGGACGGACACACAGTGACCCAGAAAAAAAGTTGCTTATTTTCTCATGAAACAAATTTATATCCAAGAATTTTTTGTCTATGATGATTTTTGATTTTTTTTGAAAATTCGAAACTACCGTATAATATTATTCTAGCGCAGGTGCTGTGAATAATATAATAATGATATCAATCAAATAAATAGTCAACGACTTTAATGCTTATAAATTTACAGTACACAATAAAGAAGCAACTTTGCAAATATCTACTAAAAAAAAAGAATACATTTTCAGTTAACAAAGATTTGGAAGTTGGCTAGGCAATAAAAATGTTTTTATCATCTTCCTGACTAAAACAAATGGAAGGGGGTGTCGTTCAAGTCTCGCCCTAAGGATTAGACGCACAAATAAATTCGCAGCTTAATATAAACAAAAAAATAACATAGACATTTTTATCCAAAATATTTTATTTTTGTGGTAATAAAAAAGGACATTACCCTTGTTCAGACTAAATGGCTTTGTAGCTTTTTGTCAAGTGGATATTTTAATATACATCTAATACATATGTATGTTGCTTAAAAAAAAGTAAATGTCTGTTAAGCACTTTTGTTTTTTTTGCGCGTTTACCAAACTTAAAAGTTAAACTAAGGTTTGCCCAAGTATTGTGAGTTTCGTTTATTTTTAATAAAAATATTTTTAATGCTATTTTATTTTTCTTAACTTTTTCTTAACACTTTCAGTGCAGGCTATATTTCCGGAGTGCACGTCGTTTGTATGTTTGTAACATCGGCCCCTGGCGAAAACTGCAGGTTTGTGCCATCGGCACTGAACGTGTTAACTTGTCAGGTTGATTTTATATATACATGCGAAGGCTCCTCGCTTTACCTTAAAGGGGAACAGAGTTATTCAATAAAATCACATAAAATATTAAAACGTGTTTAGCAGGTCAGTGGGGTATTTAGGGCCATGGCACGAGGCTCGTTAAATATTAAATAGTATATAACTTAATTTTTGTCCGAAGTTAAAAAAGTGTCTCTATCAGGATAGTCACATAATTAAAAATTTAAAAACTGGGAATTTGAAGGTATAATATTTAACTAAAATAACTATGGAACTTTAAAAAAAAGTTATTAAGAAAGTTAAAAAAATATTTTTGGCCTATCGGATAGGCTCTAGGTACCAGTTTTTTTTGACCTATATTAGCATAAAGGGTATTTTTTTGACATTTTCAGCCCTCACAAAAAACCCTATATTTTATATAGGGATGGAAAAAATTATGAATAATCCTTTATTATACTAAATTATTTTCCCATTCTAAAAATTTAATTAAGGTTTTTGTGTAATCAAAAAATGAAAATTGAAAAAATAAAAACTTAAAAGCCAAAGGGGCTCAACATTTTTTTTACAAATCTCAATTTTTGCAGGTGAGTTGCTTTAAACATACTACAACTTTTTTTTACTAGTCGTGCCGGATTTTCCCAAAAAAAAAATTTCGGCCCGGCCTATGCATACTATGTACATAAAACTGATGAGAAATTAAACTGTGTCTAATAGAAACTCATTGAAAAGTATTCGATCGATTAAGTAAATACAGGAATAAAAATAAATAATCCAAAGCATTTTTAAACGTCGATTGGGGTAAAAAAATAAATGCTATTTACCGAAAGCACAGGCTAGCAAAAATAGAAAGCCTGGGAATTTAATATTTTATGATGATATGTGTAACGTTGTTCACCACAATGTATATAATTTTTCTGTAATGGTTTTTTGTGTTTAACCAGGTTCTTGCTAATGTTATTTAGCATTTACATAACTGCTGTATATAAGAATATGCCCAGTTTGAGAACAGGGTATTTCATAAGTTGTACATAAGTATTTTATGTTGGTTTCATCAGGAGTACAATACAGTACAATAAGTGGGGTTGTGAGGCAAGGTACTGCCTTTCAAATCACTGCGACCAATGAGATCTATTGTGAATCCCCTTTGCAATTTAGTCTACATCAAACTTTAGGCTTACAAAGAAGCCTAAGAGTTTATTGGGGACTTCTTGGGATATATCTGCAGGTCTTGGGTATACCTGTTCTAGATATTGTAGCCTTTTTGCGAGCAATGGCTTCGCAGAAGCACATAATGTGTTCGGCCGTTTCTGGTGCTTCTGAGCATAGACGGCAAGTGTCGATTTCAGATTTTCCCATTTTTTTAAGATGATATCTTAAGGGGCAGTGTCCGGTTAACAGCCCTGTATAGGTCTTTAGGTCCGTTTTGCTGAGATCGAGTATCTTTCTTGTTCGTTCAGGTTCATATTTTATGAATATTTTGGCCTGTATTAAGTTTTGGTCTTTCCAATATCGAGTTTTGATTTTGGTTTCCCATTCCTTAATTGCCTCTACCTGATGGCTTTTGTTAAAGCCACAGAAAGGTTCAGGGCCAATAAATTGAGTGCATGCTCCCTCTCTCGCGAGAGAGTCCGAAGCCTCATTGCCTTCAACACCCTCGGGTCCTGGCACCCACATCAAGGAAGCCTTGTTGATTTCTGCCAGTTGTTTGAGGGTTTCGTAGCATTCCCAGGCAAGCTTTGACCCAAATGCAAATGAACTTGGTGCCTTTAAAGCTGCTTGGCTATCCGAGAATATTCATTCAGGAGTAACGCGAGGGATTTTTTTAAGGAATTTCCAACTTTTTTCCCTGAAGAAAATTTGATGACTAAATAAAGGACCCGGCCCCAGAAAAAAAAATGGTCATTGCTTCTGCAATTTCCCAACTAGTAAATCTGATGATGAAAGAAAACGTTATCGGCTCTATAACTGTCTCAACTGTTTCCTAACTGGAGAGTAGATTTTACCAACTCGTAGTTAGGGGGTAGTACCCTTACCCCCCGTGCCGTCACCCCTTGTGCTGTATTAAAAAATTAATGTAAATTTGTCGAGTAACTTTTGAGCCGTTTGTTGGATTGTAAGAAATTCTAATTTGTAGTTTTCTTTAACCTTTTCCGGACAGATTTTTTTCGCGCGGCTTATTTGTACCGCCTGAGTTATTTTTATAGCCCGTCCACGGGTCTGTGAGCCTTATCTCGCAAATACGCGACAGTTATAGGAACTAACCTGTCGCGTAAATGCGACATTCTCCGGCCCTCACAGGCTGGGGAGATACAATCGTATGTCGAACAGTTGCGACACTAGGCTTAAACTTGACGTCGCGAATTAACGACAATAGGCAGCTGGCCATGTTGAGTCCCTGTCGCGTATATGCGACATTCGTCCTGAAAATTACGACGCATATATAATTCTTTCTAATAATTATTAAAATTATAATATAATTTATAGTCATGCTATTTAAATTCGCACAAATGGAGTAAATAGACATCAAATTAGCCAACATTTCAGGTACGTCACTTTTTTTTGAGTTCAGAATATAATTGCCATTTTTGGTATTCAATCATAATATTTATTTTTTTAAGTCAATAAACACAAAACGGCGTGTACTAAAGTTTTTATAAAGAGAGAATAATGTAAATTTAATAAAGGTGTTAGTTATGCATGCAATAAATTACATGTAAGTAAAAACTGTAATTTATGTATGTACATAGCATGAACCGTAATTGAAAATTGAAATATGAACAAAATTGTTTTATAAGTTGGTAATTTGACTATAATTATTTTTATTAAGACAACAAAAAACAATTTACTAAGAAAGAAACCAGGGCTGAGCCACGGGAGGTGGTTAAGTTTACCTTCATTAGTAAAAATTTTTTTACTTTCTCCAATAAATGTCTTGCAGTAAGTAAAAAAATTCAAAATTTTTTTTATTGCTTTTTTACGTTTCTGGACGTGTTATATCCAAAAAAATATGATTTCCGTCAAAAAAAAAAATCTGTCTGTCGGTGGCTCTGTCGGTATGTCGGTCTGTCGGTCTGGGTGTCCGGGAAATTTGTGACCACGATAACTCCAGAACGCTTTGGGTTAAAGACTTCAAATTTGGACCCTAGGTGAAAAGTCCAAAGTTCTAGGCTGGGATTGTTATTGGTAAAAATCTGTTTGGTGTAAGGGGGTAAAATGGAGTAAAAACTATTTTTTTTTTAAACATTTTTTTTTCAGTTTATTTTTCGTTTTACGAAAAGAACTTTTTTTAATTTTGTTTTATTTTTTTTTTATTTTTTTCGTTTTTAATTTTACTGTACCTGGGCCTATAGGAGAAAGTATTATTTTGTTGGCAGTAGTATTTTTTTACCTTTAGATATAAAAAAAAAATTAATGTAATCAGAAGCGAAGTCTGAGCTAAAAAAATTATTTGTTTATAGAGCATGGTGGGGTGGAACGGAGTAGCGGGTTAGAACAGGGTGACCTCTTTAAAAGCTATATTTCTTATAAAAGTACAGTACAATCATGAACGTGCCTATCCTCCCCCCTCTATGTAGGATGTTCCTACTAGGAACACTAATCGAGATTTTTTATATCGAACGTGTTGTGCTAGTCAAACTTCTATGTGGTACATTCAAATATGTTTGTACTGCAATTTTGAGTGCTTTATTAATTAAGAAAGAATTATAAAACAATATAATTTATAAAAAATTTTAAAAATGGCGAAGGCGCTCATTATGTTACCAGAAGAAGAGAAGTTTAGCTGTGAACCTGGAAAGAAGTAGCGAGTTTTGCAAATATAGACCTCAAATATTTATCAGATATTTAAATCGACTACATGTTGCATTTTTATTAAATCGTAATATTTTAATGGTCATATTGAGATCCAAATAACTACAGAAAATAACAAACCGACGGTTAATAATATTCTCTGAAATATACAGTGCGTGCATTAAGTCTGGAATCACCCGAATAACTTTTTAGTTACAAGTAAAATTCAAAAATCCTCAGACAGGTCGATTTATATTTTTAATTCTGCAAATTTTGGTCTAAAAAAAGTTATCAAAATTGGCACCCCCTTGCACCCTCACCCCCAAACTTTTTTTTTCAAATAGCAACCTACCCCTTGTGATACATCATTGGAAAGGTAATTTAATAAGCTTTTCAACAGTGTATGATAAAGCTTAATTTGTTAAAGGGTCTATGTAAAAACGCATGTTTTATTTAAACATTGTTTGTGTGAAATATTACGCATAATATGGTAATTGTTGCCCTATTTCCTACTTGGCACCTTCCTGAGAATCTAAATAAGGTTGTTTTAAACTTATTGTAATATTTTATACCCTGTTGAAAAATGCAATTTTTTTTCTTTTTATTGACCAATTTTATGTTTACTATTTAATCGATTTTAATCCCGTTTTTTTACTGTCCACTGTCAAAGAGCTGAAGGACATCAATTTGAACATTTATAGTGAACTAAAGTTATACTTTACATGTCTTTATAATAAACTAAATTGTGCATTTTATCATTAGCCCTTTACCAAATTAGGCTTTATTATACACCGTTGGAAAGCTTATTAAATTACCTTTCCAACGAAGTGTCACAAGGGGTAGGTTGCTATTTGAAAAAAAAAAGTTGGGGGGTGAGGGTGCAAGGGGGTGCAAATTTTAATAACTTTTATTACACCATAATTTGCAAAATTAAAAATAAAAATCGACCTATCCGAGGGTTTTTGTGTTTTACTTGTAACTAAAAAGTTAATCGGGTGATTCCAGACTTAATGCACGCACTGTAGAATACTCTAAATGGGAAAGATTTTCCTATCGCTTTTCCTTTATAGAATTATCTGGCTGAATGTTTTTTATTTTCATAAAAGAAATTTAATTGTACAAAGTGTTCGAAATAAAAATAAAACTACTAAAAGAAAATTTATTTTTATTATTTAAAAAAAATAATTCTTCTTATCTTTTAACATAAACTCACTGAATTTTTTAGTTTTATAACCTCATTATTTTAAAAATGTTTCCTCTTAAATCATTCGTAAACTAGTAATCAACTGATAGAAAAACTGGTTATTTTAAAAATATTATTTCATTAATAAAATAAAGGGAATTATATGCCGATTTTTTGTGGAGCAGCGGTTACTAACCAAATTAGGGGAGTATGTATTTCTCTGTCTTTTTAACTCATCAATTAAACAGAGAAAGAGTAACATACTGGTTAACCGGCGTTACCACAAAAACTATTATTTAATTAAAATTCTATATATTCTTTATACACACCATATACATATATAATTTAATATTATGACATTGACATCATGTCAGTATCAGTTAGATGACATTTATGTTGACTTTAAATAATAAATAATTATTTGTCAAGTTTGTCATATTTATTTGAAGGGTGGCAGTTTTTAAATTTAAATTTTGTCATTTTTTGATTGACGTTGACATTCTGTCATATTTTTTTAATCTAAATTAAATTTATTGATATTTTTACCATTTAGTTTTTATATTTAATTATTATATTCTTTTAATAAATGCCTGAAGAAGACCCAACAATAAGGGGCGAAACGTTGGCTTTATAGTTTTAAGTTTTTTCACTGTGTTCTTAAAAGCAAGATTAAAATCAATATATAATACATAAAGAACAAGAAAAAGAATTCAAATAATTAAATAATTAAGAAATTATTTTAAAATTTTAAAAATATTTTTTTTAGGTAAAAAGATTTCAGATGAATTTTACATTACGAAATTTCTCAGTGTATATAAAGAATTGAAAATTTTTAATATAGAAATTTAAAGATAATTAAATGTTGAAAATATATTGGGAATTTTTATCATCCAAAAATAATGGACGAGGGAGAAGGTAAAATGAGAAGCTGTCTCAAACCAGACATGAAAATTATAACTTACGATGTTCTTAGTTATTATGAATATTTGTTTTTTCTAAACTAACAGTTTTTTTCGCGGAAATTTGCTTTTTTTCCTGTAAAATGTCGAAAACGTAAAAAGTACAATAATAGTAATTATATACCAAGGTAGAGAAGACATTTCTTATAGCCGAGCGTATTAAATTTAAGAATGCGAGGCTATAATAGTTATCTCTACCGTGGTTTATATATTAATTTTTTCAATATTAGCGCATTTATGCTTTTTATTTAACATTTTTATATCAATAATCAACTAACATGTTTGCTGGATCTTAATTAACCGCGCAAAAGCAAGTAACCTTTCAAATCGCCATTTCTGAAAACAAATGAATAAATTGATTTATTCACTGAAATTGGACAGTTCTAGCGGGTTGCATTTTGATATTTTTTTAAAGGTATGAAAAGAAAACCTTGGTAAGTTGTTTATTTACTGAATAATATGTTATATTCAATTATAATTAATTCATTTATAATATGCCATGATCATTTTTTTTTCCAATGGCAAAATATTGTTGCATTTTGTCCATTAATAATTATAAGCAATGGCTTGTCTTTGCAGTTCAAGGAAAATCAAGTGGCATATATCAATTGTTTATAAAATGTACTCCTACTAGGAGAGAAAAAATTATTATTGCTATAGGTAAAGAAAATTGATTTTACAGTCTGAAAACATGATAAATAATGGTATGTTCTAAAGCTAGTTGGAAAAAAGTTATTTTCAATAAAAAGACTTTCACTTTTTTTTTGTGATAGGAAAAGTAATAGAGTGTTGATAAAACCCATCTTGCTTTGATAATTGATTATATTTTCCCAAAAAAATGGGACACACAGAAAAATGATTACTAACTAAAAACAGGTACGTAATATTTAAATCAAGTGGCTTAAAAGCATGTTTGGTTTACTAAATATTTTGCTTGATAAAGTTAAATACATATTTTACTTAGATCAATAGTTTAAAACGTTGCTCACGTAATATTGCTAGGTTTAAATAATAATAATAATAAAAAATTTCTTGTACCTATTAAGTTTTAAAGAATGATGGCAACTAGATACATTTATACTGAAAATTTATCATAAAATACTGAAAATAATGAAAAGTAGTAATATAATAATACCAATTTCTTGAAAAGTACTAATTGAACTAGAAACAAATTATTGACTTATTTTTAAATACTTAAATATGTTTATATTATGTATTTTTATATTATTCACAGCGCCTGCGCTAGGATAATATTATTCGGTAGTTTCGAATTTTCAAAAATCGTCCTAGACAAAAAATTCTACGATTTAAATTTGTTTCATGAAAAAATGAGCATATCCAAATGTCCGTCTGTCTGTCAGTCCGTCCGATGCCGCGATTTTTGTGAACACGATAACTCGAGAATTAATAATCCGATCGAATTAAAATTTTCAGGAAAAACTTCTATTGTTTTTGAAAATAATCCCCACAAAAACAAAAAGTTATGAGGGAAACACTTTTAAAAAAATCGAAAAAAGCTGAAAGAAAATTTCAATTAACGTAACTTTTTTTTAGCAAAAATAACTTTTATCATAAGGATCAATTCTACCAATTTTGAAAGTAACCCCCCAACAACAAAAAAGTTATAAGGGGTTAAACTTTTTAAAAAAGTAAAAAAAACTATAATTTGAAAAAAAAAATATCATAAAATCTTTCGTTTTGTGCAAAAAGATTTTTTTTTAATTTTTTTTTAATTTTTTTGTTTTTCAAAAAAAGATCGCATTTTTAAAAAAAAATTGTTTATTTTTTTTAAATATATATTTTTTCACAAAAAAAAATAAACAAAATTGTTAAAAAATGTTTTAAAGTTTTTATTATTTTTTTTTTTGAAAGTATTCGGAAAATGCAATATACCTTTTACTGTGAATAATATATAATGGAGTGCGTAGCATTACATATCTTTAAGGCTTCTTATATTTGCAACAAGTAAGCAATAAAAGTATCACAGATACGACATATAAGATTTTTTCTCTGTGTATAAAACAAATGCGCACTTGAGAGAAGTAATTAATTAATCTAAAAATTAACTAATTTCCGCAATCTGATAGTGACATCAGTAGATTTGTTACAATTATTCCTCAAATCCGCGAAAAAGGTAACAAAGGATTCAGTAAACTGTAAGGCTTACAAGTGCCGATTTGCGCACAATTTATAACGTAGTTTAAAACATGAATGAGCAATGCCCATTAATAAAAACGTAGACACCCAAATATTGCGCTTGCAGATAATCAAAATATATATAGTTTTTCGTGAAACACGTTACAATACCAGTTGCTTTATTTTCCAAACAAATACATAAAAAAAATCAAACTAAAATATATAAATAATAAATAAAAAAATGAAATTTAATTATTTTTTTATATATTTTTTGTTATTATTAATAAAATTAACAATAAAACTTACCTGAAAGTTCGTAAGCTCGTGTCTGTCCCAGTGAGTCGTAGTCACACAAACGTTGAGGTAAGACTTACTGGTGAGCTTTTTTGGTCGAGCGTCGCTGAAAGCCCAGAACGCGTCGCGACGCTGCGCCTGCGTCTGTTTTGGTGAACAAGGTGTGTTCGATTTAATTTCTATTGCAGATAAGATTTTTTGCCAGACTCTTGATGATGAAGATGACTGTTAAATTCAGCTTAATGGCTCTATTATCTTAAAAATAATACATTTTTCACATTAACCCTTTGAGACACAATTTTTATTTATTTTTGTATCCACTGGTCATTGGCTATCACAAAGCGTTTTTTTTTGTTGTATAAAACAAATATTTTACCTAGAAAAAAAAGTGGAATCATCATCAATAGTTTGTTTGGGTCTTTAAGAGACAGGCGCAGCCTATGGCTCATTTATCTAAAAAAAATATTTAATCTGAATTGAAAGTTGGGGCAGTGAGTCTATGCTCACTGATGCGAGTTGCATCTGTCATAATTTGGGGGGAGTGAGTCTCTGCTCACTGATGCGAGTTGCATCTGTCATAATTTGGCGCTGTGGAGTGGGTGGGAGGGGGATGGGGAGGGATGTGATAGGGAGAGGAGGGATGTGCGGGAGGAGTGAGGCTATCTCACTGATGCTGGGAATGCATCTGTCCTGAGTTAGTGGGTACCATTACTGGTTGAGGACGTTCTTGATCTTTTTGTGAGTGTTGTGTATTTCATGATCGTAATCTAGAAAGTTTGAAATGAGGGGGTTTGGGTGATCTAAATTGTCTTGTATAAAAGACGTAAAAAGTGGAATATATATGACCCAGTAGGGTCGAATTATATATGTCCCACTGGGTACCTATAGTATAACAATTGTTATTTTGCAATTAAGTTTTTATTAGGACAAAAAATACAAAAGTAGCTTTGCCACTGTTAATAAAATTTGGTAGAAATACGCATATATGGCTTCTTTTTATTATAGAGAAATGAGAAATGTGAAAAATCTCAGTTTGTTTAAAAAAATTTAACTAAAATTTTCGTTTCCAAAAAAGATTCGTGATCAATTTTAAGTAAAACTATTCAAAAGTGAAAATAATCCTGGGAGAAAATCGATTTTCTTTTGGTTTTCTTGAACGAGTGCTTTTATTAAGATTTTGACTTAAGGAAGCATTTTTTGAAAAAAGAAAAAATGTAAATAACAAAGATATTCCATTTTAAATAAAATTTGGTTTTCCCCATTTTAATCCACCACTGATTATAGGTGTTCAAAAAATGTAAAAATCGTATTTTGTAATGCCTAAGAAGATTAATTAAACTGCACTGCAAAAAAAACCTTCATTTTTCCCGGACAGCATCTTTTTGGGAGTAATTCTTATGAATTTAACGCACTATACAAGACATACAGTGCGGTCCAAAAGTCACCCCCCCCCCCCTTTTAACCTTTGAACGAGTTGAGATATCGACTTCAAATTTATAACTCTTTAATAAGACAACTTAAACTATCTTTTAGCATATATTTGATATTTTCAGCTCTTAAAATGTGGGCAGGGGGGCATGGGGGGACACTTTTTTAAATGGAAAGGGGGGTCGTGTGGTACATCATTTTAAAGGTTATAAAATTCTCTATTTAAACTAACTTTTAAATTTTTTAAAAATGTTTTTTAAGGTTTTGATTTTTCAATTTTTTGTGCTAAAACATTCGATTTTTTAAGTTTTTTTTATAAATTTTTATTTATGTCAACTAAAATTAGTTTAAAAGTATAATTAACATTTTTTTATGATGAAATTAGGCATTTTTAAAAAATTATTTTTTTTTTTTTTTAGAGGAATTTTGACATTAATACCCATTTTCAACCCCATTTTAAACCCAATTTTTTTTTTTAATTTAAAAATATGGAGTTAAATTGAGAATTTTATAAGCTTTAAAATAATGTATTACACTACCCCCCTTTCCATTTAAAAAAATGTGCCCACATGCCCCCCTGTCCACATTTTAAGAGTAGTAAGTATTAAATATATGCTAAAAGATAGTTTAAGTTGTCTTATTTAAAAGTTCCAAATTTGAAGCCGATATCTCAACTGGTTCAAAAGTTAAGAGGGGGGGTGACTTTTGGACCGCTCTGTATATAACTATATACAGATCCAAACCGATTTGGATGATTCATAAAACCATTGAAAGCTTATTTAAAATAAAATATTTTTCATTTATTTTTTTTATTTTAAAAGATGACAGTTAAGCACAAAAACCAATTTTTTTATTCCAAAATATACAGAAAATAAAAAATATACTTTCAAATTTAAAGGCATATAACTTATTTATTTATAAATCAATTTAAATGATTCGAAAAACAGTTTAAAACTTGTTTTAAACTCAAAAAACTATAAATATATGTAATATTTATGCCAGAATTAAAAAAAAAAACAAATGTTTGTTTACGAAAAACAAAAGAAAAATATAAATTTTCAAATTTAAATAAATATAACTTTTTTTTTTCTAAAAATCAATTTAAATAATTTGAAAATCAAATGAAAGCTTATTTAAAAAGGAACATCTTTGTTAATTACACTTTTTTTCCAAACCAGAATCTTAATAAATACAAGCACTTCTTCAAGAAAAACAAAAAAAAATCGATTTTCTCAAAATTCTCCACCACGATTATTTTTGTTTATGGATAGTTTTACTCAAAATTGATCACTAAATGTAAATTTACATGAATCTTTGTGGGAAACGAAAATTTTGGTTACAATTTTTTAAATGATCCCAGTTTATGCCAATTAAATTAATATTTTTTTCTATAAAAAACGAAGTAACAGATAGAATTTTTTAATTTTTACCACAACTTGTCCACAAGACCCATATAATAAATTAATAAAAGAAAATCGTAGGTTGCCAGATGATCAAAAAAATTACCCTAAAAATACACCGACTTAAAACAGGATGGGACATATTTGTGCCACTGGGTCTCAAAGGGATAAGTCGAATTAGACCTGATACATAATATTTTTTTGTCTTGATTTGGAAATATGCTTTTCTTCAGCATTTGAGGATTTAATATGCATAAAGTTTTTGAAATAAACTGGATAATATAAAACGAGGATTTTTAGCCTTGATTATTTCGAGAACTTAATTTGATTATGTAGAAAACTTATTTTAAAAACAACGTAAGTCCATCGACAGAAACTTTGGATAAAAGAAACAATATTAATTTAGAGAATGAATTTTGGAGTTTATGATTTTTATTGACTGCATACTGAAACCACCGTACACCATAATTGGACCGCGTTAAGCAGAAAGCTACCAACCCACATTGTGGAATGACAGTAGGTTACGGAACATTTTACCCAATATCTTTTACAGGAATTGAATTAAAAATTACATATTTTGTACATGTTTTGACACATAAACATGTGAAAAAAATGTTTAATTTTAAGTGCTTTAGTCAAAACGTTTAAAAGTTATTAGGGAAAAAGTTCAACAATCTACTGTCATCTTACAATGTGGGTTGGTAGCTTTCTGCTTAACGCGGTCCAATTGTGGTCTGCGCGTACACAATCAAAATCAAAAACTTAAAATAATTTATTTAAACTTAAGTTTCTTTCTTTCCTAAAGTTTTTTAGGTGAACTTATGCATCATATACCGGGTGAGTTTTATTTATTTTCACCCCAAAAATTAAGATTAATTTTTATTCGATAAAAACAAACTTAAGTGATTTATATAGTTTTACATTGGCTATAAAATGGCCGATTTAATTTTTTTTGTTTCACTTCCGATTTCGCCGAAAGTGGCATAAATATGTTTTTTCTTTTAATGGAACACCCTGTATTTTTTTACGTTTTTGAATTCACCCGAGAATTCTATTTATAAAAAACTGATTTTTTTTTACTTATTTTTTTTTTCGTATTCGTTTTTATCGTAAAAAAACGAGAAAGACATAATTTACCTTCTTTTACTTACTTAATCTTCAAGGAAGATCATACATTTGGTACAAGAAAAATAACGGAAAAATACTATACAAATAATATTTACAGGGACATAAAAAAAATAGGAGTTCAGGGCAAAAAAACGTTTTTTTTAGCTTTGATTCGCTGTCACTGATCAAATTTTTATTTTAATATTAGTTATATATTTTTTTAAGCTTAAGTAAGTAAAAAAGAGATAAGTTATGTTATCTGGTTTTTATACGATAACAATAAAAAAGAAAAAAAATGTAAAAAAGAAAATAAATAGGTTTTTATACATAGAAGTATGGGCTGAATTAAAAAAATGTAAAAATATACAGGGTATTCCATTAAAAAAAAACACACATTTATGCCACTTGTAAAATTATACAGAGCGGTCCAAAAGTCACACCCCCCTCTCTTAACTTTTGAACCAGTTGAGATATCGACTTCAAATTTGGAAATTTTAAATAAGACAACTTAAACTATCTTTTAGCATATATTTAATACTTTCAGCTCTTAAAATGTGGGCAGGGGGGCATGGGGGCACATTTTTTTTAATGGAAAAGGTGGTCGTGAAATACATCATTTCAAAGCTTATAAAATTCTCCATTTAACTCCATATTTTTAAATTAAAAAAAAAAAAAATGGGTCTAAAATAGGGTTGAAAATGGGTATTAATGTCAAAATTCCTCTAAAAAAAAACAAATAATTTTTTAAAAATGCCTAATTTCATCATAAAAAAATGTTAGTTATACTTTTAAACTAATTTTAGTTGACATAAATAAAAATTTATAAAAAAAAACTAAAAAATCAAATGTTTTAGCAAAAAAAATTGAAAAATCAAAACCTTAAAAAAAGATTTTAAAAAATTTTAAAATGTTAGTTTAAATAGATAATTTTATAAGCCTTAAAATGATGTATCACACGACCCCCCTTTCTATTTAAAAAAAATGTCCCCCCATGCCCCCCTGCCCACATTTTAAGAGCTGAAAATATCAAATATATGCTAAAAGATAGTTTAAGTTGTCTTATTTAAGAGTTCTAAATTTGAAGTCGATATCTCAACTCGTTCAAAAGTTAAAAGGGGGGGGGTGACTTTTGGACCGCACTGTATAAATCACCCAAGTTTCGTTTTTATCGTATGAAGATTACTCTTAATTTTGGGGGTTGACCTAAATATGATGTTTTTGAATTAAACGATTCAATTTTCAATTTATCAACAAAGAATTTCCTATTTTTTTTTGGCGGGTGTCTTTAAATTTTTCTTTAATTTTTTTCGTTTTTGAGGTGTCGCCCCCTATAGTTTTTTTTTTGTTTTTTTTAAGGACATTTTCAAAATTGGTACTACCTATCTTTTAATAAAAGTTTTCTTAAAGCAATTAGGCTTTTAACTTGTTTATTGTTTGGAGAATTATTTTTATTTCAATAGGCTTCGTACTCTTGCTGGAATACAAACATTTTTGCTAAAAATTTGGGAAGAAAAAGAACACGAACAGACAAATTGACGGATGCTTTTAAAATAATTGTATATCGATACCCCAAGCAACAAAGCCGTAACTCATATATTGTCATTTTTCCCGACAGCTAAATTTCTAAAATATTTTTTTTTTGTTATTTAAGGGTGGGTAAATGATTGAAGTGGAAAAGGAAGTCATGTGATACATCATTTGAAAGCTTATAAAATTCTCTATTTAACTGTTTAAGTATTTATTGTTTATTTATTGTTTGTTTCAGATAATATTCAAGTTTAGAATTTCTTACTTTAGTGATTTTAAGGCTGGGTTTATCAAAGGGCAGCTAAATTTATCTGACACGTAATAACCATAGCAACTCCAACCAAAATCCAGAATTTGCTCTTAACTGAGACTTTATCTTTTAGATAAGGTTTTAACTGTACACTGATAAACTGGGCCTAAGTAAACTTTTGCTTAAAGTGGACTGTGGAGAAACCTGAGTAGTACCACCATGTCTGTCTTTTTTCAAGGCGTTTACCTATGAGTATAACTCAAAATGGCTCTAACTTGAGTTACATCCTTGTTGCTTGGGAGTGTCGATATATTGTTTGGCAAGCTTTCGAAAAAATACGTTAAAAAATGAGTAAGCAATATACTTGAATAAAACATCTAACTAGGCACACGTTCACGTTGAGTTCGCTTTATGCGAAGCGTTTTTTGCTTCTACCTTCCCCTTTCGTCGTAGCTTTCTTACTGTGTATCACTATAACGCACTGTACAAAATTTTTACATTTTGGACAATTTTTTTACCGAGTGTTTTTTGTGAAGCTGCGAGTAGCCTAATATAAACAGATTTTTAAAAAATAAAAACTAAGAGATTTTGAAAGACATTTTTTTAATGGATAAATCATTTTTTAGTTTCAGTCGCATTTTAGCAAACTACACTGTAAAAAGTGATATTAAATTTAAAGCAGTTATCCCTGTGAGGAAATACTGAATTATACTATCTCATATTAGCAAATTTACAAAAAACTGTAATAATGCTTAATTTTTCATGTTATTTTTAAATTTTAAGTTAAACCACAGGTTAGGTTGTAATATCTCTTGAAATATAGAGGAACTGCTTGTAACAATAGGTTGAATTCACAATAACATTAAAAAACATAGAGCAACTGTAAAAAAGCTGTAAAAACACGACGGTAATACAAACGCTTTAAATTTATTTTAAAAATTAAGTTATTTTTACAATCGCTATTTAAAAATACAGTCAGGCTTTAAATATACTATAACAATTGCTGGCAATAAATGGCCTACAATAAATGCTGGACATGTTTTTAGAGTATAAAGGCCTCAAAATTACGTATCCTTTCATCCGTCGATGCAAGTATAAAAAATTAATTACTCTGAAATAGTCTTCCTAGAATTGCTATAGACTGACACATTTAATTTTAAATTATAACATATTTATCTTTAAATTCAGTTTAGTTTCTGTACCTTGCGGTAAAGTCCTTACGTAATAAAATATAACTTCAGAGATTTCTAGTAGTATGATAATATCATAGTGTCTTGACGATCAAAAAAGTACGACACTTAAAAATTATTGGTTGATTTTACCAACTGAAAAATACTCGTTTTTTCTTAGAAATAAAAAATATATATTTTCTTATAAAAAGATGTTGTTGAGATACCATAAATAATATATAATACTTAAATCCCTAATGTGATACATTGACCTGGTAAATCCTAGATTATTACTTTCCGGATAACATTTTCTGAAAGCGACCCTTTATAAATGAAACGTTTAGTAGGAAGACATCTTGATTTAAACCTTTTTTTATATTAGTTTTTTAGTTAAAAAAAAAAGAAAAAGTTTTAAGTTGTGATAGGGTGGATAGCATTAGCTTGGTATTGCTTACCTTTGGGTATACAGTTACGATCTTTAAAAAGTACTACACCCAAAAATTGTACCATCGCGGCCAATAAATAGATATTAATTCATATCTAACCTGTTTTTTGGCTTTTGGTTATACCTCATAGATGGCGAAACTGTTGCCTTGTCTGTAAACAGCTGTGGTTTGCGAATAAAATACCCTAACTTTTTGTTTATTTCTACGAAAAGCAATAAGAAATAATATTTATTTATATATTATATGGCTCATTCCGAGACTAATAATAGAAAATAAAAACGAGCCATTTATTTAAATTATTATTTAGTTGAAATTTACAGTGACGTTAGGCGAATTTTACGAGGTAATGTGTTATTTATTTATGCTTGTGAATAAAATTCTGTTCTAACCACATAAGAAAATAACATTTCTAACTCTCGAGATGCTATTTTGACCTAGGCTACACCTCCGTCAAATAGAATCTCTCGAGTTGGAAATGTTTCATTTTCTTATTAGGTTAGAAATATACTATTATTTTAATGACTTCTATACAGAATTAAAAAAGAAGTATCAACTTAGGAAACACCCCGTATAAGAGCAAACTCTAATCCAAGTCATTGCTTAAAAAATGATTCTATTAATTTTTAAACACAGTAGACACCTTTTTTAATTCCCAAGAAATTTATTTTATTTATTAAAAAACATTTGTAATAAAAACGATCAAGAAATAACAGATTATACGGTCACTTGGATAAGACAAAAACTTGTCTGGAAAAATACCCACGACTGTAATAAATTTGATCCTGTTGATCTAAAATTTATAGTATTGTTGCGTCGGAAAGTCTGGAAGAAATGTATAACCCTGTTGAACTTGTTTTTGAATCTAATATACGTCTTACTTTGAAAGAAAATAACTACCGCCTAGGTAGAATGAACAAACTAACAACTCTTCTCTCTAGAATACGCATACAGTTAATATAAAGTATCGCCAACATCTTGGTTTGTTTGTAAACAAATATTAGGTATATTCAGGCCTGAATAATAACAATTACCAGTAACTGTTATTGTTTTCACTGTTAGAACAAAGCTGTGCGAGTAAGACAGACAAATGTATATGTTGGCTACGTTTTTTTCAGTGTTTACAAATGAAATGCCTATTCTAGAGAGAAGAGTTATTAGTTCGTTGGGTAGAATAGGTTTATAGAATGTTTAATTTTATTTTTCCTTTTTTCTTTTTTATATTTAAGGTATTCGAAAATAATCAGCCCAGAGCCTATAGCTTATAGGTTATAAGATATCTGAATTAGCAATTTAAAAAGTTTAGTTGACAGTCTCTTGATTTAACATGCTTACATAGTAACTTACTATTACTAAAAGTTAAATATTTTTTTTTTTGAGGAGATAAAACTTAAAATACACTGCCCATTTTTACCTCCGCCCGTGAAATGGATTTTTTATTATCAGTTTCACTTTCAGCAACCTTCAAAACTCCAATATACCAATTTTCACGAAATCTACTTCCCTCCCCTCAGGGGGTGGATATAGAAAAATTTTATTTTAAGATTTATTTTTAGCGACTTCAAAAACCCTAATATGTAAATTTTCAAGAAAACTACCCCCCGTCCCTCAGGGGGTGGAGTTGGATTTTTTTATTATTAGATTTACTGTAGCATGTTTAAAAACCCCAATATACCAATTTTGACGAAAATATTGAAAATATTTAAAAATATTTACCCCCTCACCCCCGCGGGGGAATTATGTATTTTCCACATTTTGCTCCCTTGCCGCACCCCAATGTTCACCAAAAACAATCCCGAGCTAGAACTTTTGGTAAATTTCAAGACTCTAGCTTAAAGCGTTCTTAAGTAAACGTGCTTACACGATTTCTCGGACAGAACAATCCACCGATCAACAGACCGATCGACCTGCAGACAGATCGACTGACCGACAATTTTTTTTTGCATGAAGTTGATTTATATCGACATAAAACGTCATAAAACGCAAAACTACGCAAACAAAATTTAGAATTTTTGCAAGAATACAAGGCTTTCTCAAAATTTTTAAAATTTTCAAAATGGGAAAGCAAAAATACAACATCATCATCATCATTATCATAATCATAAAGTTATCAGTCCCATAATTGGTTTAAGGCAACTCTCCATCCCACCTTATCCGTAGTAAATTCCGTAAAATTTCTACCTATTTTACAGTATTTCATTTTAGGCTAGTATTTTAATACATAATAGAGCAAAACTGCGTATGGTACCGGCTAATATATCGATTTCTAAATAAATTAAATAAATTATTAATTTGTAATTATTTATCACAGGCGTATATAAAATTTCTGACTCAAGCTTTCAATAAACTTCTGCAGAAGCCATTGCTATAAACTAAAAACAAAAGAAAAACAAATGTTTTTTAATAATTAATAATTGCATATAATTATTAATATTTATTTTTATTTTGCAATAAATAGTTAATAAATATACATACTTACTTTTTTAATTTAATTTATAATATATTAATAAATTAGAACACTTTTGGAAATATTTTTTCACAATATTTAACTTAAAAGATAAAACGACACTTTTATTAATACCTTAATATTAATATTTAATTTTTACAATATACTGTTGTAAATAATTTATAAAGAAGGATAATCATGGTTTTGTATATATAAAACACAACCAATAGTTAAAGTTTAAATAATAATAAATCTGGTTACAACTTTATTTAGATAGGACTTATAAATAGAGTACATGTAAATAAGATCTCCCCATATATAAAATACAGGGTGGCCCAGACTTAATTATTCAAGCTATATCTCGTAGATGGATTATGATAATTGAGTCGGACTAAACCATGGTTATATAATTTTTAAATATCTTTAATAAATTTATAAAAAATGGCCCCGCCCTAAATCTGCCCATGCCTTAAGGCGCAGTAAAAATACAGCTTTACAATTTCATTCAAATTGAAACATAAAAGCTTTATTAATTAAATGATTTTTTCCCGTATAATATTGTAGGTTAGGTTTTTTGGGGTATCGGGGGGTATTCAATTAGTTGGACGTTATACATCCTATTTTAAATACATATATACAATTTTCTACATAAAATTACAGATATAAACATTGACAGGTTAAAAATTTTTAACGTCCATATTTATGGTAAAATGTTTGTAGATGTGTTGACAAATGAGAGACTGAATTTTAATTTGTTCGAAAGCGATAGAAAGGCCCTATCGAAACGTCACAATTTAGAGAAAAGAAGTTTTTTTATTTGAATACCCCCCGATACCCCAAAAAACCTAACCTACAACATAAAAGCTTTATTAATAATTAATAAGTGTCTTTTTTTGCGTTTGATCTTTAACAATAATTGTAACACATGGACCTACAATAAATTATCATCAATAAATGTCTCACATATTTTAAGATCAAAGGACAAAAGTAGAAAATAAAGGACTGTCCTTTGAAATAAAGGACTGTCCTTTGAAATAAAGGACGGTTGGAAACCATATACTTAAGTGATAATTATTTACGGGGAGTGTATGCAAAACCGAAGGAACGTCCGAGATTTGTATCAGGAACCATATGCAAATAAAACTTAAACTTTAATAATGATGCACTTATCGTAAAATTATAGACTTTTGTTTTAATTTGGCAGATAAATTTAATTCGATTGTTTTTAAGGGCCAGTCATGGCTACCTTGATTTGTATACAAAATGGCGTTTTTCTTGGTTATTTGTGGGTCGATTTTAAATATTTAATAATCATTGGAGAGAGAATTCAAAACCAGATCTAAATATTTAAAAATATATACAGGGTGCTATTTAACTTTATAAAGTTGGGGGTTGTATCTTGGGGGTCGGTTTATTTGGGCTTAGTTTTTTTTTAAATTTATTTAAGAGAATTAAAAGATATATAAACAAGTTTTTGTCTGACTCGATTATCTTAATCCGTCTACGAGATATAGCTTAAATAATTAGGTCTGGGCCACCCTGTATAAAAGTTGCAACTTTCTTCACGATCTGTCAAACCCGAACTAAAGCTTCGGTTTCCTCCAAAAGTCGCAGTCACTGATGACTGCGATTGGGTAGAAGGGACCGGGTCGTTGAGACATCTCCAATGCATTTTAAATGTCCCTGTTTTCCTAGCTGCTGCCGAGTAGTTACTACTAACTACCGGTCGCCGTTCGTTTATAAAATGGCCAGCTAACAGAATGGCGACTGGCGACTGGCGAGACCGAGGAAAACAGGTAGAGTCTTGACGACCTGGTCGCGGCTACCCGGCCGCAGTCATCAGCTACTGCGACTTTTCGAGGAAACCCAAGCTTAAGGCTCATTTACTCAGATTATCAATTGGCCAGCTACACAAAATACTTAGCACTAAATATATGCCTGCGCTCGAAGCGCTGTTGCAATATGTTGCCGTATTTATAGCTCTAGTACACATTACTATGGGAAATTCTCATGTACACCTACGTTCGTTTGTTCGTTAACCTATATACTCATTTAGTTTTAATTATCGATATTTAAAATATTTAAAGATATGGGCAATCTATAGAAGCAAGTTTTTTACCTCTACTTTTATCTTTAAATATAGATACAACTTTATAAAAGAAATCATCTTTAAATAATATGTTGTATTAAAACCAAACTTAAAATAAAACCTAAACTAGACAAAAATGTTGTAGCACCGCTAATAATCGAATCAAACTCTATATGAGTATCATTTAGCGTTCTAGCAATACCAAAAACATAACTTCTACAAACCAAAGGAGCTCCATATTGAAAGTTTTCAGTTCTGTCTATGACATACGTATATGTATCCTTTTTGGTTACATTTTGTACTTGTTGCTCATTTGGTTCGTCAATCCAAGTTATATAGGAACAGTTAATAAGCACGTCATATTGTGTAGCCCTTTCTATAAAAGGAGCACCACTGGGATTTGTAAACAACTTAACGTAACTTTGAGTTACTCTAGGAGTTTTATCTGAAGTTAAAATTATATCTTCTATATTTTTAGAAGTTATATCAAAAATGTCTTTGTTTGGTCCCCATGTTTCATATATATTTTTGTTCATAATAATTTCATTTTCATCCACAGCTAAAGATATGTGATTGTTATATTCACTTACTTGATTTAAAAGTTTATCTATTATTACTTTAAAGCTTTTAATTTGATTTAAGTGATCCAACTTTCTGTTTGTTATTTTCCACAATTTTTGAAAATCCATCTTATGTGTTTTTAAAAATTCTGAAAAGTCCTCTGGATTTAGTTTTTCAACGTAATTTAAAACAATTTCTCTTGCAGCTTTAAATGCATCATCTCTTGTTTTAGATAAAATATCTAAAGCATACGTCATAGTTTCGTTTGTATATGTTCCATTTTTTAGAATTTCTATTTCATTAATATTAAAATATGGTGCTAAAGCTAACTGAGTAAAATCTACACCCAGAGCATGAAAGGCGTTCATGATTGAAGTGGGTAAAACACCCATATTGTCTGTAAAACTTTGAAAAACTATGGAAAATGGTGTTCCTGTTAATGTTAGAAATCCTTGTAAAGTATCCAGAACCACAATTTTATTTAAAACCACACCATATTGATCTAAATATTTCAAAAATTCATCCAAAGATACTGTGCTTGCCCCATATAAAAGCGCAGTATCATACATAGTAATTTGGTTGATTTCCACCTTATTTTCTTGGAGAATTTTTATTGCTAAATGTGGTATATTTTCAGGAACTGCCTTATAAGAAGTTTTATATAAATAACCATAAGTATCGTTGCTATTAATTTCTTGTTTAGAGATTTTTGAACAGTTTGTATCAAAGATGAGATAAATAATTAAGAATAATATTTGAAGCTTCATTTTCAATCTAAAATAAAATATATAAAAATATTTTATGAAAAATTTACATAGAAAAAATTATTTAAAATAACAAATAAAAATACTGCTGCCAGCAAAATAATACTTTTCCCTATTATAGGGAAATAGGGGAATTATAATAGGCCTAGGTTTATTAAAATCAAAAACGAAAAAAAAAAAAATAAAAAAAAAATTAAAAAAGTTTTCGTTTTTCAAAAAAAAAATTTTTTTTTCAAAAATAGTTAATTTTTTCGTAAAACGAAAAATAAATTGAAAAAAATTGTTTTTACCTCATTTTACCCCCTTACCCCAATCCGATTTATAATACCAGCCTAGAACTTTGGATAATTAACCTATGGTCCAAATTTGAAGTCTTTAGCCCGAAGCGTTCTTGAGTTATCGTGGTCACAAATTTCTCGGACACAGACCGACAGACCGACAAATCGACCGACAGAAAGATTTTTTTTTTGACGGAAATCATATGTTTTGGATATAAAACATCCAGAAACGTAAAAAAAGCAATAATTTTTTTTTTTACTAACGTGACTCATTATATCATATCGTCGGCTTACAAGTAAAAGGCACTAAGTCACTTTTTTGCAAAAATGGGATTTTAATGGCACTGTAATTAATTTTTGATAATCTATGTATAGGTAAACCGAACTAACTTCTAGGTGGACTGCCAAGAGAGTTTCCCCCAATACAAAACGCACCAATTTGATTTTGATTAAAATTTTATCTGGCAATAGGCACTAAGTCACTTAATGCACTTAGTGCGTTTTACTTGTAGATTATTTAAAATGTTTCTGCACTAAGCGACTTTCTAAAAAGAATTAATTTATAAAAATATGATTGTTTGAATCATTTATATTATACAATATTTATTTTTATTTATAATAATATTTTTATTATAATTAGAAATAGCCGAGATATATAATTGAATAGGTGCAGATTTTTATAAAAAAATATAAATTAAAAAAAACTAACTGATAGATTTTTTTTTAATTTTTCTATTAAATCCTTGGTTACTACATAAATAACAAGAATATAAAAAAAACTAAAGTTTGCGGCAAGTTCGGAAAACAGCCCTTAGAATTGCACCGTGAAGTGTTTTATCATTACTAATGATTCATTATAATTATTGACTTTAGGAGATGCTTCTTTGCCGGCACAGCCGATGGACTCTGAAAACAGTCTTGGTTCTGGCATAGTAAGCAGTTTCATATAATTAATACTAATTAATTATTATTATTATTAATTTTGAAAACATTCTTTAAACAATCAAAAAGTCCAAACTCTTCTTTTAAAAATCTAGTTTTTGAAAATTTATGTAAACATCTTGTTTTCTACTTTATAGTTATACATTACGTTTAATTAATAGAAGGGTTTTAATTTTAAATAGCTGTTTTTTATATTATTTTATTGACTTAGTGCTCTTTACTTGTAAGTCGACGTCGTGGGCCTACAAGTAAAAGGCACTAAGTCCATGTCTTTTTTAAAATTTAGTTGAATTAAACTACTTCAATTTTTCTTTATTTAGTTGCAAATGAGACATTATTATGTCCAAACAATGTCATTGCAATTTGCGGCAATTTTTTTCCAAAAACAATTATTACAAAAATTAAAAAACAACAATGAAAGTTAAATTTGTCAATATCTCAAAACTATGTTTTTGGACTTAGTGCTCTTTACTTGTAAGCCGACGATATATTCGATATTATTAGCTTTTAAAATGTGGTCAGGAAGGTATAGGAGGGATTTTTCTATTTTTTAAATTTTTTATTAAGGTTTTAATTCTTATTTTTTTTTTTTTGCTAAAAAATACATATTTTTAGGATATTTTTTTTTATAATATAAAATTGGTTTAAAAGTATAATTTACTTATTTACATTGATGCATAATCATGAAATTAACCATTTATCAAAAGTTGATTGATTTTTTTAAAGAAATTTCCATTTTCAACCCCCCAAAAATGTATCTAAAAATATGTTGTCAAATAGAAAATTTTATAAGCTTTTAAATGATTTACTACTCGAACCTCCTTTTTTAAAAAAATATGCACCTCATGCTCCCCTGCCCACATTTTAATCGCTGATATTGCCGATATCATATCGGTATCGGTCGATTCCTGAATTTAACATCTTCCAAAAAATCAGAATCAGAATTAAAGTTATATGGTCAAAAATTTAATAAGCTTTAAAATGATGTATCACTTGATCCCGTTTCTATTTAAAAACATATCCTCCTGCCCCCTGGCTCCGTTGTTCCCCCTAGACATATTAAATAGCTATAAACCAAAAAACTATTTTAGGTATGTTATTTACGTGTTCCAAATTTTAAGTTGATATCTTAAGCCGTTCAAAAGTTAAAGGGGGGAGGACTTTAGACATGCAGTGTATAGAAAATCGTTGAGCATTTATTACAGTAAAAATTTTTTAGTGTAGAAAATAAAATTTACTTACATTTTTTTTATTTTACACAGCACTCATTTAAACTAACTAATTGAGATGATAAGGTACATTATATTATTAAGACAAGACAGTTTATAACCCTGATGCAAATATTTAGTTTAGATTATAATATTTCAAGATAAAATAATACAATTTATACTCAAATTTTAGTATTTTTTAACGAAATTTATCTGATAATGCCTTCAAAATTACTAATAATAACTTATTAGGTATATTACGTTAAAAGTGACTAAATGAGTTTATAGTTAACGCTAATTTCAGAAAGTATGTTAATTAAGAAATAACAAAATTTTAATCAGGTTTAATCCAAAACGATATTAAGTATTTTTTAATAGCACTCTGTACATTTTGTACGTTATGGATTTTTTCCACGAGCTGGTAGAAAAAGAAATATTCCTAACACTTGCGGAAAGTACTTTTTCTGCACTTGAGTGTTGACTGGACTCAACTTGGCGTTGTTTATTCAACTACAGTCCCGTGTAGAAAAGTGAAACTTTCCGCACTTTTTGAGAAAATAACTGTTTCATTACGGGGAGTCTTTTATTTTACTTTCTGTACATGCTTGATTTACATTTAAAATACTGCTGCCGGATCAAAGCCCGCTATTTTCACCTAAATTGCCGGATCAAAACTAGATTATATGCACTAAAGTCAAGTAGCTTTGTATTAAGCAAGAAATGATGACATATTTGCAAATTTTAAAATATAGAACGGGCCCTGGAGCTCTGTATCACTGTTTTGCTTTCCCTGCTTAGGACGGGGAAAAACCTTGGTTTAATAAAAAAACTAAATCTGATAATAAATACACTGCCCAGTAAAAAAGCTTTCTCATTTTTCACCTCCGCGCGTAAAATGGATTTATCATCAGATTTACTTTAAGCTATCTCAAAAACCCCAAAATACCAATTTTCAAAAACAGCTACCCCCCGCCGCTTAGGGGGTGGAGTTAGAATGCCTTTATTATTAGATTCAGTTATACCTAGTTTAAAAACCCCTTCATACCAATTTTCACGAAAATATTGTAAACATTTAAAAACATTCACTCCCCCCGCCACGGGGGTGAAGTTAAAAAAAAATCAGATTCAGATTTAGCTATCTCGAAAACCCCTATATACCAAATTTCACGAAAATATTGTAAATATTTAAGACTAATTACCCTCACCCCCTCGGGGTGCAAATTTTGACGAAAATATAAATCTTGACCTCGGTCGGAGTCCAAGAAATAAACATATTATTATTATTATTTAAAAAATATTCCCCCCTCCCGGGGGTAGAATTTTATCATTTTTGTTATCAGATTTGCACCCAGCGACCTCAAAAATCCCTATATAAAAAATTTCAGGAAAATATTAGTTAATTTTGCAGCATCAAAACGCGCCCTCTGCATGCACGTGCAGGATAGAAAGTTGATCATTTGCAAATAGCTTTTAAATTATCTAGTGATTTACAGTAAATCTGATTTAGGTAAGTGATATTATGTATATTTTATACTTATTACTGTCTATTATAATTAACTAAAATTTTAATTAATTTTCGTGCCGTTTAGAAATTATTAGTTTTTGGTTTATACTGAAAAATGTGATTTAGTGCAGATGACCTAGGACGATACTCAAATATACTTTCCAGTTAAGCTGTCAATATAATATAATAACATTGTTTATGTAATTTTATTTTGTCTTTGATGATTTTCAAATGTTTCTTCTATTTTTAATAATAAAGAAGTTATGATATGTCCAGAAACATAATTTACATTTTGGGCGAGAGTGAGGCACAGTTCTCTTTAAGAAAGTATAGGATTTAAAGTCGTAACACCAAATACCAATAATTGATATTAAAAGAGGGTGGTATAGGTATTCTACCCTCCTTAGCAGGAACGCGGCAAAAGCAGATAGCAATACAGTCGATATTTCTGTGACCGCTTATGTAAAAACTTTTTGCAAAAAAAAATGAACCGACTTCTAGGGGCTGTCCATATATTACGTAACGCGCCTAGAGGGGGGGTCAGAGAAATTGTTACAGTTTGTGGCAGGGGGAGGGGGTGGTCTAGTTAAACGTTACGTAACGGAATTTAATAAATTTAATGTTTATTTCTAAGCTTGGCAGATGTATTTTTATTTCAACATAAATAATTATTTAGTGGCCCATAATTCCCTTTTTCACACAAAAATTGACGAAACTATGCATATTTAAAAAACATTGTAATCAGTAAAAAACACTGTTGACATTGATATTAAAAAAAAATCTTACGGTCCTGTTCTTGCGTGATCTTGCCAATCATCGGCGATGATACATTTTCGCGCGGAGTGTGTACTCACAGAACACCAATGTGTGTACTATTTTGTGTACCTGTGCATAAACAATATTCGTGTTATATGCGACACTCAGTGTAAAAAGAGGTACCTAGTATTTTTTTCCTGTGTGATATTGATTATAAATATTTTTTTAAAGTTTGAGTGATTTTTTCGTGTAAATTTTTTTAAAGGTTATGTTATACTATATTTTAGGTTCATGTTTGTTTTGTCGAGAAAAACGAATCAATAGTGAGAATACAGTTAAATTTATTGCAAAACAAAAATTTTATATTGTCACGCGTTACACAGGGGGGGGGGGTGTTGGTAAATGTGACAGTTTGTTACACAGGGGGGAGGGGGGGGTCAGTTTTTTTGAAAAATTGCGTTATGTAATATATGGACAGCCCCCTATGTCTCTAAAAAGTAAAAAATAAAAAATACTTAAGTCGGTGCCAATTTCACAATTCTCTAAATTAATTACTAACAATTATTTTTTTATTATTTTATTATTGTTTGCTGTGAAATTGGCACTGACTTAAGTAGTTTTTATTTTTTACCTTTTAGAGACATAGAAGTCGGTTCATTTCTTTTGCAAAAATTTTTTAATTTTTACTTTTTAGAGACACGGAACTTGTATCTTAAAGATAAATAAAAGTAATATTTTTATTTCAGCGCCCTAGATTCCAACCAACCTTATTTTAAACCAAATACTAAAGAAAATCTTGTTAAACTTTAAGCGTTAAGTAATAATCAAATTACGCTTTATGGTAAAATCACAAAATTTATCATTTTCTCTTTGTATTTTAACATTACAGGTCCAGAGAATCAAGTTTAGCGGCATTTAAAAAATTTTCAGTGTGCCGTAATATTTTAGTGACCCCTTAATCAAGTTATCCGGCTTATTCGAGTTATTGGATATTTATCTAAAAATTTGTTTGGTAGTAGAACCAAATTAAGCCCTTTTTAAGGGAAATTGCATTAAAATGATTAGATTTATCTTAATTATCCGGCTTACCCGGCAGTATCCGAGCGTCAAATTGAAACGGGACCACCTTATGAATGTCCTCTTTAAGTTGCAAAAAGTTTCATTAAATTCCGTTTATTCGTTCCAAAGTTATGCGGGAACAAACATAAAAAAAAACAAAGTCACACATGGGAGATTAGCTCAGCGGTCTAAGGCATCGATAGAGCATTGACACTGAGCTAATGATCGTGAGTTCAAACCTCACTGACGCCGATTGCCTTTTTCAGTTAATTAATAATTGAAATTTGGCGAAGGCGTACTCCCTCGAACCCCTGGTTCGAAAGTCAATTAAAGCCGGTGGTTCCCTCTACTACTAGCCCACACAAGTCCTGGACTTAGGGGATGCTTAATTAAGTAGAATAGTACGAGGTTAAAAATAAACATAAAATAAAAAAAACGTCGAATTAATAATCTCCTCCTTTTTGGAAGTCGGTTAAAAATAGACTGTATTGCTATCTGCTTTTGTCCCGTTTTTTAAATGGATAATGGAAATGGAAAAAAATTATAATAAATTTTTTTGTGTAGTTTTATTTAAGGTTTTATGTGGTTCATATTTTTTTTTATTTTAAATAATAAAAAAAATAGGACGAACACAAAAATTTAACTCCTTCTTTACCCCCCTACCCCTAACAGATTTTTCGTAAATACGGACTTGTCCAAGATAATATAAAAATACATCTGCATACTTAATTTTAAATCGCTAGCTCAAAGCGTTCCTAAGTTATCGTGGATACAGACAGACCAACATACAGACAGGCAGACAGACAGACCGACAGTCTTTTGTTTTTTTATTGCCTATTTTAATTTTTCTTGGCGTTTCAGGGAAAATAAGATGATTTAAGCAAAATACACAATACTTTCTTTTATGAGAAAGTAAAAAGCATTTTAAATCACTTAAAAATATTTTTGTTATACAACTTTTAAATTTTTATTTACAGAGATTTAAAGATATTGTCACCCATTTATAAACGGTGTTTGTTTCGGATTATTTTTTTATTTGAATTTTAGTTATCGCAATGACCTGTTTTACAGTTTCCTATGAAGTAGAAAAATAAGAAATCTTTTTATAAAAATTCTATGAAGATAGAGTTCTTGGAACAAAGTTAAAATATTTCTTAAAAATTCATCAAGATGACTCTACTGATTTAAAGTTATCAGATATCTTTTTATATGAAAAACAAATATAGATTTCAGTAAAATTCTCTTGAATACGTGAAGAATACTGTGGGATTTCATATTTAATTCAGGTTTTAATATAAAGATGGCGCTTGAAATGGAAAACAGGAAAAATAAATAAAATCAGAGTAAATATTTAAGCATACATATTTATTATAAAACATATAAAATAAAATAGATAAATATTTAAATATAGTCCAATTGGTAGTTAAGTTTGAGCCTAAAATTATGGTTAATGTAATTTTTTAATTTATTGTTAAGGATTTTGTTGTTGCGTTTAGGCATGCAGTAGCGTGTGGAAAGTTGTACTTTTCCAATTATCCCGCATTAAAATTACAGTTACCGTCAACTAGCAAACATAGTTAGACATTATCCATAAACCTTTAAAAGGAAACTTTACTATAAATGATTATAATAAAAAAATTATTTGTTAAAATTTGATTTGATCTGGTTTTTCTGTATAGATTTTAATATTTTATTTTTGTATGCGTTACTTTCCGCACCCTTGTTGAAAAATATTGTCCCCAACACTTGCGGAAAGTATATTTTCTGCAATTGACGATTTAAACGTAGTCGCGTGCGGAAAAGAGATACCTTCAGTACTTTTAATAATCATTTTTAAGTTTTAACAGGGCTCTTCACCTGTTAAAAGCCAAATTTTAAAATTTTGCCAGCAGGTCAAGACCATTTTCGGTTTTTCCATTTTCTCAATGTAAAGTGTTTTTTTTTAATTATGTAAAAAATAAAATAAAAAATATTAAGCTAAAATACATGTATTGGCGGGCAGGAGTCTTCAAGATCACATTTACGAGAGCGGACACCGGTGTCCGCCGCACTATGTCGTAAATGGGCCGAAAAAGTAACCATAATTATTTCAATGCTAAAATTTAATGAAAATGTCTTTTTATGGAATAAAAATACTACGAATATTTCGAGGTTCAACTAACAGTTTAGAAGTAAGTTATTGATCAAAAAACTTTTTGCATTAGTAATAATTTAGCAACCTGTTTTTTTTATCTGCAGACTAGATATTTTTAAATCTTAAAAGATTTAGTAATTACTATTAACATGGGAAAAACAACCAACATATTTCTTTAAAAGTTCTAACAAACCGATTTAAGTTTGATCCATCATTGACAGCTAAACCAACTATAGTATTATCACAAATTAGAGGAGTTCCATTTAAAATTGTATTATTATTTTGAATGTTTAAATAATCATTTTTGTAAGTAGCAGATACATTAAGTTTTACCAATTTGGTAAATATAAATTCATAAGATGAGATATAAGTATAACAATTTGTGTAAGATTTTAATTTCTTGATTTGATAATTTGGTAATGAATTTAATTTTGCATTAATGTCGTTTTTAAATAAATTGGTATATTTGTTAAGGATATCATTATTGGCTTCAGCATATAAAACCTTATTGCTACTGGTTTCGATAAAATTTACATATGATGTTAAATACTTATGCAAAGTTAAATCGGAATCTAAAGTCAATATAAAATTATTGTCTAAATACGTGCCTATTTGTCTGTTTTCTTCCAAAATACTATCCAAAAGGCTTTGTTTTACAAATTTTGTATAGTCTATAGGCATTGATTTAACAAATTCATAAATTTTATCTTCCGCATTATTGGTATGTTTTATAAAATATGTTATATCGTTGGTGTTGGAAACAATTTCAAAAATACTGCTGTACCTCGTATTGGCTAACAAATTAATAAAATATCTTATATATAAATTATTTTCTACATAATTCGATGCATTTTGAAAATTGTTAATTTTATATTCGCCTTTTATAAGAATTTTGCTAATTTCTTCGTCAACTAATATATAATATAACAAAGATGATTTGTCTACTTTAAAAGCATCTAAAAAGTTAATAAAATTGTTCGTATTTTTTAAATTATCATGTAAAAATCTTGTTATTATATATTTTAGTTCTGTTTCATTAAATTTTTGAATAGTTTTTACTACATAATTTTGTAAATTATTTTCTATATTTGGATTAAATATTTTTAAAGATTCAAAAAAGTCATTAAGTGGTACATCTTGAAACAAACCTTCGGTAGTTTTAAAAGTAACATTTAGGTCGATTTGTTTCGTTTTAAAATAGCAATCTTCATTTTTCGTACTTTTCACAATGTTGTCTAGCAAAAACTTTAAAGGATTCGTCCATTTTCCTTGTATTAATGCCAACTCTTTTGGTACATCGTATTTTATTGCAAAAATTACTGGTGAAATAATAAGTATCAACGAAATTGTAAACTTTATATTCAGCATCTAAAAATAAAATAATATTAACAATAATGAGTTAAACCTTTACTCTAGAACTAACCCTGTGAGTTTATAGCTTCAGATAATTATCTTATTATAATAAAAAGTTTCAGCAAAAAAATTTTTTTAAAAAAAAAATTTATTACAATTCCAATGTTAGTTTTTTTTTAAATCGGTTTTTAAAGCAGTTTTTGACATATTGAATTATTTAAAAGGAATTTTCTAATTTCGAATTAGGACAAAACATAAACACGGTTCGCTCCTGGATGGAAAAAGTCAAAAGTCAAATTCAGGACGTTTGTTAATATATTCTAATTATTTACGATGTATATAACAATTTAAGATGTAGCTTTCATTGAATTAGGAAAATTAAAAACATATTTCATTGTTTTTAGTTAAATTGATGATTAGGCAAAACAACCGTTATGCAAAAAGGGTCTAACCCTCACTATGCTATTGTCTTAAATTGCACCTTAATGGTAAAAAATTACAACAAATAAATAATAAATTTTATACTTATCTATAGTTACAGTTATTATTGACATTATATGCTTTGCAACGGTAAAACCTAGAATAACATTAATTTTTTCATATTTTGACCTTGTTTTCAATTTTTGATATACTTTAACTCAATGCAAAGAGGGTAAGATCTTTTTTACAAAACTGATATTTTATTAATTAAATTGGTGATTAGGCCAAATATTAGCTATGCAAAAAGGGTCTTAACCTTATTATATTGACTTAAAGCTTATTAGAAAAGATCAAGCTATAACAAAAAATCCTAGGCAAAGCACATATTGTCAATAATAACGTCAATAATAATGTCAATAACAACGGAAACTATAACTTTATGAAAGCTACATCCATTTTTAATTGATATTATAAATTTAGTAATATTTAATAAGTTCTCAATTTATGCCCCCTAAAATGCCCCTTAGGAATTATTTATTAACCTAAAATACTAAAAACTATTTTATTGTGCTATATTTAGTATATTTATATAAAAAAATAGATTTTGTCTTTTCAAGTCAAAAAACCACTAAATAAAACAAAAATCAAAAAAATCGTATTTTCAAACATTTTGAACATATTTTCCTCAATAAAAAAAAAAACACTTTTGGCCTTAAATTGTTATATACGTCGTAAATAAATAGAAAATGTCAACAAACATCGTGAACTCGACTTTTGACTTTTTCATAGTATAAAATATGATGAACATAAACATATTTGTATTAAAACAAAGCTTTGTAAAATATAACTTACCTCAAAGTTTTTAATACTTGTTTTCGATACCAATCAATAACTAAACCAATTTCAGAGATAATTTTTACTTAAATATTAGTAATTATTACTAATCTTGATAGTAAATACTATAAACCTAATACATATGTATTGGGATAATAAAAATATTTATTGCCTTTTGTTGCAATTTGTCATATATTTGTATTAGATTTTCTTACGAGTTTGCAAATAATGAGTAATTTGAAATTGTTTTAAAAATATACAAAAAATATATACATTTTTTAACGCTAAATTTTACCCTTGATAGAACAAAAGTTCTAAAATTATTCTAAGGTAAGTTGTATTAGCGTAATAATATTTGGCATATCAAAAAACATTAATTCATACAGGTTTAATTTTATGCTTTAAACATCTAGATATATTTTTAAATATCAATAAATATTATACTACACGCAAGATTTTTCTATGGCGTGTCGATGAAATATAAAATAATACATAGTTTTTTAACAATATAATTTTTTATTAAACTGTTATTCGTTTTTTAAGAATTGCTAACAAAGGTTTTATTATAAAGTATTTCATTTATACGTATTTTATTTTTTTAATATTTATAATCAAAGTTGCATGTTTTTAATTCGTTGTTATCAGATTAATAAGATGTCTCAAGCAGTAAGAGACGAAGCATCAGGAAGTGAAAATCCATCAACATGGTTAAAGTGAAAATACTTTATATCAAACAAGTGTGTGGACTCAAACCAAAGCTAAACAAGTGATCTATTCCGGTATTATGAAAAATACAAGTTCTAAATCAAGTCTAGCGTGATCTAAATGCATTGTTTATATCAACATTCTAAACAAAACACTCTTATCTTTTAATTCTTACTCTTTCCGTGCTAAGTTGAAGTATCGTATTTGAACACTTATGTTTTTAATTGTGCCAAAATGAACACTTTTAATTGCTGTAGTATTAGTGGTTCACCGTCTGTATATTGCTGTAGTATATGTTACTATTTTTATCATAAACATTGCTTGAGAAAAAGAAGTGATGTTGAGTTCTTAGATGGCAGAAAAATTTTATGTTCAAAAAAATGTCAAAATATACACGAAGAAACAATTTTGGAAAAACAGAGGCTTGAGCAAACATTAAACGAACTTAAAGAAGAAAATGAGTTAAAGGATCTACATTTGACGAAGCTTAAAAGGCAAAGTAATGTTTTTGAACATCAAGTAATAGAATCTGAACAGAAACTCATCGATGAAATAGAAGGCTACAAACAAACAATAGAATCCCTTCGCAGAAAATTAAATGAAAAACCAGCTAGTCCAAATAAAAATATTAAAGCAAAAAATTATAACTGTGAAAAATGTAAAAAACTAAAAAAGGAAATAGATTCAAATGCAAGCTACATTTTTAGAATAGGAGAAATAAATGAAGATTTAAGAAAGGAAATAAAGGTGCTGAAACCAAAAATAGTACATACAGTGTCCTGTGCCACTAACACTGAATTTGACTACAATTTTAAAAGATCAAAGCCCGGAAATCGGTTAAAACTAATAAGCACCATAAAAAGTTTAAATGAAGAAATGCACTTAAAAGATATAACCATCACCAAATTAAGGAAAAAAGTTAAAAGCCAGACCATAGGTAATCGAGAACTCTACCCAAAAATTATGGTAAACTCAAGTACACAAACAAAATTGAAAAAATTTATGAAATCAAAATGCATTCAAGTTGTGTGTGAGACTAGCACAGAAAAGTTAAAGGCCACTGAAGCAGAAGCACATACTATGCAACCAAGTAAAAAAAATGATAAAATACTTGTTTTATCAAATATACAACTCCAAGGCCCAACAACAGTGCAAACAACTTTTGCCTCTGAGCCTGGGCCTCTGACAACTACAACTACTCAAACGGATACTCAGACACTGCGATCACCAACGAAGAACTTAAACGATTCCCCAAACAAAATCCTATCAAAAAGTACAAGTACATTAAATAATACAGATAATACAATAACAAATAACGAACCAAAAATTTTACTTGTTGCTGGAGAAACTGGTAAAAATTTGAGATATAGCTTAGAAAATATACTTACTAATTTTCGAACATTTGCTCTTATCAAGCCAAATGCTTCGGTAAAGGAATTACTCAGAACCGCTATAAATCACTCAAAACAATTTTCAAAAAAAGATATCATATTAATTTGGCTGAACAATAATGAGATAAGCAAAAAGTTAATACATGAATTTGCAGACGTTGTAAAACATACAAACACGATCTTCCTGTCAGAGTGGTACACAATTAGTCAAGAACTAAATAAAAGTATATACAGTCACAATGTACACTTATACAAAATCATAAACACACTTAAAAAGCGATACCCTATTAGCATTTTGGACGTAAATAGTGATTTAGATAAATCCCACTATATTACATTTATAAATAAACTCTCAAGATGTGCTAGGTTATTATTTACAGAAAAAGTTGAACAATTCATCAGTAATGGCAGCTATATTAACCATCCAACAATTATTGAGATCAACAGGGAAGGAAAAGTTCTAACAGACACTGTAAATGACAAAGAAACTGTATTCAGCAGACAAAATTTACATGATCAAGCCACGAAAGATGGAAATATTGAAGAGGGTTCTAAGTCTCAAAATATTGGTGGTCACGTAGCACAAGAAAGCGGCGAGGAAAGTATTATACAAAACTTATGCGAAACGTGTGATTTTTTATACCCAAGCCAAAATTTAACTCTGGAGCAGACTGTGATGGAAAGACATTAAAAATAATACATTTAAACTCACAATCAATAAGGAATAAAACAAACAATATAGAAGTTATAATAGAGGAACACAAACCGGATATACTAAGTATAGTAGAACATTGGTGTCTAAACGACGATATGCAAATGGTGCAATTTGAAAATTATGACCTGATTGAATATTATGGACGAAAAAAGTATACACATGGTGGGGCGGCAATTTACGTTAAAAATAATCGTAAATATAGTGCAACAAATCTAAACGTCGAAAAATACTCAGTGGAGCTATTTTTTGAATGTAGTGGTGTAAAAGTAACCTATGGAGATACAAAAACATGTATTCTAAGTGTCTACCGCCCTGATCGTTGTAAAAATACGTTTTACAAAAACCTAATGGAAGTGCTGATATACTGCAGTAAAATATGTGACAACATTTTTATTTGTGCTGATCTAAATATTGACTATACAGAAGAAAATATGGATAAAAAGGTATTTGATGACTTTTTAGATAGTTTCAAATTAAAATGTACATGTACAGATCTAACCAGGATATTTACTGATAGACATGGCAGGACATCTACGAGTACCATCGATTATATTTTGACTAATGTTGATTTGTCACAATGTCAATCTACCGTTTTTCAGCCAAATCTGTCCGACCATCTAGCATTAAGTCTAATATATAAGTTGCCCAATAACAATAAAGGGCCATTAAATTGTTTGAAAAACATTGAAAAAGACATTAAATATAGAAACTTAAGTGAAGCTAATTTAAATAATTTAAATACTCTCTTACTAAATACGGGGTTTGATGATATGTATTCCACAGAAACAGACGTAGATACTCTTTTTAGTAACTTTATGAATGCCCTTAATTGGGGGTTAGATATTTGTTGTCCGTTAAAAAGTAAAAATAATAATTGTAAGACTAAAAATAAAAATTGGGTTACTGATGAAGTCATTAGGGCAGGAACATATCTTAAGGATCTATTTTATAGAACAAAAATAGTGAACAGTGAAGAAGCTAGACTGACTTACAGACAAACAAAAAAAGAATACAATAGATTAATAGATAAAACCAAAAAAGAATTTTACAAAAACTTAATTAAAAATGCAAGTAATAAACAACAAAAAGTTTGGGAACTTGTTAATAAAAATTTAGGTCGCAATAAAAAATGTAGTAGAATATCCCTAGTAAATAATGGAATAGAAACAGTTAATCCAAAAGAAGTTGCTGACTCCTTTGGTAACTATTTTGCCAATGTTACTGAATCGAGTCTAAGAAGTCACTTTGGTGAAAATCGTTCAAAAAATTGTACAGTGTCAAATCAAACTATTAATTCGTTTACTTTTACCAATGTAACTAAGGAGGAGGTAAAAAAAGTAATTACCAATTTGAAAAATAAAAATAGCACGGGTGTAGATAGAATTTCTACAAAAATATTAAAAAAAATAGCTAATACAATATCGGAACCTCTGGCATTTTTAATAAACAAATCAGTTAATACTGGCAAGTTTCCATCCTTATTAAAAATAGCTTCAGTTATACCAATATACAAAAGAAATGACCCCAAAACTATATCTAACTACCGCCCCATTGCAATTCTAAATGTGATTTCTAAAGTGTTCGAAAGAATTATTTATGACCATATGGTTAACTTTTTAGATAAGTTTAATATAATGACTAAGTCACAACATGGTTTTAGACAGGGAAGATCGACAGAAGGTGCAGCCTGCGAGTTTACAGATTGTATCTTGATAACAGTGAATTCGTAGCAGTCCTTTTTTTCGATCTGTCCCGTGCCTTTGACTGTCTTAAATTTGAATTTATAGAAAAAAAGCTTTTTACTTTAGGATTTAGGGGTATATTTTTAACTTGGATTGTGGATTATTTAAAAGACAGAAAAATGTTTATTAAACTGAGTGGTGCCATCTCAGATTTCTTTAATACTACTTCCGGAATTCCACAAGGTTCCGTATTAGGCCCTTTAATTTTTCTTCTTTATATAAATGATTTACCTCTCCACATTCAAGCTAAATTATTAATAATGTTTGCGGATGATACATCCCTTGTTTTATCAGCAAAAACAGTCTCTGAATTAAAGCAACTACTGAAAATTGTAATACAAGATTTCATAAACTGGTGCCATAAAAATGATTTAATTCTTAATTTGGACAAAACTGTGTGTATGTATTTTCATAATGGAATTCGTTCCGAACTAGTTGAAACTGATTTAAGTATAAATGTAGATAATTACTGTATCTATCCTTCTACTAGCACAAAATTTCTGGGACATCCTAGACAACAATATGAAATGGCGCAACCAGGTGGATACAGTATGTAAAAAATTAAAAAAGTCATTTTTTGCAATTTCTAGAGTCAAATCTGTACTGGATTTACAAGGATTATTAAATGTTTACTATGCTATTGTCTATAGTCATTTAAATTATAATGTCACTCTATGGGGTAATTCTGTAGAGAGCGAAAGAGTTTTTATTCTGCAAAAAAGAATACTAAGATTAATTTTTGGATCTAAATCAAGAAGCACTTGTAAAGATTTATTCAGTAGATATAGATTAATGACCTTACCCTGTATATATATCTACAAAACACTTATATTTGTTAAAAGCAATATATTATCTATAAGGCATGGATATAGTTGCAGAAATAATGGGAAACTGACTATACCAAAACATAAAACAGTTTTACTAGAAAAATCTCCTACTTATAGTGGAATACTACTCTATAATAAACTACCTCTAATATTTAAACAAATAAATAGTATTGAAGCTTTTAAATCAAAGATAAAAAAAGTATTAGTAGAAAAACGATACTACTCTGTAAAACAGTTTTTAGATGACCCTTCCTTTTAAACCTTTTGTATACTGTATCAATTTTTGTTTTAGTATTATAATATGTTTGTGTTTTTAAATGTACAATTCTGTCTCGTCGTTTTTGTAGATTAATTAAAGTAAATACTTTGCTTTAATAATCGAAAAATTTTATGCACAATTTTTTATCTATTTATTTTTAAACTAATTTTTATCTATATGTATCTATGTATTCCTATTTATTTTTTATGTATATGTATCTATGTATTTTGACTTGTCCTATATCATTGTATATGATCCATTGGAACTAATAAAGTATTATTATTATTATTATTATTATTATTATTATTATTATTATTATTATTATTATTATTATTATTATTATTATTATCTAAGGGCCACTTGCACCAATGATGGTTTAACTTTAAACTTGGATTAAATTGACGGCCGACCAATCAGAACGCAGCATTTTTAACTTAAACTCGGTTTAGCTGAGATAATCCCGTACCAAAAGTTGGTGCAAGTGGCCCTAAGTGGCCGTGAAAGCTTAAAATCTAAAATTAAAATACTATTTTATAATTACAGAATGAAATTCGGCAGTATTTTGCTTTTTTTAACCTAGTTACAAAAAGGAGGAGGTTATCAATTCGACGTGTGACCTTGTTTTTTTTATGTTTGTTCCCGCATAACTTTGGAACGAATGAACGGAATTTCATTAAATTTTTTGCAACTTAAAGAGGGCGGTCCCGTTTCAATTTGACGCTCGAATAATGCCAGGTAAGCCGGATAATTAAGATAAACCTAATAATTTTAAAGCAATTTCACTTAAAAACTGCTTATTTTGGTCTACTATCAACAAAATTTTTAGAGAAATATCGAATAACTCGGATAAGCCGGATAACTTGATTAAGGGTTCACTCAAATATTATGGCAAACTAAAAATCTTTTAAAAGCCGCTAAACGTGATTCTCTGACCTGTAATATTAAAATACCAAGAGAAAATTATAAAATTTTTGATTTTACCATAAGGCGTTATTTGATTATTACTTAACGCTTAAAGTTTAACAAGAATTTCTTTAGTATTTCGTTTAAAATAAGGTTGGTTGGACACTTGGGTGCTGAAATAAACATATTACTTTTATTTTTTAGAAATTTATCTTTAAGATAATGACGTTGTGACGTCAGCTTGCCGAGATGAAAGGAAAACTATAATTTAGCTTATATGACGTTACAAATCTACAAGTTCTGTGTTTCTAAAAAGTAAAAAATAAGAACTTTTCGCAAAAAAAAATGAACAGACTTCTGTCTCTAAAAAGTAAAAAAACTTAAGTCGGTGCCAATTTCGCAGCAAACAATAATAAAATATTAAAAAAATAATTATTAGTAATTAATTTAGGGAATGGTGAAATTGGCACCGATTTAAGTATTTTTTATTTTTTACTTTTTAGAACATAGAAGTCGGTCATTTTTTTTTGAGAAAAGTTTTTGTTTTTTTTTTTAATTGTGGTACTTACCGATAGCTACCAGCTGTAGCCGGTAAATTGCAGGAAATATAATTTTTTAGTGTAGCAATGTCAAGCCCAGACAAAAGGTATAATTTATTACTAAAAATAATAATTTAAGCAATTTTTCAATGAATTGTTTTGTAATGAAGTTTTAAATTTGAATCAACCATCGTTAATGAATGGATCATATATCTTCATCAACACAATCAAAGGCTTCCTCAATGTGTGCTAGAGTTAAAGGGTGTGGCATGATAAAAACAATAACACAAGTTTAAAAGAGGAAAAAAAACGGAAAACTTTTCGAAAACATTTTTTTTTGGTAATTTTCAGGACAATGACGTTTCATAGTGAAATGTAACAGGGTAGAGATTTTATGAATAAGAGGTGTTAAGGAGGAGCAGAAAGGAGGGTATCCTATTCTGCCGTTCTATGAAAGACCTCGTATCTCCATTTGACGCATAGCAACGTTTTCACGTCAACTCGGTGTAATATTTTTAAAACGCTGGTATGCTAGAAATGGAGATAAGGTGGTTTTTCATAGGACGGCAGTATTGTGGGCTAAATCGCCTCCAACGATAAGATTTTACATACTTAGATACATAAAAAATAATTACTTAACCAAAATTTCAGCCCTTTTTATAACTCGGAACATACTTTAATTATTTTAATTACGCATTTTCACATATGCTAACGCAGGATTGGGCAACATTACATCTAACGAAACTTCAAGTGTCAAGTTTCTTGTCATGTCAAAATAAAAATAACTTTGTATACTGAATACTACAGTGGGGCTAAAGAAAAGGGTGTTGTACTGTGTTTTATTAGTTTTTACGGATTTAACAGGCTGTAACTCAATGTGTAATTAGGCTGAACTTTTGTGACTAATTTCTTAAGTTTCATATTACGGAGTTATTTTCAAGGTATTTATAATATAATACTGCCCTGAAATGTCCTATCTAAAACCCAAATCCTAAAATAGCCTAAGAAATTTGTCTTAACTAGTCTTTGCTAGACGAATAAGTCAGATAGAACAAATGCATAGTTTTTTTTTTCAAAGGATATCACGTATTTTTAATTTACAATAAAGCAGAACCCAACGCCATGTTTATTTAAACATGTTTTTAAAAAGTGCAAGAAAAACAATAAATGTCCATATCTCAAAACATCTAATTTGCAGATAGGACATCTTGTCTTAGCAGGACAGAATAACATTGTAAGCAAACCAGCAGCTTCAACGGTAATCTAAAGCATGCAGTTCCATGGGACAGTGTGGCGCCAGACTAGCTTTTAACGTGTTAAAGAACTTTATTTCCATGATTTAAATTAAAAACTAGGTTGTGGAAAAGTTATACATACACTTTTAACTTAAAGTTGCCTCACATTTAAAACGATATCCTTCTTTATACTCGATCTATATAACAAGTAGCTAGCCACTTTTGTTCCTAAAGCTTTAATACCCCAAGCTGTTGTTTGAGGTGGCTACGAGATCAAAACATTTTGGATGAACATAAAACTTTTGTCTTTTCATTTAAATAAAGAGTGCTATGATTTCGCACTTTGTTTAATTAATTTATTCTCGGCCAAACATGCACACTGTTTTCATGTCAACGTCAGAAGTTTTGGAATAGTTGCTCAGTTTAATTAGCACCTCGTAATGACTCGGTTTTGTGGGAAACTTTGCAAGCATCCAAAAACAATTATCAAAATGATGCAATGATGATTACACATTGTTACATTTGTTTTTGTTAGTTACAAACAAAACAGAATTGTATGAAATTATTGTTAATTCTACCGCATTTTTAATCATTTGAGATTGGACTAAAATTAAAATTCTTTGTTGTAAGTTTATCCTTAGAACAAATAATGATATGCGAACTAAGTCTTTAGTATTTGGAACTGAAGTTTTGTGCTGAGGTCATAATATTGCTTTCCCATTTTGAAAATTTTTAAAAATTTTGCTTATTTTTGCGTTTTGTGACGTTTTATGCTGATATAAATCAATTTACTGGGCAGTGTATTATAACATTTAAGCTAGTAGCTCTAAATTACAATTGAAAATACAATTTTAACATAATATTGGCACAGCTGTCAGTTTGACAAAAAAAAATAAAAAAAAATATGTATACCCTATTTCATTTGATTATTAATAAGTAAAAAAATACTAGGTTTAGTTTAGCTTTGTAAGTAGATCTTTTGGTGGAAAACGGAATTTTGCGTAAATTTGAAGTATCGTATAAATATGTCTTGAAAAAATAGGTTATATTTTTATGTCATATCATTCAGATAGAATATAAACTTTTGCATTTTTTTATAATTATTAATAAAAATATGATAAAATGTATGTTCTGAGGCTTTGTCCAAATATAACGAAGAAAAGTGGCACATTTTAAAGCATGATTGCATCCAAATCTTAGAAGTCTCTATATTCTGTTAAATATCCACCACAATTTATTATAACTTATTTATTATACACTTATTTATTTTATCACTAAATTATATATATTATATTATATATATATTTGTTTGCTTATATAAAATACGAAATTTTATTTCTGACAGTGATAAGAGAAAAATCATTTTGAAAAACAAGTAATATTAGCACCAATCATAAAAATCAAAAGTACTAAATAGTTACTAATAATGAAATGAAATAGGATATATTTGTCTCAAATTTTTTTCATTGTCAATAAACAATGCAAACAACGGCCAATAAAAAATGAATTCATTAATTCTTAATTGTCAAGTAAACAAGAATTGATAACTATTATGGTGTGTTTCATCAAGCAAGATTAAGAATTAAGAATCGCACAGTGAATATTTTTAAATCAGATTCGAATATTGGATGTGCGAATATACTGCGTAGTTTATTTTATAAAACAACTATATTCTATATACAAACATATAGTATTCGAACTTGTAAAAATATTTACTGTTCGATTTTTAATTTACTATCTTGCTTGAAAAAACAGACCATAGAAGTGAATTAAAAAAAAATGTTTAAAAAGCGATGCAATTTAATGTAGGAGTATTACATATAAAATTTTTTATATAAAATTTTTAATGAAATATATCGGAAAAACATGAAAAAAGTGCCATATTTGAAGTTTGTGGTCCTGTAAAAAATTAAACAGGATAGATATTTAAAATCTGCAAGTTACGGCATGAATAATTTTTATTTAGAAATCTTTGCGTAAAAAAACTTTTTCTGAAATCTTGAGGATTTTTTTTTTGGCCTTAAGTGCATACAAAAAACCCAATATGCCTTATGTCTTAAAATTGAGGGTCAAGATTTTCTTTTATTGCCATATTCGTTTTCAGCGCCCAAAAATTCGTAGAAAAAATATAGTTTGGTTTACAAAAAACTAAATTTATTTTGTTTGTGGCCCTGTGGTGTTATGTATATATCTTGTTTGTTTTGAAACTTTTTTGAAACATTTTTGAAAATTTTTTGAAACTTTTTTGAAACTATTTTAGAAATAGCATTGCATTCCACCACTTGCTTTACATCATTGCTCTTTAAAGTATTTTTTTTTCCACTTAAATAAAAATATTGATTAAGAAGTATAGCCCAATTTTAAACTTTAAAGAGCAATGATGTGAAGCAAGCTACCCATGCAATGCTATTTCTAAAATAGTTTCAAAAAAGTTTCAAAACAAACAAGATATATGAGCCATTTTATGCTGAATCGAAAAGATTAACTTTTAAAGTCTTAATTAATATTTAGAATTAATAAAATAAGTAGGTATGTGTCTTTTTCTATTCATCTTATCTATGTATTTTAATTTGTTCTTACTTATAAGATTTAAAATAGTGTCGGCCCACCGTGCGTTTGAAGAACAAACATTTTTAGCGTATCTTTAACCACAACATATATGTCAAATCAAAAAGGCAGAAAAATATACTTCGTAATGGTAAATTTTCACTTCTCAACCTACATCAATTCTTGTATTTATTAAAATTCTTATTTATGCAGGTGAGCCGACAGTATTTTTTATACTTTTTATGTTTTTTATCATAATTAGGGTATGTTTTTTATCCCGTGCAACATAACCTAAAAATTAGTTTTAAACAATTTTTCCTTTTTTCACACTGAAAGTGTATTTAGAATAAGTAAGTTTATAAACGTACTATTTTTACTTTATAACCTTTTTGTAGACCACTGAAGATGGAACAATAATAATGTCCCGAAACTAGTAAGTATGGTAATTAATTAAATTAAATAAAAATTTTTGGGGGAAAAAGACACATACCTACTTATTTTATTAATTATAAAACTCCAAACTTCTGGCTTAACACAACTCATATAATATTTAGAAGATCAGTTTTTTTATTTTTATTTCAGATAAAACCGACCCGAAATGAACAATTAAGATATTGGTCCTCAAAGAAAACTAAAGGAGTTTCCGTTAGTCTATCGCTTCGATAGAAAAAAAATCTATACGAATTTTTTTTTAGTCCTATATGAAGGATAGAAAAATATTAAAAATTGAGGATGATTAATCGTGTTGCCTAAGCTCAATATAGCATTTATGTATCCCCTAGCATTCACTTTTTTAAATCATTAGTAGTTATTTGCACTCCTAGTAGAGGTAAGTAAATTTTTCTGTGTGAGGTCGTATTTTGTGGACCGAAGCGGAGCTGAGGTCCATAAACACGACCTAAGAGAGAAAAAAACTACGAGTAGCGCATTACGTTTTTCTCACAACCAAAGAGTTAAAATCTTATTTTAATAATACTATTTTTGACATTTATATGTGTGACAATTCAAGAAATCATTTTTTATTGCATCATTCTATAAAATTACAAATAGTAGTCTTGTGTCTAGATGTCCCCCTGCGGTAAATGTAAGCACACTTAGTGTCCTTGTGCGGTAAATCGTTTTTTCTGTCTTTAGTTACGGTTTTGTTTGTATTGATTTCATCTATCACTAAGTGTGCTCGGTATAGTATTTTCCATTACTGTCGACTTTTTGATTAAGTAATGTCAACTTACCTAGTTGGTAGTGAGAAAATTGTATTTTCCTCGGCTTTTATTTCTCCAAAATGACCCCACCCCCCCTAGGAGCGTTACGTAATACTTAAACGTTCCCTATAAGTATACTTCAAAACTATGGATGATAGCATTTTATTTTAATTACATGCATCTTAAGCGCTAGAAGTGTATATGTTCTTTATAAATTTCAAAAATTTCCAAAAAAAAAGTTACAGACAATTTTTTTTGGAGTATTTAATAAAAAAATAAGTAACTTTAAAAATGTCCCTCTGTTCGTCTGTCTATCCCTCCGTCCGTCATAATATGACCATGCCATATTATGGCACGTTTTAAGTTAAATTAAACAAAATTGAATAAAATTAAAGAAGAGAAAATTATCAACTTTTAATTTTTATTGCTTTTTTTAGTTCAGTTTTAGTGGAAGTGGAAAAGTTAATTAATTTTAAAGGAATTAATTTGTAATTTTAAAAAGCTAAACATTTATTAAAGGAATATGTTTAAACAGAACAGAAAAACTGTTTTCTGTAAGAGATAAAAGAGAAGTGACAATAAATGTATTTTTCATTTATTAAGAATATAAAAGATAAAATGTTTAAAAAAAGATGTTTTATTAAAAAATAAACTTTGGTCTAACGATATTTTTATACTTGTCGAGAAGAAATGAAACCATATAATAAAGCTTTTTCATATATTTTTTCTTTTGTCTGAAAATTAAAGAACATTTAAATTATGCGAACACTGTAAGATATCGTTTTTATTTCATAATGATCATTAATCGGAATAAATTCAGTTATGACTCATCAACGTTGAAAATAAACACAGAAACATAAGCTTACGAAATAATTTTGCCGAATTATGAGGGAAATTTTTATAAAGGTCACTAAATCGAAACATTTGACGACTAATTTGTTACACACAACAATATTGAATATACATATTAACTATAAATATGTAAATATATCGGTGTTTTTCGAAGAAAATAAAAATGTAAATATTTAAAACCTCGCGTCAACGATAGAATCGACGCGGCGCCTATGCGAGCACTGGAAATTCGCCGATAACTGATAATGATTTATGATTGGATTGGACTTTGGATTTTTTAACCGCATTAAGGTAAACAGAATAATTTCATAAAATACAAGATCATTTAAATTGTATATATATATGAAACAAAAATACATTACTCTTATTATGTAATTCTTGTTTTGTTTTATTTAAAAGACAATTCATTTAATTTTGCTATTTTGTCTATTTGTATTATTTTAAATATTCCTGTGAAATCGAACTAATTTAAATACCTACACACCAATAAAATAAAAAGTAGACAAAAACAGTGAGCACTTGAATATGTTTTTTACTTTTTTTAAGATAAGCGAACAAATATTCGGTGTTGTTCCTAGGTTTTTTCCTGAAATCTTGCAGATTTTTTTTTGCCTTGCTTTGAATGCATACAAAAAACCCAATTTTTTTTCATTGCCATATTCGTTTTCAGCGTCCAAAAATACGAAAAAAAATATATTATCTGATTTATGAAAAACTATTTTGTTTTTGTGGTCCTGTGTTATTATAATTAATAATTATTAATCGAGGCTTCTCTTGATTACATTTTTTTACTTTCCATACACCTACTCTGTCCTACTACGCTAGAAAGCAGTAACTCCATTTGTCGCATAGCAACGTTTTCACGCCAACTCTGATGTATTATTTTGAAAACGCTGCTATGCGACAAATGGAGTTACTGCTTTCTAACGTAGTAGGGCAGTACTATACTACCATAAGTTTTAGATAAATTGTCAACACACAAGCTACGGAAATAAAAAATCATTGTCAATGATAAAAACTTGTCTACAGTTGTGATTTTTCAACGCATGATACTAAGTTTAACCAACCTGCAGTATGTCGAGAATTTTGAAAATCAAGGCTTTTGCGAGACGAGAAAAGAAGTTAATGTTCAGTTAATTGGACTACGCTATTACATATCGATCGTTTTTTCCGTGTAGGCCTCATTTATGATGAATTTTAAAGTTCAAAGCGCCAACTCTAATTAGAGAAACTCAACTCGAGATGAAAACCTCAAATGAGAACATACATGGAATACAAACAAAAGAAAATCATTTCGTGATAAATACTGGAGGACTTCAAAAGGATTTCCTACGTGGATTTGCTTCTAGGATATAAGGAAAAGAAAAGGATCATGCTGGATATTATCTGGATATGAAATGAATATAATAGAATTTATTTAGTTAAAGGATATTTTAGCTAAAATTTGTTTCTTTATAACTTAATAGATTATAAAATTGGTGGTGCTAGTGTGCTATTGATTCCTTTTTTATTTTTATATTTTATTCGTATAATTTAAAGAGATGTCAAAATTTTTAATGAAAAAAGTTTTTTTTTAATTTTCTTTTAAATTGGCACCCCACTAAACAAGAAGCTAATTTGTACATTTATTTTTTTATTTTTGTTCAGGATAATTAAAAAAAATATATAGGGGAAGGTGTTGTACCTTTGACCGATTTTTATATTTAATTTTTTTTTATGTAATTTTTATTAAATGCAACCCATTTACAGACACGCGTGAGCATTTAGGTCTTTACTCATAAAGTACATGTTTTGCAAACTTTAAACTGCATTTACAATTATGTTATTAGGAATTTTTTGAAAAGCCTTCAATGGTTAAAGGTACAACAGGTATGTTGTACCTTTGACCTGGGTACTTTTTTTGGTGTTTTAGGTGAATAAATATAGATTTCATTACGCGACTCCTTCATTTTGTTTAAATGAAAGATTAAAGTAGGGTTTTCAAATTAAAATGTCTAGCCGCTTCTCCTATGGTCATTTTATCTTCTTTTATGAAGCTAATAGCGATTTCCAGATCTTCTTTACAAGTTTTGACCCTTTAACACCGGTCTTGCTCCTTGGCATCTTGCAAACTATAAACTAAAAATAATATTCGTTAGTAAAAATGTATGCTTGCGAAATCCGTTAGACCTTTGATCCGTCAATATATTTAATCTCAAAATAAGTAATTTGGCAAAAAAGTTATGAGGCAAGTTAAAACTTAAAAATAATTACTTTTGACAGCCAAAACTTCACAAACTATTATATTTGTGTGACTCCTTAATCAAGTTATGCGGCTTATCTGAGTTATCCGATATTTCTCTAAAAATTTGGTTGATATTAGAACCAAATTAAGCCGTTTTTAAGTGAAATTGCGTTAAAATTATTAGATTTATCTTAATTGTCCACCTTACCCGGCATTATCCGAGCGTCGAATTGAAACGGGACCACCTCATCAATGCCCTTTAAGTACAAGCGCCTTATTTGCAGCTCTCGGAGTTTTTTTTAGTTTTTTTGTTGTTTAGTGTTTTTTTATTGAGGGGCCTTGGGTTACGTTAACGTTGGTTTGGCGTCTGTTTGGTGTTTTTTATTTAAAATAATATATTGAAAAACGGTCAGCACATTCGCAGTTTATCAAAACGCGGCATGAAGAGCTTCATATAAGCGCTCGTCTTTAAGTTGCAAAAAGTTTTATTCAATTCCGTTCGTCCATTCCTAAGTTATACGGGATCAAACATTAAAAACAAAAAAAAGTCACACGTCGAATTGACAACCTCCTCCTTTTTTGAAAGTCGGTTAATAAAAGAATAAAAACTTTTCGCATACAAAATGAACCGACTTCTATGTCTCTTAGAAGTAAAAAATAAAAAATACTTAAGTCGGTGCCAATTTCACTATTCCCTAAATAAATTACTAACAATTATTTTTTTATTATTTTATTATTGTTTGCTGTGAAATTGGCACCGATTAAGTATTTTTTTATTTTTTAGAGACATAGAAGTTGGTTCATTTTTTTGCGAAATTTTTTTTTTTACTTTTTAGAGACACAAAACTTATAGATTTGTACCGTAACCTAAATTATTGTTGTCCTTCCATCTCGGCAAGCTGAGGATGTCACAACCCACTATTACTGCGTTGCGACGTCATTATCTTAAAGATAAATTTCTACAAAATAAAAGTAATATTTTTCTTTCAGCGCCCAAGAGTCCAACCAACCTTATTTTAAACGAAATACTAAAGAAATTTTTTGTTAAACTTTAAGCGTTAAGTTATAATCAAATAACGCCTTATGGTAAAATCACAAATTTTATCATTTTCTCTTGGTATTTTAATATAACAGGTCTAGAGAATCTAGTTTAGCGGCATTTAAAAGATTTTTAGTCTGCCGTAATATCTGAGTAACCCCTTAATCAAGTTATCCGGCTTATTCGAGTTATCAGATATTTCTCTAAAAATTTGGTTACCCGGCATTATCTGAGCGTCAAATTGAAACGGGACCACCTCATAAATTCCGTTAATTCGTTCCTAAGTTATGCGGGAACAAACATAAAAAAACAAAGTCACACGTCGAAGGATATCAAGTCCTCCGTTTTGGAGGTCGGTTAAAAATAGTTATTTATGGTACTAGTGGGTAAAGTAAGATATTGCCCATGAGAAAATTAACCTGCGAGGCGTCAGCCAAGCAGGTTAATTTTCAAGAGAGCAATATCGGTTTACTCATGAGTGCCATACAAGGTTTTATCCAATAAATAGCTTAGGATTTCATATTTTTATTAAAAATTTTAATGAAATTTACAAGAAAATAATTTGACAAGTGACAGTTGAGTGGGTAAAATAAATAATTATCCACTCAATAAAGTAAAAGCCACGCGGGGGTTATTATTGAGTTTATCTATTTAAAATAAAGCTGGTAATTGTCTTATTATCTGTATGTATTGGATAAAAACTTTTTTCCAATACATCAATATACAGGCCTAGTAACTGTCGTCAATTTACCTAAGAAATTTGATATATTATTCATTGTTTATAAATTGTCCCACGTCACCCCTAGCAACGTGAGTAACATTTTATCCCACTCTTTTGGAAATACTACTTTTTAGGGACTGGGGTGTGTGAGTTTATCCCGGGATCCCATTTAATTACGAGCCAAACAGCTAAAATTAAGAGTAACAATTTCATCATTTTAAAAGCCATTGTATCCTCGATTGTATCGCAATCTTAACTTAAAAATTGAAATTTCTCCAATTATCAAAAGTTTTATACTCGCATTCGTATTTTTTTCTTTTGATTTGGGTGGTATAGTAATAAAAGTAGCCACTTTTGCGTCTTTCAGAATGTTCTCAGGGGCAAAACACTATTTTTATCTTCAAAGTTTATTTTTAATTTGAAAACAACGTCACGCGGTAAAATATTTCTTGATTTTAAACTGTCAAATTTGCAATTGTTTTTTTTTGTACCGTAGCCTCCTACTATTACAGCGGCTATAATAAAATTAAACATTGTGTGTACATAAAAAAGCATTATTAAAAATCGCATTTTCTTATCATTACAAATGTATTGGATAAAATTTTGTATGGCACACGTGTGTAAATAAGTATTGTCCACTCAAGAATATTGACCCACTCGGCCTACGGCCGTCGTAGGTCAAACATTCTTTCTTGGACAATATCTTACTTTACCCACTAGTACCATAAATAACTATTTAATATTTTTTATGAACTTTGCAATTCAAAAGACCTATCATAATTTTTTTTCGTTACAAAATAAAATTATGTGCAATATAGGGTTAAAATGCTAAAAAGTGTAATTTAATTAGGTAAGCTTGTTTTTACTGTGTATCAGTTTACCCTATTTAAAAATGTAACATTTATGTTGTCAACTAAGGTACGTAAAAGATACTTTACCTATTCATAATTCACCGATTTTAAATTGGGGTACTTTTACTTTTTGTGGTTTACATTCTTCTTAAGAGGAATAAATGTTGCGGAGGTACGCATGCGCCTATACCACCAGGGTTCCGGCCAGTTTTGGAAGCGGTGTCGGCTAGGAAAGACGCGCGTCGGGACGTCTGGCGTCGATCTCAATTTGTTCTCTGTACCTGTTACCTTCAACGTGTGGCACTTTTGGTCGAAACAGCGGTGAGATAACTTTTATATCTTTCTTAAACAAATGTTACTTTTTTATTTCAAAATGTTTTCTTTTTTTAATAGAAAACGATTTTTTTATAAGCATTTTGTATAATTAATTTTTTGTTAATAGATTTTAAAAGTATTTATAAAGCTCTAGAGATAGAGCTTTAATAAAAAGTTTTAAATTATATTTGTTTCTAGTTCTGATTATTTTTGTCTTGAGAAAAAGTTTAAAAAGCTTTTTATAGCAGTTGTACAAGAGTAAGATTATAATGAATATTACAACAAAAAATACTTAAAATCATTGGAATTGGGTTAAATCTTAAATTGATGAACCTTAAATCTTTTTTATAGCTTACAAGTTATAATTATTAGGCAAAATTTGATATATTTTGGGCAATGATAAGCAAAACTGAGTAATTAAATTTAATTAATATAACACCTGTATATTTTTGCATTTTATAATTCAGAAAACAATTTTAAATCTAAAAATAGTTATTTGTGCTTCTAGTAGAGGTAAGTAATTTTTCTGTGTGAGGTCGTATTTAGTGGACCGAAGCGGAGCTGAGGTCCATAAACATGACCGAAGACAGAAAAAAACTTACCTACGAATAGCGCATTACGTTTTTCTCACTACTTAAAATCTTATTTTATTAGTAATATTTTTGACATTTATATGTGTGACAATTCAAGAAATGATGTTTTTATGGAATCACTCTATGAAATTAGAAATAGTAGTCTTGTGTCTAGATGTACCCCTGCGGTAAGTGTAAGCACACTTAGTGTCCTTGTCCGGTAAATCGTTTTTTCTGTCTTTAGTTATGCTTTTGTTTGTATTGATTTAATCTATCACTAAGTGTGCTCGATATATTACTTTTCATTACTATCGAGCTTTTGATTAAGTAATGTCAACTTACCTAGTTGGTAGTGAGAAAAAATAATTTAATTAATTTTGTATTTAGGTAAAACACTCAATAGTTGACACTACCCCAATAGTTGACAGTTTTAAATAAAACAACCTAAAATAAGATTACATTACATTTATTGAGGCGAAATAAATAATAAATGGGCACCTAGTACCATCTAGTCTTAGAATTTGCAACTGAAGATCACGTGATGAGTTGCGTTTTAATATGGCAGGCAATTTTTTAGTGGAGTGTTTTTGTTCGCATTTTTTTTACAGTTTCTTAAGACAAGTGCTAAGAAATTGGGTGTTTTTAATTTTCAATATTTAGTGAATAATACGTATTTATGCATGCTAATTTTAATTACAGGCTTTTATGGGTTCAAATCAAACTTTTTCTGATTATTTACAACTCAATAAGACAGTTTTAGCTTTTTACATAGGGGGTGTCAACCACTAGATTAAAAAATCAACAAATTTTAATAATTGACAGCTAATTTTACGGCTCGTGGGGATCGTTTAAAATACTGTATTATACACCTCAGGGTGACCACAGGTTTTTTCAAATTAAGATTCCCTCATTTTTTCCTGATTCTTCCCTGATTTTTTCATGATCCTTTCCTGATTCTTCTCTGAACTCCCTGATAAAAATTAAAAATTTTCCCTGATTTTAGTACAGATCATGAACGTAGAAAGTCCAAACAAAAAAGTTTTTGAAGCCAATATTCGTAAAAAATTTGAACATCCTGTTTTATTTTTGAGTTACGATTTTTTATTTTTTTTTCAACTTTTTTTCTGTAAAACTGATCTATGGATTGGTAGAACTCTATGAATAAAAACTTGTTTTAGTAATAGTTTATCATGTACACCACAGCTTTTTTTCAATTTCCCTGATTTTTTACAGTTGATCAAATTACCTGACTTTTCCCTGATTTCCCTGTTTTCCCTGATCTGTGGACACCTGCACATTTAATTAAGATCTAAATGTGGATGGGTGTTTTAAGATAAAATTAATGTTTTTTTTTTATAATTCCAATAAAAAAATAAAATATATCAAAGTATTTTAACTAAAATGCTCATCTCTTATTTTTCGTATTTTGCTAAGAACTTCACTTCAGTTTTGTAAGTTATTGTAAAATTCTGGTTAACCTCTAGTCGCAAAGCATTTAGAGATAAGATAAGATAAGATTTAGAGCTTTAAAGTTAACAGGAAATTTTACGTCAACTATTGGTTAAAATACTGTCAACTATTGGTGCTTTGATATCGTTTTGTAAAACTTGATGAATTTAAATAAAAATATAACTTTACTGGCATTCTTTTTAATAAAAACAGTAATTTATAAGTTACATTTTTAAAGCATTATGCTTTTAAAGTAATATTTTTTTTAAAATAAAAGAAAAATATGTTATGTCGACTATTAGATATGTTATATGTCAACTATTGGTAAATTAATTTATTACCCGTGTAAACTTAACAATTTTTACAGGGTCTACAAAAAAATTAAAAATATTTGTTTGTATTATCACATTCAAACATTTTGGTACTAATATAAAAAGAAAACATCTAACTAAACACATGTATTCAATAAAATATAAAAAAAGAATTATTAGATAAAATTTTAATTAAAAAACTTTATAGAATTTTTCTTATACTGTCAACTATTGGGGGTTTTACCTTTATTAAAAAAAAACTAATTGACTTAATTTTCAGCTAAATAGTAATTAAAAGCAAAAAAAAGTACGCCTTTTTGTAGCGTTTACAATAGCGCACCAAAAAGTTAAAAGCGTCCAACGGGGGTTGCCATTTGAAAAAATTAAGTTATGGAGGAAAAACAGATTTAAAAATTTAAAGTACAAAAAAATACCACATTTTGGTGTTTACATAAAATTTCTCATTTAAAAAGGATAATTTAGTTTGCGACGAAACCGGAAGTGCAAAAAAATAATTTTGTGTATCATTTTGTAGCCATTGTTGAGAAATATAAGCTATAAAAAATCGCTTTGATCGGATTGAAAACAACCTAATCTTGAGGGGTGTCTATGGACTGAAACTCATCCGGTATTGGGGTTTTTGAGGTTGCTGAAAGTGAATCTGATAATACAAAAAATCTAACTGCACCGTCTGAGGGGTGGGGGTGGTTTTCTTTGAAAATTGATACATTTTTTTCTAAATCCACCCCCTAAAGGTCGGGGGGTATTTTTCTTAAAAATTGAGGTTTTTAAGGTTGCTGAAAGTGAATTTGATAATAAAAAACCATTTTACGTGCTGAGCTGAAAAATGGGAAAGTTTTTTACTGGGCAGTGTATTTTTTTATCTAGACCCATAATTACCTCTTCTTAAAAGAAGCTTCTGCTTTTCAAAGTGCTTCCGTTATAGCAGATCGTATCACCAAATGCTGTTTATTAAATAACATACGCTATAATATATAACCATTTCGACCCTTACGATTTCCAAAAAAACTAAGTGTTAATAAAAAAAAGTTAGGAAATTGACTTGTTGTATTTTGAAAATGAGCTTATTTAATTTAATTGTATTTTATTTTCAAAATGCAACAATTCCAAAAAGTTAAAAAATGGATATTAAAAATGAGCTCCTCATATTTTATCCTGTGCACTGGCACTAGACGAGACATACACTTCTATACGTTTTTGTGGTCGCTCGATCCGAGTTGGTTTGACTTGGTCAGATCGCATTTCGTTTCTAACCACAAAATAGTGATGAAAGTTGAAACACTTTATCACTGTTTTGAGCTTAGGAACAAAATACGATCTGACCGATTTAAACCAACCCTGGATTCGGATTCAGCGACCCCAAAAACTTATAGAAATGTTTATCTGTTCTGGTTGGATCTTTTTTTTTTTTCGTGTGCCTGTGTAATGAACCAATTATGTTTTTCATTTAACTTGATATAATCTTAAATGCCTAAAAATATATAGACCAAGACTCATTTGAATTTCAGAAATTTTACAAGAATGCCTTTTACCGTTTTCGCTTCACATTACTTGGCTTTACTTATTCTATATTTAAGCCAAATATTTGCTTTTATTTCGCTTGAAGGTATGTTACTAAAATCATTACTGCACTATAATGGGATGTTCTTATCATCTGGGAATACTTAGCTCTAAATTATTTGTGTTTGGGATCTTAAAGCACTCATACACTGAGAAAATGAGAGAATGAGTTGACTTTATTACTTTTGTCACACAAAAAAAAGTGTGTTTGAACCAAAAATACTGTTTTTTTATATGGTCAATTTAACCACATGACATAGTCTATACAACATTTAATTTGTTTTAACCATATAATGTTTATAAGGATGGATTTTTACTTTCCCCAAGGAAAGTCTTGCGTTACTAAAAAAATCGAAAAAAAATTGTTGCTTCTTTTTACGTTTCTAGACGTTTTATATCGAAAAAATATTATTTCCGTCAAAAAAAAAATCTGTCAGTCGGTCGGTCGGTCTATCGGTCTGTGTGTCCGGGAAATTTGTTACCACGATAACTCTAGAACGCATCGGACCAAAGACTTCAAATTTGGACCATTTCCAAAGTTCTAGACTGGGATTGTTTTTGCTAAAAATCGGATTGGTAAAAGGGGATAAAATGGGGTAAACATTTTTTATTTTATTTTTATTTTTACAACAAGTTTGGCTGTACCATTTTTAGATTTTTCTATCAGTGTACCATATATAAAGCGGATATTGGAATATACGCTATGGTTAATTCAACCATTGTATAGTTGAATTAAACATATAATATATATTTTTAAATCAAGCATACCGTATGTTGAATCAAATTAAATATTAAATCGACTATAAAATAGATAGATAGATATTTATTTGGTCCGTTTGAGAAATTTACATTTCTATGGATACGTCAGGTACAATATTAAAAAAGAGAAATTAAATTAACATAAAATTACACAATTAAAATTACATAAAAATAAATAAAATATAATAAAATTAGAAGTCGGAAGCTGCAACATTACCACCAAAGTACTCTTCCACCGAGTAAAACGGTTTTTTTAGAAAATACGCTTTTATTTTGTTTTTAAACACATTAAAAGAGGTAATATTTCTAATTTCAGTTGGAAGCATGCTGTAAGCTTTTATTCCCATGTATTCTGCCCCTTTTTCAAAGGTGGTTGTATGGTGTCTGGGAGTTGCCAGCCTATTGTTATGCCTTGTACTGATTCCCTGATTAAGTAACCTATTTGTGTTAAATTCCTGTAGGTTTTGTTTTACAAAGATACATAGGTTGTACAAGTACAACGAATATACCGTCATAACCTTACAACTTTTAAATAATGGTGCACAATGCGCATCATACTTTTCTTTACATATGTTTCTTATTTTTTTTTTTTTTGCAATGTAAATAGTCTTTCCACCTCAGATGCTCCCCCCCAAAAGAAAATTGAGTAGTTTAAGCGACTTTTAACATACGCATTATAAAATAATATTAGTGACTCACGGCTAACTGTGTCCCTTAAGTTATAGATGGCAAAGTTTGCACTACAGATTTTTTTTTTTTTTTTTGTGGTTAAATTAATCGGATATAAGACTACTCGTATATCCTATGGTTAATTTTGGAATGGTGGAGTTAAGCATTATATGATTAAATCAAGCATACGGTATTGCTAAATCAAATTAAATTTTAGATTGACCATACCATATGGTTAAATTAACTATACAAAAAAAGTGTATGCAAAGATTTAAAAATTTGCACCTATATTTCATGCCGTGCAAGAAAATTTATTATAAATAGTACATTGATAGAAAAATCTTAAAATATTAATACAAAACGTAGTTATAACAACTTTTAGGTATATAATACACAATTATTCTAAAACATTATAACGTTATATTAAAATTATAAATTCATATTATTTAATATTACAACAACGTTGTTGTCACTATAATGGTTCTTTGAGGAAGGATGATTTAGATGGCGCCAATCAGCTAATTCTAATAAATGTTTTACCAAAATATTGAAAGTAAAAAGGTAAAATTTTTATGTGCATAAGTATACCCAACGATAAGCATGTACATATTCATTTAATTACATGTGATATATAGTTTCTATGTGCACATAAATGTAATATTTGAATTTCAAATACAATACACCAAATTTGCAAATGCAGTAGACCAGCCTCGAGCTCAGCTAGCCAGTCGGGCGGACGGGTCAGGTGAATTGCCTGTTTTGAAGCAAGGCTCGTGACGTAGGAAGGAGCGGAAGGCCGAACCTGCGGATTTGCAAGCCACGCGTTCTTCGCTCTCTTCCCGACAAAGAAAAACCTGATTGCTGAACAGTTTTTTCTTATAAATCAAACAACTACACTCATTTGTAAATACCAAACACGTTTACTTATTTGTTGTTGTATTGTATGCAATATATAGTGGTTGGCGTATATAAAACTATTTATTGTTGTATATTATAACCTAATTACGTTATTAAATACGCTAACGCTCTATCAGTGTACAGTAGGTATTTAATAAGTAGAAATATTATTTCTTTTCTTAAAGGATGCCTACTATTCATTCAACATTAGTTTTTTTAGATAATTTTTTTTTGGTTTAATAGTTTCTATTGATAAAGAATAATAATTTTAAAATAATATTTGGAAACATATTTTATTCACAATAAAACCTACAGGTAGCAAATGAGTGATCCATTAAGCAAAATTTGCACCCCAACAAAGCCTTAAGGTAATTTATTAAGGTTTGGATTCGTGAAAGGGTAACAGGTCTATAGAGCCTATTTTGGATTTAACAACTGTAAGCGTTTCCGCAAATGTTATTTGCGCGACGCGTATAAAATCTGTTATGTGACACACATTTCGAAGTATATACGTTTATTGCTAAAATTTTGTGAATAAAATCGATACATACACAGTAAAAAGTTTAAAACAAGCTGTGAAGATAAGTATCTATGATTATAATTAATGCTAGGCATTCCATAATGGAATAGTGTATAATGGAATTTACATTATAAGCTATTCACAGTAGATTTGTATATTGCATTTCCCCAGATAAAAATTATTTTTTTTAAACACGAAAAAATCATAAAAAATTAAAAAAAAAATTCTAAAAAAAAAAATATTTTTAAAAAAACAAAAAAGAAATGAAAAATTTCTTTTTTTTTCGAAATATTTAATTTTTTGCGTATTTTTGCGTTTTATGGCGTTTTATGTCAATATAAATTAATTTCGAGCAAAAATTGTCGGCCGGTCGGTCAGTCGTTCTGTCCGGCAAGTCTTGTAAGCACGATCCCTTAAGAACGATTTAAGCCAGAGACTTAAAATTTGGAATACAGGTATTCTAGCAAAAGTTCTCCCTCGGGGTTTTTGAGTTTGCTGAAAGTAAATCTGATAATAAAAACATTCTAACCCCAAGGGTAGTTTTCCTGAATATTAAAATATTGTGTTTTTTGTGGTCGCTAAAACTGAATCTTAAAACAATTTTTTTCTAAATCTGAGGAACGGGGGTAGTTTTCGTGAAAATTGGTTTATTGGGGTTTCTGAGGTTGCTGAACGTGAATCTAATAATAAAAAATGCATTTCACGTACGGAGATGAAAAATGGGAAAGCTTTTTTACTAGGCAGTGTATTTTTGAATTATCATACCAAGTAATATTGCTATACTGCGCAGTTTACTGGTTCTGAAAAATAAATTGATAAAATATTTAATTAATAGTTTTTATTCACAAGCATACAGAAAAACGTACTTTATATGCATTATAAAAAGTTGCAAAACCTATCATATTTGTTTACTTCTTTTAAAGTTAAAAAAGCTTTTTATTTTTAACCAAGGTTAGAAATGATTTCATATCTAAACTGTTTTTAGCTTTTGGTTATACCTCATAGATGGCGAAACTATCGCCTTGTCTGTAAACAGTTGAAGTTTGTGAATAAAATAACCTAACATTTTTGTTTATTTTTACGAGAAACAATAAGAAATAATATTTATTTATATATTATGTGGTTCACACCGAGACTGATAATAGGAAATAACAACGAGCCACTTAGTTAAATTATTATTTAGCTGAAATTTATAGTGAATTTTACATTACATTTACACTCGAGAGATGCTATTTGGCCAATTTTTGAAAACACATGACTTTTTTTCAAATACTTAAGAAAAAGTCCATTTAATTAAGATTAAAACAGTTTTACGTAGTTTATCTGTTTATATTATAAATTATTAACTATTTTTCTATCATTTAATATCGAAGGCTTCATAATATAAGGGCGTATCAACCGTGTTAATATATATAGAAGATAGCCCCTATGTTATGACGCCCTCGATATAAATTTTGGATTAATCTGATGAAAGATATTTGATGAATATTTGCCACATTTCCAACGATCCTGGATCTGTGTGCGATGTTTCAATTGATGGAATATTTAGCTGTTTGCATTCTCATGGGAGTGCACCTCCATTTCAATTTTCTACCTTATTAGAGGCTTTGCCATAGCAACTGTATTTTTAATTATTTACTGAAAGTCAAGATAAACTTAATATATTTTTCATTTTGTTTTAGCTGCAAACTTTGTACATAAATAACCTTTCAACTTATTCTATTATCCGAAATTAACATTCAAGTATAGCAGTTCTCCGCAGAGAACCGTAATGAAATAAAGACATTAAAACATTGGCTAGCAAATATACACTTTCTTTTATTTAACTTGTTGACTTTTTTAAATGTAAAAAGTTTTTATTTCCGGACTCAATTTTCCACGGCTTGGATAGATGTGGACACACACATTGCGAATTTCAAAAACCTATTTTATATTAATTTGAAAACGTCAAACTTTTTTTGATGACTGACATGTCAGTCATGACATATATATTAATCGAGTTAAGTGGTTGAAATGGCAACCTTAATGTTTATTTTGCTTATTATATCAATTTTAAAATAACCATTTCCGGGCATATCTATAGGAACATTTTTCAAAGTTTTGGATAAAAATGCAAGCCATATTATTAGTGTGAGTTGTGTGCATTTGGGGACATTTTAATGGGTCTTTCTACCTTCAAATTTTACAAATATTTCTTTTTTAATTTTTTTTTATATAGAAAGAAAAAACATATCATTGTGAAATTTTGTAGGTATGTTTATTAATATTCAAAAAAGTACAAGATTTTTTTAGTGGACTATTTTCGAGCTATTAGCTATTTTGGTTTTCTGGGATATGAACTAAAAGTGTTTTTGCGTTACTGGGACGCGTCCTGAAAGTAAAACAAAAGACATCTGGACGTCTTTTGTGTTACTTTCGGTACATGCGTATAACGCGTTATACGCATTAATAATATATAATATGCATATTATGTTATAAAGTTCTTTCTCTAAAAAAATGAGTACCAAATGAATATACTTTCGAAATGGGCTTTCTAAAAAAATATGTTGCTTTTTTACACTTTTAACCAAACACATAAATTTTAATCTAAAAAGAAATTGCACTGCTCTTCTACAGAATTTTCACAATCAATGAGAAAATGCGATATCAGTATGGTGGCTTTCGCATCGACTGTAGAAAATTTTAAAATACTTATTAAAAATAAGTATATGTATCGAGAGCGTACAAATTGGTGGCACCATCTAAGTGCAATTTCTTTATTTAAAGATTTAAATAGTTTGCCGTCTATAAGGCACTAAACTTTATAATAACCTTAGGATAAAATATGGCCGGCTTATTATATTTTAACATGCAGATTTTATGAAATAGAAGCTTTATAAAGAAACGTTTTAATAAACCTGATGAAAAATCGTTTCTTTTCAGAATAAATTTTAAGTAGTTTTTTTAATCAATTATAATTATCGGATTATTCGATAAAGAGCTTTTCCTATAATTATAACTAACCATTAGTTACTAATGTATTTGGAAGCTTTTTATATGAAGTTATTGTAGAAGTTCTAACATAGGGTGTTTTTTAAAACTCCTTACAACTTTTTTTGGTTTTTAAACTTGAATTTCCTTAAAAGGATATGTATACATTGAAAACTTCTATGGTGAAATCACAAAAAAACATAACTTATCAAGGTTATTTTCTTTTACAAAGAAAAAAACAACGATTAAGTAAAGTTTTAGCCGGTGAGCGCTTTTGTTTTATTAATGTTTATTTTTTTTGAAACCATGATCAAATAACCTTTCAAATAAGGGGTCATTTGACATATGGTGCTATTTGAACTTTTCAATACGTCAAAGGCTTATGACGTCACTCATTTAAGTAAAATCATGTCCCGCTTAAAATAAAAATCGAGCTGTCCCTGGAAGTTTTATAAAAACATTATTTTTGAAGTTATCAAATTTATTTATTTTGAAAATTCCATGTTATAAACCGGTTGAGTTTTATTTATGTCCACCCTTAAATTTAAAGGTAATCTTCATTCGACAAAAACGGAACTTCTGTTTCACTTCCGGTTTGTTTTTTCGGTCCCATCACGAAATTTTGTTGGAAGTACCCTAAAAAAAAATTCCCTCAAAATTTTAGCCCTTAATATTAATATTAATATTAAGTAGTGGACCAAGGCATGTAAAGATTTCCCATTGAAAATACACGATTCTTTTTCTTTAAATTTCTTAGCGGCATTTTATGGCATCGCTTCGACCATAGACAGGTATTTCTCAAAATTGAATGCTCTACAAAAGTGCCCATTGCGGCATAATCATAACTCGTACTGGTGAGGTAGTTTGGGCCACCAAACCCAATTTTTTCATAAAATTTACGTTTTTCTGTCCTTCTCGTAATTGACAAGAGCTACAACAAATATTCAAATGAAATTTCCTACAAAAATGGTGCTTGGCACTAAATCTCTAAGATCAATATTTCTTGAGATATTAAATTCTAAACTTTTTGTTATTTCAAATTATTATCGAGTATCACGTCAAATTATAAAAAATCTTTATTTCATTATACATCACTACGTTTTTAACTAATTACTTTTTTTTAATGGGAGGGTAAACAAATATAAAAAAACTAAAATATGTCAGTAATAATTGAAAAAAAAAATAGATAGATTGATATATATATATTTTATAAATTACAAAAATTTCTAACCTATCAATCTATCTATGAATGTTACATTTTTTTTTTTCAATTATTACTGACATATTTTAGATTTTTTATATTTTTACCGTAGTAAATACTGAACGGTTTTTGCCTATTTGGAACCCCAGGCAACATTTGTTATTGATTACAAGTTGTTACAGTAAAACATAACAGAACAACGTTATGTTTTACTGTAACAACTTGTAATTAATAACGAATGTTGCCCGGGGTTCCAAATAAGCAAAAACGTTTAGCAATTACTACGATAACGAATTATCAGTGTAATCTTAATTTTGGGGGTGGACATAAATATTACTCACCTGTTATAATACTACATTGGATCTATGCATGGATCGTAATTTAAAACAAAAATTAAATTTATAAGAAAATATACCGTAAACATAAAACGATAAAATTTAGCTGTATTTTATATTTTTTGACATAAAAATAAAGTAGGGAAGTTTTTATTTAGTTTACGTTGTCTCATTTTTATTTCAAATCTACCACCCATCAAAAAATAAATCTTTATTTTAACAGACTTTTAATCAAATTAAAAATTTAAACATTTTAAGATTTAATAAAGCCGAAGCAAAATGTTTTATTACGATTATTTATAATTGCTAGAGAAATTGTAAAATTTTTAAAAAGAAATAATTATAATATTATTATATTATAATTTTTATTTTAAATGATAACATGTAGGTCTTGGATTCCAATATGATATTCCTATGTATTTTTTCCAGCTGAAACTGAATCCGTAACCCGTTTAACCCTTACACGTCAGGATTTTGACATAACCTCAAAAAAAAACTGGAAAAACTACTGAAACCGCTAAAATCATCTACTCCATACCACTTTCACCCCCGTCCTCCAAATTTGTAATTTCGTAACCCCATAAACCCCTAACCTCGGAATACCATTAGTCCATAACCTCAAAACCCCGTAACCTCATTAAGTAGAAAAATCTGGTTCGGGAAAACAGAACAATTACGTGAAATTTTCTTGTAGAACATAGTTATGAATAAGTAACTGTATAACCCTAAAATCCCATCACACCACAACCTCCTAATCCCTTCACTCCGTAACCCCATATAACCTCTTAATCCCATCATTCTATTCTGTGGAGAAGTCCGGTTCTCGAAATCAAAAGAGTTTTGTGTGTGAAGTCATGAATTAAGGTCTACTTCATTATTTTTTTAACACCTCTCAAACGTCTGATATATCAGTATGCTTGTTATCCAATAGAGTAAAAAAATCGTCATTATATTTTAACTGGCTAACGCGCGTTAAGACTAATATACAGTGCGGTCCAAAAGTCACCCCACCCCTCTTAACTTTTGAACGAGTTGAGATATCGATTTCAAATTTAGAACTCTTAAATAAGACAACTTAAACTATCTTTAAGCATATATTTGATACTTTTATCTCTTAAAATGTGGGCAGGGGGGCATGGGGGGAAATTTTTTTAAATGAAAAAGGGGGTCGTGTGATACATCATTTTAAAGCCTTTAAAATTCTCTATATAACCATACATTTTTAAATTTTTTAAACATATTTTTTAAGGTTTTGATTTTTCAGTTTTTTGTGCTAAAAAAATAAATTTTTAAGTTTTTTTTTTTGTTAATTTTTATTTATGTCAACTAAAATTAGTTGAAAAGTATAATTTACTTGTTTTCATTATGAAATTATGCATTTTTAAAAAATTGTTTCGATTTTTTAGAGAAATTTTGACAAAAATACCCATTTTCAACCCTATTTTAAACCCAAAAAAAAATGTTTAAAAAAAATAAAAAATATACAGTTAAATGGAGAATTTTATAAGCTTTAAAATGATGTATCACACGACCCACCTTTCCATTAAAAAAAATGTCGCTCCATGCCCCCCTGCCCACATTTTAAGAGCTAAAAGTATCAAATATATGCTTAAAGATAGTTTAAGTTGTCTTATTTAAGTTCTAAATTTGAAGTCGATATCTAAACTCGTTCAAAAGTTAGGAGGGGGGGGGGTGACTTTTGGACCTCTCTGTATATGAAAAAATCAACAATAAAAAACTTACTCCACATAATTCTGCGGTTTTGGGTTATAATTTGGTAACCGGACTTCTCCACAGAATAGGATAACGGCCTTAAGGGTATATAGTATATGGAGTTACGAAGTGAAGGGATTTTGAGGTTATGGTGTTAAGGGATTTTGGGGTTATAGAGTTACTTACCTATGACTCCGTTCCACAAAAAAAACTGAAGAATTTCTTCTGTTTTCCCAAACTAGATTTTTCTACTTAATGAGGTTACGGGGTTTTGAGGTTATGCGGCTATGGTATTATGAGGTTAGGGGATTATGGGGTTTTGGGGTTATAGAATTAGCAATTTGGGAACAGGGGGGTGACAGTGGTATGTCATAGATGATTTTAGCGGTTTCAGTAGTTTTTCGGATGTTTTTTGAGGTTATGTCAAAATCCTGATGTGTAGGGGTTAGTGTTAGGAATATCATATTGGAATCCAAGGCTCAGATTTTTTTTTGTGGGCTTGTGTAATTATATTGTTATAATTATTATAATAACTTTAGGTCACAATTTGCTTATTTTTAAAGTAAACGAATATCAACAAAAAAATATCAATATTAAGCTTTATTTAAATAATATACAGGCTGTAACAAATACCACTTTCGAGACCACTTTAATACACTCTTGGCATAGTAACACTTCTTTATCAAGTAGGCCAGGATTATGTTTACCCTTGAGGTCCTGTTGACAGTTTAATATCAAACTCAACAATTTTTTGATGTCCATGGAGGGCACTTCGAACATATTCTTTTTAAAAGTTCACAAGAATATTTGTTATAATTTTTATTTGTTTTTCATTTCAAAATACAGCATTTTAAGGCAATAAGTCAGATATTTAACTGTCAACATGGCATCAAGGGCAAAAATAATCCTGGCCTACTTGATAAAGATCTGTTACTATGCCAAAAGTGTATTAAAATAGTATCTCAACTAAAAAGTTAAAGTGGCCAAAACTTAGAGACGAAGCATTTTAGACAATATGTGTATATGAAAAAAATAGCTCTTTGTTAGGCAAAATTACTTTTAAATTTCGCTTAATTTTATTTTTATATATTTCATTTATTTTTTAGGCTCCAACTCAAACATCACATTATACAAAATATGTGACATGTCTGAATGAAAACAACCCATATTTTCACAGTTTAAATTGACTCGATATTAAATAAAAAATATTAAATTTCTTATCCCTTTTTAATATTATTATGTAAAATATTGTTTAAATTTTGCTACAATCTATTAACTTTTTTCATACAGAAAATATTTAGTTTACTTTAGAGACTGAAAGGGTGTAAATTTCGAAAAAGCTTTTAAATTTTTAATAAATTAATAATATTTTTGATCAATGCGTCTATTGTCTTTTTATTTTTCCCAAAAATTATAAAGGATTCTTTTTCAGAAGAAAATGTAATGGATTAAACTGAAAGTAGGCACTAAAAATTATTTGTTTTAACCTTCATAACAGGCTAGATTATTGTAAATCACTTTATTAATTTATACTATTTAAAAAAATAATCACATACATACAAAACCAAAAAAAAATACACTGCCCAATAAAAGAGTATTCCCATTTTTCACCTCCGTGCGTGAAATGGATTTTTTTAATTAGATTTACTTTTAGTAACCTTAAAAATATACCAATTTTCATGAACTACCCACACCTCTTAGGAGGTGGAGTAAGAATTTTTTTATTATCAGATTCACTTTCAGCAACCTGAAAAACCTCAATGTACCAATTTTCACGAAAACTACCCACCACCCCGCAGCGGGTGGATTTAGAATTTTTTTATTTTCAGATTCACTTTCAGTAACCTCGAAAACCCTAATATACCAGTTTTAACGAAAACTGCCTCTATCCCTCAGGGGGTGAAATTAGAAAAAAAATATATTATCAGATTCATATTCGCCAACCCCAAGGGGATACCAATTTTGACGAAAATATTGAAAATATTTAAAAATATTTACTCCGTCACCCCCTCGGGGGTGGAATTAGAAAAAATTTATTATCAGATTCAATTTCAGCAACCTCAAAAACCCCTATATACCAATTTTCAATTTTTTATAAAAAATGTATTTTTCTCCATTTGACCCCCTTGCGGCACCCCAATGTTCACCAAAAACAATCCCGAGCTAGAACTTTTGGTAACATACCCGTATGTCAAATTTCAAGTCTCTAGCTTAAAGCATTCTTAAGTTATCGTGTCCACAAGATTTCCGGACAGACCGATCGACCGACCGACTGAGTGACAATTTCTTTTTTGCTTGAAATTGATTTATATCGACATAAAACGTCATAAAATACAAAAAAAAATGAAAATTTTTGCATGAATACAAGGCTTTTGGATATTTTGAAAATTTTCAAAATGGGAAAGCAATAATTGCAGCTCTTCACAATAAACTGCTAACTTAATCAACCCAGGTAATATTTACAATTCTGTCCTTTGCCGCACATTTCAGAATGAAAATTTGTATCTAATAATTTTATTTATTTATATTAAATAAAAATAAGACATAAAAATTACCTTACTTTTGCCTTTTAGTTAATATTTTGTTATAATATGATATTATTAAGCTGTTATGATTTCAGAAAGCTAGTACAGCATAGTCTGTTATACCTACCTACTGATTTAGAACATTTGAAATTTTTGCGAGGGCGCGCCTAGGCGCCTAGGTGCTTAGGCACTGCTGCAGCCCACATGTGGGTATTCGGTTTATTTGATTCACTCGGTATGCATACATAGACTAAAAAGTGTGATCGAACTAGCCAAAAGTTCAATTTTTGCATAAAAAGCTTTATCTATCTTTTTTTTTTTAATTACGCTTTTAAAATTATTGATTGGTGTAGCCTTTAAATATTCTGGCAAACGACTGTAAACCATTACCATCAAAAAATAAAAAGTTGATTATTAAAAAGCATGTTCGTTACTATTCGTAACTAAAAAAGAATACATAAAGCAGCAAAAATATAAAAAATTAACATTATTTTCACACTTTGATCATAAAGCTAAAAGCTAAACTAGTTAATAAAATCATTATTGTTTTGTTGCAGACAATCGTAAAATCGGTAATGGTTCATATTATATGTGCATGAAGTTGGTCACAAGACGCCATAAAATACCAAGTTGCCATAAAAGGACCTTCTGTGAGTGCGTGGTGCATTATTAAAACAACCTTTTTGAAACGTTACAAAATGACAAGCAAAAACTAGCCTACTGCGTTTGAAAATAGCTATGTTTCATGGAACTTGTTCGGTGGAGCGGTAAAATTTAATTGAAGGGGCACAAAATGGCGGATCATGATTTCGACGACGAGGTAAGTGTAACTTTCATTTGTATTTTTTTTTTAAATTAAAACCAACAAGTATTCCAAAAATTACTGTACTTCATTATTTCATTAGAGAACGTTTAAGTATTACGTAACGCAAATTTTGATAATTTTGGACCCCCCCTGTAACGTTATTTTCCTATAGCATTAAAATGGGAGTAACACTCCAAAATTTTAGAGAGCTTAAAATTTTATATTTAATTGCGTAACTATTTATTTATTAATATTCTTTTGAAGATTTTTTTTTTCTTCAGAATTATCTAATTTTTAATATTTTGTACATAAATATTGAAAATTTTATATGAAAATAATAACATAATAATACGCCATGTATTAACTATTTTGACCTTTTTGCACAAAATTATTTTATTTTAAAATATTGAACAATTCATAAATTTTGAAGAAAAAAAATCTTAAAAAATAATACTAAAAAATAAATAGTTACATGGTTAAATAGAGAATCTTAAGCTCTTTAAAATGGCGTATTAAAATTTTGATTTTTTTTTAGATGGCACCCTAGGTCTTTTAACTTTTTTTTCTGCTTTCTGAATGATAATATATGATTTTGTATAACTGACTTTAGTTGTTTTGCATCACGTCAGAATTTTGCGCAAATAAAAAAATAGTAGAAGAAAAATAAATAGTTTTGATTACATGGTAGGAAAGAGAAGTTTGGAAAAAACCCTTTACAATGGTTTATTACATAAGCTTTATTATAATTTATTAATAGGTATACTTTTTTTACACCTCGCCATCTATTTTTTTTAACTTACCGAAAAAAATATCCAATTTCAAATGTTATAGGCAATAAAACATTCTATATTAGATACTATTATACATTAGCATCTAATTTAGATAAGAATTTGTTTTTGGTTTGTTTAAATATGCATATAATTTACTAAACACAATAAGTTATGTAATCATTATAGAGGGATAAATACTCTTTTCAACCTTGCAAAAAAAATATATTTTTTATTAATTTTAAATCTTTGTTTTTTTTTTTAATTGCGCAAAATCCTGAAGTCATGGAAAAAAAAATAAGTACAGCATCGAAATCAGCCTAGTCAAATTACACTAGGCAACACGGTTTCTTGCCCCGATTGGAGTCATATGTTTTTTAACTAATTTTGGGTCGCTGAAACCGAATCTGGCTTCAGAATATTTCTATTACCTAAGTTTTCTGAGAAAAATAAGATAAAAATGTTTAAAAATTATTATTTCATCCCTCTTTTGTTCTAAAATCATGGGAGACAAAAATATTCCAAGGACAAATTTGGATTCGGCGACTCAATATTAGTTAAAAAATACCCAACTTAAAACATAGAAACTTTAAACTTAAAGGTAGAATAAATAGGGATATCATGAAAAAAAAATATTAAAAAAAAATGGATAATGTGACAAAACTAAGTAGGGGTGGAGGGTAAGAAGAAGGGTGCATAAGGGGACAAGCTTATCGCCACGTACTCATGCTAAAAATTGTCAAAAATCATTACTAGGGGGTAAAAATGAACTAAAAAAATGTTTCTTATTATGGTTCTTATGTAATAAAGTAACATTTTTATGATGTAGAACCATTAAAAAAACAAAAAAAAAATATTTTTAAATTGGCATAATTGCATGTACTAAAATTTAAAAAATAAGACATGCTGAATTTTTTTTAAGGTCAAATTTGGATTCTGCGCCTTTAAATTGATAAGAAAAATATATTTTTTGGGCTCGGGAAAAAAGTTTACACTGTGTACTTTAATTTTATATCTTTTTCATTTATTTACTTTTTAGGAACAAACTAAGCAAAATAAAAAAATGTTTGTATAAATATTTTTGTAGAGAATTTTATAATCTACAAATTAAGTTCTATAATTTTTTTTTAAAAAATTGATAGTTTTGCCACAAATGAGCAATTAAGTAAACTCTGCACTTTCATTTTAACCTTTTTATTTTTTTTTCGCGTACTTACTCTGACAGTAGGTTCTTGACATATAGATTTTTGAATTTCTCGTATTTTTTTATATACTAAAATTTTCAAAATTCTACACTTTTTTTTAAAGATTTTGAAAAAAAACGTCATTATTACCTGAACTTATATCTCAAAAATTTTAGGTGCTGGAATTTTTCTAAGGTCAGATTCGGATTCTACGCCCTCGAATTAGTAAGAAAAATTTACTTTCCGATCGGGGCAAAAAATAAAGTTGCGATGTGTTATCCAAAATCATATATTCAAAGGTATGAAGCAGGACCTTGCAGGACTGTGATATCTATAAAACAATTTATCACGTATTTATTACTTCTTTATTATACACTTATTTATTACAACACTTAATTATATCACTTTATTTGCTTATATAAAAGTTTTGAAGACATTTAGAAAAAGAAAATACGAAATCATTTTTGTTATGTGTTTAAAGTATAGCCCCGAGTTTAGGCCCTAAGTTCTGTCCAATACAGCGGTTAATTTTAATTAAAGGGCGCGAAAACACCTAGCGAAAAATAACTAGGTAAGTGGATTTTTATAAAGAAACTTTCCTAATTAATAAACTTTTCATTTAACAAACAGTTTTTTGATTAAACTCATCTTACGTCGGTAAAGTTTATCAGAATTTATGCTAATTTAGTGTTAAGTTTTATTAAATATGGTCGGCGTTTTATCGCTTTTCCATAGTCTACAATATTATCATAGATAAATACACAAAGTGATTTAGAAATAGAATACCAAGTAAAACTACAGGAGAAAAACCGTCAAAAATTATATTTTAATGACATTAAATATAGAACAACTTTATCTAACATTTGGCGAAAGCGAAATTGCAAAAAGTTTACTTGTGTATTTTTTATGGGCCTTTAAAAAATTTAAAACAATTTTTATTTATAAACTGATCAGTGTCGCAGCGTACTACGAAAGCATGATCTTATTCGCATTTCTGAAGTACGATATCAAGCGCTCTTTCATACATCGCTCGAAAACGCTATAAAAAAATGACTTTCGTAGATAGTTTTTACAGAAGAACGCATCAAGACCGTTGTTAGATTGATACTAGAACTGAGAGTTCGAACGTTTTTTCATATAAATAATAAGTTATTTTGATTCATAAGGATATAATAAACTTTTTAAATTTATTAATAGTATATTTCTAACCTAATAATAAAATGAAAGATTTCCAACTCGCCAAAGCGCAGCATAGGCCAAATTAGCACATCGGGAGTTGGAAATGTCATTTTCTTATGTGGTTAGAACATAATTTTATTCACAAGCATAAATAAATAACAAAACAAAAATGTTAGGTTATTTTATTCGCAAACTTCAACTGTTTATAGGCAAGGCGTCATCTATGAGGTATCACCAAAAGCTAAAAAACAGGTTAGATATAAATTCATTTCTAACCTTGGTTAAAAATGAAAAGCTTTTTTAACTTTAAAAGAAGTAAACAAAAATTATAGATTTTGAAACTTTTTATAATGCATATAAAGGACGTTTTTTTGTATGCTTGTAAATAAATAATATTTCTAACTAAATTTTTGTGAGATCTATTCGACTTTAAACTCTAAATATCATTTCCCAAACAATTATCATTTTGTGGAGTTTTGTGCGTTCAAAACCAAAAATATCCACTTTTAAAAAATTTTCAGGAAATAAACACAAATGAGTCAAATTTTTCCAAAAATATTATTTATTTTTTGAAAAATCCTCAAACTGAACTCAAAATAAACAAAAATAACCTTTTTTTCTAAAAATTAAAAAACAAACTTTTTTTCCTTAAAATTGAGAAAATTTTAACTTTTTAGAGATTTTTGGAACTTTCTTTTTGTAGTCAATCCCATAGTTCGCTTTTGACTTCTTAGGTTTCATTTTTGGTTTAATTTTCTTCCAAGTTACTTTTGATGGCTGCTTTCGTTTACAAAATTTTGATATAACTGGTTTTGCTCCAAAACCTCAAATTTACCTTACGCCTTTAATAGTTTAAATTGCTTTTTGATCTAAAATGAGTACAGGAATCGATAGATCTCAGGAAGAAGATTCCAAAACCGTCCAAACAAGATTTTGTGAAAAAGTGGATTTTATTATTTTTGAACGCGAAGTCCTCAATTATTTTACCCTTTAGTCTTTTTAAAAATGTTATGACGTAATTCTTTCACTGAACAAAAATATGGTTGGGTTTAAATACCGACCAACTTTTTTAGTGGTTGCTGCATGCAAAAATCTAGTGCAACATTGTAGATTGTAGATTATTTGCTTTCCTTGTAGAGTGAATTTTTCTGTGTGAAGTCATATTTTGTGGACCGACGCGGAGCTGAGGTTTACGACCGAAGACAGAAAAAACTTACCGAGGAGTTAAATTGCTATTTTATTAATAATATTTTTGACATTTTGTCGCCTTGGGATAATCTCGAAAATCTGTATTTTACAGGAAAAACATTTTAAATTTGTTTTTATAAAGTTTCAGTTAAGTTAAATTAAAAATATTTGAGATACGTCCCTTTGTATTCAAGGCGGCGATTTATATGTGTGACAATTCAGAAAATAGTTTTTTATGAAATCACTCTATAAAATTAAAAATAGTAGTCTTGTGTCTAGATTCCCTTGCGGTACGTGTCGGACACTTAGTATCCTTGCGCGGTAAATCGTTTTTTCTTTCTTTAGTTACGGTTTTGTTTGTATTGATTTCATCTATCACTAAGTGTGCTTGATATAGTACTTTCCATTAGTGTCGACTTTCTGATTAAGTAATGTCAACTTACTTAGTTGATAGTGAGAAAAATATATTTTGCTTAAAAAATGCTATCCAGTGTATTTTTAATGTACTCATGCTTGAGTTTCATTTAATTATAAAATAATATTTTTTTTTTGGTTAATTAAAAAAGCTTTTGAAAAGTTTTGTTTTAATTTAGGAAAAGTTTTAAAATTATATTTGCGAAATAAAATATCAAGATTTCACAAAATTAAAAACTGAATGAGATTACATTAAACTTTCAACTAAATGATAAAATTGTGTTGGTGTGGTGAAAATTAAAAGAAATACAAATATCTCTAAAATTACTATAAAAAAATTGTTTCTAATTGTTTAAAGATATTATATACGAGTTTTGGTGAATAATTCGGATTTTATTTATTTTTTTATTTTTCTTATTTTGTATTTTTGCAAATAATATAACTCCCAACGTTAATATTTTCTCTTTTTCTAAAAAAAAAACTAGAAAGTATAAGTAATAATTTTAATTTTATTTTGCCACAGTTGCATCCAAATGAACTAGTTTTACAAAACTAAAAAAAATTTTTTGCGGCATTTTAAGCTTTTGGTGGGACTGTACAAAACTATTAGTACAGATTTAGCATGAAAAATATGTTTTATTTTGGAGTTAAGCTAAATTCAGTTTTTAAAAATAATGCCCTCTAGCAGCTAAACGGTAAGATCTAGGATGTTGGCGAGCACGCCATCGTCTCATATTCACATTTAAGCAAATTTTTAGGACGCCCAAAAACCAAAGGTGCCATTTAATGGCTATATCTGCCTTTAAGCTAGAATATAGAAACGTTTAGATGAAAAAGGATATTACATCATTGTGATTTTTAGATTATGGAGCCCTATTATAATATGAGGGCCTTATAATAATATGAGTGCGGTAATTGCTTTATTATTTTGCTTTGTTTTGAAAACCATGTTTTGTTATCGTAGGTAGATGGTTTAGGAAATCTGCAGACGTTTTGCATTTATGATACTGGGAAATGAAGTATTATTATTCCATAGATAAAAGTGTTTATGTCTCATTACATTATACACACATCGCCAAAATTCTTGCCCCCCCCCCCCCAGTTAATTTAAAACGCAAACAGAAATTATTTTAAGAAATATGCGGGTTCAATTCTACATTTTATTGGAATGCTTTATTACATGTAAGGTTATTTTAATGCATTGAGTATACCTCTAGGAATTAAATTTAAAAAATCGTATCAATAAATTTTTCTTGAAAAAAATCAAAGTCGTCACAAAACGTGAGAAACAAAGATGTCAATAGCCAGTATGTCCTCCTCTGTTCTCAAGCAAAACATTTACCCCAAAACAGTATTTAACCAATCGTCTTCCATTGCGAAACGAAATTGGGGTTGATTTTATTGTTATGGATAATAACGCCACTCTCTACCACACAAGAAGGGTTACCAATTTGCTACAGCAAGGGAATTTTTTTAAAATGAACTGGCCAGCAAACTTACCTGACATGAATCCTTGTGAGAGCGTGTGCTAAAAAGAGTCATTTTGAATTGAGATAACCTCCCGTACACCCTTCAGGAGCTTATTGTTGCTGCTTAAGAAGAACGGAACAACATATCGCAGGAAGCCATTAACCTTTTTATTGGCATGAACAACTTTTTTCTTACAGTTTGTGACGACTTTCATTTTTTTCATTAAAAATTAATTGATAAAACTTTTTAAATTTAATTCCTGGCTGTGACATGAAAAAACCTTACATGTGATAAATCATTTCAATAAAATCCAGAATTGAACCCACATACTTGTAAGAATATTTTTTTTACGTTTCAAATTAACTGGGGCGCCAAGAATTTTGGCGATGTGTGTATCAAAAAATTACACAGGGCGTTTTAAAAATAGAGCTACTTCAGTTAAGATTTTACACACAATTATGTATTAAGTTTCAATAATTTTAGATTTTAAGCTTTCACGGCCATTAAGATATAAAGAACTTTCACTTTCGGGTTTAGACCGTGTTAATGGATTTTCATTTTCCGACGTTTCGTCTCTTACTACTAGAGACATCTTCAGGGATTAATCTGAAACTAAGTTTCGAATCAACTTGTGTCACTATTTATGACGAGTTGTGGTTATTCACCCGTGACGAGGTTTTTCCTATCAAAGACTTCCATATTGCAGGTAAGTGGTAACCAGTGTCCCGATTGATATTGTTAGGACGCTTGATGATTTCTATCGATTCCCGTATCTTCCTTGGCATTTTTCTGTTTTCTGTTAATATTTGTTTTGTTTCAGACAAATTGATTTTATGACCTGTTTCATGTACATGTTCGGCTACTGCCGATAAGGAAATTTGTTTCTTTCTTATATTGCGCTCATGCTCTTGAAGTCTTGTAGAAATTTTTCTCTTAGTTTCACCTATGTAAACCGTACCACAGGAGCAGGGTATTTTATATACGCCTTCTGAACTCAGGGGTATTTTGTCTTTTGTTGAAGTCAAACATTGACCTAATTTTTGGTTGGACCGAAATATAGGCTTAATATTTGACTTCTTCAAAAGTTTACCTATTTTATCCGTGATACCGCTTACATAGGGAAGTATAACTTGTGTCTGACTGTCATTGTCACTATTGTCCTGTTGTTTGGGTCTGGGATTTCTGTATTTGTATATGGTCTTATTAATGTCTTTTTTGGTATAACCGTTCATGGTCAAGGCTTTGGTTAGTTTGAGGAGTTCTGTGTCTAGGGAATTCTTGTCTGAAATCATGAAAGCCCTATGAACAAGTGAATTAACTACCGAGCGTTTTTGAGAGGGATGGTGATGTGAAAATGCGTTTAGGTATCTGTCAGTGTGGGTTTTCTTCCTGTATACCGAGTGTCCTATTGAGCCATTTTCCGTTTTGTAAACCATATAAGTTTCAATAAGTTAGTCCTAGATTTTATCTTTACATGATTTTTTCTCGAAATCGTTTAATTATACGGTATTCTAATGAGAGTATCTTTTTATGTGTTTTTACCTAAGAAATCATGTTCTTAAATTAAATTTACAAAAAATGTACACAGAAAAAAGTATTGGGCCTCCCATTTCGTACGCCTTTGTTCATAATAAGTATATGAAAATGGCATAAGATGATAGGCCTTATTAAGGATAAGGGTAAGCATTTTTTTGATCCTCTTTTGAAGGGTCGTCATCTTTATATATAACCATTCCTTAAAATAAGTGGCTTTAGTTCAGTGACACCCTGTATATAGCCAATAAAGAATGAAAAAAGTAAAAAAAAGAGATCCTTACAAAAAAAGCAATCCATGGAACCCTACGCCTTGCTAAATACGAATTCAAACTACAAAATTGATAATATTGAAGAACAGAATTTCTTAAGAACGAAAATAATTTTGAAGAACTGTAAATTTTATTTTATTTTGACTTCAGTCAAAATACAAGAAAATATTCCTTAATAATAAAAGTAATTCTAAAAAAATATCCCACCCTTTACCTTTTTGTTAATGTTGTGGTCTATAGGTGGTTTATAATAGTTTCACGTTTCTTCTCATATGAAATTAAAGTTTTTTCATATTTATAAAAAAAAGATTTCCGGATTTTTAATTTTGTTATATTTTGTGTTACAGTTATAACAATCGAAATGACCGGTTAAATTAAGTAAAATAATTGTCATTTAGTTTTTTTTTTCGCTAAAATAACCTGTTAACCGGTTACCATAACCGGCTTTGCAATCCTTAAATAATGAAATAGCCCAAAATTTGAAATCTTCACGGCTTGTTTTCAATTAGGTTTAGAAAAAAAGTTATATCACTGGGCTAATACCTTTAATCCAATAGGATCCGTCTAAAGGCGGTAATTTATCAAACTGTGTGTGTGTGTCTGTGTATTCCCTTCGTGAAACTAACATTTCCTAATCCCTGGCACTATCTGATTTAAAGATGTATGGTTAATCAATAGTCACTGTCAATCAGACTAGCTGAAAATCTAAAAGAAAAAATCCGTCTCGAATGAGCGAAAAAAAAAAATTAAAAAATAAAAAAAAAATTTTTTTTTCAAAAAAGTTGCTTTTTAAAAACGTAAAACCAAAAATAAATTGAAAAAAAAAAATGTTAAAAAATTCTTTTTTACTTAATTTTACCCCCTTACCCCAATCCGATTTTTACCAAAAACAATCCCAACCTAGAACTTTAGATAATCAACTTATGGTACATCTACTTAAAACGATATAAATTTATACTAGATTTTTATAAGCAAGTACTAACTGAACTTAAAACCAATAATTAAATGTTACAAAATAATTTATATCAGGTATCCCATACAAGTATCACAAATACTTCTTATTAAAATATGTTTTCTTTGTGTGTACGAGATAAAGTTTTAATTTTTTTGACCAGGCTTTACTGTGAACTACAGACCAACCACAATATAACAGTATGAAACATGAATCGACAGAATATACGTTAAAATAAATATTTTTATAAACGTATTCAAATTAAACTATGCGATGGAAGTTTAAATATTGAGATATCTGCACCACAAAAAAAGTATTACTAATGCCAAAATCCATAAAAACGCCATAAAACCAGAATGATTAAAACTTGAGCACGAATATGATGAATTAAAATTGTAACATTTTTTATATTTATTTATTTATTTATTGGTGAGTTTTTGTACAAAGGCATGTAGAGCCCCAAATAAGCTTTAAGCTTGTCCTAGGGGTTCTCCATTAATTTAGATGAAATATAAACCATATGTAGGTACACGCCAAAGAAATTTTTAACTAAGTTAAATATCTAATTAATAGTTATTTATGTTACGAGAGAGGAAACTAGGATATTTCCCATGAGAGAATTAACCCACGAGGCTGGAGTCCGAGAGGGTTAATATTAGAGAGGGTAATGTTATTTTCTCACGAGTTTTATCCAACAAATAGCTTAGAAATTCATATTTTTAATAAAAATGTTAATGACATTTACAAGAAATTATTTTGACAAGTGACAGTTGAGTGGGTAAAATAAATAATTGTCCAATCTATAAAGTAAAAGCCACGTGTGGGTTATTATTGAGTTTCTTTATTTAAAATATAGCTAGTAATTGTCTTATTATCCGTATGCATTGGATAAAATTATTGTTATTATGGTGAAATCCATTTTAGTTAAGAACTGTTTATTTTCCATATGGATTAACAATCATAATTTATTCCTGAAAATGTAGGAACTAATTGAAAGCACCAAATTATAATTTTTATATTACACTGTACATTTGGTATAGTTAAGTACCTAATAAATTACTTTTAGCGGTACAACTGATGTTGCAGTACAGATAGATCTAAGAAAGCTCTACTTGATTTAGGCTTTAGTTGACCTAGATTTTACTAAAATCTAGTGACTTGCCAATAAATAATAAGTTTCATTTCCAATAAATTTTGTATTTTTATAATTATTTACTACACAAATTGTTATAAATTATAATCTCATTAATAATAATTATTATATTACGTTTGTTGGTCCGATTAAAATAACAGCTTTATCTAATAAAATTTAGATTTATGTGCAAATAGGGTATATAAACCCAGATTTTTAACCAAAATGATTCAGATTTTTGGCAAGATGGTCCGCGAAAGTTAAAACTCTGAAAGTAAAATAAGTGTTAGTGTCTGTTAAAAAGTGTAAATTAGAAAACTATGGACTTTTATTATTAATGCATTTTTGAAATAGAAAATTTAACTGTTGAAATAATGATTGAAATTTTTATTTAATTGTGAATTTAAACTTATAAAATGGACATAAGTGTATGTAACAGAGACTTAGTAATTGTCGTGTTGAGATTTAAAGTTCTGGTTTAAATATGAACTTTAAAGTTATAATAATATTGTATTGAACAGTCAGGTCTCGGTTTAAATGATAAACTTTTATAAATTAGTTTTAAATTGAAGTTAAAATTTCTATTATGGCGACACAGTATTTAGAACTTGGAAATTATTTAATAGATTTAACTTAGAAAAATAAACATGTCATTAAATTCGGTCTTACATTTCTATGTATAGAAATGTAAGATCGAATGTTATAACTTGGAACAATGTTATTTTTAATTAGTAATTTGCTTCCTTATAACTATTACTTATGAACCGTCTTGATACTACCAAACGGTTCCTCGACTTTTGAAGTGTTTGTTAATATAAACATTTTCCATATACGAGTCAAATAGGCCAATCTAAACGACCATCTGGAAAGAATTAATATGAATTATATATTTAATAAATTATATCTGGTAGTAAAGCGTTTTGTAACAATACATAAAATTAATTATATTTAAAGCTTAAAAATCCCATGCATGCGCATTCACCATAATTGAAAATTCTGTCAATAAACGCTATAATTTATAGTTTATTTGTGAGTCTTGCTAGAAAAGTGCACTTATATTTATATATTTTAGGTGTCCCTCAACTTTTAAAACTAGGTCAGTTCTCATCCATCCATAACTTTTTTCTGGGACGCTTTCAAACGTATAAAAAGAACTTTTTGAGAAAATCGTGTTTAAAATTTGACTAGCTAAAAAGTGTACCTTTAGTTGGAATTTAAAAAGATTTTGGGTTAAACTGGTCAGTCATATTGTAGAAATCAACAAGCAATAACTTTTGTATCAAAAAGTCAATTGTTACAAATACATTTACGCCGTAAATTAACAAAGCGATATCGCAAAAACGGTTGAGATTTCAAAAAAAGTTACAAGATATTTTTTGTAGAGAATTTTTTGCTTGACAAATTTGATAATAAGTATTTTTTGCATAACTGCAAATCTGACGGTGATATTCGCGAAAAACCACATGTGTGCCGAATAATTGCAAAATAAAAAATTAAGCTCACGAGCTCGCGTCGCACACATTGGGACTTTTCACCCAATGTTTATAATGACATAACGAAGGCGTACACAAAAAATTAGACAGATGGGAATTTTTCCGTAACTAAATCCTAATATTACTGGAATTTTTATATACTATTATTAAAATAATAATGTAATGTATTATGAAACCATACTAAAATTAAATTTAAAGTTAAATAATATCTACACTTAACACTAGTAAATTTGTACATTGTACATACCTTCAAATACATATCGTCTTATAAAATAAAATATATAATATAATTAAGGTTTAAAAAAATGTTAAGTGAATATTATGATTATTATAAATTTAATAAATTATATTATTTCATATTAACTTAATGAATGGTAATAACATTATTATACACTATAATATATTATGTTAATGTTTTAATGCATATAGAATAACTATGGTTATACCTGACACTATAGTTTATTAATAATATACACTATCTACCTAAAAGGTTTATTAACTAATAAATTCAGTAATTAACGTGTCTGTCGTAAACGTTTTGTATAATTTCAGTTTGGAAATTAGTTTAAACCTTAAGTTTTACACCGCAAATATACAAATAAAACATAAAACTGATAAATTTGATTATAATAATAATTATTGGTATTACGGTTATAGATATTTTATGTAGAATTTTATACTAGGGTTATTCAGAAATAAATTCGAGAAATTTAAGAAGTAATTATTTAATAACTCTTGTACCCTTTAAGCTAGAGCGACGAGCTTTTGCATGTATACTAGTATTAATAAGGGCAATCAGTTTATGTTAATTTATTTTTTCGAATTTATCCAGAGGCGTGCATAGACGGACAAAATATGTAAGGCTTAACACATTTTTGCCCCAAACTTCTTTATGTGTATTTTTTTTGGATAACAAATATAGATTCCTTTACTAAAAATACATAAAAAATGTCATAGTGTAACCCTGTAGAAGCAACTAAACATGTTACTTTTTAAAAGGCTATAACTCCTTTAATATTAAATTTAGGTGTTTTGGTGAAAAATACTATTTTGCTTAGTGAAGAATCGCTTAGAAGGGTCGCCATTCAGCATTAAAATTTTATGGTGTTTTTTTTTCCCCATTCAATATGTCCATCTTCGAACGGCCGCAGCTCCCTTAGGGCTGCTTTCTGGACCAACCTTTATAGGAACTTTTTTTCATATTTTTTAACGTAGAATCACCACGAAAATAAAGTTTAGTGCCTTATAGACGGCAAACTTTTAAAATCACATCACCACTTAAATTTTTCGAACTTATTTCTGAATAACCCTGTATAGGTTAAAACTACTATAATGCACTCTTTCACTTATGATACGGAATTATATTAACAATATCCTACCTACTTCAAAAGTTTATTAACTATTAAACTCAATCATTAATAGCACACAGTGCGGTCCAAAAGTCACCCCCCCCCCCCTTTTAACTTTGAACGAGTTGAGATTTCGACTTCAAATTTAGAACTCTTAAATAAGACAACTTTAACTATCTTTTAGTATATATTTGATATTTTCAGATCTTAAAATGTGGGCAGGGGGGCATGGGGGCACATTTTTTTAAAATGGAAAGGGGGGTCGTGTAATACATAATTTTAAAGCTTATAAAATTCTCTATTTAAACTAACATTTTTAAATTTTTTAAAAATGTTTTTAATGTTTTGATTTTTTCAATTTTTTGTGCTAAAACATTCGATTTTTTAAGTTTTTTTTATAAATTTTTATTTATGTCAACTAAAATAAGTTTAAAAGTATAATTAACATTTTTTATGATGAAATTAGGCATTTTTAAAAAATTATTTGTTTTTTTAGGGGAATTTTGACATTAATACCCATATTCAACCCCATTTTAAACCCAAAAAAACTTTTTTTTTTAATTTAAAAATATGGAGTTAAATGGGGAATTTTATAAGCTTTAAAATGATGTATTACACGACCCCCCTTTCCATTTAAAAAAATGTGCCCCCATGCCCCCCTGCCCACATTTTAAGAGCTGAAAGTATTAAATATATGCTAAAAGATAGTTTAAGTTGTCTTATTTAAAAGTTCCAAATTTGAAGTCGATATCTCAACTGGTTCAAAAGTTAAGAGGGGGGGGGGGGGGTGACTTTTGGACCGCTCTGTATAGTATCTATACCGGGTGAGTTTTAGTCCATGGACACCACCTAAAATTAGGTTGTTTTCAATCCGATCAAAGCAATTTTTACAGCTTATATTTCTTAATATTGGCTACAAAATGACACACAAAATATTTTTTTTTGCATTTTCGGTTTCGTCGGAAACTTAAAAAAATAAAAAAAAAGTTTTCAAAAAAATATTTTTTTTTAATTGTAATTTTGTTTTTTTTTTAAGTTGCGTTATTTGGTAAAATGCAATATACCTATGTTTGCGCCTTCGCCAAAATTGCAAATCCTGTAAACACAAGGTTTTGGGTTTTGTTTAAATTCCAAAACAATTATTTTATTACATTAAATATTGATTTAATTTGATTGTTGGAATGTCACTATGATTTTTAATAACATTATACCTACTGGTATATCAGTGCGCCCCCCCCCCCCTTAGCGTCATCCCTGGCCATGTTAACGCATTTTATTTTTTACTGCATTCAAATTTATTTGTAATCACCTGAAACTTTACTACATTAACAATAAACTTATCTTTATTCTAATAGACAAAAAATAAATAAACTACAAGAGCTTAAAAAAATATATTATTGCTTTTTAAAAAAGTTTGCAAACTGAAAATATCAGGAACCCATATCCCAAATATTGCCAGAGTACTGCCAATAATAGTGAAGAACAAATTTACAAAAAATTAACAAACTAATAAGAAAATATTGTGGCACAATAACAATTTCAGCTGTTTTTAGGTACAATTTGGGCATTTAAATAACAATTTGTCGTTTTTAGTAAGTCCCTTGCACTCCTTTTGTACATATCGATTACAATCTCATATCGGCCTAGTGACCCTCTTTGAATAAAATGCAAAACCAAGATTCAGAACTCTCTGATTTCGTCTTTACTTTTTTTCTTATTGTTTTTTGTTTTTGTATTTTTTTGTTGTCTACTTTGCATGGCAATATTAGGAAAATAGCTACTTAAACAACAATCTCAAAAAATTACCTTTACGCTTCTTTATTGAGTGAAACAACATATAGGCTAAGTGCATGTTTGTGCCTACCTTATTAGATTCTTACCCTAATAATCAATACTACCCACCTTGCCACAGCACAATTTTACAAGTTTTTACAGTGGGAGAGAACGAAACACGAACTGCGTTTTTTTTTGTACACCATTAGCAACTGGATACAGATACATTATATTTACAGGTATATTTATGGGTATATGGGAGGCATAACGTAGTGGCTAGCGCGTATGTATAGCAAGTCTACTATCGTGAGTTCGATTCTCACTGGCGCCGATTTGCCTTTTTCAGTTAATTAATAATTGAAATTTGGCGAAGGCGATAAGTGAACCGGACACTCCCTAGAAACTGGTTCGAAAGTCAGTATAAGCCGGTGGTTCCCTCTACTACTAGCCCACACAAGTCCTGGACTTAGCGGATGCTTAATTAAGTAGAATAGTACGAGGTTAAACAAACATGTAATGTAATATTTTCGATATAACTGGCAGTGCCGTCTATGACACAGAGGACGAACTAACATGTTTAAAAACATGGCTATAATTGACTCACCCACCTTATACGCATGTTAGTGTACTACGAAAGTTTATTAACTATTAAATTAACTTATTAACAGCGTATTTCGTAAACATTTGGCATAATTTCAAGTCAAAAGTTAATTTAAACTGGTCATTAAGCTCTATACCGCAAATATACAAATGGATAATGTAATGTCTGGTAACGAAACGCATGGTTTCGTGTTTTGCCACATAAACAATGAACATGTCGTTACCAGCAAACAATAGGTTTAATTTTCATGGCCATCCAGGTATACCTGTATACAGTAATTACCTATTGTTACTATCCAGTGAAGAATAAGACTTAATAATAAGAGTCCATTTAAAATACCTGCCCTATCTTAGATTTCTGGTTGGCCTTTTTTATTCATCGTAAGTTTCACAACTTGAGTGTTTGTTCGCTGCGTATGTAGTCCTTTAAGCATACATTACATTTTACATTTACATTTTGTTTAACCTCGTACTATTCTACTTAATTAATCATCCCCTAAGTCCAGGACTTGTGTGGGCTAGTAGTAGAGGGAACCACCGGCTTTAATTGACTTTTGAACCAATTTTATAGGGAGTTACCGCTTTACTTACGCCTTCGCCAAATTTCAATTATTAATTAACTGAAAAAGCAAATCGGCGCCGGTGGAATCGAACTCACGCTATTTTGGGTAGTAAACTCGTCAAGTACGACGCGGTAGTCCACTATACCAATCCTTCCATTAACCTAGCGCGTTATGGGATGTTCATACCAACTTATTTTATACATGTTAGTTTAGGATGGACCTTATAATATAACAATACATTATATTGTTATTATCTTAAAATTTTAAAATTTGGCACATAATTTTGTATGCTCAAAAGGAAAAAAAAATAATCTTAAAAAACCTTTAGTATGTTATTTGCATGTACTTATTTTAACCAGGGGTGTGCGAAACGGGGGGGCCTTACCAGTTTTTTGTCCGAGACTTTTTTCTGTGTAACTTTTTTGTAATTTTATTTTTGGAATGTGATTCCACAGGTCAAAATACATAAAGAAAGGTACTCTTGTTGTAATACTGTAGGGTTAAACGTTTTCGAGAAAAAATCATTTGAAGGTGAAATTTCACGGATCGAGGACGACAAATTAAATAGTAAAATGTTGAAAGGTTTACAGTCAGAGGACAGACTCGACGTTTCGTGGCATTTTAAGTCCGAATATGAAAAAAAAATGACTTCGCCCCTAAAAAAATATACACCCTTTGGCGTTGGAGATAATCATTTTTGTAATGTAGTAATCGCAAATAATAACTTTATTATTATATCTAAAATATATATTAAAGTTCGAGTACGTAATATGTATATTTTAATAAATTAGAAAAAACGTAAAAAAAAACGATTGATCCGAACGATTTTTTTTAATATTTGCTTAAATTACTTCTTATGGTGTGTTTAAACAATTCATGAAAAAAAATCAGGGGTCGAAAACAAAAAGTTAAAATTTTCAAAAAAACACCGTGTCAAAGGTAAATAAATTTATTTTTACGTTTATTTTATTAGATTAATTTAGTTCATTGGATTTTTTATTAATCCATTTTGGTAAGAATTATTTAAATTGTTTTTGTCAAGATGAGAAAAGCATAAAGTAAAGAAAAATGAGTAAGTGGTAATAAGGATAAAAGTATACATACATACACTTTATTAAAACGCAAAAAAATGTTTTCCATAACTTTTATTTCATTATTATACTATTCACAGCGCGTGGCGCTAGAATAGTGTTATACAAATGTGTTTCATGAAAAAATAAGAAACTTTAAAAATGTCCGTCTCTCTGTCCGTCTGTCCAACTGTCCGTCCGAGGTCACTTTTTTTGTGGACACCAATAATCCGATAGACTTGAAAAAATTTTTGAAAAAAAAAATCAATATTTTTTCGTCTTTCGTAGTTTTCTTTTTTAACTTGATGTTTTGTTTTAATACTGTAAGTATTCCTTTGCTGGCAGCAATATTTTATTTTGTGTTTTAAATATATTTAACTTGCGTTATTTGGAAAAATGCAATATAATATATTAATACATATTATGTACCCTCCACTGCGAATAGTATATAATGGTATGCGTAGCATTACATACCCTTAAGGCTTTTTTTTAAGTTTAAATTTTAAATTGCTGTGCCAAGCGAAAAGCTAAAATTAAAAGAATTAAAGGTTGATTTACTAATAGGTAACATAAAACTAACTAAGAATTAATCCTGTAAATGTCATTGATCATTTTTAGTTTAGTGGGTAAACCAACCTTCAAGTTGAGATTTTATCATCATTTATCACTTTAATTTGATTAATTAAAACTTTGCTTTTGTTAAAAAAGTCTTAAACTAATATAAACTTGTTACGACCCTATAAATTTATTACAAATGACATTTAAGCGATAAACATGTTTTAGTAAATTTATTTTACTGATCTAATTAAAAAAGTATGATCATTTGTTTGTGTCAAAAAAATATGTTTCTATGGCTTTGTTAATTTATCGAATTGTAAATCGTATAAAACATGGTTGAATTGACCACCTGCATGATTTTAAAAGCTTCAAAGCCAAACATCTATCAAAAATCAAAATATATACCTCAACTTTGTTCATGTGTGTAAATTAAAAGCATTTACATATCAAAATATATTAAAAAATATTTAGGAGAACGATTTACGAAATGATTTAACTGAAAAAACTATATTTTTAAATAAAATTATGCAGTTAAACTGAAGTTTTTTTTACATACAATTTTCGGCTGAACTCAAAAATCTAAAAAACTACGGGTGTGCCATTAAAAAAATATGCAACTACCGACGAAACCGTAAGTGAAATAAAAAAAATTGAATCCGCCATTTTATAGCCAATGTAAAATTATATAAATCACACAAGTTTCGTTTTTATCGAATGAAGATTAATCTCAGTTTTGGGGATGGGCATAAATAAAACTCCCCCGGTATGTTATACCCAGTAGTCGGCATAAACTCAGTTATGACTCATCAACGTTGAAAATAAACACAGAAACATAGGCTTACGGAATAATTTTGCCGAATTCTGAGGGAAATTTTTATAAAGGTCACTAAATTAAAACATTTAACGACTAATTTGTTACACACAACAATATAGACTATACATATTAACTATACATATGTATATATCGGTGTTTTTACTTTTATATTTTAAAAAAAAATCCGACATTCGATTTTTATCTTTTAAGAATACGAAAGTTTTTAATTTTTATTTATCGATAACTTTTTTTCCCACCTTACTCGTTTAAATCGAATCATTAAAAAAAATCAAAAAGAAATAA
>OY294049.1:11797072-11808735 GCA_958510825.1 Brachypterus glaber
GTTCAATGCGGGGTTCATAGCCCAAAACACAAAGTCATTTTCAAGTTTAAATTCATAAACAAATTAACTTAAGTACACATTATTAGAAATGTCAACAGAACAATTGAAAATTACTTTATGTTAAAAAAGTCGAAACAATTGTCGCAGCAATGTTTGTTTAATAGACAATAAATTTATATTTTGAATACACATTATTAGAAATGTTATACTGACATTTCTAATAATGTTTAATGTCTAATTTGTTTATAAACTTAAAAACTTGAAAATGACTTTATGTTAAAAAAGTCGAAACAATTATCGCTGTAATATTTGTTTAATAGACAATAAATTTATATTTTGGAGGGATCAACATTTTTTCTATGGTTTATTGTCTTAATTTATTCAAAAGTGACTTTTGGACCGCACTGTATGTTTCTGCTATTAAAAGTTTGCAAATATATCAGATGCCACTGTTCAATATCAAAATAAAAGCTCGAATAAAATGTCAAATATCTGGGCAATATTTTTATATGGTCATCATTTACTACAGTTGTCTGGGTCATTCTGACCTGTAATATCGTTTTTCTTTGCGAGAATAAAGGCAATCATAATACTTTGTTGTCCAAACTCTCAAACTTCCTTACAGTATCCCTTTTAGGGTTGAATAGAGTGAAAAAAAAATAATTTTTAGAATGCATACTAGAAAGTATATTCATTTTAATGAATACCCTTAAAAGTACTCACTTTTTTAGGGAATGGAGTCAATTTTATAAGCATGTACCGAAAGTAAAACAAAAGATAACTCCGTACTAAAAAAATAATTTCGCTTTACCTATAGGCAACTGTACATTGTACATTAGAGTGATGCAAAAAATTGCTTTTTTTTTTTTTTCCTATTTTTTGGGGGGCCCAAAGCTAAAATTATTATATTTGGTGTAAATAATAACTAAGTAAAATGTAAAATTTCAATATTTAGAGGCTCAAAGCGACTAAAAGAAGGCGAATATAATTAAAAAAACAATTTCTTGCATAGGATGAGAATTATATGCAGAAAAAAGCCCAAAGCTAAAATTATTATATTTGGTGTAAATAATAACTAAGTAAAATGTAAAATTTCAATATTTAGAGGCTCAAAGCGACTAAAAGAAGGCGAATATAATTAAAAAAACAATTTCTTGCATAGGATGAGAATTATATGCAGAAAAATGGATATTATTATAGTTTGTATGAATTTATAGTAGTAGTAGTAGTATAGCAGAAATTTGCAAAAAAAATTGTGTCTTGGTCTCTATGTTGGTATGTATTACTGGCAAATTGTGTGAAAACCATACTATATCTCAAAGAAGTGTTGAGCTATGGATTTGAAATTTGAAATTTGAGCAAAGTTCTCAGATTCAATGTTTTTTATTGATTTTAACTGGTCAGAAGGCTAAAACTAGTGTTGCTAACTGACCTAAAAAATCATTAATCACTTATTTTCATTATATATTGAAAGTTTTCGAGAATTTTGTATAGTTTGGCGCCGGTTCAAGTGCACTGGCAGCAATAAACTTAAGGATCAAAGCCGCTCACTTAGCCAAAAAAGCCGACAAAACGAGGTTCGGATTCCTAGCTAAACTGTAGCTCCCGGGGTACAACAAAAAAAATCCTCGTTAGAGTAGAAAACTAGTAACACAGGGGTAGGCAAAAAGCACCAATATGGTCTAGTTGCCAGGCTTGACCTCCCACCATTACTACTACTAACATAATCTCAAAAACGTCGAAAAAATGTGAAAAAAGTTGATGTTAAAAAAATGTCTGTCTGTATGTATGTCTGTCTGTCGGTCTGTATGTAAACCTTATAACTTTTGAACGGAATGTCCGATTTGAAAAATTCTTTCACCAAACGATTCACGACCTTTTCTGCGTAGGGTAAGGGGCAAAGTCCAAACGAAAATGGACAAAAACTATAATTTTTAGCTATATCTCACTTAATATTTAAAGTAAGTCATTTTTTTGCATAAATAAAAATAATGCAAAAACATATATGATCATTTTTGTCGTAACACTATTAGTTTCCGAGATAGGCATTCTAATAAATTTTGATATATTTTTACATTTTTGATTAGATGTCAAATTTTGACACTTTTCATTCGTGGGAAGGATTAATTTTAATTATTTTTTAAAATACTTTTCTGATAATGGTGCAGCTAGAAAAATAATCCGACAAAGCTACTAAGAAACAACAAAAGGACATGGTCCAAAAATGCAGGAAAAGTTAAGTTATTTTATAAACTTCCTCCAGAAAAGGTACCCGTTTTACATTTTTTTTAATATAGGATTTAAAGTTAGTGTCATTGCGTAGAATAAATCTTCGCTATGTATTGAATTAAAGGAAATATATTATTAGTTTGATATTGAAAAAAAAAACTATTACAGAAAAAACATATCTACATACTTTCAGCAAGTAGCTATCTATAAAAAAAATCATATTTTTTTGCCATCGTAATATACTTTATTCTGCCAAAACTGTATTTTTTCAAGTGGATTTATGAAAAGGATATTCCTATACCTAATATTTCTCACATATTTTTTTATGAATATTCATATTTGAGAAATGCTGCTACCATATGAAAATTTTTACCAACCTAGGTACCTAGCGAGAGATTTTTTTTATAAATGGATCTTTAATAAAACAAACTAAAAATACACGGCAAAAATTCTAATTGTCTCAATATCGCATGTAACAAGTTTATAGTTAAGGTAATAAATATTTATTTTAATCAAAAAGGTGACATATTTTTATGGAAGGATTGGTGTCTGTACATGACAAGTCTATTAGCCAACTAGCGTGAGTTCGATTCTCACTGGCGCCGATTTGCCTTTTTCAGTTAATTAATAACTTAAATTTGGCGAAGGCGTGAGTGAAGCGGACACTCCCTATAAAAACTAGTTCGAAAGTCAGTATAAGCCGGTGGTTTCTTCTACTACTAGCCCACACAAGTCATGGACTTAGGGGATGCTTAATTAAGTAGAATAGTACGAGGTTAAACAAACAAACAAACATGTAAACAAACATATTTTACAATTTTTCTGGTTAAGGCAATCATTTTTATTTTTTTTTATCAATGACCGTCAATCAACGATTCCTAAAAACGGTCAATGATAAATTATTTTATCCGTGATTAATAGGCCTATTAATCACGGGTCTGTAATAACATCCGTTTAAAATTTAAAACGATCGTGGATAAAGTATAGAATTCTACTTGCGTATAATAGCTATTAATCATTCGGGTGATTAGGCCACTCGCCTTTCGGCTCGTGTCCCATAATTCACCCTCATTGATTAATAGCAATTATTATACGCTCATTGAATAATATACTATTATTCATTTTACTGGTTGTCCAGTACGAAAACACTGGTAGCGGTTTATAACGCCGTTATATAAACCGTTATAATAACGGTGTATAAGTACTAGCCATAATTAGGTAGTAAAAAAAGTTTTTTTTTTCGACAATCTTACCACATCTTGCCCTAAGAAGTTAGGTCCAGCATCCTTTTATATGGATAATATATAGGTATAAATCCAACCTGATTGTTCAATATATATTACAGGGTATATGTTTTATATTAAAGTTACTCTGATCACGTACAACGTGGGAAAAATGGGTTTTATTAGTGATTTTACGATGGTGAGGTTGAAAAATGCCGAGTGCGACGTTTTCTTTCACTTTCATGAACTTTTCCGGAAAAGCTTCGAGCAAATAATCCGGTTAACCATGTCCTTTGACGACTCGACAAGAAAAATGAAAAGCGTCATATAAAAATAACTTTTATTTTACAGAAGGCGCTTCACATTTTGAGCGTATTATACTATAATAGTACAAAAAAAAATAATACTAAAAGTCAAAATTTTTGTAGAACATAAAAATTATATTTTTCGAAAATGATAATTAAATGTTTACTGGAAGGCTGTTAAAACGATAAAAGAAGTAATTATGTGCAACATCTAATGAATGTTTTAATATGGCATGGAGTGCGAAATGATAATACTGTTTAACTAGATTTATTGTAATTTTAACAGTCTTGGGTATAAAATACCTTGTAAAAAGGTCCCTTTATGACTATAAATAAATACAAATACAAATACAAATACAAATACAAAAACTTTTAAGTTTTTCACTGAAATTTTTAATTGTTAGATTCATTTCAATTATAATTTTTTTTTGATCTAGCACAATTTTTGACGAAATGTAAATTGTTAAACCTTATACTTTTTCAGCATCAGGGCCTGTCAAGAGTATAATCAAAAAGTAAGAAAATAAGGATTTTTGATCTGAGATTCGAAAATATTACAGATAAAATAATGAAAATATAATGTATTCAGCCAAATCTGACTAAAAATACCTATACATAAGAAGCAGCAAGGCATTTTGGGCGTCGGCGAGTTTTTTCAATGTCAGAGTGGCAGCAAATTTGGCCTCTTTTTCAAACATCTTTAACTTCGATTGGAATTGATAAAATGTAACGTATAAGGGCTCAAAATTTTTCTCTGGTCATGAACTTGTGCAAAAAGTCAAGATTTATTGTTCTAGTTGCTAGACATCCCCTTGAACAAAGTGTTAACTAGGGGTACAGTGGTGGCATTAAATATCGGGACAAACAATTTTTCATTGATAGATATAGATATAGTCTTGTGTAATTTGTTAAAAAACATCAAAATATGTCAAATGTTTGTTTATTTATTGCTGTTATACAAGTAGTTTATAAAAAAAGTGTTTTTTATCTTTATTTTAATTTAAAATGAGTTTACTTATCGTGGAAATTTAGGAGAAAAAATGCTCAGTCGTCCTTAGTATTAGGAGATATGAATGAGGTTCAATTTTAGTGAAAACAGTTCAAGAAATAGATCTGTTTCTTAAGAAATGTTTTATTGAGAAAAACTTAGGTTCTTATATCAAACAGAAAAAGGATTTTCGGTGGTCAAAAGCTACAATGGATGGTTAAGCAATTTTTAATTATATGAGAAAAACAGAGAAAAACAGAGAAAAACAAGGTGCAGTTGCCGTATACTAGAATTTTTTTTTCGCTTAACTCAGTGCGGCTCTTCAGTAATGAACTCTTAAACTCAAATCCAGTAGAAAATTTATAAAACCTTGTGAGCTTTTAGCTGTACTGAAGGGTAAAATTAGGTGTGTGTTTTTTAAATGAATATTAAACACATATTCTTTACCCATATAGTACAATTTTGATCCAAAGATTATCAATTTTATTATTATTTATATATTATATTTTTTTGTGTAAAATTTAATGAATATACATTTATCAATAAACATTAATTTATTAATTTAATATGTTTTGACAGTAAACTTCAACTAAATTCAGTTACGTCAAAACGAAGTTCAGTTACGTCAAAACGAAGTAACCTAGGTTTTAATTTTTAAAATAATCCCATGTTAACCCATGAAAAAAATATAAAAATGACACGAATTTTTTTGAGGTTGTCCCGATATTTAATGCCACAACTGTACTTGAATTGAATTTTATACCAAACTTTCCCACATTTTATTAAACATAACTGACTGGATCCCTTTAACTCGATTTTTCTTGAGATACTTTATGATTTACTACTTTTTTTGGTGCTTGGGGGGTAGTTTATCCCTCTTTGTGGGGGTGTATTTTCATCAAATCCAAGTGTGATACCCCTTTACGTTTTTTTTATGTTTTATATTACAGAAAAGTGTGTTTTTTAAATATTTTGAATTTTTTAACCCTCTTAAAGGGCCCCTTATACGTTACATTTAATCAATTCCAATCGAAGTTACAGATGTTTGAAAAAGGGGCTAAAAAAACTAACTCTTTTTTTGCGGTCACTCTTTGTTTCAGCGCAATAAACATAAATTGCACTTATTTTTTGTGGGGCGGTGTAATTAACCTTTTTTAAAACTGAATTTGATTAAATAATTTAAACTTACTAAAATTTATAAATACTTTAAACGTCTACATCTGGAGTCCAAGAAACGAGGGTTAGCACTTCATAAAAATCAATATTAAGCTTTCGGGAATGCTAATGTAAGTAAATAAAAACAATAAGAGTTGAATTAAAAAGATCAAAAGATATAAAAGCATAAAGACTAATTAAAAGTTAATACTTATTTTTATTTTTGCTTTCAAAAGACACTAGGACCATAGAAATAAATATTTATGGTAAAAATATCAGAAAATATTTAGTTATATGGTCTAACTTATATTTCTTCTTAGTATTATAGGATAGTTTTCAAAATTTAAAAATCGTCAAAAACCCGCACACATAAAAAATATACATATACTTTTTATCATATTCTGAACATTTTCCGTCTGTCGGTCTGTCCGTCCGCCCTTTCGTATTATTCAAATATTAAGAAAATTTAAATTTTTGATAGCCATTTTTTAATAATAATAATAATAATAATAATCAATTTATTAAATAGGATTAGCCTAATATACAACATATGATTACATATTTAATTAGTTATACATATATTATACTAACTATTCTAGTCTTAAGTAATAAAACTATTTCAGAGAGAAAAAAATAAATAAATAAATAAGGGTATAAATTTTAGTTAATTAATGTTTTAATATAATCTGTTAATTTATTTTTAAGGGTAAACCATATAAAACGTAGAGAAATGTAAAAAACTTTTCGTAAAAAAAATGTACCGAATTCTATGTCTCTAAAAAGTAAAAAATAAAAAATAAGCCGGTGCCAATTTCACCACTCCCTAAATTAAATAGTAACAATTATTTTTGTTGTTAAATTATTTGCTGTAAAATTGGCACCGACCTATTTTTTATTTTTTACTTTTTGTTAATTTTTTTGCGAATTTTTTTTATTTTTTTACTTTTTAGAGACACAGAACTTGTAGATTTGTAACATCATCTAAGCTAAATTATAGTTGCCCTTCCGTCTCACCAAGCTGCTGACGTCACAATGTACTAAGTTGTGACGTCATAATCTTAAAAATTAATTTCTAAAAAATAAATTTAGTAGTATTTTTATTTCAGCGCCCAAGAGTCCAACCAACCTTATTTTAAACGAAATACTAAAGAAAATCTTTGTTAAACTTTAAGCGTTAAGTAATAATCAAATAACGCCTTATGGTATAATCACAAATTTTATAATTTTCTCTTGGTATTTTAATATTACAGGTCCACAGAATAAATTTTAGCGGCATTTAAAAGATTTTTAGGCTGCCGTAATATTAGTGACCCCTTAATCAAGTTATCCGGCTTATCCGAGTTATCCGATCATTTTCTAAAAATTTGGTTCATCATCATCATCATCATCAGAAGCGGTGTAATAGTAATAGCCCCGGCACTCAGACCTGAGATCCATTGTGCATGCCGCAGTCATCTAGATTTGATTAGGATGATATTCCATGGGGGCAGGCATCTAAAGGCGATGATCTGCCCCAATGAAAGTTCGACTAAATCGCTAGGTTGCACTGATGGTGAACCTAAAAATCGCAGTCTCTTTTGTGAGAAGACAGGACATTGTTCCAAAATGTGGGATGCAGTTTCTTTATCATAGTCGCAGAATCTACAGCGTTCGCTTTGGATAATTTTCATTTTATAAAGAAGATTGTTAAAAGTACCATGACCAGTAAGAAAACTGGTAATACACGGAAAGAAATTAGTGGGCTCTGCGCTATACATTATAAGATATTTGGTAACAGTAGCAAATTATAGTGATTTAAGCTATAGATTATAAGGGACACAATAACTAATAATGTTAAAAATAAATTGGAAACGATTATATATATTACAGACACGATTATATTTATTACAGGCACTATTATAAATTTACAGAAATTTTATTATATTATAAAAATTATTAGCACGGACAATAATTAAATCTATTTAAGCTATAAATGCCATACTATTTGTTATATTTTATTATTCACTAAACAATTAAAGTATTTCATATAAATTTTTACACTGACTGCCATAATTGTAAGAGAAAGCCTTGTATTTATATAATAAGCGATTATAATTTGCTTGGTATGTGTGTTATAGCGCTCCTAGCTATAATTTTTTTTTTCCGTGTAGTTCTGAGTTTTTTCTTATTTAGTTGAATAAGTGTTTTTGTATTGGACTTTTTGGTTGGTATTAGAACCAAATTATCTGGTTTTAAGAGGAATTGTGTTAAAACGCCTTATGGTATAATCACAAATTTTATAATTTTCTCTTGGTATTTTAATATTACAGGTCCACAGAATAAATTTTAGCGGCATTTAAAAGATTTTTAGGCTGCCGTAATATTAGTGACCCCTTAATCAAGTTATCCGGCTTATCCGAGTTATCCGATCATTTTCTAAAAATTTGGTTCATCATCATCATCATCATCAGAAGCGGTGTAATAGTAATAGCCACGGCACTCAGACCTGAGATCCATTGTGCATGCCGCAGTCATCTAGATTTGATTAGGATGATATTCCATGGGGGCAGGCATCTAAAGGCGATGATCTGCCCCAATGAAAGTTCGACTAAATCGCTAGGTTGCACTGATGGTGAACCTAAAAATCGCAGTCTCTTTTGTGAGAAGACAGGACATTGTTCCAAAATGTGGGATGCAGTTTCTTTATCATAGTCGCAGAATCTACAGCGTTCGCTTTGGATAATTTTCATTTTATAAAGAAGATTGTTAAAAGTACCATGACCAGTAAGAAAACTGGTAATACACGGAAAGAAATTAGTGGGCTCTGCGCTATACATTATAAGATATTTGGTAACAGTAGCAAATTATAGTGATTTAAGCTATAGATTATAAGGGACACAATAACTAATAATGTTAAAAATAAATTGGAAACGATTATATATATTACAGACACGATTATATTTATTACAGGCACTATTATAAATTTACAGAAATTTTATTATATTATAAAAATTATTAGCACGGACATTAATTAAATCTATTTAAGCTATAAATGCCATACTATTTGTTATATTTTATTATTCACTAAACAATTAAAGTATTTCATATAAATTTTTACACTGCCATAATTGTAAGAGAAAGCCTTGTATTTATATAATAAGCGATTATAATTTGCTTGGTATGTGTGTTATAGCGCTCCTAGCTATAATTTTTTTTTTCCGTGTAGTTCTGAGTTTTTTCTTATTTAGTTGAATAAGTGTTTTTGTATTGGACTTTTTGGTTGGTATTAGAACCAAATTATCTGGTTTTAAGAGGAATTGTGTTAAAACGAATTAATTTATCTTAATTATCCGGCGTACCCTGCATTATCCGAGCGTCAAATTAAAACGGGACCACCTCATGAATGTCCTCTTTAAGTTGCAAAAAGTTTCATCAAATTCCGTCTATCCGTTCCAAAGTTATGCGAGAACAAACATAAAAAAACAAAGTCACACGTCGAATTGATAACCTCCTCCTTTTTTGGAAGTCGGTTAAAAAGCAATTTTTTTAAAAAAGTCCTACTAACGCAGGTCTTTTCCAGATAAAAGTAAATATTATAGGCGTGTCTGGAATATAGTGTCTAAGAAAACACGTTCAATATAATGAAAAAATACTCGGAAATATTGACTAAAATCTCAAGCGAGAACTGTAAACAATCTTCTTCACAAATTAAACAAGATCCTGGTGCTAATGGACTCTTGAGATTTTCGCGATTTCAAGCTAAAAGTATAGAATGTCACAAAAATTTAGTATATACCAATAGTCCAGTCAAATAATAAATGTAATTTGCAATAAATGAACACGGGCTGATATTTTAAAGAGTAGTATTTATTTATTTATTTATTTATTAACTCAACAGAACAAGTTCCTATTACAGAGTTAAAATATAATACTAATACTAATAGAGGAAAAATTAAATATAATTATTATATAGTTTTAACAGGAAATAAAAATATATATATATATGTTTAACGCCTTATTTAAACTAAAACATTTTTAATAGAATTTTTAAATATTCTTAAACTATCTGCAAAAATATCACCGATATCATTTACTTCATTAAAGTTCTTACACATTCGTACTAAGGGAGAATTTATTACATAATTTCTTCGTGGTACATCATAAGTAAACAAAAATTGATTTCTTGTATTACGAGAAGGAACTAAAAAATTTATACAACCCAGTGTAGGTGAATCATCAATGATACCATTAACCAATTTATACAAATAAACAATACTGCTTATTTTGCGTCTTGCTTTGAATGTTTGAAAATTGAATTCATTGAGTAAGTCATCGTAAGAATCCATGCAGTATGCCCCACCTGTGATTCCCTTACTAATTCTGAGAAACTTAGATTGGACAGATTCTATTCCGTTTATACTTACACCATAAAATGGGTTCCAAATGATGCTACAGTACTCTAGCCTTGATCTAACATAACTATTATATAAAGTTTTTAAAGTTTGAAAATTTCTAAAGTCCTTTGCATTTCTGGTTATAAAGCCTAAATTTTTGGACGCTTGGTTTATTATAAAATCAATGTGAATACTAAAATGAAGTTTGGTATCCATTACCACACCCAAATCCCTAAATTCTTGAACCCTTATTAAGTTATTATCTGCAATTTGATAAGTAAAATTAAAAACGGTTTTTTTGTTGCTAAAAGTCATACATTTACATTTGTTTATGTTAAATTCCAACCGAGATTTACGAGCCCAATTTTCCAATGCTAATAAGTCATTTTGAAGATTCACACAATCAGCCACACCTCTAACCCTTTTAAAAACTTTCATGTCATCTGCAAATAGCAAAATTGAAGAGTGTTTAATGACTGATACACAGTCATTTACAAATGGATGTGGATGGATGGTAACAAAACACTCCTGTTAGTTTTTCACCGCAAGATTTGCGTAAGGGGTGTCCGCTATCTTGAATTTTAAGGGTGAGTTGCCTAATATACATATTACCATAAAAATGCATATAACCAATTTTGCTAAGGAGGAAATTTCCAAAAAATTTAGTTTGGATCATTTTTTTAATATATTAATAACAATCGAGTTAATTTAAAAAAAAAGCCATGTTGGATGTGAAATTGACTTTTTTAAATTTTCATAGGTACTTTTAGCTAACTCGACTTTCTGCGCCTACTGTAACCGTAACAAAATACTTATGAAAATGCATAATAGAGAAAATTTTATAGAGTATTTCAAGAGCTACAAGTTTGCTCATAACCACTTTTATCCTCAGATGAATAATTTGGCTCAAAAATCGAAAAAAAAAAACAGTTTTACCCCCAACAGGCCATTTTTGAATATTTGTAACTCGATTGTTATTAATATATTAAAAAAATTACAACAGGCCATTTTTGAATATTTGTAACTCGATTGTTATTAATATATTAAAAAAATTATTTCACCAAAAATTGTTGGAAATTTTGTTCTTAACAAAATTGGTCATATGCATTTTTATTATATGAGATGCATATTTGGCTAGATAACCGCACTCACTCTTAAAATTCAAGTTAGCGGACCCCCCTTACAAAAATCACCCGGTGAAAAACTAACAGGAGTGTTCTGTTACCATCCACTACTAAAATATCAGCCCGTGTATATTTATTGCTATTTAACAGGAATTACTCGTTATTTGACTGGACTATAAGGCCTTGCAAGGTTAAGAAAACTATGTTGCCGTTAATTAAAAATTGAAAACTGACTTTTTACCCATTTGTATTTTTTTTTGCAAATG